>OX421970.1:31715126-32915126 GCA_949128135.1 Parasteatoda lunata | reverse complement strand
ATAGGCCTTTTTAGACTATTTGTTCTTTTCTCACTCTCATGTTTGCTCACTTCAAATTTAATTCGATAAAATTAATGTTATTAAAAGTGTCTTAGAGAGTTTTATAATATGCATTATTAACGAAAATAAATTGAAATATAAAAAATATGTTCAATAAAATTATTTAAAATGGTATAGCACTTATAATATCCTGTAAAAATGTCAACTGTTTATTTTTGTATAAAAGCCAAGATTTTTAAAAAAAAAATTTCTTAAACTAAGAGCTTGCTTATACTATTCAGATCTAGAAATACAAATGAAAAAGAAGCATTAATTTTAATACCAGAATAAATGAAAAGCATTTAAAAAAATTTCAACTTTTGCAGGTTTTTCCTAGTTTTAACAGAAATTTGTTGTTATCAACAGTATTATTTCACAAAAATGACCTGTTTCTCCTTCCTTTCAAATTTTGATTATTTTCTATCATCAACTTTACAAAATTTATAAAAAGTAGAATTTATGATGACATTAAGAATAAGCAATAAGTTTGTTTTCCTGGGGTCATAGAGATTAAGACTCTTTAATTTTGAGTAAATGTTAGTTTAACTATAACAATTAAAAAATAAGCTTCTTTAACATTTTAGGCATGACAAGTATTTCTCAAATTTTTCAACTGTGATAGGGGTACCTATGAAATATATTTTCTTTCTAGTATGATGGAAGTTATTTTTGCTACTGCATAGGAAAATATGTTATAAGATTTTTTTTTTAATTCTTCCAAGAATTCTTAAAAATTAAATTGTTCCTAGTAATCTGATTTTTTTTTTCAATTCTTCCAAGCAAGTTTCAAGAAAATACTATGTTCTTGTTTCCTTCAGCATCTTCCAGTTTTTACATCCTCCTGTTATTTTTCATTTGTCATTTAATTCTAATGCGTTTATTATTTCATTAGTTTTAATTATGAGATTTCTGAATCATGGTTTTTACAGATTCACGCATGTGGTGACGGTGCATGCAGTTTGCTATATTGACGATCAAAATGGGCTACAGGTGGTGTAGAGCAGAACTCTCTACCTATGGCAACACTTCGCATGCTTTCGCCTTTAGCGCGTGGTGAGTCATAGTAGTACGTTTCTGTCTGGATTTTCAAATAGATTAAAAAATTTTAAGTTTGGAAACTATATGGAACTGAAAACTACATTAAATATATATTTTTTTAAATAGTGGTGTACCCTGCTAGTTTGCAGGGCTGACACTCGCCAGGAGCGTTTTCTCGTTTCGAGGGCTCAAATATTGTTTGAACGATGTGGTAGAAATTTTAAACTTGTCGAAAGAAAAGGAAAATCGATAGTAAAAAAATCTAATAATTTTCAATGTTTTGCATTTAAAAATTTTCCTTCATTTTCTATTCATTGGTTATCCTCATTTATCGACCCCTTGTTTCAACAGCTAAAGGTTTATTCCCATTATCATTTATTCCTGTTATTTCCCTGGGCAGAGAACAAGGTTTTGATTCTCCAATTGGCGATCGCAACACTCGAATACGCCATCTGGGGAGAGACCGGTTTCATGCCTTTAGCCCTTCTCCCTTCCCTCTTTTCAGTTGTATAGGAATGCACTGCGAAATTTTCCCTTTTCTTAATATTTTTCCTTTTTCTTTAATAAAGATATTTTTTAAAATTTACGTGATACTTTTCTTTAGAACTATGTTTAATGTAGTTTTCAGTTCCATATAGTTTTCCAAGTTAAAAGATTTTAATCTATATGAAAATCAAGAGAGAAACTAACGTACTTCCTTCCTCTATGACTTTCCACACGCTAATGGGGAAAGCATATTAAGTGTTGCCATAGGTAGAGAGTTCTGCTCTACGCCACCTGCAGCCCATTTCGATCGCCAATTTCAAAGACTTGTCTCCCCTCCACATGGTGATAATTATTACATCTTCTCAAGGACATAATTTTGTCACGAAGTTTAGCACCACTTTTTTCCAAGAAAAAATTATCTCCCGTGTTCAGAACAATCTTAAACGGTATAATAATTCCTCTCCTCATCGAGATATTTCTAACATGAAATAGTTTTTAATGTGTGATGAAAAACTTACCACATTTGTTTCTGTGTTTTTTTACGTTTCCATAATGAATGTAACTTTTCAAGACTCATAATTAAAAGGTAAGCTTTATAAAATATATTGCTATCATCCATTATATTCATTCTTATTACTTAATTTAGTAATGATGGAAGATCGAAACTGATAGAATTATAAGGTATAAAAAAGTTGACATGTTAAATAAAATTCAATGTTTCAGCGAAATCAAAACTTTTTGAGAAATGAAAAATTTAAAAATATTGCTTTATTTTTCATGAACCATTCAATTCGCGATCGCAACACTCGATACGCCATCTAGCGGGAGACTGTAAATATCGTGCATTAGTTCCCACATAACTATTGGCAATGACGGACGCCATTTTCTTAGCATAAAAAAAGAAGCAAAATTTCCCTAAAGAAAAGGTAAAACTTCTTGAAAAAACTAATCAGAACATGCCAAACATTGAAGCAGAATACGGCAAGCATTTGAAGAACAACTTCTCAATATTTTTTACCTCTCTATTACCAACAACATAACATGATTTCATGATCACTTGCTGTTACAGATGTGTGTATTGCGGTAAAATAATTTTTCTGTCTTCAATTCATTACAAGTTAAAATGAAATCAACATTGCTTTCGTCATTCCTATGAATAAAAGTGTTCCAATGAATTCCATACAGAACTGTAATAGTTATAGAATATTCTTCTTCTTCATAGAATAGTATATATTTCTGTATCTACATAATTCAGAAAACAACAATAAAGAATAATCCGAATTACTTGAAAAAGTTTCTTTTGTGCTGATTATAAATAAATTTTTTATCGTTTTCTTGGTAAGTGTTTTTTAGTTTTGAAAGATTTTCAACTAGAATACAGCTATTCTGTTTTTAAGCCACATATTAAAATTCATATCGAGATCTTACAATTATAAAATTTTGATGTGTGGTATGCTACCTAAAAGTAATGAAGGGATAAACTATGTATATATTATTTGAGAATAAAGTTTTCAAACAAAGAACATATCATTTTGGAATTCTCCGGACTTATAAATCAGGTAAGTGTTATGATTTTTATAATAAAAAATTTGCTTGTAAATAATTTTTTTTCTTACTTGATGATCGTTCTCTACAAAATGGTTTTTTTACGTCTGATTAAATACTATAAGAATTTAAAAAAAGAAACAAAACGAAAGTTTTTATTGAAAAATGAGGAAATTTTGAAATCGTTTTTATCCTAAGAATTCTTTATTTTACGTTTTTTAGTTTATAATTTTTTGATAAAATTGTTGTCAAAATACTTTTTTTGAAAAATTAAATGGTATTAAATTATGTGTTTATGTATACTTCTTGCATATTCTAATATTTGAAGTAATATGATTCAGAAAAGTATGGAAGAAAAATTCGGTACTTACGTATTAACCACAGCTACAGATTTGGCAGATTTTTAAGTGCCGCCAATCTACACTTAAAACTTTTGGAAAAAATCTTAAAATGAAACACTTTGTTTAAAATCAAAGTAGTCAATCGGATTTCGGTGGAAAATGGGCCGATATAGAGTTTAGCATAGATTCAAAACAAACTTTTCTCTCACCTGATTCTATAGCCATTATGAACTCTAATAAATAAGATTCAAAATGAAATAACATTTCCAAAACGGACTTTTACTAAGATAAAGTTTCATGTTATGGACATTGGTACATTTTCGTTATATTTCACTCTATAAAATATTTCGCTCTTAAAAAAATAAAATTGCATCTTGTTTTGTTTTTGGCAAGTCCCAAAGACGCATTTTCGTAACACTAAAAATGGCGACAAAAAAAGAATAGTTATTTTTTTGTTTCGTAAGCATTCTTTATTTTACGTTAAAATTTCAATGGGCCTTTCATGTTATACCATTAAATTTAGTAAAACTATTTCTCAGGCATTAGGTTTGAACTTTTATAAGAATATACCTATTTTTTTCTTTTTATTTACAAATATTTTTCCGATGTGTTCTGGATGTTCCTTCTCTAAAAAAAAGGAGATACCATTTTGTTTTCGTTTGCATAAGAAAGAAAACAAACACTTTTCTTTTTTAAATTTAATCAGTCACAATAAAGATGGAACGTTACAATGCTACATGCTACATTAAAGACGTCTCCAGTGTAACTGAATGACTGTTCATATGGAAATCGCAGGGATTTGGCACATACAACAACGCCCCCTATAGTTCGTTGCGATCGCGAATTGATTTGATTAAAATCAAATTTTGTGTATTGCTATTTAAAATTATGTAACGTGACTTGAAAATTATGACACTATTCAAAATTTTTCCGAGCATTAATAGAATAAATAATAAAAATTACAATTATCAAATATCTTTGTGCACAAAATTATTTTTAGATAAATGATTATTATAAGCTACATTAAAAAATTTTTAAGTTACGCAATTAGTTTCATGAGCTAATTAATTTGTGCCAAAAATAACTATTTCCAAAATAATTATTATAACCCATACAGCCACGGCTATCCCAGGGATATCCAAACACGTCTGTTACCTATCCAAATATCCAGTGGATATTTGGAGATGTTCCAGACTTCTTACAGATATCTAAGTCCATGAGTTGGATATTTTAGACATCTCTGAGATATCATTTTTGGATATCTAGAGGATAGGGTAATTTGGTTATTATAGAGATATCCAGGCATATCTAAGTCCTAGATATGGACATTTTGGATATCCTTTGGATATTTAATATAGATCAGTTTAAGACATGGATCACTGGATGTCTGTAGAATGCCTAAGAGACGTTTCAAATGGTACTCAATAGCTGACGCAGATCCAGTTTTCGATATCTCACAGATGTCAGTTTTTGGATATAGATATTCTTTTATTTACAATTCTAAACTCTGATGTAATTTTCTTTTTCTGATGCAGATTTTTTATTCTGAATTAAAACGGAATTTTGAATTTTTTAATATTCTTAGATAACTATAATTCTAACCGTACTCAGCAAAAACTGAAACCTGATACCAAATACGAAACCGCAGAATTCAGTTAAAGCGTATTCTTTTCATTTTACAATCTCATTTTGATATAAAAATCATTTATTGTTGAAGTAAGTAAGAGTTTTTGTATTTAAATATTTTTTCTTCTTCCTATTGCTTATATTGTCATTTTTATTTTTCCTATATGCATTTCGCATATCTCTGAAATGTATGCAGACATCCCTTCGATTTTTGAATTTCCATGTCAGTTAGCTTACAAATTATTGTGTGTAACATTTCATTTGGCAGGTATGCCCAAAATTAAAAAACGTATTCATTCTGAAGTTTACACAAAAATTAATGCATTATTGAATGTTACTGATGTAGCTAGGCTGTCTGAGTCTTCAAAATCGGAATCTCAGTCGCCAATAACACCACTTGAAATAAATGTATATCAAGTAGAAGTTTTATATTTTGATGTGATAATTTGTTACTGTTTTATCTTTCAGTTTGTTACTGTTGTATCTTATTCTCAATGCCTTCTCGTAAATGATTAGAATTTATTTAGAAAATGAGTGCACTTGTTTATTTATACCACTATCAGTAATTTAATGAATAAATGTCAGACAGTTCTTTCATTGTGTTGCAATTTCACCAACATAGGTGTATATTTTGCTCTACTCAGCCTTTTAGCTTTTAAATAAGTAAATAAATTATGACATCAGACTATTTTATTTTGTTGTCACTGCACAGAGCAATTGCAAATGAGAAAACTAGTATAAATTTAGGAGCCTCGAGTAACATTTTGTATTTTCAATTTTTTTTCCTAATTTATTTTTCATGATAAATTTGCATGTTATAATATTTACAAAAATGTATTTAGTTTATGTATTAGTAAGTATAATCATTCCCTAAATTTTTTTCTCCATAGAAAGCATTTTATTAAAAATGGAGCTATTATTATTATGATCAAAAAAATTACAATTGCTCTTTGGATCCTTTGGCAAAGGAACCTTTGCTCTAAAGTATAGACCAGTAAATCTTAACCTTTTCAAACCTTGCTGTCCCCTTAAAAAGCGAAAAAGACTTTCACCATCTTATTTGTTCTGTACTTAAGGGTGTATGGAGAGAGTTTAAATGATTATTCTATATAGGACTGGGCAATAAATCTATGTATCTCAAAATATCTACGTAACACATATATCGGCAGGCCAATATGATGACTTTTGTTTTAGATGATACATCAGAAATCTGATTTAAGCAACTGATATAAAATAACATATTAAAATCTTAAAAATAATTAAAAATAAAATGTAAATTGTATTGTGTGTCTTATTTATTTTTAATTATTTTTAAGATTTTAATATGTTATTTTATATTGGTTTAAAATACAAATTTGGTTTTTAGCTGCATTGTGCGCTGTACCAGTTTGAATTGGATTAATAATTGTTTTAGTTTTTTCATTCCTTTAGTATTATAACTTTGTTTTTGGATTGTATTAAGCAACTGATAGTGACTTTCATTTTAAGCGATGTATCAGCTGCGGAGTTGTTTATAGCATCGATTTTTCTTATTATTAACAAGTGTACATATAAATAATACTGGAAAGTGGGCTAGCTAATATAAGTATTTTAATACTTTTTTAGATTAAATTTTTACATAATTTGTATTGTCTTGTAGCTGTTTGAATAAATTAACAAACTTTTGTTTTCAGATTCGGTATTTTGACAGCATATGCCGGTATTTTGACTGAGGCGAAAAGAAAAAAAGTCATTTGAAAGAGTGCCTGCCATCACTAATGTCATTTGGGTAAAATTGTTGATTAAATTATTATTTATTTTTATTAATATATATATGTGATATTTTTTTCCTTCCAGTTTTTAGGCAGTAAGTAGGAAATTTAATGACTTTAATTTAAAATGATTAATTAACTAAGGAAAGCAAGCTAAATATTAACTTACAGATGGAAATAAAACTTAATCATTAAAGTAAGCTATGCAATTAATAAACAAATTAACAAAGGATAACTAAAAAAAAAACCAAATAGGGGAGAGTCGGGTAGCCCCGCCCACTTAAGGACTATTGCTTATATTTCTGTATAATATGGAGTAAAAATCAAGATTTTTGTATGTTTCTATTGTTTTATCATTTAATTAAATAATACAAAAAGAATAAACCAAAAAAAGAATAGTTTAACTTAAAATAGAAATTTAAAAAAACATGTTTTCAGCTCTTTTCAAAATGTGTCGGGTAGCCTCGCCCAGTTACAAAAATTATGTTTTTTGATTGTTTTTTCAGGTGTAAACGAAAATGACCAATGTATTGACAATAGATAAACCTTATTTATCATTTTTATCACAAAATTTTTTTTTTATTACATATTTATATACTTTTAGTGAATTCTATCATTTATTAACAACAAATGTTATATTTTTTATTATTATTAATGTATATTAATATATTATAATATTAATATATATTTATATTAAATATTTAAAGATTATAATTTAAGTAAATCTTTGGAACCGCACATTTATCGACGAAATAAAAGTGGGCTGTGATACCTAACATTCATGTGAGCGGGGCTACCCAAAATCCAATTTTTTTGTAAATTTGTAATTACTCGAACAATTTTTCACAATTAAACTTCGTTCTTTGTGCAAACTAAACTTAAGACTACATACTTTAATGCTGTATGTATAGAAAAAATTATTTTTTTAATATTAAAATGAAGTTTAATCGAAACATTCAACCAATTTTTCTTAATATCATGACAACTGTATTCAACATATTTTCAAAACTATTGTTTACCATGTTACCAGCTGCATAAATACTTGAAACTTTGAAAATAATCTTTTTTTAATATAACAATTATTGTCCGATGGCCCATTGACTTGAAAAAAATATTATTCTCCACATATGAAATTGACATTGGTCGGGGGTACCCGACTGTCCCCTATATAAAAAAACAAATTAGGAAAGGATAACTAATAAAAAAAATAAATAAATAAGCTAACAATTAATAATTAGCAAAAAACTAGTAAACAAGAAATCACAAAAAATAACAGTTAATAACTATAGAAAACAAGCTAACAATTAATAACTAGCAAAAAGAAGAAGAAAAAATAACTGTTACTAACTAATAAAAAATCACTCAAAAGAAATAATAATCCCTTAATAAACGTGCTTTTGTAGTACTTATTATTATCACAAACTATTTAACACAGTGTGTTGTAGGTAAGTAAACAACTTTTAATCTAATTTTTTTCATTCTGTGCCGTCAAATTTTGAAATGGTTAAAAGTGTGCCGTAACAACAAAACAAAAAAATGTTGAGAATCATTGCTCAAAGCCCTTATTCAATTTAGTTCTCTAAGTTTCGTTATATACTCATTAATAAATTGTGTTTTGTTAGTCTTTCAGTTTTTATTTTTTAAATGTTATAATATTACTCAATGTTTTGCTTCCAGCTACAGTTCTCGAACGCTTTGAGACCAAGAGCTTGCGGAAAAATTTGGGAAGGTCTGCTTCAGCCACTGATTGGGAAGGACGGAAACCTTAGATAATTGACGTGACCAATTCTTTGGACTTGGAGACCTTGTTTTAATAAATTTTTAAATGTTTATTCAAATAAAATATTCATAGCTACTTTTTGTTTTATTCCTCTGCATTCACACCTTCTATATTACAAAGCACGTTCATATCAGAAGTGTAAATTTTATTGAACCCATAAAATTATAATATTTTTTGAGTTTTTAGTGCTATTGTGCAATATATTAAATTATTAATTTTCAGTGACTGAATCCTGTCTGAAGATCAAATGTACCTTGCAAATGCTAAAAAATAAGAAAACTAATTTACATACATGTTAAATGTGGTAATTTTTAAACAAGCAAATTGTCTTTGATTTATAAATCATAGTTGAGCTGAAAATAATTATCATGCCTTAAATTAATATTTACTTCTTACATTCCATCTACAGTGCTCACACTTATTCCTTTTCACCTATTTTACACTTAATTAATTTTTAAGCTTATTACTGCTCAAATCCTAATTATATATATATTTTTATTGTTTGGAAACTGATTAAAAATATTTTTGGGTGCTTATTATTTTATTTTTTTGAAAAATCTGGTTACGCACCTTGAACTTTGAAAGTATGACTTAAATACTTGCAGATATTTTATTCTAAGGCAATATTAAATCTTTGCTCACTAGTTTGCAGAATGCTTATTGTCTAGCATGCAAGGAAATGATTAATTTTCTGCTAAATAGGCATAGACTGAGCAGAGCATGTAGCTCTTTTCAAGTTATCCTTGACAAAAAATGAAGGATTTTTTTTTTACTCATTATAAATCAAATTAATTAAATCTGCAACTGTACAGCCTGGAGTATAATTAGCGAAATGAAATCTGAAGTGCAAAACCATATAAAATAATTAACAGACGTGTACCTATATCCTACAATATCCAGTGAAAAAAATTTCTTGAATAACGTATTAAAATTATCGATCGGCGTTCTGCCGCATCTTTAAATGCTTATTAATATTTGTTTTACGAATAACGTGATAAAAATATTCATCGACATTCTACTGTATCTGTAAACGCCGTGGAATATGGTTTTTTCAAACTCGACATTCTACGGCGTTATTGAGATATCGATCTATATAAATTTTACAATGTCGTACAATATAAAAAAAATCTGACGTTTTTACATAGATCGATGTTTCGGAAGAACATCGATCGACGTCGTAAGCGAAGTTTTTTCGAGATCAATCGATATTGAGTGCTACTTGGGCAGTCTTCCTCCCCGTAGCCTTGTAATTATGAACCCAATTCAGAAGACGAACTCTTGCATCGTCTTGGGAAAAATTTGCATTCATAGAGGACTTTTTTGGAACTAACCCGCATTTGTGCGATTAGCAGAGGGAAAACTCCCATGGTTAGTCTGGGGCAAGAGGACTCTGACCCATGATCCGCCAATCACTGAGGGTATTTTACATCAGCACTGTGGTCGGTGCGAGCCGGGGGCAGAATTCGTATCTACCAGCCATTGCTGAGATTCGAACCTTGGTGACCTCAATGGGAGGGGAGTGCTCTATTCCCTGAGCCACCATGCATTTATTAGTTCAGATATTTAAAGTTATTATTATATCACATATTTAAAGTTAGATTCTTGAAACCATTCAGATTGCCTCTTCCCACACAGCCACAAATATCCACAACACATCTTAGAGATATCTCTTGGATAAAAAAACTGGATATTGCCATATCCATCAGAGATCCCAGAGACATCTGAATATCCATGAAATATCCAACAGAAATCCAGGGGTCGCATCTGTGTGATGTCTAGCAGATATTTGGATATTGATGTCTGCTGCATATCCAAGAGACATCTGACAGATATCTTTGACCTACCACGGTTATCCAAGGGATATCCTAAGTTAAACATTGATATCTCTCTTACATCGTTCAGATGTCTGTTATATTTAGTTTCTGGATATCCCAAGGATATTCTTTTAGATATCTCAGAGACAACCCTGAATGTCTGAGACATATTTCATTTTTGTTTACTAAAGTATTTAAAAAATGCATCTTTACTAAATTTGTATTATTTATTATTAAACGATTCAAATTTTTAATTGAGCATTTCTTATTAAATTGAATTTATCTTGTATTATGAGTATATTTAGATTGTATATCATGTAAGTTTTGAGGATATTAATTGCAAAATGTTAGGATATATGTAAAATACTCTCATAATACCTGATTTACTTTATTTGACAAATCGTTTCAGAATTCTAACTTGAAATATTTGTATATTTTAAATTAATTTTTGCTTTGATTGCTAGCTTAAGAAGTTTATTAAAACAATTAATTTTATAAAATACTGAATTTAGTAAAATTTTATTGAAATAAATTTTTTTCCACCGGGATTGTAATATTCAGAATGAGTGTTTTAAATTGGAAACGTAATTACAATTCAATGCATAAACATTTTTATTGGAAGAAAAGAAGTGGTTGTATTTGAAAAATGAATAGTTGAAGGAATAATATGAAAATATTTCAAAATTCTGAATTTTTCAATTATGAAAAAAATTTGTAAGACATCAATGATTCATTTTCTAAAATTAAAAAGTTAAATTAACTTTAAGAAATGTTTAAATTATTATTATGAGCTTTAATTTAAATTAGAAAAAAAGGAACATTTCTGAAACTGAAATTTTTTTATATTTTCATGCTTATTGAAAAGGGTGTTAAATAAATATGGGTATAAATCTAAACAATCATATATAAATAGTTTATTTACAAAAAAAATAGTTTATTTACAAAAAAGTAAATTCACAATTTAAAATTTTTTAATGAAGAAACATTTCTTGCTTTTGCATGCCGCAACCAGATTTTTTTAAATAGATTTTTCAATTTCATGGTCTGTTGCATTATCTTGGATCGAAAGTTTTCTCCTCACAGCACCTAAAAACAGAGTAATGGCATAGCATAAGTTTTAGAAATGATCGAAATTAAATATTTATGAATGACATTCAAGAAAAATATTTATTCTTTCCTTAACAGATTTTTTTTACCCCTCCATTCTCAATTAGAAATTTTTTTTAATAAAAATAGCTAAAATTTGAAATTTTTTTTATGTAGTTTACTTTGTTCACAGAAATGAGTAAAAATAAAAAATGTGTAAAAAAGTTGAATGTGATTTTTTTAAATAGCATTTACTCTCAATAAATTTTAACTTTTTAATTGCATACAGAATGATATGCACTATTTTGCCACTATAATGTACACATTTATCTTTTCTATAATCTGATTAAAAGCAATAAGCTAAAACTAATTTGATTGATAAAAATAGTAGGAATTATAGAGAAGTCAACCAGAAGGAGCATGAAAATCCTTTTAATTTATACTAAGAAAAAAATTCTAAAATGTGTGCCGGTGAAAATAAAAAGATCAGTGGTTAAATTATTAGCATATTAGTTCCAAACATTTTTGTTGCAACCCTTCTCCATATTTTTGCTTCTTAAAATTTACCGAAATGTACTTTATCATTTAAGGATACAGTAATAATACAGCATGCGTAGTCAAATACATGCGTATACAGCATATGCATAGTCAAATTTTTCAACAAAAAATGAGCACACATAAAATATTTTTTATCACTTTTTCAAAAAAATACAAACACATTTTTAAAAACTTAAACAAGTTTCGGTTAAATTCTGCAAAGAAAATTGTGAAAATCAAGTTTTTTTTTATTTTAGTAATTTGAGACAATCGGTACGCTAAAAAAAAAATCTCTTTTTAAAAGATAGAAAACTAAGCACTTTTTACAAACCCACAATAAAAAATAAAAAAACACCTTAAATGGCTTTTAAAATATGAAAATCAAAAATAAGCATCTTTTAGCACTTTTTAAAACTGCTAGGCAACCTGTTATGTTAGAAAACGAAGGTAGATTTCATCACATTTTATTACCTAGCTTGGTTATATATATTCGATAATTATTTTTCAAATTTAAAATATTATTTATATAATAACTGAAAAAGAAAAATCTTTTGTTATGCATAATTTTTCCTGTTAAAAAAAAAAAAAAAAATCAGGGAATTTACAGGAAAAAAAAATCTCCCAATATTTTTGCTTAGAAAGTTTTATTTTTTTATTGACCAAAAAGAAAAAAATTCTCTATTGATTTTTTTCTTTTATCTGGAAAAATATGATTTATATAAAGTTATGTTTAAAAAAATGATAGGATTGTTAAAATTTTTATTTCGGAAAAATTTCCAGAATAAAAATTTTAATACATGTTTTTAAATATAAGTGTATGTATGTATGTGTGCATATATATACATATATATATTTTCCTTTTTATCAAATTAAAATCAGCTCATAAATAAAAATGTTTTATACTTCTTACGTCATTTTGATTTATTTAACCAAATCGGTAAACATATAAAATAAATGAAAATTTTGTTGAAGATTTGTAACATATACTATTTTTAATTTCAAAATTATTTTGTTTAGAAATGGGAGTTTTAACAGTGTCTAGCATTGGGTCTGGTAATAGGTTTAGGTAATATGAATAAGCTTTAACATTCCAAAGTTGGTTAAGAACAATTGTATCAGATTGAATTAATGTATATTCAAATTTTACATCCAGATCTGGGCTAGAAACCAAAGGGAGAAAAAAAGTAAGAAAAGAGCAAGGAAGTAAATAATAAAATAGTGAAATGTACAGCACTCTGAGGTCGTACCTGAGAAGAACAAATTAATTAAATAACAAAAATTATACATAGTTCATCACACCCTATTGAATCATATACAAACATCGTGTGTTAACTGGTATATACATACCAGTTGAAATTGCATTTGGAGGGGAAAAAAATTTCTATGGCAAATCCAATCTGAAGAAGCTTCAGTTAGCTACATAACAAGTTTCCCAACTTCATACGCTTTTAAAGGAGGCCACACCTATCCTTTTGTTGACAACCAGGTCACTGGCACAACTGCAACCTCACCTGTCAATAGAAATTTCACAATTACAAAATTGGTCGGCATTATCTGTATATTGCAAAATTAAAAATACTTTTGAACAGTTACATATTTCAGATATATACATGAATAAAGAAATTACAATATTAAAAAAAAAATTAAAATAAAGAAATTCTTAGTTTATGATTTTTTTTTTAATTAAAAGCTATATATACAGTGATAATCCATTACATTCAAGCAATCATGTCTGTGCATGGAAACATTGTTTTGATACACTTGGTCATTATCCATATAATGCAAAATTAAACATACTTTTGAACATTTACATATTTCAGATATATACATGAATAAAGCAATTACTATAAAAAATGAATATAGGATATAAAAACTATCGCGAAATTAATAGTTGCCAACAATTAGACAGAATGATTGCCTTAAAAAGTAAATACTCAAATGCAATATTCGAATTTTCCATATAGTGTGAAATAAATCGAGATATTTAAAAACCAGGTGAAAATCAATAACTGCCGAAAATACAATCGAAACATTACATTGATTTACGATACTATCGACGTAAATTAAGCGTGTCATTCTGGGACAATGTTGCTGTGATTCTGCCATGGGGATGACCACAATAATAAAAAAATATTAACAATTTCAGCAGCCAATATTACATATAAAATATATACAAATAAAATAATGATGAATTAATATATCATCAGCCTGATAAAAGGCTAATGTATTTAAAATTAAAAATTTGGCTCTGCAATTTGTAAGTGGGCAAACAAAATAGAAGAATCGTATATATTTATATATATATTGAACAGAATTCAACGCTAATATTAAAGGAATGATTTTGTCAGGAAAACAGGAAACCTCTGTTAAAACTTTCAATTCTACAGAGTGAAAAAAATTAATGTATTTAGACTTGTCAATCTGAACTACAAAATCTTGGAAAAGGGGGCTATTTATATTAATAAGTCTCTTAATGAGAAGAGAAAAAATTAGTTCACATGAAGAAGATTAAGTACATTGTGAGAATTCATACAAGGGTAAACGATTCACTTTTATTAGCAATAAGATATAAAAAGTATGAAAAATAATAAATATGTATATTATGCAATATAAGTAAGAAGCTGAAATCTAATTAGAATGTAATTAATAAGCAGAAAAATAATAATATAAAAAGTATGAAAAATAATAAATATGTATTATGTAATATATGTAAAAGGTGAAATCTAATTAGAATGTAATTAATATTCATAATACAACGGAAATATGTCGTAATTATCATTTTCTTTTAAGGCAAGGCATTTACATAAAATATGATTGACAGACACATAGATATGATTGAACCACAAGGATATTTCTTTAAAACTTTTAACAAATTAGCGATCGTAGATTGAGGCACATTATCAGTAATAGCCCATACTGCCAAATCATTTTTTAAATTCGATGGGTAATCTTCTTGATTATCTTTAATGGTGTTATTCAGAGTTGAATTTATTGAGGATGAACCTATTTCGATTGTGTCAGTTACATGTTACATTAGAATTAAAAGAAGGTAGTACACAGATAGATTTATCATTTATTTCAAGTGGTGTTGCTGGCGACTGAGATTCCGATTTTGAAGACTCAGACAGCCTAGCTACATCAGTAACATTCAATGGTGCATTAATTTTTGTGTAAACTTCAGAATGAATACGTTTTTTTAATTTTGGGCATACCTACCAAATGAAATGTTACACACAATAATTTGTAAGCTAACTGACATGGAAATTCAAAAATCTAAGGGATGTCTGCATACATTTCAGAGATAAGCAAAGTGCAAATAGGAAAAATAAAAATGACAATATAAGCAATAGGAAGAAGAAAAAAATATTTAAATACAAAAAGTCTTACTTACTTCAACAATAAATGATTTTTATATCAAAAAAAAGATTGTAAAATGAAAAGAAGACGCTTAAACTGAATTCTGCGGTTTCGTATTTGGTATCAGGTTTCAGTTTTTGCTGAGTACGGTTAGAATTTTAGTTATCTAAGAATATTAAAAAATTCAAAATTCCGTTTTAATTCAGAATAAAAAATCTGCATCAGAAAAAGAAAATTATATCAGAGTTCAGAATTGTAAATAAAAGAATATCTATATCCAAAAACTGACATCTGTGAGATATCGAAAACTGGATCTGCGTCAGCTATTGAGTACCATTTGAAGCATCTCTTAGGCATTCTACAGACATCCAGTAATCCATGTCTTAAACTGATCTATATTAAATATCCAAAAGATATCTAAAATGTCCATATCTAGGACTTAGATATGCCTGGATATCTCTATAATAACCAAATTACCCTATCCTCTAGATATCCAAAAATGATATCTCAGAGATGTCTAAAATATCCAACTCATGGACTTAGATGTGCTTAGATATCTGTAAGAAGTCTGGAACATATCCAAATATCCACTGGATATTTGGATAGGTAACAGACGTGTTTGGATATCCCTGGGATAGCCGTGGCTGTGTGGGTTAGTACGTGACAGTTTTTGAAGCGTTCCTTTTTTATTTCGCTCGCTGTATATATACTGAATAATCTTTCGTAAAAAATGAAATAAAAAAATATTTCATGGATTGCATACATGCATAAGCGAGGGGCGAGGAGAAAAACAAAGAAGTCATCAAAATCTCTCAAACCATATCCATAGTCAATAATCGTAAATGGGAAATTAAAATAATCAAAACCAGTTATTTGTTTGAAGAAATTAAGTGGCGGCGTAGGTAATTGCTTGGGTCATTTCCAGTTTAATTAGTCAAATTAACTAGGTTTAATTATTTTAATGGCACCTATACTATGATGGTTCTCAATACTGATTCGCTTAATTTAGGTAATAGGTGCTTGTTTTCCGTTCTCACTTAAATATTAATTTAAAACTTTAAATACATAGATTCTAATATATTGAATGATCAATTCATGTGAGAATAATAATAAGAAAAAATATATAAAAAGCGGCAATAAACGGATAATTTGCATCAGTTATATTTGACTAAATCGATAGTGATATTTTCATTATGGCTTCATAAAGAAAATTAGAGATCAGATTTAAATAAGGGCGCAAATTCTTATTACTCCAAGGGAGCGCAAATGGCCCATTTACACCACTGTTTCTAAAAGAAAACATCGTAGAAATTTTAAAACGAATAATATTAAGAAACGATAGCAGTGATGGCTCAGGGGATAGATCGTTCGCTTTCCAATGAAGTGGACCGAGTTCGAATCCCACGATGGCTGGGCGGTATGAATTACGCATGCGGTTTGCACTGACCACAGTGCTGACGTAAAATACCCTCAGTGGCAGGCGGATCATGGGTTAGAATCTCATTGCCGTCTGGTAAACCGTGGGAGAATTTCGTGGTTTACTTGTCATGTAAAGCAAATGCTGGTCTCTGGGTCGTCTTAATAGCATGCAGGGCCCCCGGGCTCAGAAATGTTTTGGGCCCTTATAACAGGTCATGCTGCTTAAAATCGAACTAAAAAACTTCACATACATAAAATAAAGCATTTTTAACGTATGCAATAATTTGAACAAATTTAAATACATTTTGATTTTCCTAAAAAACTGAATCCATGTTAAAAAACTTCATTAGAAAGTAGAAAAATAGATTTCGGTTGCCTTTTTAATTTTCCCTGGTGATAAACTATTCAAATTATTGCATGATAATCAATCACTATTCGTATAAAGAAAACAAAATGCACACTTTATACAACAGAATATATTTATTTAAAAAAATATATAAGGCAATTTTGTTTAGTCTTAGTGTTTTTAAATACAATTTATAAAAAGTAAGATTCTCAAGGGCTCCATGAATGTCTGGGGGCCTTCGGGCACTGCCCGGGTGTGCCCATGCGTAAAGACGGTACTGGGCTGGTCAGTTCCATTAAAAAGTCCACCACGAAGGCAAATTTCTCCCAATACTTGGTCCAGGAGTTCCCTTGTCTTCTGGATTGGGTTCAAAATTACGAGACTACGGAGTTGATTATTAGCAGTCGTAAACCCAAAAAATTGGGTCTGCTGTTCAACGTCGGTTATAAAGCATAAAATATTAAGAAAGGGGAAAATATTGTTGTATATTTTGTCTAAAATAAGAACTTCTCCAGACATTCGTCTGGACCTGTGGCGGTGACTACGGGAACGAGGTATGTTTATTTCAAGTAGGGGTGCGGAGTCACTGTTTTGGAGTAGTTTCGGGTCGGGGAGAGAAAGGGAATCTTTCTTGTAAAGCTACCCTACCTAAAATGCACCATTCTTGTTTCCATAGCACCAGGCGGCCTCAGACTTTGTGGCGGGAGGTTGTTGCTGTTGTTCATTTACGTCGCATTAGAGCTGCACAATGGGCTAATGGTGACGGTTTGGGAAACAGCCCTGAGGATGATCCGAAGACATGCCATCACAATTTTGATCCTCTGCAGAGGGGATTGCACCCCCACTTCTGTAGCCTGACCACCTGCACGCGAAGTCAAGCACTTTACGGTAGAACAGTTTAACGAGGACAAATACCGCACGCCCTCGGTACCTACTCAGACTGATCCAAGTGGTCACCCACACGCACACTGACCGCAGCCAGTGATGCTTGACTTCGGTGATCTGCTGGTAACCGTGTCTTAACGATAAGTCCACTGCAGGACTTGTTGCAGGAGGAGTTCTTAGCTTAGATAAACTATACATTCCTTTTCAACTGAGAAAAGTAGGAAAGGGAAGGGGAGAGCATCAAGACATAAAAACGGTCTTCTCCTCGAGCGTTGGTAAAATGTTAATTAAGCCGTAATTATTTAAAGATAATTTTGTTGCACAGAAATAGGTAGCCAAAGACTTGAAACCAAACAATATCCGCGAAATTGAAATTCAATGTTTTTTTGTGGTTGTGCTTGTTTGCTCTTTGGTTTTAATTACTAATTAACTATGAAGTTTAAAATTATGTAGATTTGAATTTATATTTTACAGATGTTTTTCTTAAAGTTTATATTATTGTCTCTATTTTTAATCTATTGCAGTGGTATGTGATCTTTTTCGCACGTTTTAGTTGAAATCTCTTTAATTTTATATGTTCCTTTCAGAGCTCGAATAATTTAACAGAACACACTTAAATTTCTTTAAAAATCATCAATTTTACTCATTTTCGTTTCACCAGTGAACAAGTTTTGAATAATTTGCTAATTAAATTAAGTTTGCCTCAGGCGCACTTGGTTGTTTATATTAAACATCTTGTTGCCTTATAGGAGAAAATAAAGATTAATGAAAGAGAAAATTGCAAAATTTCCCGGAAAAGGTAACTTAAAAGGGAAGATTTATTTACCTTGATGAAAGAAAGAAATTGGCAGTGTTATTTTTCTGAAGTAACAAAATTCATCAATGACCTAAAAATATTGCTTTAATTATAACTAGTCACGGATGAATAACATTGGAACATTTTATTTTTTTGGTATATTTATTTATATACTATGATAATTTCACAATAACAAGCAAACCAATGTTTCACAGAATTTTGTTTTTGTTTTTTTGGCTAGAATAATTTTTAAGCATCACTGAGTTAAGATTGAAACATTGTTTACATCCACTAAATTTGTGTACGTTTCTTGGTTTAAATTTTATCATTTGAAAAATTGTAAATTCAATTTTTTATCAGTGTTGCCTGTGCATGTAATTGTGTATACTTGTCATTTATATGAGTAAAAGTATCTGCATTCAAATATTTATATATATCACCACAATATTAATTTTTGGTGCCTCTAATGGATTAATTTTAACTTATGAAGTAAAACTAAATTGGCAAGAGAGGTTAAGGTTAGATTCTTAAGCTAGTGCATATTTACATAAAACATATAAATTTTGTTTTTAAAACTAGACTGGAGCAAATATATCCTGATCATATTTAAAGGGAAAGATTATTTATTTAAAGATATAGTGTCCTTTGGTATCAAAATTATGTTAAATTAGTGTGTCGAATAAATATTACTAACATTCTTGCCCCTGCCGATCTATTTATATCCACTTCCTTGCAGAAAAGTTTATATTTAAATTACAAAAAAATTATGCATGCTATTATCAATTTTTGTTCCTATTTTAAAAATACAGTGTGAATAAAGTGCCATTATTCACATTAGTTTGCAATGATTTTACTTATTTGTCATTGAAAAATAAATTTTTTTAAGATTAATATATACATATTTTTTTGATACTTACAGAACATTTGTAATTATCAAGTCTTATTGCAGACTATTAGATATGATTCTGCTCTGGGGATTTTAATAATATAAAAAAATAATCTGATCATTAAAGTGTTTTGGTGCCAGTATTATTATAGCAGTAATATTTTTATTGTAATAGTTAATTTTTTTCATAATTCACATTTTGAAGAGTTGATTTTTCTTCTTCTCTTTTATAAAAATGATATATTAATGTAATTGAGTGCAATATTTTACTAATGTTATTTCAGTACTAATTGAGTCATTTTTCTATTATTAGTGATATTTTTATCCATTATCTATCATCATTCTTATTTATGTTTGGAATATAACATTAAAAAGAAATTTACTTTAATTACATTTCAGAATTCTAAATATATAAGTAAATTATATATTTAATAATTTAATTCTGAAATATATCATTAGGCTATTACTAAAGTTAACAGGGGGAAAAAAATCCTATAATACTTAACTAAGCCTAGTTATAAGCCAATCTTCTGACCTCAAGAGGAAGACTACTTATAGTCAGGGTTGGAAAAAAAACGTGATTTTTTTCTTTAAAAAACCTGGCTTTCAGATTTAAACTAAGTTTATTTACTTCAGACCGTTTGTTTTTGGGGATTTTTAAAACAATATGTTGAATAATATTTTCAGTGTTCTTGAGCGTTTTTTGAAGAGCGGCCTGCTCTGCCCTTCGATCCAAATAAATGTGCCCTTTTTGTAAAAATAAGCCATCATCCCTTAAAAACACTGCCTTTTTATTCATATTTCATTTTGAAAAAAAATTAATGTTGGTACTGTTTAAATATTAATTACACACTGGTAAAATTATCTGTGTGTATAGGCTTAATTCTGATTACCATTACAAATATTTACTTGTGAAGATTATTCTCAACTGGTTCAATTTTGATAAATATCTTTTTTCAGGGGGGGGGGGAGGATATTAATAAATTTTTAAGTAATTTTAAAATTCAAAACTATTTTTTAAATAAATAATTAAAAAAAAATAATAAAAACTTTTAAATGTTCATTTTCTCATAATTTTCAGTTTAAATTTTAGAAAAAAAAGCTATCTAGTTATTTTTCAATTAATCATTTTTTGTTTTGTTTTTTTATATTGAAAAAAAAAAAAAAAAATGAAAATCATAGAGATTGCCTTTTAGCATGCCTTTAATTAAATTTTTATGAATTGCAAATTTTTCTCTTATTTTGATAGTGAGAGAGAATTACTTTTTGTAGTATGCAAATAAAATAGTACAAGAGGGTAATTAAAAAAAGTGTTGAAGATAAAATTCTTCAGTTATTATATAATATTACGCATTGTGATAAATTTTTATGGTGAAGTAAGTGCCCCTATCAGAGAGGAAGCACTCTGCCTTTTTTTATTCCTAGGGACAACTCTGATTTTTTAAATCCTTAATTGAAATTAACTTAGCGATTCCAAAGTATTTCGTAGTATTTAACTATTCCATTTAACTATTAATTAATGTTTTCAATAACAATAAAAAAATATCCGCTTTGGTTCCCTAAATACGCTAACACAATAATATAAAAAGAACTGTATACTTTAAATGTGCTTTTATATTAGGTACTTTAACACTCCATTTAATATGAAAATAAACACTTGACATATAAATTTTATTTTAGTAACATATGTTAAAGAGTAATTTCTTATTGTGCTTGTCTGTAATATAAAAAGCAATATTTTAGTATTATTTATTCAATATCATTATTAAGCTGTATACAGTTTATAATATTAGTATGTATTAAGTTTTATGAAATATGCATTTTTTGTTTTCTTTTAAAAATTGAATCAATACAAATTTTAATATATTTAAATAAATATATCGCATATATTTTATATTAATAATAATTAAAAAATAATTGAAAATAATGGAATGATGAAAAGGTACAAAATGATATGGGTTGCATATATAATAGTAAATGTAAGTTCTATTATTAATGGTTTAATAATCAATAAAGAGTAGACAACCTTTTTAAATTTATTTTAACATAATAGAGCTTTAAGTTTAATAATATCAGAGTATGTAGCTGTCGTGAAATTTTTAATTTTCCTGATTAAGAAATATTTGTTGTTATTTGTCCTAACATTACTGATTTATATTATGAAACCTTTCTTTAAAATATTTGATTAAAGAAGTTATGAATTCGCTTACAAATTTTAAATAAATATTGTTGTGAATGAATATTAACTAATTGATGCTATGATTTTTTTTTATGAACAGTACCATTAAAATTTCCTAAATGTTGATCACAAATTGTTATGAGTTGCCCCGTTCTCTATTAATAGGATTTACTGGAAAATTGTTAAAACTTATTTTTCAGAATAAAGTGACTCTGTAATTAAAAATGGTGCATATTTTTCTAATTTTATTTGTTTTTTTTGCAATAAAATTTCCCTTATTGTACTTAAGTAGAGCAAATTATACATTTTTTAGTTTGTTATTTGTCCTTTTTAAAAGTAGTCTGATACATGTAATACTGTTCCAAATAAATGTTTTGGTTTTTTCTTTAGCCACTAAGAGGTATGCTATATGCTTATTATCATGATGAAACATTAATAAAATAAAATGCAATGAAAATATTGTAAATGAATTTTGCATACTTTTTGCCAGAATTGTTTTTTTTTTAATAATAAAATGCATTTTAAAAATATTACAAAAATGCATAAAATCATAATACAATGCGAATTTGTTTCACTGATAACAAAAAAATTCTAAGCAAAAACCTGAAAGTAAAGTATGTAACTTGAACAAGCACTTTATTTCCCATTTATACTTTTGATTGTGACCAGCATAATATGTCTTAAAAAAGATTTAAAAAAAAGTTTCTCTTACTTTCGTGAAGTATCAATCCATTTTAAACAATGAAATAGATATGAACAACTTTGATTCAATTTAATTTATCTCTTTCAAAAATTACTTTTAGTGTGTTATATACAATAAATTATATATTTACTCTCATCATATTTTCTTTACATATAAATGTTTTTTTTTTAGACACAATACTTTAAAATTTGTTCAGAAAAAATAATTAAGAATAAAAAAGGTTATGATGATTTATTTAAGAACATTTAAAAAAATTTAACATGATGAACACTTTCATGTTTTCTCAGCGGTGTCATATACCCAACATATTAGGTATCTTATAATCAAAAATAAGGAGTTGACGCTGGGATATAGTATTTGATAAGATCAATAAAAAGTTATCTATTGGAAATTTTGTGTGTCTTTTTTATGTATATGACAATATTTATTATATTAAAAAATCTTACATAGTTTTCTTATTGCAAATTTCTTGAAATAATTTTGAAAATTCAATATTTTTTCAGGTTTGTACACTCAATTAATCTTTTCGAATCGAAAAGATATCAGATTACTTGATTACGATGCCAGAAGAAAAAATTCTTCACGCATACTCATTAAAGATTTAGGTAATGTTAACTTTATTGATTTTTACTTTGAAAATCGAACTATCTTCTGGGCTGATGCTGGGTTAGAAGAAATTCGAAGTAGGCTAATAAGTGATACTAAATCAAATAGAAGCATAGTGCCTATAGGAGCAATTTCTCCAGACGGTTTAGCAGTTGATTGGTTAGGCAAGAAATTATATTGGACTGATTCAAAACGAAATAGAATTGAACTTAGTAATCTAGATGGAAGCTTTAGGAAAGTTTTATTTTGGAAAGATTTTGATGAACTTAGAGCTATTGTTGTTGTTCCAATGGATGGGTAAATAGATTTATGATTTTTGTTTAAATACATATTAATTTAAAATTTTTTTTTATTTTAGAAATTTGTATATATTATTATTTTAACCTTTATTTTGAAATTAAATTCACTTTGTAAAACATGTTTATAATTTTTTTTAATGCAATAGATTTTTACCAAAAATTAATTTACGACTTACAAATATGTATTTTTTTTTAGCTTTAGATTCTTATTTTACAGTTTTTAGTTGTTTATTTTGACTATAATATCTGCACAGCCCTACAAACATTACCAGGATTTTCTTTGATCTTAATTTTACAATTCGATTAATAAATTCACTACGTTAATCAAGATTATTTTATCACATTCAGGGGTCTGTTTAGAAGAAATTTGAGTCTGTTAACAGACCATTCACAAAATATTTTTCCATAAAAACGGACCCTTCACAAAATAATTTATCTTTTAATCGGACCCTTCACAAATTTGTTTATCTTCTTTATTGTTTTGTTAATCGAATAAACCTTTCCCGTAAAAACAAAGAAAGACAGTTTGAAACGAACTAAGTTTGCCTAAGTTTAAATTCCAAATGTAATATTCTAAGAAAATATTTCTACTGTTGCGAATATTGTGTGCACATTCTTATTAAATGATATTTTTTTGTTGATAAATAATTCATCAATTTATATTTATTCATAAAATTAATTAATAGAATAGTGTGTAAATAAAAATTAATTTCAGGCAATTTTTTAAATAAAATATTATAAATTTAAGAACTGTTTAAGTTCACTTAATGCGTAACACATTAAAAGTGATACATAACTAAGTTGTGTTATTTAAAATATGTCAATTGAAAATATTAAAAATGTTAGTGATTTTGTTTCCATTATTAGTCCGAAATGAATATTCTGCGTTGAGCAGTGTAGGCTAAATACCAAATACTTGTATGTTGCAGCTATAATTTAGTAGCAGCAATTGTTGAGCATAATCTTGTATCTATTTACAATTTAAAAACTTCTTGAAAAGGTTTTTAGCAATTTACAATAGCAGGACCCTATTTGCACAAATTCACAAAAGCAAGACCCTGGTTGAAAGATTGTGACTTAACGCTTATTTTATATTCACAAATATAAGTAGTTTTTTCACAATTTTACAAAAACAGGACCTTTCACAAAATCTCTGGACAGACCCGTGACGTTTAATTTCATGAAAAATCTTAATTATATATAATTTTGTCTAAATTTTAAAATTTTGCTTTTGATAACAGTTATTTAAAAAAAAATTTTTTTTGTATCAAAGTGTAAATCAATATTAACACCTTGGCTGTCTATCTTTTTCCTGGTTCGTGATGCTACTCTAGTGACTGTCATAGGTTGTTCTGAGATCGATAACAAATGTTTTAGCTCACAGTTTTTTTACAATTAATTTTGAGTAGGAATAAAATAAAAATAGAAATAAATGTAGAAAAAAACAAAATTAAAAATATGACCACTGAAGCCAACGTCTTCAGGGGGTACCGGCCCCAGTGGCCAAAAAACAAAACCTTTTCTATTGAGGAAGAAGGCAAAAGCCTAAAAACCTTCCTCAGTACCCCGAAGGTTTTGTTTAAAAGTCCAGGAGAAAATCAAGCAAGACATAAAACTAATACAGAAAAGAAACTCATACATCTCATCAAAAACTCAAATTATTCAGAAAATAAAAATCAACAAAAAATTAAAAACTCACATAAACAAGGTCAGACAGCAAACTCTAAATCAAACCAAATGAAAAGGAATCACTTAAACCAAAAGAAAAACAACGCCCTCTTTTAAAATGCGCAGAATGAAAAAAAGATAGGTAGAAGTTGTCAAAGAAAATTTACGTTACATATTAATAGAATGCTTAACTGGGGCTGCTCAGTTAAGTCTTGAATTGCGCCCTGTTAAAAGAAATAAAAAAACTAATATTCTTCAATCATTTTCTTAATTAACAAATTAACATTACAAAAATTATAAGGAAAATCATTATTACTCAAATGATTCAAAAAATTATTCACAGCCTCTTGAAAACTTTCAACATTATTGCAAATATTTTTAATCCTAACCAATTGTGAAAAAACTAAATTTTTAAAAATTTTATTACACAAATTAGTATAAAAGTTGCAGAAAAAAAATAACTTTAAATTTAAAAGCTTTTCTTTTATCAAAAACACCAATTTTAATAATTTTGTCAACGATATCAATTTTAAAATCCAAATACTCAACATTAAAACAATCCTCATTAGTTTTCTTCAAAACCAAATCTCCAGGATAAAGATGCTCAGACTTAGATAAAATGAAAAACTCTCTGCGAACACAAAATCTGAATTAAAAAAACTTTCTGCAGGCATTTGATTAACTCTTGTAACTAGTGTTATATCCTTTCGTTACCACCTCATTTTGGTGAAATTTTTTGAAACACTTGAATTTTTTTAAAAAAATGTTTTAATTTTTATAAAACTCTATATAAAAATTAAAACATTTACATACAACAGGAATAAATTTGGTAAAAAAACCCAAAAAAGCAGAAAAAGAAATCTAAGTATGTTACATACAAATACACTTAAAATAATTGAAAGAAATGCCTTAAATTTGAGGAAGAAAAAATGTGTATGTAAGAAACATTTATCCACAGAATGTTATCGACATTTTAATAAGAATATGGATGCAAGATTTTATTTATTTATATACTGAGAATAATGAATCTCAATCTGTGATTTTTAAATCATGTGAATCTCAATATTTGATTTTAATATCACGTGAACAGAAATCTTGATGTTTGATTTTGAAATGGCTTGAATATGAAAAGTGATATTGTGAAAATACGGAACACAATGCGCGATCTTAAAATCCGTAAACACGGATCGCGGTGTGTGATTTTAAATCATGTGGACAAAAATCTCGATGTGGGATTTTAAATCATGTGAACACAAATCGCTATTGTGTGACTTTAAATCATGTGAATGTAATTTTAAAACTCGTTGGCGTAGAAAATTACGTAAAAATAAACCCTTTTTTTCCCCTCTGGAATTAAAAAAAGACCAACTTTCTTTGAAAATAACGTTTTCTCTTTTTTTTTAAGTAATACTAAAATATTTACTCTGAAAATTTTCATGATGTTGTTTGCACATTCGTGTGTATTATACATATCTGAAGATGCACAACAAATAAGTTCCACATAAAATTTTTTAGAAATCATTAGGTAATCCATAATCACAATTGATGAGTATTATATACACATTGTATGATCATATCAAAGGTAGTGTTGTTTATTATTACTGGTATGATGCTTGTGAAATTTTATTGTAATAAGATATTAAAAATTTAAATTTTTTTATCTGTAAATAATAAATACTCGTGCATATGTTTATGTTTGTTTTTAAGTACTTGTTCCAAGTAATTATTTTAAACAATATTCTATCAAAGTTAATAGTTCTATCAAAGTTAATAGCTCTGTACAAATTAATAGTTTCTATACAAATTAACATTATAAAGGTCTACTGTAATTACTTTATTATTTTTTACTTTAAAAATATTTAGATTCTAAATGATTAAAATAAAACGGTATAATTTTAATATGTAAAAGAAATAAAATTTTTTGTCTCTTTTAGGATTCTTTTAAAAACTGCAATTTTTTTTAATAACCTATTTTAGTCTTGCATCTAATTTAATAATTCAATATTTTTATTTATTTATTTATTGAAATAATTACCGCTAAGTGTCCAGATACTTCTATTGCAGTATTTTAAAACTATGGAAAATAATTTTAGGTGGATATTTTGGACAGACTGGGGAAAAACACCTAAAATTGAAAAGGCAAGCATGGATGGTAACCAACTTACACGCAAAATTATTGTACAAGATGAAAATTGTATTTCTATTTGTTGGCCTAATGGTTTGGCAGTTGATTATGACAAAAAAAGGTATTGCTATTAGATTTGAGTGAGGTTTTTAAAATTTATATAATTACTGATACTAATTTTTGAAATATTAGTTAATAAATTTTTTTTTAATATATCAAATGATTGATTAAATAATTTCTTTCAATTTTAATACAGTAATTTCTTAAGTGGAGAACTTTTTTTTATATATAAACAAGAAAAAGTAAAAATAATTATTTTATATCTCAATAATATTGTATTTGAACAAAGATATGAAGTTCTTTGGTACAATAAACTTTAGTTACATTAAAAGTTTACAAAATGTTAAGTTTATTTAAAAATGCTTGAGTATTTTCTTATCAGTCCGTCATATTGCTAAATGATGGTGTCAGTAGCAAAGAGTCATATTTTTTAATCAGTGTCAGTAGCAAAGAGTCATATTTTTTAATCAGTCTACGGCTGAGGTTTAAATAATAGGGCACCTGCCTTCCATGTTCAAATCCTGGCAATAGCTAGTTCATTTAAAATTGTTTAAGATTTGCACAAACCACAGTGATGACAAAAAATATACCTAATGGTAGATAGAGAGCAAGATAAAATGTCCTCATTGTCTGGCTAACCATGGGATGTTTCCGTTGTTTTTTTTACCATGTAGCACAAATGCAGAATGGTTCCATCAAAAAAGTTTTCCAAACAGACAAGTTTGTCATAATGCTTCTGCAGAATCCAGAACTTCTCTTGTCTTCCAGATTATGTTCAAAACTACAGAGTTGACCACCGATTGCTTCGAACTCAAAAAAAGTCTGTTGTTCACTGCCAGTTATAAAATAGATTAAATTTAGCACACAAATACCGAATTTCAAGCTGATTAATTAAAAAATGGGGATTTTTATAGAGAAGATAAAGGATTAAATAAAAAAATTTCAGTCTAATTTCGAAATTTAAATTTATTTTTAATTGTTATAGAAATCTTAATTTTTTTTCCTTTTAGGATTTATTGGACTGATGCAAAAATAAAAACTATTGAAAGCGCTGACTTTAATGGTAAATTTCGACAACGAATTACTAAAGCAACAGTTCCTCATCCATATGCTATAAGTCTCCTTCATGATACTCTGTACTGGACTGACTGGACTACTAAAGCTATTCATTCCTGCAGTATATTAAATGGATGTGTTAAGAGAACTACATTTGGTGGATCTTTTACACCTATGGGGATTCAGATTTATCACAAAGATCGGCAACCAATTGGTAACAGTAAAGCTAATAAACTTTAAAAAATTCTCAATTTCTTTCAGTCTAAAATCATTTTTATAACGACTCAGCCTGAAAATTTACATTAATATTATTACAGTTCCAACACCTTGTGGTAAGGGTAATGGTGGATGTTCACACCTGTGTTTGCTCTCTTCTGTGTATCCATATTATTCATGTGCTTGTCCAACTGGGGTAAAGTTAAAATTGGATGGCAAATCCTGTGAAGATGGTAAGTACCCCAGAAACTTGAGGTGCCTTGTGTGTGTGTGTTTTTTTAAAATTTTTCTGTTAACTATGTATGTTTATACCACTATTTGTTTTCATTACCTTGAGTATATGTAATATCACTCAAATATGGGAGATGGAGGCCAGTTTGGACATTTTAAAAGATATTGGAAAAAACAAAACAAACATATTTAGTATATTTTTTGACTCATGATGTTTTTTTTAATAATAATTTAGACATTTACCTGAATTTTGGTTTATATCTCTAAATTTAAAGATGTTTAGTTTTTCCATAATAATTTTTTTAAAAAAAGATTTCTTTTATCCACACTAGTTCCACTGTATTGACAGACTTAATAATTTATAAAGTAGTTATTTTATTACAACTCAGAAAGGTATATCTAAAACCAAATTTAAATTAATGTCAATCTAAGCCTTATTGGAGGATAAATATTGACATATTTTAATTAAAATAATTATTTGTAATGGAGCATTTCTCTACACTAAGATTCACTTGAATATTTGATTCATTATTATTTAATTCATGGATTATTTGATTAATTTGAAAAATGTTTTGAAATTTATTTTTCACTTTATCAAATTTATTTATTGTATTGAGATGTATTCTTATTAGTTTTGACAATCACTTGCGATGAAAGTTTGGTAGCTATTTTTTCTCTTGAGATTTAAGAAATTTTATTTATTTATTTATTTCTTGTAAAAAGATTCATGATTAGAAAAAACTGTATTATTTTTTCTTAAAAATTGAGCATTATAGTCTTCATATTTATTAGCAATTTCCACTCTACCAAAATAATGCACAACATTGTTATTTTAAATTTTTTTAAAATCTTGACTGGCATTTTTTTTATTCCCCAATGCCCACCTGGAGAATGACCTAGGTCATACAGGCATCTGAAGCAGTGGCGTATGCTGCAAGGGAGGGGTTTAGGAGTTTAAACTCCCCCCTTGAGCTCAGACAAAATGGCAAAAAAAAAAAATTTTAGTAGAAATTATGCGGGCTATTATTTTTAAGACTATATATTTTTATTTGCCTTATGCCTACGTTTTTTTTCTCACGGTATTTCTCAGAATACTGAAAAGTCATTTACTATAATAGGGTTGTACTTTTGAAACCAAATTCACGTCATACTGTTACAGACTGGTTCCTTTCTGTCCTGCCAGTCACGATAGTTTTCGAGACTGGCTGTCATTCGCAAGATCTTAACGCGATGATTCTGGAATCCTAGACGTTCTGTCCTCTTTAAGACAATTCGAGAATTTTGGAGATGCGGTGAAAAATTATATAAAAGGGGGAACGGAGTACAGTGGAGTTAGTTAGTCAGTCTAAGAGTTATCTCTGCCGTTATATATATATATATATATATATATATATATATATATATATATATTTTTGCTGTTCTTGGATCTTTAGGATGTCAAAACTGAAGAATTAAACAATTTTTTATTATTTTGAGAAAAATCACGACCTGAAATTAGTGAGGTGACCGCATCTAGTACCAATGTAAGTTTCTCTGTTGAACAGAAATGTGATACTTCCGTTGAAGAAAACGTTTCTAGCATAACAAAATCTGATGAATGTGAAAGTGGCCCTCAAAGTGTTACTTCCCACCCATATGACATTGGACTTTTTTCAGAAGATATTACATTATGTTCTTAAACTTAAAAAATCAAATCAAAATTTAACTAAACAATGTTGTCTGAATAAAAAGTCAAAATTGTCTAGCTGTCTAAATTAGGGAAATAATAGTGCTTTATTACATACTCGAATTTCTTTTAGTAGTTTCAGAAAATTATGAACACCCTCCTTGAAAAAATTCTGCGTACGCCACTGATCTGAAGGGCAGATTTGTTGACCACTCTTTCAGGGCACCATATTAGGTGGGCCAACGTTGCTCCCACAGTAAGGACAGATAGTATAGAGAATGAAAGAACATCCATGCCTTGCCCGGGATTCGAACCCAGAACCTTTCTGATGCAAGGTCAGTTCCCTGGCCCCTACACAGGCCGGTCGGCATCTCTTGACTGGCATAAAGTTGTTAAATTTTATTAAGTCAGCATTGCCAATAAGTTTAATTTTAATTCTCTCCTTCAAATTCTCTGAAAACAACACTTGTGGCTTTTACTTCGTGTTTCTTGAGGAAGGTTTTAGATAGCTTATTTATATTTTATTGACAATTTTAAATTTAAATAATTTTAATAACCAATTTTAACTTGATGATGGAATGGACAACACAAATATTTCCCTCACTGCGGAAAGTGAAGATGCGACTGTTCACGGATACTCTGTTTTAATTAAAAGTTCAACAAAAAAATATGTATATACTAAAAATTTTGTCTTCTTTAATTCATCTATATTAAATTAAATTCTTTTATAAATTAATCTTTTAGAATTTTATAAATTAAATTCTTGATAAAACATCTTGAAACTTTTTAAAACATTTAAAAAATGGATTCATTTTCCTTAAATTTTTTTAAAAAACATTTCAAAAATGGATTATAAGTGGGTTTCATGTTAAATTTTTTAATTAAGTTTGAAACCATTATTTGTAAAGGTATATCATTTCATATTTAAAAAATAAATTACATGAAATATATTATATTTGTAACCCATTCCATATGCTATATTTGTAACCAATTTTAGTGTTAAAAATATAAATTTAAAAAAAATAATTGAAATTTTTGTGCTTTTTTTTGTTTTGCAATTAAGTTTGCTGATACATTAGTTAAATATTTAGTTTTGTCTAAACTTATATTTTGGCCGTACTAATTTCATCATGTTAGTTGTGTTTTTTTAAAATTTGTGTGTATTTTTTTCAGGGCCACAGAAACTTCTTTTACTTGTTAAAAGAACAGATTTGCGAAAAATTTCTTTAGATACTCCAGATTATACAGATGTTGTTCTAGCAATAGATGGTCTCAAACATGCTATTGCTGTTGATTATGATCCTGTTGATAAAAACATTTATTGGACTGATGCTGAAGCAAAGGTTATAAGAAGGGCTGGGCTAAATGGAACTGGTAAATTTATATGATAATTATTTGTTGGAATTCTTTTAATGATTTTTGATAGATAGTCTGCAGGTGTGAATATTGTTGCAAGAAGTATTCATGCCACACTTTTATATAGCGTATGCTATTACTATTTATTAATTAATTACATTAAAAATTATTGTTACGAGAAGTTCTTGCGCTCTATACATTTATGTGGTGTTATGATATTATAATGAAATATGTGAATATTAAAGACTGTGGAAATTGCTATGCAATAACTGCCAACAAAACTGACTAAACAAGCAATTGGCTTTGAGTAGAGTTTTCTCAGAACTGGGTTATTAAGAGTCTTTATTTTGCTAGAGACTGAATCAATCTTTCTGTGACGCTCATGATGAAATAAGTGAAATCATCATTATTGAAACAGCACTATAATTTTACTTTAAGATACAGATAGGACCTGTCATATCATTTAAAATTACTTTACATTGACTTAAGTTATCATATTGAGTAAATGATGGAAAACATTGCTTAAATTGGGTATTTTTACAAAAAAAATTATTTTGTTAAACTGGGATGTACTATTTGTTTATTTATATGCATGTTCCTTATATAGAGAAAATATCAAAGACATTTATTTCTTATAAATTATTATTAATTTCTGGTGGTATAATAATAATTTTTATTAATGTTAATTAATTTTTCTGATAATTACTTTATAACTTATTTTTTTGTTAAATCATTACTTATGTTTTGTTCGGAGATAAAAGATTAGATTTTCAGATTTCTTTCTATTCATAAACTAATTTTAAAAAAAGAAAAGAAATGTGACTTTAAAGGTTTTGTACTTATTACCATTTGCTAGTACTTAATGGTTTATCTTAAATTACCAGGTTTGAAGGTTAATTTGTAATGAATTGAGTAATAAATAAATAAAATCTCTTTTTTATAATTTAAACTAATAAGTCTTTATTTTAAAATTAGGGTGTGAGGATTTGGTATCAGCTGAAATTCAAAATCCAGATGGAATCGCCATTGATTGGATTGCTCATAATATGTATTGGACTGATGCTGGTACTGACCGTATTGAGGTAGCAAGATTAAATGGCACTTCCAGAAAAATTCTTATTACAGAAAATCTGAGTGCACCCAGAGCTATCATATTAGATCCACCTGAAGGGTAAAATTTCCGTTACTTATTCTATAGTTTTATTGAGCTGCCATTATTTTATTAAGCTATTTTGTTTTATTAACATTTTTATTCATTAACTCTTTGATACAGATTTTTTATTAAACATATTTTTCGTACTTTTTCATTATTTTGTATTAATTTAGGTCAAATTAAGTGAAAAATATTATATTTAGTATTTTAATAATTTATGGTTATGAAAATAATACATCATGAAAGACCGATGTCTGTCTCTGTCTCAAAAGCAAAATTTTTCAAACACAGCTTATTTCTAAACAAAAATTTTTTAAATTTGTATTTATTAGTAGTTATTTAGGTCTAAGAGAAACAGCTCTTCATCATTGAAATTTCTTTAATTTACAAAATCGTTTATTGAAAAATTTTTGAATAAGAATAAAAGAAAAAAAAATTTTAAGCTACTTTTTTTTTTGATTTTATATTTTAGTACAAATATAATTTTGATAATCTAAAATATTTTTTTAGTAGCTATTAGACTATTTTTTTAATTAAAAAAATACTGAAATATATTTTTATTTGTAATTAGAACGTCAGAAATGAACGTCAGTCAGAACGTTGCAATATTTACAATTATGATCACCTGGTTTGGATCATAATTGTAGATTTTTAAATATCACATCCATAGATATAATTTCAATCTTTTTACTATCTCACTCATTGATATGATTGCAATCTTCTGATTATCACATCCATTACTTTTAACTATTATTCTCATGTTTGCTACTCCTACTCCAAACTGCTTCAGTTCCTCCACCTGGTATCAAAGCGCACAAATATACTCAAAATTTTCTATATCCTGTACTATCTTAAAATAAATATTACTGCAAAGTTTTCTTATCATACTTTAATGTATACTGTAAAAATCATTGTTTTTTTTTTTTTTTTTTTTTTTTTCTTTCTTTCTTTATATAGGGAAAATTCCTTTTTATGATAAGTTGGTTTTATTTTAGTTTGTGTCACTACTTAATTATTGAATCTTCTGTTTTTTTTTTTTTTTTAAGGACTGAATTTGATTTTTAATTACTATATCAGGTAAAATCACAGCTTAAAAAGTATAAAATTTATACTTCAAATTGCATAAAAAATGTAGCAATCGATTCGCTTAAACATTAAAAATTTTTACGCCCCAGTGCTTACAAATTTTATAAATTCAAAAATTTTGACACCTGAGGATGGATTTTAATTGATCCCCATCATCTTAGAGTTATTTAATCAAGACCTAAATCCATTTGTGTACCAGTCTAATATATATGTCAGAGTAAAGATAACAATAAAATAAAAATTAATTCTAATAAATTTTGTATGCATTGGCTCCCTTCAATGTTCTTACTATTTCGTCTAATATTTTTGGTAAAAATTTTGTAAGCTCCATGAATTAATTTTTGTTAGATACATGTACTGGACAGATTGGAGTCCTGATCATCCTAGAATTGAAAAAGCTGCATTAGATGGTACACAACGTATAACATTAATAAGCACATCTTTGGGATGGCCTAATGGCTTATCAATTGATGTCATTGAAAGGAAGCTTTACTGGGGTGATGCTAAAACAGATAAGATTGAAGTCTCAAACCTTGATGGCAGTGACCGTAGAGAACTTGTTTCTGATCAGCTGCCCCAAGTTTTTGGATTGTCTTTGCTTGGTAATTTTTTTAAACATTCATGTTAGATTGATTATAAACTTTTTTAACAGTTTAACATTTATGTTAATAGCATTTTTCTGTTGTAAAATATCTAATCGTATATAAAATGTCTAAAAATCAATCTTCTAATTTTTTCTTGTCCTTAAAATTTATGCTTTGTAAGTTTGTCTATCTATTTAAATATATATTCATGGTAACCAAAATGATATCACATAATCAAATTTCAAAAACTAATATACTGTGTTTATTTAATTTTTGTTTTTTAGTAATGATAGTTAATGCAGTATGTCATATGATGTAGGAAAAAAATAACATTTAGTTTTGTGGTATTGAACTATTAATCTAATAAATTAGGAAAGGTTTTAAATATAGCATGGTCAATCTGCTCATTAGACCTGTCTAACGAAAAACAATTAATTAAATATTTAGCTCGTGCTGTGAGATTAGTTGATTTAATGACTATATTAACACATATCTGTTTGCATGGCAAAAATTCATCATTTATGTACTTTTTACTAGTAACCAAATGACAAAAACTAACATTTCATTACATAAAAATGCTGCCATTTTGTTTATGAGGGTGCAAATAAGGCCAAATAGTTACATGTTAAAAAAAGTTAGTGTGGTCACTGCCATTTTTGAAAATTTTCTATGTGTCAAAATTTCTCACTATCACAGCTTCTCAACTATTGGATGAAAAATTTTAAATGGTACACGTGTTTAGATAAATATTTAAGAAGCATTCTAAGAAATAAAATAGAGTTTTCTATTTTTAAAAAGCAATTTTTTTTTATTTGATGAAGTTCTTTAAAAAATTATTTAACAGGGATTAATTTTCATTTTGGTGTATACTCATTAGAGATTAGTTTGGGCTTGCTTTTGGAGTTCTTAGCCCCCCCCCCAAGCCCAAAATACATAGGAATACTTAGCTCTTAAGCTTGAGATATACATTAGATAAAAGCCAAATTTTACGATCCTGCTCTGCAGCCTTTGGTGTCTAAACAAAGAAATGAGGCATTAAAACCGTTTATTCATCACTAACCTGTAAATCTTAAAGCAAAGAGAGAAGTTAGAATTGAATATGAAAGAGAAATGTTGAAGAAGAATTGTCAACAACAACAAACATTCGAGTTTGATATCGTTTGTAAGTTGTTACTTGTTGTTGTCTTTCCCAATCAGGAACCCTCTTTGTAAAAGTTTTACTTTTAAAACTGTGGCAGAGAGCTAGCTATAATTTTTTATACCTTATGAATTTTTCATTTGTTTATACTTAATAACTAAACCAAACATCTGTTTAAAAGTTGTAAAATGTGTTTATAAAAATTTTATCAAGAGTCCAAACCTGAAACCTTCCTACAGTAAACGAACAAAGTCCGCCTTATCTCTAATACTCATCCATTCTATATCAAGGCATTGTGTTTTCATATGTGGGAATGTATTAACTTTTTATTTCATATTTGTTTTAAAACTATCTTTAAAAAGCTGAGTAGTTCATATTAGCAATATATATTTGAAATTTTTTTAATATTCATCAGTTTTTTCAATCATTTTAAATTGGAATAAATCCTATTTAAAAATTTTTGTTGTAAATTTATAATTTATTAGGTGATTACATTTACTGGACTGATTGGCAACGTCGCTCTGTGGAAAGAGCTAGCAAGATTACAGGAGGTTCTAGGGAAATCTTAATCGAACAACTTCATGATGTGATGGGTATCAAAGCCATTAATGTTAATGAAATATATGGTAGGCCTGTTTCTGTGTTATTTTATTTTTCAAAGCAAATTATGTTAATGATATGTATAGTCTATGTTTTTTTTTGTAGTATTATTACTTTTTACATATACATTTATGACATATATGATATGTCTGTTTCTATGCAGTTCTATTATCTTTTTTCAATCAAAGTTACTAACATTGATTTATGTAGTACTAGCCCCCTTTAACCAATAGTTGAGTTTTTTTAAGTCATAGATCTTAATTATATCAAAATTTTAAATAAATATAGCGCCTTTATAAAATTTAAATCATAAATCACTAAGTGAGATTGGTTTCCATTTATTTTTTTGTAAGTCAACCAGTAAAACTTTCAATTTCAAGCTTCAATTAGAGCTTATGCAAATTATCACTTCTTAAGAAGTAAATTGATACAGATAGTAAAGCAAATTATCTGCATTTAAATGTTTAATAATAATTGAAATCAGGTTTGTCTGTGTTAGACACAATAAGTAATTTTTTTGAATACTCCCATACTTTTCTTAAAATTTATGGTTTTCAGAAAAAAAGTAAACTTTAAAAAATGTCATAAATGAGTTTTACTTTCAAATTGAATTTTTGAAGAATAATGTATTCCCATATCAGTTTCAATAGATCATTATAAGTTCTTTTTTTTTAAATTTCCAATGGTCAGAGTTACAGAAAAACCTCTACACCGCAAAAAGGGGGGGGGGGAAACATAACAGGCCTGCAAGAAAAATCTATAAACTCAAGAAATCCCTTGCACCCCAGTAATGGTTGGTCATAGAGGTATATTTTAGTACTGGGCAACGACCAAGCTGGTCTACACCCATCTCTTCCTGAAGGTTGTGCCCAGTGGTCAGTTGAAACTCACAAACTGCTTTACGTCTTGGGGCATAGGAGGATCTTGGAGATTATTCCACTGGATCTTTCTGGAATATCTCGCTGTGATTTGGTTTAAAGTGAGATCCTTAATCTTTTTCTTGATTAGGCGCTTAACATTGGCAAGAGGGACAGTTTTCCTTCATGTTTGTTGGATAGAAGCTCCCTGCTTCACAAGGTAGACATCTGACTCGTTACCATCTATACCACAGTGTCCCAGATCAATATAAGTCTGTTTCTAAAATTTTTCTAGATTCAAATATGCTAAATTAACTTAAAAGAATTTTTTGATACCTATTCATTTTTTATAAAACCTGTATAGAACCTGTGAATGCAAAATGTTTTTTTTTTATCATAATTTTTTTAAGAATAGAAACTCTTCTATTAAAAATTGTATTTTAAAATCTGATTTTGTATGACTTAGTTGTGCTATTTTCAATTAAAAAAAAAAAGAATTTTTTTTGTAACATTGTGCCCATTGTACATTTCATTCCTTATAAATTTTGACTGTTGCAATGAATATTGTAGTTTGTGCTAACTTATATAATAATAGTTTTTGTGCAATTTTTATTCATAAGTTAATATTAAATTCAGGATTTTAACAGATACTCAAAAAGTGGAAATTGCTCTGAAACTTAAATGTTTATAAAATATGTGTTTACTGAAACTTACTATTTATAAAATTTAATTAGCCAGTAGAGGGCAGCTGTTTTTCATACTTAACTATACATAGTTTAGTGTGTTTTTTATTCTAGTTTCTTGATCTAGATGAAGTGTATGCCTATTCTATAGTAATCCATTATTAAAGTCTGTTAATTTTTTCATTATTAGTAAACTTCTACTTAGATAAATTGCTGATAATTGAAATAATTTGATTTTTTCTTCATTAATAGTTACCACTTCAGCCTAGGACAATTTTTCATAAAACAATTTTCTATTTTATTTTTTAGCTGTTGGTGATGCTGTAATATTTAATTCTTTTAGGTACAAGCCCTTGTGCAAATAACAATGGTAACTGCTCACATTTGTGTCTAAATAGACCAGGAAACAATTACATATGTAGTTGTCCCATTAGTTTGGAACTTTCAAGTGATAATAAAACTTGCATCATACCTGAAGCATTTCTTTTATTCACCCAAAAAGACAGTATACGAAGAATATCTTTGGAATCAAATCATGTTGATACAATTCCCTTGTCTGGAGTTGAAGAAGCAAATGCAATCGACTATGATATCAGTGATAATCGTGTTTACTGGACTGATATTAACAAAAGGGTAAAATGAAAGTTTTATTATTTTTAACTGCAAATATTGTATGAAAAGGTTGGAAGGAGTAAAAGGAACGTTTTATATGCCTTCAGCAGTTATAAAATTTTCTGCTTCATTTCAATATTTCTTTGTTGCATTATTTATTGTAACTGCATTTCTCTTTAAATGTTTTTCATTCTAGTGATATTTTGTTTTTATAGTTTTAATGGTGAGCCAATTATGAGAAAATTTTGTGGTTGTGAATTTAGATATAAAAGGGTTGCCCAAGGAAAAGTGGACAAATTAGATAGTGTCTGAAAAACAGTAATCATAGCAATGTCACCATTCAGGATCATAATGAAAGGTGCAGCTATATCACAGGCAAATGATTAGACAGTACAAATGAATGCATTTTAAGTGAATGTAAAGTTGGGCTAAGAAGGATGTGTCCATAACAGAATTATGTGAATTAGCATGATTTATAGTTGCAGAAGGTGGTTACACCATTATTTTGTTTTTACAGCAGATATCAAAAGTTTTAAATCTTAGAACAAACAACTGCAATGAATTCATTTGAGATTATAGTGCTTGCTTTGCAACTTGGCAATCTGATACTGATGTTCATGGTTCAGGAAAACTTTAACACCATTTGTTTATAGTGGTTTGCCTTAGACAGGGTTTGCTAAAGACCACCTATTTGACAATAAATGTCTACATTATGCTCATCTTACACTAAAAATCATACTGTGTGTGTTGTTCTCTACGGAATGCATCCATTTTAGCATGATTTTACCTTCCCTTTAAATGTTCCCCGTTTATTCAATTATATGCCATTTGCAGTGACCCCTAAAAGGTGACACTGCTGTTGCCATTGTACTTTTGACCTTATCATATTTGTTTACTTTACATTTGGTCAACTTTTATGTATAATTTGTAGAACTTTTTTTTTTTTTTTTTTTTTTTTTTTTTTTTTAAAGTAAGGAAGCAACTTTAAAAAGATTAATAAACATTATTTGTGTGAAATTTTAAAAATAGCGTTGAACTGGCAAAAGTAAAAAATTGTTCTTTTTATGCATCTACCTTCTATAGTTATGAATTGCTTTAATTGTCTACTTCTAACGCAAAGCTTAGGTTGCAAATTGGTATATCATAGGTCGATTACACTGTACCCTGTATTAGATCTTTGCTACGATTTTGTATAGTTTTCAAGATGGCCATAGAACAGGGAAAAGTCAGGAAATTTAATGAAAATGCCCAAAAAGTCAGGGAAAATGAATTATTTTGAATTTGAAATAACACGAATGTCCAATATTTTTTTCCTAAATAATTGGTCTCGTAGTGCCTATATTTACGTTTTTATCTTTAATGGTAAATATAAGTATTTTGTGATGTATTTTATATCTAAAAATAATGAACTGTAACTGAAAAATTACAGTTAAGTTTATGACATTGGTTACAAAATTCAAGAAAATTCAATGAAATCAGTCTGGAAAAATCTGAGAGCTTTTTATTCTGAGTGTTTGTGGCCAACAATTTTGTCTATACTCTTAATTTATTGATTTTTAGCAGTTATATAAAATGTTTTTAATATTAGAAAGTAAGTACATGTTAATTGTGTTTACCTCTGATAAGCATTTATGTACATTATCAACCAATATATTTGTATGATATATTATAATATATAGGTTGTAATATGTGGATTTCTATAGATTATACAATATCAATATCAACTTATATATTACAGCCTATATATATTATTCTTTAATCAACCTATATGCTAGTTTTGACATAAGTAGACCAGCAGTGTAATGAGTCTGCTAAATTAGCTCTTTTGTTAATTTTGGGTGCTCAAACAATGTTTTGAATTTTAAAACTTATTATTTCTTTTGATTTTGTAATTCTAGATTCATTTAATCAAGTCAAATTCTTGCACTTTTAGTAAAAGTATCTGTGGTTTATCCATCTTTTTGGAACACACTTTAATTTATTTCCATATTTTTTCCTCATTACATAGACAATCAACAGAGCTTTTATGAACGGAAGCAGTGTAGAGATAATTGTTCAGATTGGACTCAACTATCCTGAAGGAATGGCAGTAGATTGGATTGCTGGAAACTTATATTGGTCAGACATGGGACTGAACCGCATCGAAGTAGTTCGTTTAGATGGCTTTTCACGAAAAGTTTTACTACATCAAAATATGGATGATCCTCGATCAATAGCCTTAGATCCAGCTGAAGGGTAAAATGTTTTTCTTTTTATATTCTTTTTTTTTTTCAGGGGTCAGTTTAGACTTTCTAGTTTCATATTAAAAAATTCTATTGGTGTAATTTATAGTTTTTCGTGTGCAAAAAAAGATCAAATTTGTTTCAGGTTTATGTCATTCAGGTTCTTGTCAATCTTAAGCTGAAAAAAAAAAAAAACTAAAATAACAGTGAGGTATAAATGTCAAATTTTATAGAGTATTATAGGGGTTAATTTAAGAATTTCTATTTTCAATCTAAAAAATTATTATTTTAAAAAATTATATGAAATTTTTCTTATACAAAAAAGATTCTTTCAATAAATAGTAGAGTTGCCATTCCACAGGGAGAATAGGGAAAACCTGAAAAATACAGGAAATTTAAGAATCAGTTAAAATAACACGGAAAATGCAGGGAATTTTGAGTTTTTCTTTAGAAAGTAAGAAATTATAGGGGATTTTGTTTCTTATTTTCATCTTTTAAAAAATGGTAACCACTCAAAGTGCAATCTATGGGATATTTCAGCTATATTAAACTATTTCATTTACTGTAGCATTATTTGTTTTAAGTATGTTCAACGGTTCCTTTTTCCTCTTAGTTTTTTTTTTAGCAATTGTAACTAGTATAGTTAGCCCAATACAGATCATACAAGAGCACAGTGATTGAGTTTTCCTCTTAATATATTGTGTATAATATGTACAGGGAAAACAGAAGGAATTTTTTTCCAGATTTGAGTAGCAACCCTGAATAGTTTTGTATAAAGTTGCTTCAATTTTATTATATTTCTGTATTTGATAATCTTTATAGGAAACGGAAACACTGTTTGTATTTACTTCATATTAAGATAATGTAAGCCAAAATAGCAGTTAGATATAAATCAGTTAGATCACCCTTCTCTATGTTTTTTTATTTCATATGTTTTACTCAATATTTATTAAAGAATTACTAAAGCTGTTTTTAAATTACCAGAAATTTGTAATGATTATAAAATTATCTGCTGAAAACTGCATAATAATAAAGTTTTTAGACTTCCTTCAAACTTTTTATTTCGACAGACATAATTACTCATCAATTAAAACTTGTGTTACGTAGCTTGATATTTCATTCTTATCAATCAATAAATGAAAGAATGCGTGCATAAGAAATTTTTTTTTTATTCTTTAGATTTTTTTCTTCTATTTATTTCATAATTTATAATTCTAGCGTGAAAAGTAATGCTCCTTTTATTCAAGCGTTTTACTAGTCAACAACTTTAATTTTAATACTTTATCTTATAAGAAATGAAATTATATTGAAAAGTTTAATTTTATTTTATATTTTTATAGTAAACTAAGAACAATGTTTTCTAAAAAATATTAGTTAATTTGTTTACTATTTTCTTCCATAAGCTGTTTATGTATTAAAGTCTCTGCTAGTCAGTAGTATTGAAAACTTTATTAATTCTGACTCTGAATTTAAATCTATTTTATTCAATTTTGTGATCAAAGGTAATTAGATTCCTGATTTTACAAACATCACTTTAATAATAATTTATTTAATGATTATTTTTAACTTATGAGCTTGCAAAAACTTGCTAGCTTAATCTTGCTAGCTAAAGTTTTACTCATTCTTTTTATTTTATTTGAAAAAATCTTATATTTTTATTGAATTAATTTTTTAGATGAAAATCTTGTTTAATTTTTAATGAATGTATTTTTTAGCTATATGTATTGGACTGATTGGGGCTCAAGTGGACGCATTGAACGAGCTGCAATGGATGGTACTTACCGAAAAATTTTAATTGGAAAACTAGGTAGACCAAATGCTATAACCATTGACTATCTGGGAAGACGACTTTATTGGATTGACGTAGATGCTAGAAAACTTGAATCTTCCAATTTGTTAGGTTATTAGTTGATTTGATGATTTCTTTAAGTGTTTTTTTTTTTTTGATTTGCCACACTTTTTTTAGATGCAGTCGGCTGTGGTGATCACTTGGGAACAAATGTTTTACTGTATTTATGCAAATACTTTTTCTTGCCTAATTCGAGTGCAGGGGTTCTTAAGTTAGTTTTGCTCCTAAAACTTCTGATTTTTTAAAAAAATAACTTTTTTAGTCCATTTTTTATATTAAAATGTGTAGGTTTTAAAATGTTATTTGTAACATGGGTCACATAAATGTTGTAACACATTTGTAAGATAGTTAGGGCCGTGATCAAGATTAAAATTGCATAGGAACCGATGCCCCAAAATGTTGTTGTACATAGCTAGTGGTGCTTCTTTGCTATAATCTGTTCAGAAGCACATTGAGAAACAGTTCATAATAGGGAACTGTTATAACCTGTTATGTGAGTAATAATGGGGAACTGTTGTTACCAGCAGAATTTCTGGGCATTGGTGCCTATGCAATTTAAATCTTGGTGATGTGACCTAACTCCTCCAGAAGTTTGTCACAACATTTATGCAAGCCCTATTATATATAATGTTTTTAAATTTGTATATGTTGACAAAAAATTGATTAAAAAGCTCCGTTTTAGAAAAACTGTAGCTTGGAAAGAGAAACTGATTGCATATTTGAAATCAGTGATACAAAAGTATCTAAGATCTGTTAAAAAAATCTAGTGCAATAGAAAACTTTAAAAAATAAAATTGTTCTTGAGTGTAACCATTTGTAGTGTGATTTGTCTTTTTCTTTTGATTGATTAAGTAAAATAAAGTAAAACAAGCACAGGAATAAAAACAAAAATAATATAGCTATCATAGGTCCATCTGTGTGAAGCAACATAATTATTCTTCTTTACTATATTCATAAAAGTACTTATTATAGTACCAAAAAGATATGTCTATTTTAACTGCATTATTTCTTCTTTCATATGTTGTTCTACTTTATTTAATCCTACTTCACAAAAATGTTTTTTGTCTTTTGTGTTTTATTGATGTTTGTAATAATTATCCTCATTTAAAGTATTTTTGTGTTTTTAGGTATATCAGATATTTTAGATTTTATTGTTAGGTATATGTGTTTTGTGTATATCAGATTAAGTTATCAGTGTTTTTAAGCTATTGTTTAATTATTCCTTTCTTAAAATACAGCTTATTTATGGGTTTTTTAATTTATTTATGCCTAATTCTAAGACAAGTTTGCAATATTCAAAAGTTTTACATCTGTAAAATATTATGACATTGATGTAGAATCTCCCTATTTTTTAACAGACACTATACTGCTGAAAAAACTCTTTATGGCAAATTCTCTTCAATAGTTATTTAAAATTCAAATCATTTAAAAAAAAAAGTTCAGACCAAAAATAGTTTATAAAGTTTCAAACACTGAATTTTTTTCCTTCAAAATATCAAAATGCAAACAATTTATGGGAGGATTAGAATGTTACAAAAAATAGAAGTGATACTGTCATTAAATTTAGCAAAATTGATCTGGAGCAATTCGTCCTTAAAGAAAAGGTAATTTTAACTATCCCAATTTCCAGAATATAATAATTTGTTTTGCTGCCAAATGAAACATTTTGTTGGCTCATTGGTGATTGGTGACCAATGATTTTTCGTAGCTGCTGATGCTACTTTTCATTCAAGTTGCTTTGAGTTTTCTCCAATCATAATCTTTTACAATTAACTATCTTTTCTTTCTTCATTTTTTTTAATGTACTTTGTCTTTAGGTAATAACAGAGTTCAAGTTATTGATGAAGACATTTATGAACCATATGGTCTAACTCAGTATGCAGATTATATCTACTGGACTGATTGGGATAATAAAAGTATTCAGCGAGCTAATAAAAGTAACGGAGGCAACCGAACAACCATTCAAATAATGCCTGGAAATGTTTTAGGCATACAAATCTATCACAGATCTAGGCAATTTGGTAAGTTCATAAAAAAAGTACTGAAGTATAAAAGTGATTTTAGTGAAGTGAATAAGGCTAGATTCATTTTTTGTGTTCAAATTTATACATAAAAATGAGTTTGTGTTCAAATTTATACATAAAAAACATTGCATAAAGGCTTAAAATACTTTTTCTTTATGATTCATAATTTTACTTTTCCTATAAAGTAATTTCTCACTTTTTGAAGGTTGGAATCCATGTGCTTTGAACAATGGAGGGTGTGCTCATCTCTGTCTAGCTTTACCTGCATCTGCTCAATCCAAAACTTACATCAATCATTGTGGGTGTCCCACACACTACAGTTTAAATTCTGATAACAAAACATGCTCATGTAAGCACCATTTAGTATCTATAAGCTTTGAACTTTGTGGTGTTAACTTAATATGACTTTGCAGATAGCTACACAATATATATGTCTGTATCATGGGGTTTGGATAGTCCACAGATATTGAACTTTTTTAAATCTAAAATTTTCAGGTTGTGTAAAATATTTTGTTATTATTATTTTATTTTTATATTTTATAACCGTCGTTGAACAGCCGACCCAATTTTTGAGTTAACGACTACTGATGTTCAACTCTGTAGCCTTGTAATTTTAAACCCAATCCAGAAGACAAGGGAACTCTTGGATCAAGTATCAGGAAAAATTTTTCCTTTGTGGAGGACGTTTTGATGGAATTAACCCTCATTAGTGTTACATGGAGAGGAAGACTACGAGAACCTCCCACGGTTAGCCTGACAGCAAAAGGACTCTAACCTATGATTCATTTACCACTGAGGATATTTTACATCAACACCGTAGTTTGTGCAAGCCGGATGCAGAATTCTTATCAACCAGTCATGGCTGGGATTCAAACCTGGTTCACCTCATTGGAAGGCAAACGCTCTATCCCCTGAGCCATCACAGCTCTCTTAATTATTATTATCATTTTTGATTAAATATTAGTTTTGTGATGTTTTAATTCCAAAGTTCATTATTTAAACTATTGATTTATAATTTTAGTTATATATATATATCTTATTTCCATTTAGATCCCAAGGCATTTATGCTATTTAGCCAACGTAACAGCATAAATAGATTTCTGATAGATACATTGGATTCTCCTGAAATTAAATTCTCAATCCCCAACTTGAAAAACATAAAAGGTTTAGATTATGATCCTGTTGACCAATTTGTTTATTGGATTGACGGCAGATCTAAAACTGTTAAGAAAAGCCATGTCAATGGAACAAAGGTTTGATTTTAATTTTATAATCTGACATTAGTTTGAAAACTTTAAATTACTGTATCAAAGTTTTAGTCTCATTTCATAGAATAGACAGTTAAATCAGCAGTGAACAACTTGCTGGGCGAAGGCGTAACGGATGCCTTAAATGGTAAATGTGCAGCTATTGGTTTTGCAGTCTAAAGTTAATTTGTAAAACCTGCATAACTTTTACAAAGAAATTATATGATAAATGAAATTTTTAAATTTTAACATTAAAATTCCCGATTGTAAATGGTACTATCAAAAATTTAAATTTTTCAACATTTTAATTTTTTTTTTGAAGAAAAATTTATTGTAAAAAAAACATTTTCAAAACAAATGTATTTCTAAGGTTAATTTAAAAATTGAGTAAGTAATTAGTTTAAAAAAACTATTTAAACTGTAAAAAACTATTTTTTCCTAAAAAAAAAAATTAGAAACATGCAGTCAAATTAAGCAAAATTTAAATTTTATTTTATTCGAAAATATTATATATAATTGTGGTACTTTCTTTATTAGTTTTTAAGGAAAATTGATATTGTTCTTATTACATTAAATAATAATTAAATTATAATCAATTGATATAAAAACTGAGTTTATTGCAGCCTATGAAAGTTGCATTTTTTTTCCTGCTGCTTCTTTCCGAAAGTGGTTATGCACCTGCAATTTAGAAATAGTATGCAACACCATGCTAAACTTTGTTGTCCTAAAAATCCCACTTTTTCCTATTTTATTAATTTTATACTTATATTATATTGAAATAAGGTAATCATCAAAATAATTGAAACTTGGTTCTTCTATAAATTAGTTGCAAATATTAGTTTTTTAATTTTATTTTTTCTTAGGTTAGCATTGTTGTTCCAAATCCTATCGATGATATTCATCCATTTTCTATTGCTGTTAATCCTTATGACCGCACAGTATTTTGGTCCTGTTCTCAACACAATACTATAAACATCACAACTTTAAATGGCAATCTTGTTGGCACAGTAATCGGAAATGTAGATAATAAACCCCGTTTTATTTCATTACATCCAGCAAAAGGGTAAGAGTTTAAAAGTTTCTATCCTTAGTCCAACTTGTGAACAAATTATTAACAATTTAAATGTTTAATACCAACTTATTACTTAGTTTAGTAATAAAGTTATTTGCTTTCTGAATGAAACATCCTATAAAATGCTATTAAAAAATTATTTGATTGCATATTTTTTAATATTCTTTTAAATAACTATTCAATTGTCTTTTAAATTTTTTTTTTATAAATTTAATTTTGATATTCTGTTTTAAAGTTTATTTAATAGCAATCAAAATTTACTCTTTTTCAAAAATTATATTAATATAAAATACATTAAAGGAGCTTAGCAATGCATTCTAAATAATTAAGCTTTGATTGTCATTTTGTTAAATTAGAATATATTGCAATTTTAAAGAATATATTTTTAAAATTTGATAAGCATTGATTTCTTTTACTAGATTCTTATTTTGGGTAAATATGATCCATCCTCCTGTCATAGAAAGGTCTAATATGGATGGAAAAATGAGGAAAATATTATTTTCAACTGGTTTAGATTCTCCAGTATCATTGACAGTTGATATTTTAGACAGTTACATCTACTGGGGAGATGCTGTACTAAAGACAATTGAAAGAGCAACAATATTTGGAACTGATAGGTAAGTAATTTTTTTTCCTCACAGAATTAGTAAATTCTTTAAGAATAGTCAGTAATCCCCATTTCCAAAATTATAATTCTGATCAGACTAAAATCTGGAAGTATTTTATAAATACAGCTGGTACTGTAAAAACTAAGTATAGTCTTGTTCTAGAGATGCTCTCAGCTTCATCTCGTATGGTGGTTTGAAAACTGAAATTATAGGTGTTCTGCAAATGCATATTCTTTTTTTAATGTTCGTATCATAATTATGTAATTGTTCTTTCCACAAAAACTTCTCTGTAGGCTGTAAAATATGGTACAGAATGATACTTCACAGTATATGGTACAGAATCATACTTCATCTAGAAAAAAAAAAAAAAAAAAACAACTTTTATTTTCAGTAGGTATTTTTATTTCCTAGAGATCCAAAACTACTTAACTAAGAAAACTACTAACTTAAAACTTCTTAACTATGTATGGATATCCTTTAAAGATCAAATGTATTGACAATGAAAAATTTTGCATTACATGCAGTTTTAAATTAAAAAGTTAGGTTTAACTCTAAAAATTGTATTTACTCTAATTCTTGTAGTTAAGTCAAATTAAATGAATTCAAATTAAATCAGTAAAGTTTAGCATTTGATATTTCTATCTAAAAATCTTACTATGCATAAATTATCAATTTATAAAGCATTCTGCTTATAAACATCTGCCTGCAAGATTTTTATCATTTTCATCAAACATAATTAGCAACAGTCAAAAAGATTGCGGACAAAATATCAACATGCGAGGCAAAAAATTGGACAATAAGTGTTTACCTTTTATTTTAAAGTAGTATAGCACTGGCTAAGTTATTAGAATACCTAAAATATGAACTAGTGCTACTTATAGTTTGATTTATTATTCTAACTAAATTTTTTGACATATAATAGAGTCTCATGAGATTACTCTTAACTTTTCTTTTTCTTTTAGAAAACTGCTGGTTTCTGAACCTATTTTATATCCTGTGTCTTTGACAATTCTGGGAAAGCACATGTTTTGGATAGATAATGACCAACAGATCATTGAAATGGCTGATAAAGATAGTGGTGGAAATCGTCAAAGAGTACAGAGACGTATACTAAATTTAGTTAACTTATTAGGTGTTAACTATATTGATCCTAGAAGCTATTCCTCTCATCCTTGTTTTATTAAGAATGGGGGCTGCTCCCATATATGTCTTACAACTGAAAATAATCAGAAATATTGTTCATGTCCAGTGGATTTAGTTTTATCAACAGATGGAACTTCTTGCATTGACATACCGATTTGCTCTCCTGATAAGTTCCGATGTTTAACTGGTGTAGCTTGCATACCAAAGGAATGGGTTTGCAATGGCAGATCTGACTGCAGTGACAGGTCAGATGAGAATAACTGTGAAGTTTGTAAACCAGGACAATTTAGGTGTCATAATGGAGACTGCATTGAAAGAATGCTGAAATGCGATGGTATTCCTAATTGCAAAGATCATTCTGATGAAGAGTGCTGTCAAATGAATAAGTTCCAGTGTCTTACTTCAAGAGAATGCCTTAGTGTTACTCAAGTGTGCGACTCTCAAAGAGATTGCCTGGATGGACATGACGAGAGTCCTGCTAGCTGCGGCATTTTGGAAAAACCTCACTTAGCAAACCCAAACTCACAGTTCATATGGAGCGTACCAGCTATTGTAACTGCATTTATTTTATTGATTTTCTGTGCTTTTGCTGCGAAAAAATGGAAATTTTTTCAAAAGAAAGAAACTGTGAGAAATGAAGTTAGAATTGAGATGCAGCCTTCAACAATATGCAATGGGGAACTCATCTCTGTGAATGACATAAACCGACCAAGAGGTGTTGCAGTTTCTTCATTTCATAGCTCTATTTATGAACCCATATCTGGTTTGAGACCACCAAGAGTTCAGAGCCTTAGCAGCTTTTATGATCGTAATAACATTACTGGAATGTCATCAGACAGGATGTATAATACCCAATTAATTAATCCTCCTCCAAGTATTGCCGCGAGCAGTAGTGATTATGAGCATGGTTCTTATTATAATGAGCGTCCTTATAGACATTATCAGTACAATAATCATTCATATATCATTCTTGCTCCTCCTCCCACACCCTGTAGTACAGATATATGTGAGGAAAGTGAATATTATGCCTCTTCCTTAAATGGTTCAGGATTAATTCTTTCTCATGGTCCAAACTCCTTTATATCACCACCACCTACTCCTGGAAGTACCTATTTATCAGAAGAAAATCTTGCTCTTATTGCACCGCCTCCTTCTCCTGTTTTTACAACTCCTTGAAAAATTTCTGTATTTAAATTGTGTAATAAGACAAAAAGGTGTGAAATATTCGTACCATATTATGACTATGGACCATTGTTTATTGAAATGTGTGTTCAAGTTGCATAGATTTATTACAAATGTAGTATATCTTGATCCAATGCTCTAATTTGAAACGTAAGAGACACCATTTAATTACAATCATCCTCATTTATTTACTTTACTTTATCTGTCATATCAAAATCTTAGACCAGATAGTTTGCATAAATTTAAACCATACCTACTTTTATATTGATTGTAGTATCAACTTTTTGGCTCTCGTGCAAGGTATATAAAAACTAATTATTAGGTGCATTGATAAGAGATGCTTTTAGAGACATTCTGCACAAAAAAGTGCAATTCTGCACCTTTTCTTGAAATTGTTATCGTAATGGTCATTGTTATGCCGGGCAATTTTAATCTTGATCAGTCAATGCCATTGGCTCCTGATCTAATTAATACCCTTTCCCTCTTTCCTTATAGCAAATGGAGTACTTTTAGGACTGACAATTTCATTTCACACTTGCTTTGAATTTTTAGTGTGTCTCCATAATTGAACTCATGATTTTTAGCTCCAAGTCAAGCTACACTCTGAAACTTAATACATAATTGTAAAAAGTACCCAAGTTTACTTTTTTTTGATTTTCAGAAAAGTTATCCAGCCTTACACCAAAATTTTTAAATGCATTTTGTATATTATTTTGTCAATCATAAAATTTGATGAAATTAAAAATGATACAAATTTATTTCAGATTTGTCTACAAAATTCGAATGTTGGTAAAATATTTTTCTTTTGTTCTTATTTTTTTGTGTGTGTGTTGAAATATAGTTTTTAAGACGTTCATCTAAAATATCTTTTTGATTTCCCAATTTAATGTGAGAAATCGATCTTCCAGTGGCTTTTAAATGACAATAAAACTTATGTAGTTAGTATCATTTATCTGAATATTCAGAAATTGATGAGCTGTTTGAATAATATTTTTCATAATGATGTCAACTTTTCTTTGTGATTTTTACACATTTCATTAAAAACATTCATCTGATATATTCTTTTGAGTTTCCTATTTCTTGTGAAAATTAAATTTTATAATGGTTTTTAAATCCAAATGCAGATAATGTATTTTAGTATCAGAGAACTCATTCTTTCTCTATAGAAACTAATATAGGAATAATATTTTTGTAACAATTTTTAAGTTATACTTGTGATATTTAGTGTGATATTTACTCATACATTTGTACATATTGCATTCATTCTTTTAAAATAAGCAACATTATTGTGTTGTTGCATATAATTTAGTTACAAAATACTTAGCTTTTTGTGATAACTTATCATAATTGTGATATCATTATACTTATTTCCATAATTATAAAATGGGAGGAATGATATATGAAAAAATAATGGTCGTTTAAGGTTTTTATTTGTTTAAAAGTTATTAATTTTTTACATGTAAAATTGATGACTTTGTCTATTGCAATAGATGTTTGTTTGCTAATATAAGTTGTTTCTTTCCTATTTGTAATTTAAATACATACAAAAAAATATCTTTAACTTAAAATATGTTTTTTTAAGGATAATATTAGGTTTTTAGATCTCGTTTTTATTGTTTAATCAAGTAAATTTTATCTTTCCATTAACTATAAAATGTTTTTTAAAAAAACTTTTTTTCATCTTTTTCTTCTTAGTTTTAATAGCTTTTTATAATGATGTGATGTAATGCTCACAATGTTCCTATCTGGTTTCATTTACAAATTAAAAAATATATATATTACAATCTATTTCTTAGAAATTATTTTTTTAAAAAAGTTTTTGCAGTGTGCTATTATTAATATATTTGTAGAATTTTGCAAAAGAGAGAACAAATCCGAAATTGTATTGAATTTGAAAGCTTTTTTTTATTTTTAATATTTTATATTTATTGTTATTATATTTTTAAATAAATAAATAGTAATTTTAAATGTAAATTATATATGTACAATCAAGGCTGAACGAAAGTTTTATGGGCTCCAGGACCAAGTTTATTGCAGGGCCCTTCCTCAAGGCACAAAAGAGTCTTATTTTAATATTTTGAAGACACTTCAAACACTATAGTTTTTATATAGATATAAAGAAATAAACTGCAACTTTCGTTTAAAAAAAAATGTTCCTTTCCTCAACCTTGTATGGAATACTTAAAATTGAAAACAATCTTTATAAGAATTAAATTCTTATTTTAAGAAAAAACTGTTGATTTTTAGTAAAAACAACAATAATACTCCAATATTGTATAATTTTAAATGAAAACTACTTCAATCATTATCAAAAGCCTCAGTGGAACATGACATGATGCTTAATAATTTAAATTTTTTAAGATCTATTAAATTTGAAGACAAAAAAGTGGACCAAACTACTGCAATGCTTTTTGAGTGTTGATTTTTGTTTTGTGCTCGTTCATTTAGTTTAGGGGTATTCAATTTACTCTAAATCTTGATGATTCTGTTTTGTATCTATTTTAATATAAAGCTTTTCTGGGAATAATAATTTCTCTTAAGATTGTATTTGCAAACTAAAAGTAATTATATTTACTTACTTTTAATTTTTACTTTTAAATACAATGGTGTTGATAATTTTTTATATTTTTTATTTGAGTCATGGACAAAAAAAAAAATATTATTTAAATATTTTGTAATATGTTTTGTTGCACTTTAATATATTCCAGTTCATTCCATTTGTTACAATTAAAAAATTATCTTTTTTAATGTTAAAAACAACTTATATAATGCACCAACATTCATAAATAAAAAAGTGCTTACTTTTACATAAGTACAAAAAGCAGATATTGTCTATATCAGCATATCAAAATAAGTTGATGTACCAATAAATTCATGTATCATGGATTTTGTATTACTAAAAAAAATTATTGTTATATTTTTTAAAAAATTTCATCATTCTGATTTCATCATCATATATATCATACACTTAGAGAAAAAGCCGTAATTTGTTTTAGTTCCTATCAATGTATGCATTTTTCATTGTGATATATTTAAGATGTAATTGTATTTCAGTGTGTTTGTAAATATTTTGTACTTGTTGTTAAGATTTGTGATTTGAAAATTTAATGTGTTTGAGAATTAAAAATTAGTCATAATTTCTTCATTCTTTAAGCATATCCAATTAAATAAGTACTTCAAATGTTCTTTGTATTTGTTAAAGATTTGTTTCGTTTGTGTGAAGAATTCTTTATTTAAATGACCAGTGTTCTGCATTGTTTTGAAATTAACTTTTTTGTAATTAACATTGGGCTCATATCATATTATAAGCACGCTAATGAAATCCACGCTAGAGTATTCTTCTAGTTTTAATTGATAAATATCAAATGAATTTTGGGCAAAACACCCTTTGAGTAATAAACAACTTTTTTTACTATTTTTTAAAAAGAATAAATCAATTGTATATCGTTTTTTTAAAAAAAATAATTTTTAAAATTTTTTTATGTAGGTTTTACTGCAATTATTTATTTAAAATGAAATTATGTTCAGCAAACAATTTTCGAATAAAACATAACTAATTCAGTGTTATTTAATAAAAAAAATTGCTTTACTAGTAAAAAAAAAAAAAAAAAAAATTTATACAGGCAAAATTAGCTTTTCACAAAATAAAGCAGGTGCTGTTTTTTCCTACCAAAATGGAAAAATAATAATACATTTTTATATTACTTTTAATTTTTTTCTTCATTTGCCTAAAACTTAAAATATTTTTAAATATTTTGAAATAAATAAAGACTACAGTTTTTCTCCCCTCGAAAGTATATACCTAAAATTAAGTAACTTGATGAAAAATGTTTTGTTCTTGCAAAAATTTCTGAAAGAAGGAAAGTTGAATTTGAATACAAAAATTACAATATGTTTGATTACAATATATTTGATTACAATATATTGAATACAATATATTTGATAATTGAGATTCAAGCTGTTGTGGTTGTTTTTCCCCCCGCCAAAATTTACAAATAATAATGAATTTCATATCTTACTGTTAATTCGTTTCTTTTAAATGAAAATTAAAAAAATGTTGAAGTAATTATGGAACATAGTTATTTTCCCAAAAGCATTTATCTAATAATTAATACATGGATGAAATATGTTTTCCCTCTTTCATATCAAATCAAAATATAAAAAAAGCCGAATTATCAAATGATCCTGTTATCAATATATTTGTAAATAAATAATAATAAAAAAAAAACTGAAATGTTTTTGTTTTTTTTTAATTTGAAATTTGTTATGTATAAATTGTTGTATAACTGTTTTTTAAAATAAAACTATTTTTTAACTTCATTTGTCTCTTTCAGTTTTAAGTTTATATCTTAGTCTTTATTTAAATTTGACTATAAATAAGCATTCCATTTATAAACTTGTTCGAAGATAACATAAGCAAAAAGAATATGCTTTTTAATTTAAATGCTGTTGCATTGAAATTGTTCATTAAAATGTATTTGTATAACAGTTGCTCTTTCATTTAAGTTAATTTCTTATTTAAAATATTTTTACCCTTTATGAAATCAAACTTAACATTAAGAACAATCATTTGATAAATCGATTATATTTTCACATATTTATTTGCCATCGATCAAGGTGCCCACTTAAGATGATAATTTATTTTTACTATTAACCGATTTAGCATAGCAAAATCTTTTAGAAAAGGAATCATAAATGTTTCCTCTTTAGAAAAACTGTGTCAGATCTATGTTTTCTAGTAAGACCCCCCTATTAACCACCTATTCTTAGTCTTGTTTGCTATCCCATAGACACCATGTTATTTTGGCATCCATAACAACGTTTGCACCGGGTCGTTTATTCTCATATGTCGACTGAAATTTAATTTTATGTTTTAACACCCAGAAAAATCACATCAGAAATAATGTGGAACTTTTTTTTGTATTTTATAACAAAAAGCCACCATTGACAATAAGCCATTTGATTTAGCAAAAGTCTTAAAGCAATCGTTAAAACTCTAATTCGTTTTATGTTACCACAAATTAATTGTGAAACATTTCAAATTGCCTTTGAATAAAAATTGACATAAATCAACACCTAGAAGTAAGAAAGCCTTTGCATGGGTTACAATAAACGAGAAATCTTATCCCTTAGTAGTCCGAACGTTGTAAAATTTTTCTTATTTTTTCCCCACTGCACAGTTTATAACTTTTACGTCTGACTACTAAGTTGATCAGTCCCGAGGCCTTCTCCCTTCTAGAGGGTGCTGCATGATCTCCTAGATCAGGGATTTCCAACTGGCGGCCCATGAACTAAAATATATTAGTTATTTTTCTGTGGACAATTATCCTAAAAAATCTTTATGGGTTTAAAATACTTCTCTCGTTAATAAAAACCTAATTTCTTCGTTTCTGTGAAATTGAACATACCAACGGTGCAAAAAAATTTATTTCTCAGGTTTTGCATCCAAGAAAATATTTATACAAATACAAAAATAATCGTGTATGTTGCTCTTTTTTATTACATGTTTTTGTATTTTGTGAATATAATTTAGCATGTGCGTATCAGAAATTTTCTCGAAGAAACTCTCCAATTTAACTTTTTAAAACCACTCATTTTGGACGAAAATATTTACACACACATTTGTAAATTTTAATTTTAAAATGTAAATATCTATTCTCTGGTGGTTGCAGCAGACAAACCTAATTTTCTCATTGAACATTTTGGATGCTACTATGTAAGTTTTAATACCAACCTTTTTAAAGTTTTATATCTTAACAATTAGATATCTGTTGCACATTAATTGTTTAATACATAGGTGCACATTAAAGTTATTGTAGCCCGAATTTTTATTATTTCTTTAATATTTTGAAAAATATTATTAATAACGATTAAATATTTTAAAAATCTACTTCTTACTTTAATTTGTAATTCAATACTTTTGTTTTGTACAACTTGGTAAAAATCCGGCAGTAATATTTAATGTTCCTTCAAACATAAGAGTCCTACATAAAATTTTGATAAAGTTTCGCCCGCCATTTAATTTGTGTTTTTAACTATGACCCCCCGGCCTCATGTAAGTTGGAAACCCTTGTCCTAGATTCTCCTTAGTGGTTATGATTCTATGAACGAAAAAGTTGGTAACATGTAGAATGTGTATCGTACTGAAACATGAATGAATGTGTATGTTGTACCGCCATGCGGATAACAGTATTCATCGGTTAAAATTATAAATAAAATCAGCACGGCCTTTTCAACTCCAACTGCATTTCTTGGTTGCTGAGTGCCCTTCTGCATTATATTTTTTACTTCGATTTTGACATTCAACTTTTTGGATTAAGTATGTAAAACATAATGTAACGTTACGTTATGTAAACCAAAAAGTATGGAAAAATTCTCAGAAAAAGCAATATTTTTTTGAAGAAATTGGAATAATAATAATAAAAACTGTTCATAAACAAAAATAGTTCTTTCGGCACATCGAATTCTACCTTTGTATTTACATGAATGCTGGCTACAGAGCAGCTCAGTGGTATTTTTATTGCAAGATTAATGATTCTCGAATTAATTATCAATTGTTAAATTTTTTTATCTTGTCGTAATGTCAGTATATTTTTCTGCCCATATGCGTATTTTCAAGTTTCCAAGTGCTATAATTTTTGGGCAGCAAAATAAAATGTAATGTAAAGTTGAACACTCAAAACAGCGCCTGCTTTGTTAACGCTCTTTTAATATAGAGATAAAAAAAAGTGATAAAAGAATATACGGAAAAGGCACTTAAAAATCCTATAATTTTTGAACAAATTGTAATTTCGAAATTTTTTTTTTTTTAAAAATATAAATGGCCCTTTCAGTACTTAAAATTGTAACTTGTAGTTGCTCTACATGGTATTTTTTACTACAAGTTTAGCAGTTAATAATTCTTGGCATAGTTATCAAAGATTAATCTTTTTTTTATTCTCTCGTACTGCCGGCACATTTTTCTACAGGTTTCTGGATCTTATAGTTTTTCCTCAGTAAAACAAATTTATCGTAAAGTTGAGCACTCAACTCAGCGGCGGCATCGTTCACAATGTTTTAATAGAGAGAGACAAATTATCGATGCAATGAGAATTTCATTCATGCTTAGTTCTTAAATAAATGGGATAAGAATTGATGATGCAGTCAGTGTTAAGGTCTTGAGTTTTCAGAGAAAAAGAGATCTTCCATGAACGTTTTTCTAAATTTAGTTCAAAACAAATAAAATAATTTAAAAGTAAGTCAAGTCGCAATAGTTAGTATGATCGTACATTGTATCACTTCCTACAATTTCACAAGAAAATTATTTATTTCAAAATTGTTAAGAATATTTAATTTTTAAGGACTGTGCTGAAATATTTAAGAAATTGTTTTAATCTATGTGTCCTACGTCTGTCAATCTGAAATGGTATCAAATACTTTGCATCGGTGAACTGTTTCCAAAAATGACGGCCAAAAACGAATTTTTTATAAACAAAATTTTTCTACGAGTGTCCTTTTTAAATCTATTTTCTATCACTAAGCATTCAAGTTGTAATTTCTTTCAAAAAATTGCAGTAATAGAGTATTATTATTAATCGTAATTTTATAGTAATAGTATATAATAGTTATTTTTTTATTATAATTAAAAGGTGATTTAAAATTTTACGTTTCAGAGGGATTCTTTAAAAATTAATTTTACGAATTGGCAATATTTTTCTGAACTAGTTTCTACGTGCATCTATCTTTGGTATCGTATATTTTATCATTGTATAACAATTAAAATATAATGATAGTCAAAAATTGAATTCTCTTTCCAAAACGTTACTTTAAACGTTACAAAGGACAGTTTAAAAATAATTTTAAAAACTTCCCCCCGGGAACTCAAAATTGGTAGATAAATTTTTTTTCTTCCGTGAGCCCCTTTTATAACTTACAATAAAAATTAAGTACATTATGATATTAATGGTACATTTTTTAAACTATTTATCATGTAATTCAGTCTTTATTCAAAATGCCCAATGTTTTGACTTGCCGTAGAAAAAATAGAAAAAATTTTGGTGAGATAAAATGTATTAGTAGTTAAACAACTAGTTAGTAGTTAAACAACTAAACACAAATAAAAAAATATTTGTGTTAAGAGTCTTTTATCTAGACAATTTTATTGATTTCCGGTTGCTGATATACTTCTTTGCAGACTTCCTCATCTAATGCTTGTTAAGGCAAATCATTATTTGCTATTTTAGAAATATTAACTCAATTGTAAGTTAAGTAATCAATGGCATACAATGATTCCACGCATAATAATTGCTTTGTTAATCATCGTTGTAGTATCTTCAACGCAAGGTAAGCTGTAAGCATGATAAAGATGCTTTTAAGTTAGATTCATATTTAAGTATTAAAATATAAATTTTAAAAATGTTTTTTTAAGTGGACTAGAGCGAAAATAAAATAATTTTTGCTAGACCAAATATGAAAAGCGTAGGCCCCATCACTTTCGAAAGACATGGAGGAGTTTTCGTTAGTGATAGACGTTTAACCTCCTGAGAACAGATAAACCTTTATACTGCCATTCTTTTCCAGTTATGTTATGATAAAATATTTTTGGGGTTGTGAATGATTTATTAAATAAAATTCATTTAGTTCGTTACCCGAAAACTAATTTGATTTTTAAATTTTTTTTAGTGGGGGCAGAATTTGTAAAATTTTACCTACTGTAAAGAGTTGGCCATAAACTTAAATTTTTAAAAAAACGGAATTTATAAATTTTGAGTTTATAACCACAAAATAAACTCAGTAAAAATTGAGCAAAGACGCATAACGTACGAGAGAAAATAGCTCTCTAGTGTTGACCTCTTGATCTCCCTCTAATCTTCATTGTTACTCACATTTATGTAAAAAAAAAAAAAAAAAAAAAACCCTTCATTGTTTTCTCCCTTCTTTGTATTCCCTGAATCCCTTGATCTGCAGATGGTCGAACCAATCATAGGTGGGAAAATAGTTTCCCATCGTCATTTAAAATTTGAAGTTCGTAAAAAGTATACTTACCAAAGCTTTTTATAAAAGGTTGAATAATAGGAGAAAGTGCGATTTTCACTTAAATACTACACCTCAGGCAAGTAAACTCATATATGCGATAAAATGTTTTTTTTTTTAAAATTCAATTAAATACACTTAATTTTTTTTAATTAATACATAAAAATGATACATTTTAGTTTTTAGCAATTTTTTACTTTTTTGCACAATGTAGGATATTTTTAGTGTTTCTTCACAATTCAATCATGAAACTCAACTCAATAATAAGGTGCTTGTATGCCACGAAACTGCCCTAAAGATTGCTGGAATCAAATCTCTTATTTTTCTTGTATTTTTTCTTTTTTTTTTTCTTTGTAATATAAAATTCTGACTAACGACGTTAAATCGAATTATATTTTTACATAGTGTAAAAGCATACATACAGAAAATATGTCTTAAAATATGTTTGTTTGTTCCGTTTTTCCTTGTCTTTTTACATGATAAAATTGACCAACATTGTCCAAGTTACAATTTATTGAACGCGTTGTTTCAGGTGACTATTATGAAAGTGAACCCAACGTTTTTCGTTTTGAGATATATATATATATTCCATATAATGGAATATATATATGGAATATATATATATATATATATATATATATATATATATATATATATATATATATATATATTCCCATATTTCAGCCTTTTGGAAAGATGTGATTTTTTAAATTTTTACTTCATTCTTTCCTTAGTTTGCGTTTGTTTAAGTCGCCCTTTTGCGATAAAGCAGGAACTGTCGAAATTCTGTTTGGCAAAAAAAGGGCAATAAAATTTACTTGCATTATTTTAGGAAACGTTGACCAGCATTGGCTTCTTGATCAGTTGAAATGTAAGTACTCTAGCTAGAAAAAATTGTCGAAATTATGATTGACGATAAATTTTATTTGGCGAAAAAATGACTTTTTCAATTCCGCTTGTAAGTGAATAAACGATTGAAGCTAGCCTATTCATCTAGCACAGAACTCCAGTTCAATTTTGCACACTTAAGCTTTTCGGAATGTGGTCGAAATTGGTAGTAGTGATAATTTCATGACAAATTCTGTTTGTTACGATCAGGAAATGATTGAAATTTATCGAGAACACACCTCCGCTCAATTCAATTCCGCTTGTAAGTGAATAAACGATTGAAGCTAGCCTATTCATCTAGCACAGAACTCCAGTTCAATTTTGCACACTTAAGCTTTTCGGAATGTGGTCGCAATTGGTAGTAGTGATAATTTCATGACAAATTCTGTTTGATTTCCAGGATCTTTTCAATAGCATTCCCCTTTCTAAACTAAAAGATGTCCTTTTGAATTATTACTATGATTTCAAAAATATCCTTTGTTGCGATTTTGATTATTGGGAAATTCTGATTAATTTTTGTCTTTTTAATAATTATCTTTACAATGGAGGGGATATTTTTCTTCAAATTGATGGAATTCCACAAGGTTCTAATTATTCATCTCTCTTAGCTAACTTATTTTTGCATTATTATGAAAAAAATTACACTCTTAGTATTAAATTTGTTTTTAGATATATTGATGACTTAATTATCTTTAATTTTCAAGACTATACTATTTTATTAAATGATATTTACCCCGAGGAATTAATCTTGCTTCGTAATCATGATGATAATATTAATTTCAATTTTTTGGATTTGGGTATTATAAAAGAAGAAAATATCTGCTTTGTTGATTTATACGATAAAAGAAATGATTTTAATTTTAAGATAAATAAACTAATTACTTGGAATTCTAATGTTTCTAGGAGCATCTATTTAAATACTACTTTTAATGAAATTAATAGAATTAAAAGAATATGTAGTAATATTTATTTATCCAAAAAACAAATCGATAAACTCTTTCAAAATTTGATAAAAAACAATAGTTACCCAACTAAAGTAATAAAATTCTATATAAAATCATTGAGTTAATCGCATTTTTTGTAAATATATTTACTAAAAACTTTCTTTATTTATTTATACAATTTTCCCATGTGCAAATCCATTTCGGGTAAATCCGTGGGCAAACATTTTTTACTAAAAATTTCTTCGTTAATTTGTATAAATTTTCCTTGTGCAAATCCTTGGTCAAAATTATTTACTAAAAAATTCCTTTACTAAAAAAATTCCTTTGCTAATTTATAATATTTTTCCATGTGCAAATCCATTTCGGGCAAATCCGTGGCTAAAATTATTTACTAAAAAAATTTTCTTTATTAATTTATACAATTTTTCCATGTGCAAATCCATTTCGGGCAAATCCGTTGCTAAAATAAGTTTTCTATATTTTTTTTTCTTTTTTTTCTTTGTAATTTATATAACTTTTCCATGTGCAAATCCATTTCGGGCAAATCCGTGGGCAAAATTACTTACTAATAAATTTCTTTATACAATTTTTCCATGTGCAAATCCATTTCGGGCAAATCCGTGGCTAAAATTATTTACTAAAAAGATTTCTTTGTCAATTTATATAACTTTTCCATGTGCAAATCCATTTCGGGCAAATCCGTGGCTAAAATTATGTGCAAAACTAGCAATTCATGTTTTTTTCTCTTTTCTATTTTATATTTTTTCCTTAAATAAATATTTATTTTCTAAAATTATTTATAGTCAAATTCTTTAAATTATCCAGTTTAATATTACCTCGCGTACATCAGTTTTCTGGCCCATCCTTGGTAACTAACAAATCTAACGCACTTCAGCAATGCAGCAAGAACGCAATTTAAACTCCTCTAGTTACTCTCAATTTGCGCTTTTGTTTTCAAAGTTTTCATATTTTGCAATCTGGCAATCTTGTTACGTAAACACTTTAAATCATTCTTGAAAAATTTCCCGTTCATGTAAGTTCATTATTTTTTGCTACTCGCTTTATAGATTTTGTTTTGTTCTGCTCTTCCTTTTTATTTTATTTTCTGTTTTTACGTGTTATTTTTGCTTTTTGTGTTTTATTTTATTTTTCGTAATTTTTGTAAAAAATTTTTTTGAGTGCTACTATTGTATTGATATATTTTGCTTTGGCTATATTGATACAATATTAGAAAGCACTCTTTTTTGGATATAATCGTGTGGGCTGATGAAAAGATTATATCTTTCATTTTCCGGTTTTTTAAAAAAAACTTTTTCCTCCTTTTTTTTTTTTTTTTTTTTTTTTAAATTAATTCTTTTTTTTTTTAATTAATTCTTTTTTTTCTTTCCCCAGTTGTTTATTATTATTATTATTCGCCCCCCTTTTTTCATTTGTCTGTAATTTACCTTTGTTTTATCTTCATTTTGAACTTATATATATATATATATATATATATATATATATATATATATATATATATATATATATATATATATATATATATATATATATATATATATATATATATATATATTTATTTTTTTCCTGACGTTCCTATTACAATTAAAAATATATTTTGTTATTTTTTACTTATAAAAACAGTCTGTCAATAACTGAAAAAAATTTGTTAGATAATCGGAATTATATTAATACTAAAATATTAAATACAAAAAAAATTTACATTAAATTTTTTTAATTTATATTCAAAACATTTATCAATAATTGATTTTTAAAACTTAAGAAATTTCAACCATGAATGACTATTTCTATTAGAGTCAAGTATTAGCAAATAAGTGCAAGTTTGAAAAACTTGAAAATATTGTTTGGAAGTGAGCTTGGAAGATTTTGCCTTTGACGCAGCAAAAGAAACCGGTGCTTTATTCTGTATTTCATAACCATAAATTATTAAAATGCTAAATGTAATATTTTTCAATTATTTTCCACTAAATTAATACAAAATAGTGAAAAATATTTTTTATGAAAATTCTGTGTCAAAGGGTTAATCTGAGAAAGATATAAAAAATCCTCACTGATGTGAGTTTAGTCGTGTGCGTATTTAAAAGTCCCTTTCACTTTTAGTTTATAAAAAAACCTGCAGAAATCATTGGATACAGAAAAGAAAGTTTATACAAAATATGCTACACGAAATTTCCTATAAACAATATAAACGGAAAAATTAATCAATAATTATGGAAATAACGAGAGTTGAAAACGGGAAAAATAACGTTAAAATGTCATTTTTTAAAGTAATCTTTTTTAACATCTAAAATAACTAGATATGAGAAAAAAATGCTTCTAGTACAAAATGAACTTGTTACAATTTCAGACAAAAATGATATAAAAAACTTTTTTTTAAATTTTTTTATTCAAGGGATGGAGAAGGTTTATAGTTTAGGTAAAAAATGGGAAAGGGAAAAAGAAAACGAATTATAAGGAAAGAGAAGCAAGCTAACTGTTTCACTTCCAGCGAAATTAAGTAAAATAAAACAAAAAAAAAATAAAAAAAAAATAATCATAGAATTTTATATAAAAAAATTAAAAGTTTTGGCTCTCTTGTCTAGGAAACCTATGGTAAGCCTATTTTTTTTGTATCTGTATTCGATATTTATTTTAAGGAATTCATTTTTTCCTTACAGATTGCCTATTCAAATTTCAGTGTGACGATGGAAAATGTATTAGTGAATCGTATGTTTGCGACGGTGAAGATGATTGCAAAGATGGCAGTGACGAACGTGATTGCCACGTTAAAGTTTGTGACTTAGAATCGAACTTTCGATGCAGAAGCGGGCAATGCATCCTGAAATCAGAAGTATGCGATGGAACATCTAACTGTGGAGATAACAGTGACGAATCAAATTGCAGTAAATGAAACTTTATTTATTGTTTAAAATATCTGGAAGCTCCGAATCTGCTCGTTTCGCTCGCGAACACTTTAGAGTTAACTTCGCATTCAACTTTGTTTTTTGCCTTAAAATTCAATACTTTTCAAGGAAAAATAATATCATTTCGTGCATAAATATATATTATTAACATCGATTTTAAGAACATTTCCTTAATTTGAGAATCGTAACAACATGAACGATTACTTGGATTAGAAAAAAAATCCACTGTAGTTGGAAAAAAAAAATCTAAAATTAAGATTATAGAATGGGTGGTACAATAATAAATAATAAATGAAAAGTAATTTCCCTGCTAACAGTCTATAACGATAACCTTATCTTGTATAACAGTTCAATTTGCAAATGATTCTTAGCAATGGAGACATTCATATTTTTAAAAATTTCGATATTAAGTCTCAGGATTTATATCAAGCAACATCTGATCGCTTTTTATCATTTCTTTTATTTATCCATTTTTTGTTACTTTTGACATTAAATCAAATGCGAGCTAATAAAATAATGATTTTGATAGAAACAAATTTTTCGACGATGATGAATCATTAAAGCAAGAAATCCATTAAAAGCAAGAAAAAAAATAAAAAACTTTACGTAAAAAGCACTTGAAAATTGTAATAATTTTCAAACAAAATAGAATTTCGAAAAAAAAAAAAAAAAAAAAAAAAAAAAAAAAAAAAACAACTTGCGTGAATTTTATAATTGAAAATGGCCCAATCAACATGTTAAATTTCAACTCTGTAATTTCATTTCAGCGGGCAGTAGATCAGTAAACATATTTTTTTCCCCAAGTTTTATATTAACATAGTTGGTAAGTCTCGAACAAATAATCCAATCTCAAATCTTTCTGATTCCATCTAATTCCTTACATCTTCGAAATGTTCAATTGAGCACCCAAAACAGCGGCAACGGCCCTAACGATAATTAATAATTCTTTAAACTTTGTTAGAAACTTTGGAATGACTTGAATCACAATATCATGCAAATTGTCTGCAACTTTAATACGAGGCCTTGTTGAACCATATTGTCGTGAAAACTTAAACATCTTATGCATGATTACAGGAAATTATGGTTTAACTTGGGCAGCGAAGCATGATTCATTTTAACATATTATTAACAAATTGCAATGAATTCGCCCCATATTATGGTTCAATTGACTTATATTAAGATTTTACGCTGAACCAATTTTTTGAGAGTGTAGGTACATTCAAAAGGCGAGCCAAGGCTGCCTCTGCCATGGTTGTTTGCCAAAGGCGTTAGATACATGGCATTATAGTTAGTTTCGTCTTTGAGGGTATATTTTGCACATGTTTCTGAAGCATTTGTTGTAATTTTTGCATTAGCAATAAACCTTCGATATTTTTAATTTGGCGCTATAAATTATCATGCTAGTTTATAATTAACCTTGTGAAAGTCTTTTTCCATTAAACGAAGAAGAAAAGAAATTAAAAAATGCGATAAGAACTTTCAGTATTTTAATTACATCCGTTCAATAACTTCGGAAATGAGTATGCACTTTTTTCAAAGCAGATCTTTGAAGCTGCTTCCTATTTCGATTTCGAAATTTTCATTAATCACCTTTTCATTTTTATTTTAATGTGCTTAGCGATAAAAATTTAACGAGTCGAGAAGTATAGCTGAGGAATGACATTAATTCAATGCTTTTATAGCCGCAATCTGAAAATTATGATCCCAATAGTTTGGTCAGGAGAGTGCTCCAAAATTTGGACCCCTTAATGTTAATTTTACTTTTTGCGTATTTCATAAAAATCAAAATATAATTAAAATTCCATTTCCCATAATGTATTCGACCAATTTTGCTCAAATTTTGTATTTTGCCAAATAAAATAATATTTTTTAAAATGATGCAAAAAAATTTTAGATTTTACAATTCAAATTTTTTTCGACCATTATTAAACAAAATAATAAAAAATAATCAATATTTACTAAAATTAATTTTTTTGCATGGAGTTATCTTTGGACAAAAGAGTTTTATAATTGTGTGCAAAAATTTTTCAATTCGCTTAAAAAGTTCTTGAGATATAGCGAAATATGCAAAAAATAAAATTAACATAAAGGAGTCCAAACTTTGGACCCCACTCTTGACCAAACTATTGGGATCATATTTCCCATATTGCGGGTTCCCCTATATTTTGGGAGTCAGAAATCCGAATCCGTTGAAATAAATATATGTTTATTCAGAGAAAGTACGTTTTTGTGAAGATCGATCGTTCTCTGATTCAGGTCAAAATTACGATCTGTGGATGAATGGATGGATATATGAATGGGTCCGCCAGAAGTCGAAATCTTGTCCATAGATGGCGCCACTGGTCAACAACAACAATGTTTTTGTGTCTGATTTCGTAACTTAAATTATCGTCACCCTTTCGAACCCTTAAGATTGAGTCCTAGAACGTGAAGATCTTGTTATTTAATCAAAAATTATTCAGGGTGGTCCGATTTTTTTTTTTTTTTCGTAAGCGCATAGAGAAATTTTTTTTCAACAGCTAGGCTTACGCTGTTTACACTAATCCATTCAACACAATCCGATCCTGGAATGCTTCATCCATTTTTACCTACGTTGTTATTAAGTAGTTTCTTTTTTCATATTCTCTAATCCTTGTGAATTTAGGGAAATTTTATGAATTTGGTGTTCCAGACATAATTTCCATGTATGTGTTAAATTAATTGTATGTAAATTAAATCATGTATACCAATTAAATGAAATGAAATATAAATAAAAGTATTGTTACGTCTGTAATGTACAGTGCAAAAAAAAAAAAAAAAAAAGAAACGATTACCTGAATAACTTTTTTGATCTATTTTTCGGATCCTTACGTTCTAGGACTCAATCTTAATGGCTCGAGGGAGTGACCTCAAATATACTAATTAATAGGTGTAGGCGATATTTTAAGTTAGGAAATCAGACGCAAAAACATACTTTCTCTGAATAAACATACCTTTTTTTTCAACGGATTTGGATATTTGTCCCCCGGAATATAGGGGGTAACCGCAATCTGGGAAATATGACCCAGATAGTTTGATCTATCCAAAGTTTGAACCCTTTCATGTTATTTTTACTTTTTTCGTAATTCGCCATATCTCGAGAACTTTTTGAATAAATTGAAAAATTTTTGCACGCAGTTATACAATTATTTTATCCAAAGATAATTCCATGCAGAAAATAAATTTTAGTAAATATTTATTATTTTATTAAATAATAGTGGAAAATTTTATTTAATTGTAAGGTATACAATTTTTTAACATGATTTTAAAGAACGTAATTTTACAATGTAAAATTACGTACAAGCAAGAGCAACCTCTTACCTTATCCAATTTTCTTAAACTGTTTTAAGCCATATTTCTTAGTGTCTCTACATTTTTTAGAAATTGATAATTTTTTGTTTGTTTGTTTCATTATATTTAGCTGCATCAACCTGCCAAGGTTTTTACTGTGGACACGGAGTATGCTTAGCTTCTTTTCAGAGATGTGATCAAAAAGTAGATTGCGTTGACGGCACTGATGAAGAAGATTGTACTGATATTCCTTGGTGCACTGAAAAACATTATTACCGTTGTGGGAATGAATGCTACTCTAAATACTACATCTGTGACGGATATCGTGACTGTTCTGACGGTTCCGATGAGAAAGACTGTGGTAAGTGGCATTTTTAAAATTTACAAAGTGAAGTAAAGTAAAAATGATAAGACTCTAATAACTTTAGATTCATGATTAGATTTTTTACGTATTGAGATGTAATATTTAAGGGGCTACACTTTGTTGAAATATTTGTTCAGATGATATTTTAAGCTATGGAATCAGACTTAAAAACGACTTTCTCAAAATATGAGGGCAGTATGGTAGCCGCAATCTGGAAAATATGATTTCATTAGTTTATTCAGGAGAATTGTTTGGGCTTCTTAATATAATAATTAAAATATTAAAGTATTTCACTATATCTTGAAAAGTGCTTAAGCGAATCGAAATTTTTTTTTGCAAACTCGTTTGTCTAGTCCATCCAAAAAATAATTTTTAATAGTTATTTGTTATTTTTTATTATTTGATATAAAGGAACGCGAAAAGTATGAATTCTAAGCATACCTGTCAACTTTTTTCGCTTTTAAAAAAGGTTTTTCACAGTGGTATAATGAAATGCCAATTCACTTGAGAATCTTATATTTATGTATGTTTAAATTATTAAAATGTGAAGGTAGTCAAAATCACTTTATATCACCTTTATTTAAACAAGAATAAACTGATATTACATAAATTTTGCTATCACTTTGAATATAAAATCTTCCCAAAAATCTTAAAGGGTTTGCAGGTATGAGTAAAATATACCGATTTTTACTTTATTCTAAACTGTGTAATTTGAAAAGAAAAAGAGAAACTGCTAATTGTGAACAGAACTGGTTACATAGTTTCCGAGTTTTAAAATTTATATAAGAAATAACATTTTTCAACTTTCTTAACTCAAGGACTAATCGCATTGATGCCCATACCTAGGGTGTCACGTTTCGCAACCTTTTTTTTTTCCGAAGTGAAATGATATACTCGGCAAAATTGGCCAATCCGTATGGACTTTACAAATATGAATGTATCACCCCGGGACTTCTATTTTTCGAATTAAACATCAAAATTGTCACTTATTCTCCTTAGTCATAAGCGGTTAGAGTAAGAAGCAACACTTGCGTTAAAAACTTGGTTTAAATACTTAAAATACAAGTTGGATACCCTTTAGATAACAGAGATGTCCCCTCTGGGAGTTGAAGTGATGCACAAACTTGGAATAAATGCAAATCTTTTCTTACTTGGCCTCACATTTGCTTCGTTTAAATGATATTACTGGGAGCTTCTCAATGGCAAATTGTTTTGAGTGTATCATACGTGTGTAAAAATGGAGGTTTTAACAGTCAACTAAAAAAAAATTCAAGTGAAGAGAATTACTCGTTTGTCATATATTCTCTAACTACATTTCGATATAGGAACTCTACAGCTACATGGACAATTACCAAAAATACTTTACACTATGTGAAGCCTTTTTATGTTTCAGATTTCCTTCCATACGGAGAATGCACCTACCAGTATTTCAAATGCAACGATGGTACTTGCATTTCGGACAGTTCTGTTTGCGATGATTTGAAGGATTGTCCTGAAGGAGAAGATGAAGATGGCTGCGAAACCAAATCTTGTGAGGAGGGGGAGTTCCAATGCGACTATTCACGTTGCATCCCAAAAGAGCAAGTGTGTGACGGTGTTATTGAATGCTACGATAAGTCTGATGAACTTGCTTGCCGTAAGTTTTATTTTTTATTATTTTTCAAGAGGAGGCTATACCACGGGAGAAGTTTTTCAAGACAAATTCTATTTCACCTCCATTGGTAATTTTAAAGTTGAGAGAAAAGTGAGTTCAGATAAACCTAGAGTAAATCAAGACGATTCAAATGCTGAAAAATATTTTCAAAATATCAAAATACGAGCAATTATTCCTGGATTACATTCCCATTGCGTAATTTTGCAATAATTTGTTTGTACTTAGATAGTGTGATGCCACAATTGGCATTATATATTTATTTCCTTTCCTTTAAAATATCTGTGATTACTTACACTTATTTTTATTTATAAAATTATCTTTAAATAAATCATAGACTTAATCTTTTAAAACGAACATAAAATATTTATTCTCTTTCTGCATCGATCAATGTAACGGATGCTTTTTTTATTTCATTAATATGCAGACTGACGAATTCACTGTGGCCTCTAATCGAAAACAAAATCTATTTATAACTTTTTATTCTAAATTTCTAACCGCTAAATGTTTCAGTTGCATGGTTGTAATTATTCCATAAATTTGTTGGCGAAACGTGATCGCCAAGGTATTTTTAAACCCAATATTGATATGCTGGTTGGCTTTGTTTTGGCTATGTTATATTTTGATAATTCGCCAATTTTGGATCTCCTACCCATACTTTCTATGTCCGTTAGGAATAAATATATTCACTTTTAATTTAAAATTTGTGGTGACTAGGAGTGCCCTTTGGGCGCTCCTGTCCCAGCCATCCTAACGGTTTTTTAGAAATGCAGTCGTAACGGAATGCTAACAAAAACTTCTTAATGTGGAAGTTATATTTTCCTGATCCCTTTTAAGGGATTTATTTTTTGGTAATTTTGACGATTTGTATTGATGGCCATTCCCTATAATCTTCACGAATTATTTAATAAATTTGATTTTTGCTACGATTCATATTAATTTCCTGGAGACTTTCATTATGTATCATCCATTTACTTTTATTAACGGCCAATATGAACAATAAATGAATTAAGATATTTTCTACTATACGAATTTTGGCGGCTACTGATGGAGAACAACCTCCACCATATAATGTTGCCTTCAACCATGATACTAAACCTCTCAAAATGGTTGATTTGAAGCGAATCACGAGCAACTTTTAAGAAAATTTGCCTGCATCCTGTATCATCCCTTTTAAAGTTCGAAACTCCCGTCTATATCCTTATCTTCAAGATCCTGATGAATTTCCAAAAGTCCAGCGCAGCCAACAACCCAGCGCGTTATCCAGCAGCAGAAAGGAGTCTTCTGTGCTTCTCCTAGAATGTGTATTGTGACCCCAGAAGGTTTAAATGAATGGGATGAAAGAAGAAGTGTTTCGTTGGAAAGATCTCTTCAGAAAGAAGTGCGTAACTTCTTGTTCCAATAGTATCTTAGGATTCCAAAAGTGTGACGTCTATTTCAACAAGTGATCTAAAACAAAAGTGTGGATAAAAAATTTGTTTTTCTCTCTCATTTAAAGCAGAAAGAAAAATCAGAGAGAAATTTTTTTATACAAACTGCAGTGCCTTTTTTGTTTGCAGTAAATTTTTTAAATTAACACAATTATCAGATACTTGCATTATTTAATGCTTTACAATTTCTAATTAATTACTTTTCATTTAATATGAATGTCTTATATTCTAATTATTTTAATGATTACAATTTATTATTACTGTTATATTTTCATGTTTTTGAAATGATTATTATTTTTCTGAACTTGGTATTTTAATTGGTATAACTATTTTTAATTTATATATATATCTAAATATGATTTTGAGTTAACTGATTATTAAATATGTCTAAGCGTAAAAATAATATAAACTTTCATATTCAACCCTTTGCTGGTGATCCAGCCACATTAAAGTTTTTCTTTCTTCAATTAGAAGTCGAAAACAAAATCTATTTATAACTTTTTACTCTAAACTTCTAACCGCTAAATGTTTCAGTTGCATGGTTGTAATTATTCAATAAATTTGTTGGCGACTCGTGATCGCCAAGGTATTTTTAAACCCAATATTGATATGCTGGTTGGCTTTGTTTTGGCTATGTTATATTTTGATAATTCGCCAATTTTGGATCTCCTACCCATACTTTCTATGTCCGTTAGGAATAAATATATTCACTTTTAATTTAAAATTTGTGGCGACTAGGAGTGCCCTTTGGGCGCTCCTGTCCCAGCCATCCTAACGGTTTTTTAGAAATGCAATCGTAACGGAATGCTAACAAAAACTTCTTAATGTGGAAGTTATATTTTCTTGATCCCTTTAAAGGGATTTATTTTTTGGTAATTTCGATGATTTGTATTGATGGTCATTCTCTATAATCTTCACGAATTATTTAATAAATTTGATTTTTGCTACAATTCATATTAATTTCCTGGAGACTTTCATTATGTATCATCCATTTACTTTTATTAACGGCCAATATGAGCAATAAATGAATTAAGATATTTTCTACTATACGAATTTTGGCGGCTACTGATGGAGAACAACCTCCACCATAGATAGTATGAAAAAAATATTTCTGCATTTGAAACTCCATGGTTTATTTAGGTTTTTGTAACTTTAAATTCTAAATTACTTTTGCAGATGAGAGAGACTTTGTCATGAAGGTATAGTTTCCTCTGAAAGCATTAAGTAGATATTCATTGTTTTTTAAATAGGTTGTGATTACTTCAGAACCATGAACACATATACGGTATTCCTTTACGGCCCATGGTATCATATATGCTATCATATCAAGCTTTCTGAATCTTGTGGCATAAGGTCATATGGACGTGATCTCATTACGGTACTCTCGTATTTGTATGTATGATATCTGCGATAGCGGATCTGGGAAAGCACTTCTTTTTCCTTCCACCGGTTCTGAAAGGGTTAAAAGACTTTTTAGAGTTTACAGTTTGTGGGGGGGGGGGGGAGACAAACTTTTAATTTCAATAAGTTGTAACACTGTGATTGAAAGATTATTTAAAGTGTAAAAACAGTGGAAGAAGATTAATCTGTAAATGATCTAACGATTAGATTTCACCTTGCACAACTATCATTAGAAATAATAATTATTTATTATCGTACTTAAAATATGCTAATTAATTAGTGTAAAAGCCTTGTTACGTAATGGCAAAAGATGAAATGATAACACGTTAAAAATAGAGCATATTTTCGATGAATTTGTATTTCTCTTATCTGCTCAAATTTCAACGCTTATTACCATCTAAAAATGTAACTTTTTGTAGTTTAGTTCGGAGTTCGTTCTTGTCAGATACGGTAGTTTAATCAGGTTTTAAATTTTAGGCCCATATTCAGAAACCGCATTCAAGTTTAAGCATGCATTTATGAGTAGTCTTCTTAAGGTTAAATCATCTACTTCGATGAAAATCGCTAAAATTAACTTTTATACTAATTTTCACATTATTGTAAAGTTTTATGAGTTCAAACAATGCAATCGCTGATTGAATAACTTTTCAAACATGAAATATTAGACCACAAATGCTTTTTTTCTTTCGCTTTCATCACATTGACATTTTGGGCTATTTTTCCAATTAGCTCAGAAAACGCAGGCTAAAGATGCACAAAACTTAACCTTACATTTATGAATACCTTTTATGAACTTTTATAGCACTTATAAATATAGCATTTGCTGAGAGAACAGAGCCTTTGTAGATTTTTTATAAGTCTTAAAAATGTTTCGACTATGCAGCAAATATGCAACTAGCTAATACCTAACTAAGTATTAGTTAGTTGCTAATTATTAGTATATACTAACTAAGACTTTGATTCCACTTGCAATAATATTTTAATGAATCATTTTGAGTTGAGGGAGAATCATGTTGTTTCTTATTCCATATGGTATAGCTTAGCTACGCCACCTGCTACCTCCATAAAATCAAAAATCTTTAAAAAATCTAAAAATAAAACAGGATTCTTTAAAATGTCGAGAACAGTTAAGTTTAAGCATTTGAGAATAGAGTTGAGGGAAACCTGATATGTCTTGAACCATTTTAAGTTTAAAAATAGCAAGCTCTAAGCATATTGATTTTTGACTGAGTGTCTTTAATTCTATGTGTATTTTTTTCCACCAGCAAAATCCAAATGTCGAGGATTTTATTGTGGCAACAAACAATGTATTCATCAAACCTTTAGATGTGACGGGGAGAAAGATTGTATGAACGGAAATGATGAAGAAAACTGCGAGACTTATCAGTGTGACGAGGAAACTCAGTTTAGATGCGATGGAAATAAATGCTTTGTGAAATTCTTTCTTTGCGATGGTCATGCTGAATGTTCAGATGGAAGTGATGAAGCTAAGTGTGGTAAATAAAAGTATTTCAATTACATAAGTTTAAGAATAAAAAAACAAACAACCGGGAATCACACAAATAATAATAAAAATAAATGGATAGAAATGCAAGATTTGTTGTGATACTGAAAGGGAACACAGATTTCTTTTTTCGCGCTAATTATCAAAACCAGTTACAAAGGTCGTTAACATGCTGGCTGTGGTCATGGTCAAAGGTCGCTGCTGACAGAAAAAAACTATAAAAATTCTTTCAGCTGCATGTCAATCCATTCTAATTGAAATACAGTTGTGAGAGAGGGTGGTCATAAGAAACTTGGTCTATTTATTGACCTCTAGCGGACAGTCCGTTCAACAAAACGAGATGAAATTCCAGATGTAGAATTATTCAGGGTTTATAAGCTTGAGATTCTAAGAACGACAAAGTACGGTTCACGGTTACGGTTTTATAGGTACAGAGAATCGACATTATCAAATTGCGACACTCATTTTTTTTCGTTGCAAAATGTTCCGCGCATGCAATAACCCTAAACAGCGTTGAAAGGTACGCGCATCACAAAAAGACTGATGCTCTATGAACGACACACAAAAAGCAGCCCACGTCCAAAAACACATGATCGAGGGGCAAATATAGAGTCCATGCATATGATAGAGTCAAAACATCAATCAATGAATAACGTTCACCAGATATTCAACGGAGAAAACCTATAAAAAGTGGGGTGTAACAATTTCTGACACAAAAGTTCGCGTTCTGTTTTTCCTTGAGGACGAAACTATGAAGTCAACTACGCCAACTACGGGGTTTGTAACATATGCTCTGTGACAGACTTGCGTTATGCAGCAATGCTGTAAATTTATGTCATACCAGAATTGCTGCAACAAAATGCACTGAATGACATCGTTTGAATGCAAGATGGTGCACCTCAACATATTTTAATTTTTAATCATTAATCAGCCGACTTAATTTTGGATTTAAGAGTATCCATGTTCAACTCCGGAGCCATGCAATTTTGAACCCAATTCAGAAGACAAGGGAACTCCTGGATCAAATAATGGGAGAATTTTTTTTTGGTTGAGCCATCAAATAAAACGGCAGGTGAAACTTTCAAATTCGATCATTCAAATTTAAAGCTTCCATTAAACATGTAGTTATTTGAATTTAATGCATTTTATATCGAAGTTGTCTTCTGTTTATCTATCGGTGGTAAAATGTTTTTAAAAATTGTTGATTTTTTTTGTATAATTAGATTTTTGTTTCGTATAGATGACGTGAAAAAAGAATCTGCTGATATCGATAGTATTATTGAAGATTCTGTAATAGAAGAACTGGAAGATTGAAGTGGAACAGAGTTTTTAAAGAGTTTTTTCTGATCCTTTTCAAGCAAAATTCAATCGAATATTAATATTACAAGTTAAAAACTCTTAAAATGTTTTATTCTTTTAATTTCAATATTTATTGCTATTGATATTTAAACAAATGAGTTTTTTTTATGTATTTGAATTTAAATAAATATTTCAATGAACAAATAGGTAATAGTATAAATATAGGCTTGAATCTATATACATTTATAGTTAGTACATTATTTTCAAAACGAAAATTTATGTTTGATAAAATGTTTTTACCTTACTAAAATCTCCTGGAATTCAATAGAAAATTCATGTTAGCACAATAATTGGTTTAGTTTTTAAAATTTTAATTATTCAATGAGATTCCTCGAAAGTCAATTTTTTTTAAAAAAATTGTTCGTCTCAAAGACCTTTGAATGTATCGATGTACCAAAAAGAGTAATCTTCTTTTTAGGAACTGTAAACAGAACCCGAGACAGTTAAACTTATGATTTATATTATTCTTGAGAACGTAAATATGATACTTTAGTTATGTAGTATTATCAAACCTATTTCTTAAGCAATATAGGCACCAGAGATTTATATCGGCATTTATAATCCTTCTGTAGTAAGCTCACTGAGCTGAAAATCCCTGTTATCTAGAGAAATCATGACGAGCATTAGTTTACATAGTGGAACAGGTCTCGACAACAGTTTTATTTCGTTAAAAAGTTACCCCACTAGGTTTCGCAAGTGCTTTTTATCCAATTTAAGCCGCTAATTGAGAATTTTATGAAGCAAGTCCGTCTATTTGTGTGGATGCTGATTTTTGATAATTATTTGCTATTCCAATATGTTACATAAATTTTTTATGGGCTTAAATCAAGTGATTTTGCAGGGCAAATGAGATGCAATAGGGTGTGGTTAAGTGTCCATGAGTCACATATTTTTCAAGTTCTATTGACTTTACTGTTGTTTAATTATTTATTAAAAAAAATAAATATTAATATTATGCTCATCATGAAGATGTCAACTGCAAAGCAACGCCTGTAACAGTAATAGAATTTTATATAATATTCTACAAATAGACTTTGATAATTATAATTTGTTTTGCAAATGTCAAAAATAAGCACACAACTCAAACTGGAGGATTTATTACTATGATGGTTAACTTCATTTTGCAAACTTAATTTGCAGAAAGGGAACTTTAATTAGCTAAATATAAAGTTATGTATAAGTGATTTTGTAATAAAGCAAAAATTATTAACAATAAATGGAATTTTCACGTGACGCAGACATAATTTCTTTTATAGGAAGTGAACATAAATAGCAGTTTTCTCTGTTTCCAACATAAATTAGTCTGCAAGGATTTTAATTATTCTGCAACGTTCGATCATTTTCAGCTTTATAGGTACAACTATTGATCCAGAATGTTAGAATAAACATGCCAGTAGTAATAGTTACTTAAGTGAATCATCCAAATCATTCCCGGACTCACCTTTGATTTTCGGAATATGGTTCACTTCTTTAGTGATTATTAATTAGCTAATTAATAGCCAATTAGTTAATATTAACCTTTTTTGACCAATTTGAACATTCCTGTTAAGAAATACATTTTAAGACACTAGTTTACAATCATAATATTTGTTTCCTCTTTATTATTCGGTTTTGAAGGCATGCTTCCATAAGATTACCATCCTTCGATATTGAGAAACAATAAACCATAGGAGAAGAGAGCCCCAAACATTGCAAGTATATGAGCTCTATCAAAGTGAAGCACGTGACACGCTGACATCAGTAAACAGTTTTTTTCCTTGTATGAATGAATGATTTTTAGAGTTTTATCAGTGATGTTTGAGTCGAACAAAGATTTTTCATATATTCTTTCAAGAATGACTTTTATTTCCAAAGTCCAGGGGGGAATTTTCGAAGCCATTTCAGGTAAGAATATACTCGAAGAACAACTAATAGAAATGACATAACCAACTGCGAAGAAAAACAATGCCTCGAAATCTGAAAACTTGGTGACTAAAAACCACGATAACGTTAAACACATATGAAGGAAAAATATTACAGAAGCGATTAAAACAGGTAATGACAAAACCTCGTTTAAATCCTTTAAAACCTTTCTAACGTTAGAATAAGTACATATTAATTTTATTGATACTTTGTCTTTTTCAAAATGGCGCAACTGTTCTTTATATATACTTAATAACTTAGATGAGTTATAATATAAAATACCAAGAGAAAAATTTATAATGCATGGGAAAAAATATTTTGAAAATAATACAACTAGCTGCACACAAGCAACGACACTAAATTCGAATCAAAATGATGGTTAAACATCTAATAGAATGCAATTTCACCTCCGACTGTATTATAAATTAATATTAGCATCACACCTAAGATTGGAAATATACAACAAATGAGCAATAAGCAATAGTTGATTGTTCCAGGTTTGCTTTTGGGAGGTGAAACTAGAACTACTTTAAATTTATACATTCTTATAATCAAGTCGTGTATTTTTGTTCTTCTATTAAACATAACAATCCAAAGACATAACGCACTCAATATTATGATAAAAGATTTTATGAACTGGGTATCGTGTAGCATGAATGTTGTTAAAAGTGTTGGAGGATATATTATTGATAATATATAAATGATAGCTATTAAAAGCTGCTTTAGTTACATATCAAAGCAGTCAACATTTGATACATTTTTCGATGTGATTTCTATATCGATGCCAAAGTAAAGTAGTAGTTTCCATAGATGAATGTAGCTTTGAAAAGCATGAATGAGAAGATTAAGTTCATTTTTATTTCTTCCAGAATATTTCCTGGTTGAATAAGTGTGATAAAAGAGATTTTTGTCCCCCATTATTGCAGAAAGTTTAAAGATACATAGTTGTTTTAGATGACGTCATTTCACGCACTGCCTACTAACCATGCATCAATGATCAGTTAGTTACCAGTAACAAGCAGTCATCAGTAGTTGCTGCCCAGCGCCTCTATGTGAAGTTGATTATTTTTTTTTAAGGTAGAGTGCACGTAAAATTATCGATTTTAATATTGTTAAAATTTTCAATAGAAATCAAGCAAAATCAGAGGAAATTAGTATCAATATCAGAAGATAAATAAAAATTTTTTCACAAACAATGTTTCATCTGGAAATGGAATGGTGTTGGCACTTTTTAAATAATTAGTTAGTTGATGATACGTAAAGTTATCTAGTTCAGCCTCCACTCTGTACGAGAAATTATTCGTTTATAGAGCTAAAATTAGTTTTCGTGGGATAAAAAGGTTTCAATAGCTATTAAAAGAACAAGTATATCAAGTGATATGTTACAATATGATTGCACGTGGTTACCCCAACACTTTACAGAAAACGCAAATTCAAAACATGTTAGACATTTATTAAAGTTGTTTAATAATAATTTATGGAATAACTCCAGTAAATTTATTTTATAAATATTTATTTTTTCAGAAAACATCCATAAAAATGTGCATTCATTTTTTAGATCATTTTTTTTTTAACTCGGGAGTTTAAAAGTTTGCGAAAACAAATATTTTTTTTTATCGATTAAAAAACTATTACAGATACCAAGAACTTTCATTTAGTTTACTTAATATCGATCATTAAGTGTATGTCAGTGTTTAGATAGTCGATTAATGTGACCTTTATTAATGTATGTATCATCTATTAATGATATTTCAACGATGTTCCAATTTAACTAATGTATAAATATTATATTGCTTCTCTTTTATCACGACTATTAAACAAAAGTGAAAAAATGTCATTTAAAAAATGTTTATTTTTAATATAGATAATCTGAAAAAAAAATTCATTAATTCACATGCTTCTTATCGTTTGGATAATTTAAAGGAAATTTTGTGAAATGGTTATTATGCTTTGGGCAAATTCATGCAATCTACATTTTTTAAATTAATTACAAACTTACTTTATTCATTAAAACCTTATAAACTACATTGTTGTTTTCAGAAGTAAAATAATTTGTTTTCTTATGTTAATCAGTTTGACAATCCTTTTCTAAAATTAAACTCTGGCATTTCTTTGGTATTTTGTCCCCCAAACCATTCTATAATTACGATATATGATAACACCATAAATTAGTAGTTAGATGTTATCTGCAAAAGTTATCAATAACAACATTCAGTGCAAATTTATTTCATTGAAAAGAACTCACGTGAATCATATCTAAGTCCGCGATGAATATTGTTTCCTTCGAATTGTCCCTCATCTTTTTCCACAACGAGAAATATACGCCAGGTTTGTTCACAATTAGCACAATAAGCATTAAGATGCTAAAAAATACTGAAGAGAAGGTTAAGTTACAACAAATTCTAATGTTTTTCAAAACAAAACTTAAATGCTTTCAACACTCTCAAAGTTAATAAGCAAGTCTGCAAGTAAACAATGCGGCTATATTGCTCCCCATATGACCTCCTGTTTCTATCAAAATTTTCTTCTAAAGATCAATTTTTTCGATTAAAGATTATTTGGGGTTAATTTTTTCGTCGATTTTCCATTTTCAAACTATGCAGAGTACAATCATAAGCCTTTTCGAAAAAAATCTTTCTCTTTTATTTAGGTAACTAAAACTTCAAACAGTTTTCCGTAAATATCATTTCCTCGGAAACGGTTTGATTAAATGTTTCGGAATATGCGGAAAAACTCCATGCAAGGTTTTATTTTATTTTATAACCGTCATTGAACAGCCGACCCAATTTCATGGGTTTACGACTACTAATGTTCAACTCCATAGCCTTGTAATTCTGAACCAATCCAGAAGACAAGGAAACTCCTGGATCAGTACTCCCAGAGTATTGATTTGTTATCGGAACATGGAGGACTTTGAGACTCGACAGATTTAACGTGCATCAGTCACCATTTACTACACGGGGAGTCTTCGGCCGGCGAGGATCGAACCCACGACCTCTTGGACATGGGCCCAGATACAACACTATACACAGTGTCATGGAAAGTATATTGTGCTTACATTAGCTTTAACAATATGCTCAAGGCTTTGATTCATAGCCACGCTTAAAAGCCAAATGGTATACACATTGGATAAAATATAAATAGAGAAATATGCCAGTTGTTTAAATCTCAGAATACGCCTTTTGGAATTGAAAAATGTACTTTTACCGTTTTTAAAATGTATGCCGAAACATAAAAAAACTTTCCACAAGAAGCAGTAATTCCGGAAAACGATTTCTAAATCAGTGCGACTATCTTTCTTCCGATCGAAACAAAAACACTTCATTCTGAATGTGTATTTTGGAATAATATAATGATTTTTTTTTACCGTTTTCTAAACTTAAAAACATAAACACGCGAAATTGCAAAAAACTTTTGTACTGCAAAACATAGGGAAAAAAAACCTTCGATAATAAACTACAATTTAGGAAAACAATTTTAAATCACTACAACTGCATTTCTCCTGCACTGAGCGCAAGCACTTTATTATAATTATAATGGGATCAAAGCTTAGCCCCGTCCCGCCCCCGTTAGGGGTCATCTGGAGAATACTGTAGACTCTAAAATAAGGAAATCGGAGAATACTGTAGACTGTAAACTCTACTTAAAGAGGCTGCTAAATGAAGCAGAAACTCAGATAGAAATTTTAAACCAAATGTCCAAGCATCTTCAAAATCATCGTTATATATTAAAGACAATACTAAACAATAAACAGGAAGAGGCAAATTGAATAATAATAAAAGAATGTTTATTGTTTGAGAGTTGGTTAATGAAGTATCAAAGAGATTTAAATTTAAAATAAATATTTTGATTACACTATTATATATCTGTACCTTTTTCCGATACAACACTATACACAGTGTCATGGAAAGTATATTTTTTGTAATTGTGCTTATATTAGCTCAGGGCTTTGATTTATTGCAAAAGAAAAAAAGGTATACGCATTGGATAAAATATAAGTAGAGAAATATATCAGTTGTTTTAATCTCAGAATACGTCTTTTGGAATTGAAAAATGTACTTTTACCGTTTTTAAAATGTATGCCGAAACATAAAAAAACTTTCCACAAGAAGCCGTAATTCCGGAAAACGATTTCTAAATCAGTACGACTATCTTTCTTCCGATCGGAACAAAATTACTTCTTTCTGAATGTGTATTTTGGAATAAAATAAAAAAATTTCTTTACCGTCTTCTAAACTTAAAAACATTAACATGCAAAAAAACGTCTAAACTGCAAAACATAGGAAAAAAAAAACCCTTCTATAATAAACTACAATTTAGGAAAACGATTATGAATCACTACGACAGCATTTCCCCTGCACTGAATGCAAGCACTTTATTCTAATTACAATGGGATCAAAGCTTAACCCCGCATCCAGAGAATACTTTAGACTCTAAGTGCACGCACGTAACCTCTCAGTAAAAAAAGAGGATTCAAAAAGGTAGGCTTGGTGGCGATTCATGGCAACACCAGAAGGCCTCAAAGAATTTAGTGTAATCTTAAAATTAACAATGGTAGTTACTCAGAAAATTGGAGTTTGAGTGTTCAAACATAATAGACGAGGTTAAAAACAAAATAATTACAATGGGATATCATAAATAATTGCTAACAATAACCAGTATAAAAATATTGTTTAAAAATTGAAAAAGAGAATATTTTCATTAATAAGAATAAATGCGATGAAATATATTAGTTCTTTCATACAGTAAAATTTATTAGCCGTTGTCAAGAAAATGGCAATTTATTTAAAATAAAAATCAATTTCAGGTTTTATTTTGACTGTGCTTTAATAATAAAAGAACGTTCAATAATCAGTTAATTTTCTCAGCTACAATAGCCACTAACATGTTTTAATAAAGGATATACATTTTTCGTAACAGAGACAACATCTTATAATGAAATCTATGAATTAAAAAATAAAGAAAAAAGATAATCAATGTATGTAATTATAAAAGAAATGAAATAAAAATTGTGTAAAACATATACGGTAAACTGGGTGTCGATTAATGTTTATTTTCAGAAAATTTGTCAAAAATGAAGTCTAAAAAGTATGCATTTTAAGGGTCACAAACTAATACTTAAATAAACAAAAAATACGCTAAAAAATATGACGAGTCACAAGTGAGAAAGGCAGGACCAAAAATATAAAAAACCAGTTCGGCTGTCTAATGGAATTTGGTTTCTGATAATCGCTTTTTAACTATGATTTCTAAGGTAATCGAATAGGTTTTAATGTTTTCAGTTCTACCTTCAACAATTCTACCTCGCATCGATTCGAACAACTAATATGCAAGCTTTTTAGCCTTCATTTACGGAAAGAGTTAAAAAAAATTATGTATGAAGAGTGGTCTTAATAGAACACCCTATATGCAGGCATTATATAAATTAGATATGTAATTAACATATTGCCATGAAATTAAACTACTTGTACGTACAGTTTCAAGGTCAATTATAATTTTGTTTCAAAAACTAAGTTTTGAATTTATTTTGAGATATGAATGGATTTTAAAAAACTTGTAGATTCCTTCTGTTAACTTAATTCTATGTTTATAATTGGTTACGATTGAACAAGAAGATTATTATGTTTCATTATAGTTTTGACTATATAATTTATTATGATTTATACATAAATAGATTGTTTATACTAAACGAGTTTTTTAATTTTATGGTTTTCAATGACTTCCTATAGCGAATATACCTCATTATCATTATTTCTTGTTTTTAACATAGTGAAAGTACCTCCTTTTTTACAATGGGAATAACATGAAGCAATAACAAGAAGCAATACACTCGCTTTTACAAAATTTATCGAACAATATAGTGACTGACACTCTATTTATTTTAATAACCATCGTTTTAGCTTAATCAGGACAAGGTAAGATTGATGCATTACAGTTTAAATATTTTTACAGTTATTATTGCCCAGCGTCATTTTTTATGGATGAGTTAAGTTTTAAAACTATTTAAAAAAATACATTGATATTTTTGCGAGTTACTTTTGCTTTAAAAAATCATCTAATTATAATATATTGTTTTAAAACAATAACTACTTTGATATAGATTTTTTGAAACAAATGCTCTTAATTATATGTTTACAGGAACACTGAGCCAAAGAAAACAGACTTCATAAATATTTTTTTTCTAACGATTGGATTTTCATTTACTTTGGGCCAATCTGTATGGTTCAAAGGGTAATCTGTATTGTTCAGTGGTAAATTTTTTAAACTATTTATCATGTAATTCAGTCGTTAATAAAAATGCCCAATGTCTTGACTTGCTGTAGAAAAAAAGAGCATTTTGGTGAGATTAAATGTATAAGTAGTTAAACTTTTTTTTATTTGTGTTAAGAGTCTTTTATCTAGACATTTATATTGATTTCCGGTTGCTGATATACCCCTTCGTAGACTTCCTCATTTAATGCTTGTTAAGACAAATCATTATTCGCTATTTTCGAAATATTAACTCAATTGTAAGTTAAGTAATCAATTGTATACAATGAATCCTCGCATAATAGTTGCTTTGTTAATCATCGTTGTAGTATCTTCAACGGAAGGTAAGCTGGAAGCATGATAAAGATATTTTTAAGTTAGATTTATATTTAAATATAAAAATATAAATTTCAAAAATGTTTTTTTAGTGGACTACAGCGAAAATAAAATAATATTTGTTAGACCAAAAATGAAAAGCGTAGGCTCCATCACTTTCGAAAGACATGGAGGAGTTTTCGTTAATGATAGACGTTTAACCTCCTGAGATCGGATAAACCTTTATGCTGTCATTTTTTTCTAGTTATGTAATGATAAATTATTTTTGGGATTGTGATTGATTTAGTAAATAAAATTCATTTAGTTTATTACCCCAAAAATTAATTTGATTTTTAAAACTATTTTGTTTGGGGAGGGGGGTGGAATTTCCAAAATTTTACCTACTGTAAAGAATTGTCCATAAACTTGGACTTTTAAAGAACAGAAATTACAACTTCTGAGTTTATAACCACGAAATAAACACAGTGTAAATTGCTAAAAAGAATAGACGCATAACATCCGAGAGAAAATAGCTCTCTAGTGTTGAGTTCTTGACCTCACTCTAACCTTTATTATTACTCGCATTTAAGTAAAGAAAACCCTTCATTGTTTTTTCCCTTCATTGCATTCAGTGAATTAACCTGCAGATGGTCGAACAAATCATAGGTGGGAAAATAGTTTCCCACTGTTATTTAAAATTTGAAGTTCGTGATAAACATACTTACCAAAGCTTTATAAAGGGTTAAAGAATAGGAGAAAATACGATTTTTACTTAAATATAGTTCCTTAGGCAAGTATTTTTAATTCAATTAATTACTCTTTATTATTTTTTTAATTATTACATAAAAATTATACCTTTTAGATTTTAGCAATTTTTTACTATTTTGCATAATGTATGATATTTCTAATGTTCAATTAAGTGTGCAATTCGATCATAAAACTCAACTCAATAATAAGGTGCTTTTATGCCATGAAACTGCCCTAATAGATTGCTTGAATCGAATTTCTTATTTTTCTTATAATTTTTCCTTGTAATTGAAAATTACAACCAATGATAGTAAATCAAAATATGTTTTTATGCAGTGTAAAGTCATACAAACGACTCCCGGTGGCTATGTGGTAGCGCTTCGCGTTCCCGTGCCACGGGCCCTGGGTTCGAGCCCGGCAAGGTTGAGTCAGCCTTTCAACCCTTCAGTGGGTCGATAAATGAATACCAACCATGCTTGGGAACTAAACACTGGGGGGTTCCGCGTTTGGCTGACCACCTGATCGGAACATCTGTTCCTGCACCCCAGATCCCGAGGTCAAGAAAACTGAGATGGGCACAGTAAGCCTTGACCCTCTATTGGCTGTCGGCCCACTGAGTTTAGTAAAGAAATACAAGCAGAAAAAAATGTCTTAAAATATGTTTTTTGTTTTGTTCTTTTTTCCTTGTCTTTTACATGATAAAATTGGCCAACATTGTGCACGTTGGACGCGCTGTCTCAGGTGTCTATTATGAAAGTGCACTCAACTTTTTTCGTTTTTTCTGTCTGTCAAAAAATAAATAAATAAATAAAATATATTTTCCCGTTTCAGCCTTTTAGAAAGATGTGATTTTTTAAATTTTTACTTTATTCTTTTCTTTCTTTTTAGTTTTGCTTTTGTTAACTCGCCGATTGCGACAAAGCAAGAACTGTCGAAATTCTGATTGGCGATGACAGGGCAATAAAGTTTGAATGCATTATTTAGGAAACAAATGCAACTTGCATTGGCTTCATGATCAGCTGAAATTTAAGTACTTTAGTTGGAAACTTTTGTCGAAATTACGATTGACGATAAATTCTAACTAAACTCAGTGGCGTGACAGCCCATAGAGGGCCAAGGCCTACTGTGCCCATCTCAGTTTTCTTGACCTTGGGCTCTGGGGTGCAGGAGCAGATGTTCCGGTCAGGTGGTCAGCCGAACGTGGAACCCCCAGTGTTTAGTTCCCAAGCATGCTTGGTACTCATTTATCGACCCACTGAAGGGATGAATGGCTGAGTCGACCTTGCCCGGTCCGAGGATCGAACTCAGGACCTGTGGCACGGGAGCGCAAAGCGCTACCATTCAGCCACCGGGCGTTGACGATAAATTCTATTTGGCGAAAAAAATAGTGCTATCAATTCTGCTTATAAGTGAAGGAACGATTGAAGCTAGCACAGAACTCCAGTTCAGTTTTGAACACTTTAACTTTTCGGAATATGGTTAAAATTGGTATTGGTGATAATTTCACTATAAATTCTGTTTGTTACAGTCAGGAAATGATTGATATTCATCGGGAACGCACCTCCAATAGAAATTTGAGTGCTTTAGCAAGTCAGATTTTGATTGCTAAATTCCAATGACATATACACGAAAACGGGTCAATTTTTAAAGCAGTAAGAAAAGTATCGATATTATTTTATCTAGTAAACGATTATGCCGACAGGCTTGCACTAAAGTTTCTGCAAATGAGCTAGAGTGCTGCTCTTAATACTTTTTCAGTCACATTCATATGTCTCTGACAGTTTGGTTCTCTTATCGAGGAAGCCTATTGTTGGCCTACCTTTTTGTATCTGTATCAATATTTTTTTTAAAGAATTTATTTTTTGTTACAGATTGCCTATTCAAATTTCAGTGTGACGATGGAAAATGTATTAGTGAATCGTATGTTTGCGACGGAGAAGAAGATTGCAAAGATGGCAGTGACGAACGTGTTTGCCACGCTAGAGTTTGTGACTTAGAATCGAACTTTCGATGTAGAAGTGGACAATGCATCCTGAAATCAGAAGTATGCGACGGAACATCTGACTGTGGAGATAACAGTGACGAATCAAATTGCAGTAAGTGAAACTTTATGTATTGTTTAAAATGTCTGAAAGCCCCGAATCTGCCTTCTTCACTCGCGAACACCCCAGAGTAACTTTGCACTCAACTTGCTTTTTTCCCTTAAAATTCAATACTTTTCAAGAAATAATTATATATTTCGTGTATAAATATATAACCATTATAATCAATTGTAAGAACATTTTCTTAATTTGTTAATCGTAACAAAATGAACGATTACCTGGATTAGGAAAGAAAAAAAACTTAAAGATTATAGAATGTGTGATACAATGAGAAGTAATAAATGATAAGTAATAAATGATAAGTAAGTTCCTTTCCAACAGTCTATAACGATAACCTTGTCTTGTATAACAGTTCAATTCGCAAATGGTTTTTAGTTCAAAAATATCAAGTAAAAAGCACTCAAAAATTGCAACAATTTTCAAACAAAATAGAATTTCGAAAAAAAAAAAAAAAAACGTGAATTTTATTATTGAAAACTGCCCAATCAGCATGTCAAATTTCAACTCTGTAATTTTATTTCAGCTGGCAGTAGATCTGTCAACATAGTTTTTTTTTAAATTTCAAGTTTTATCTTAAGGTAGTTGATAAGTCTCGAACAAATGATCTAATCTAGTCTTGAGTTTTTCTCATTCCATCTAACTCCTTATATATTCTCTACATCTTCGTAATTTTAAGTCTCTAAATCTTGTGTATTGTGCAAGGCAAAACTTAATGTAATCTTAAGTTGAGCCCACAAATCAGCGGCGCCTGCCCTAACGATAATTAATAGTTCTCTAAACTTTGTTAGAGACTTTGGAACGCTTTGAACCACAATATCGTGCAAATTGGCTGCAACTTTAGTACGAGGCCTTGTTGAACCATATTGTCGTGCAAACTTAAACATCTTATACACGATCACATGAAATTATAGTTTAACTTGGGCAGCGAAGCATGGTTCATTTTAACATATTATTAACAAATTGCAATGAATTCGCCCCATATTATGGTTCAATTGACTTATATTAAGATTTTACGTTTAACCAATTTTTTGAGAGTGTAGGTACATTTAAAAGGCGAGCCAAGGCTGCCTCTGATATGGTTGTTTGCCAAAATGGCATTATAGTTACTTTGTTTCGTCTTTGAGGGTATATTTTGCACGAGTTTCTGAAGCATTTGATGTAATTTTTGCATTAGCAATACAACTTCGATATTTTTAATTTGGTGTTATAAATGATCATGCTAGTTTATAATCAATCTTGAGAAAGTCTTTTTTCACTAAACGAAGAAATAAAGAAATTAAAATGCGATAAGAACTTTTAGTATTTTAATTACATCCGTTAAATAACTACGGAAATGAGTATGCCCTTTCTTCAAAACGGATCTTTGAAACTGCTTCCTATTTCTATTTCGAAATTATCATTAAATACCATTTATTTCAATGTGCCAAACGATGGAAATTAAACAGGTCGAGAAATATTCCAAGTAAAATAATAACTGAGGAATGTCATTAATTCAATGCTTTTGTTTTAACCTATGCACTGATACATATGAAGCACAAAAAGTGTCGGAAAGCTATGTAGTAAACTTTTTTTTCCGAATTACCCTCGAATTCCGTAATTTAAACGAAGAGAACGATTGTTACCATCACCTAAAATACTACCGAAAGTGAGAAAGTTGTGTGCTAGAAAAACATATTGTTTAGCGTTAGATTTGTATTTTTTATCACTCACAGTTGTATTTTTTATGGCTCACGATTGTAACATTGTGTACAGTGCGCAAATAAAAAAAATAAATAACGGACCACCTTGAATAACTTTTGATCTACTGATCGGATCTTCATGTTCCAGAACTCAATCTTAATGGCTGGAGGGGGTACCTTTAAATATGCTAATTAATAAGAGCATGCGATATTTAATGTTACGAAATCAGACACAAAAACGTACTTTATCTGCATAAACATATCTTTTTTTCCAACGGATTTAGATTTCTGACCCCCAAAATATCGAGGGTTGCCGCAATCTGAAAATTATGACCCCAATAGTTAGGTCAGGAGAGTGCACCAAAGTTTGGATCCCTTAATGTTAATTTTTCTTTTTGCGTATTTCGCTATATCTCAAGAACTTTTTAATAGAATTTAAAAATTTTTGCACACGATTATAAAATCTATTTATTCAAAGATAATTCCATGCGAGAAATAACCTTTATTAAATATTTATTGTTTTTTATTATTTTATTTAACAATGGTCGAAAAAAATTTGAATTGTAAGGAATGAAAATTTTTAAATCATCTTAAAGAACATGATTTTACATGGAAAAATACAAAATTTGAGCAAAATCGATGGAATAGGTCCTGAGAAAATGAATTTCATAAAAATCAGATATTTAAAATTTGATTTCCCAGGAACTATTCGATCAATTTTGCTCAAATTTTGTATTTTGCCAGATAAAAATATATTCCCTAAAATGATGTAAAAAATTTTAGACCTTAGAATTCAAATTTTTTTTGACAATTATTAAATAAAATATTACAAAATAATCAATATTTACTAAAATTTATTTTTTTGCATAGAATTATGTTTGGACAAAATAGTTTTATAATTGTGTGCAAAAATTTTTCAATTCGCTTAAAATGTTCTTGAGATATAGCGAAATACGCAAAAAATTAAATTAACGTTAAGGAGCCCAAACTTTGAACCCCTCTCTTGACCAAACTATTGGGACCATATTTCCAAACAATGAAATTTAAAATTGGGAATTAGTTGCTGCAGATATTTAGACCGTTAATTTTAAAGAAAGTACCATAATTGATATAAAGTTTGGCTTTAATAAATAAGTGTTCAGTAGAGAACTGTTGCGTCTCCTATTGCTGAAATTTAAAATAGTGAATATAAGAAAATTCTGTGAATTTGTAGTTCCAGACATTATAGCCATATATGAGTTAAATTAATTGTATGTAAACCAAATCATTATGCATACCAATTAAATAAAAATGAACTATAAATAAAAGTATTGCTACGTCTAAAATGTAAAGTGCTCCAAAAAAAAAAAAAATATTAACCTGAATAACTTTTGATCTATTGAACGGAACTTATGTTATTGGACTCAATCTTAATGGCTCAAGGGGGTGATCTCAAATATGCATATCAATAAGGGCAGACTATATTTTAAGTTAAAAAATTAGACAAAAAAACGTATTTTCATACCTTATAATAACATTTAATAAACACACTTTTATTTCAACGGATTTAGATTGTTGACCCCCAAAATATAGGGGGTGCCGCAATCTGGGAAATATGGCTCCGATAGTTTGATCAGGAGACCTATGTAAAGTTTGGACCCCTTAATGGTTAATTTTACTTCTTTCTTATTTCGCCATATTTTGAGAACTTTTTAAATGAATTGAAAATTATTTGCACACAGTTATAAAAGTCGTTTATCCAAAGATAATTCCATGAAGAAAATAAATTTTAGTAAATATTTATTATTTTATTAAATAATAGTCGAAAAATCTTTTGAATTGTAAGGTATAAAATTTTTTACATGATTTTAAAGCACGCAATTTTATAATGTAAAATACAAAATTTGAGCCAAATTGGTTGCAATAGGTTTAAGTGGTTAGCGAAAGCATCCTTTTTGAACCCTTATCTAATTTTCGTAAACTTTTTTGAGCCATATTTCTTAGTGTCTCTACATTTTAAAGAAATTGAAAATTTTTTGTTTGTTTGTTTCATTCTATTTAGCTGCATCAACCTGTCAAGGTTTTTACTGTGGACATGGAGTATGCTTACCTTTTTTTCAGAGATGCGATCAAAAAGTAGATTGCGTTGATGGCACTGATGAAGAAGATTGTACTAATATTCCTTGGTGCACTGAAAAATACTATTACCAGTGTGGGAATGACTGCTATCCTAAATACTTTGTCTGTGACGGAGATCGTGACTGTTCTGACGGTTCCGATGAGAGAGACTGTGGTAATTGGTAATTTTAAAATTTAAAAAGTGAAATAAAGAAAAAACTATAAGACTCTAATAACTTTTGATCTCATGATTAGATTTTTCACGTATTGAGATGTAATATTTAAGGGGCTACACTTTGTTAAAATATTTGTTCAGATGATATTTTAAGCTATGGAATCAGACTTAAAAACGACTTTCTCAAAATATGAGGGCAGTGTGGTAGCCGCAATCTGGAAAATATGATTTCATTAGTTTATTCAGGAGAATTGTTTGGGCTTCTTAATATAATAATTACAATATTTAAGTATTTCACTATATCTTGAAAACAGCTTAAGCGAATCGAATATTTTTTGCACACAATTATGTAACTCGTTTGTCTTAATATAGTCCATCCAAAAAATAAAATTTAATAATTACTTGTTATTTTTTATTATTTGATATAAGGGTACGAAAAAAGTATGAATTCTAAGCATACCTGCCAAGTCTTTTCGCTTTTAAAAAAGTTCTTCACAGTGGTAGGGAAATGACATTTCACTCTAGAATATAAGCTAGTGTTTTGTTAAAATTTAGCCAAGAATTACAAAGTGAATTATGTAACTCGTTTGTTTTAATATAGTCCATCCAAAAAAATAAAATTTAATAATTACTTGTTATTTTTTATTATTTGATATAAGGGAAGGAGAAAAGTATGAATTCTAAGCATACCTGTCAACTTTTTTCGCTTTTAAAAAAGTTTTTCGCAGTGGTAGGGAAATGCCAAATCACTGGAGAATCTAAGCTAGTGTTTTGTTAAAATTTAGCCAACAATTAAAAACATTTTTAAAGAGCCATCAGGCCTATGTTTAATCCATGTTTATCTATGTTTAAATTATTAAAATGTGAAGGTAGTCAAAATCACTTTATATCACCTTTATTTAAACAAGAATAAACTCTTATTATATAAATTTTGCTATCACTTTGAATATAAAATCTTCCCAAAAATCTTAAAGGATTTGCAGGTATGAGTAAAATATACAGATTTTTACTTTATTTTAAACTTCGTAATTTGAAAAGAAGAAAACCTTGCTAATTGTGAACAGAACTGGTTACATAGTTTCTGAATTTTAAAATTTATATAAGAAACATTTTTCAACTTTCTTAACTCAAGGAATAATTGCATTGATGCCCATATCTAGTGTGCCACGTTTTGCAACTTTTTTTTTTCCGAAGTGAAATGATATACTCGGCAAAATTGGCCAATCCGTATGGACTTTTCAAATATGAATGTATCGCCCCGGGACTTCTACTTTTCGAATTAAACATCAAAATTGTCACTTATTCTCTTTAGGCATAAACGGTTAGGTTTAGAAACAACACTTGCGTTAAAAACTAACTTGGTTTGAATACTTAAAATATAAGTTGGATACCCTTTAGATAACAGAGATGTCTCCTCTGGGAGTTGAAGTGATGCACAAACTTGGTATAAATGCAACTCTTTTCTTACTTGGCCTCACATTTATTTCGTTTAAATGATATTACTGGGAGCTTCTTAATGGCTAATTGTTTTGAGCATATCAGACGTGTGTGAAAATAGAGGATCAATACATTTCTGTCAACATGCGTAAACACATGTAGTTCAATGCTGATGGTATATTTGATGGGAATGCTTGTTTCGTTATTTTTTCGGTAAATTTTAGCAGTCAACTAATCAAAAAATCGAGTGAAGATAATTATTCGTGTGTCATATATTCTCTAACTAAATTTAGATATAGGAACTCTACAGCTTCATGAACAATTACCAAAAATACTTTACACCATGGGAAGCCTTTTCTTGTTTCAGATTTCCTTCCATCCGAAGAATGCACACCCCAACAATTCAAATGCAACAATGGTACTTGCATTTCGGAGTTTTGGGTTTGCGATGCTATTAAGGATTGTTCTGAAGGGGAAGATGAAGATGGCTGTGAAACCAAATCTTGTGAGGATGGGGAGTTCCAATGCAAGTCTGGACGTTGCATCCCAAAAGAACAATCGTGTGATGGTAGTACTCAATGCTTCGATCAGTCTGATGAACTTGCTTGCCGTAAGTTTTATTTTTTATTATTTTTCAAGAGAAGGCTATACCACGGGAGAAACTTCTAAAGACAAATTCTATTTCCCCTCCATTGGTAATTTTAAAATTTAAAGTTGAGAGAAAAGTAACCTAGAGTAAATCAAGACGATAAACCTAGAGTAAATCAAGACGATTCAATTGCTGAAAAATATTTTCAGAATATCAAAATACGAGCAATTATTCCTGGATTACTTTCCCATTGCGTAATCTGGCAATAATTTGTTTGTACTTGGATAGTATGAAAAAAAAATTTAGTATTCGAAAATCCATGGTTTATTTAAGGTTTTTTTAACTTTAAATTCTAAATTACTTTTGCAGATGAGAGAGACTTTGTCATGAAGGTATAGTTTCCTCTTAAGCATTAAGTAGATATTCATTGTATTTTAAATAGGTTGTGATTACTTCAGAACCATGAACACATATACGTCATCCCTTCACGGCCCACGGTATCATATATGCTATCATATCAAGCTTACTGAATCTAGTGGCATAAGGTCATACGGACGTGATCTCATTACGGTACTCTCGTGTTAGTATGTATGATCTCTGCGCGTACGAATCTGGGGAAGTACTTCTTCCTCCTTCCACAGATTCTGAAAGGGTTAAAAGACTTTTTAGAATTTACAGTTGAGGGGGGGGGGGAGACAAACTTTTAATTTCAATAAGTTGTAACACTGTCATTAAAAGATTATTTAAAGTGTAAAAACACCGGAAGAAAATTAATCCGTAAATGATCTAACGATTAGATTTCACCTTGCATAACTATCATTATAAATAACAATTATTTATTATCGTACTTAAAATATGGTAATTAATTAGTGTATAAGTTTCGTTACGTAATGGAAAAAGATGAAATGATAACACATTTTTTTTGAAAAAAATAAAAGCATATTTTCGATGAATTTGGATCTTTTTCATCTGCCCCTATTTCAACACTTGCTGCCATCTGAAAATGTAACTCTTGTAGTTTTAGTTCGGAGTTTGTTCTGGTCAGATTCGGTTGTGTAATCAGGTTTTAAATTTTAGGCCCATATTCAGAAACTGCACTTAATTTTAAGCATGAGTAGTCTTCTTAAGGTCAAATTATATATTTTTATATTTAAATTTTAAGCTGGGGTAACAATGAATTATTGCCACAACAATTAAGCCAATGTAACAATTGGGCTTCATAAAGGATAAATATTTAAATCATTACTAAACACTTAAATAAATTATAAGCAATTATTAAACATTAAATTATTAATAAATAATAATTAAACATTTAAATATTAAACACTTAAAATATTATTAATCTGTTTAAAAACAATCGCTGATTTGGTGATATTTTTTTAATTCGCTAAAATCAACTTCTACACTGATTTTCCCATCATTGCAAAATTTTATGAATATAAACAATGCAATCAATGATGAAAGAACTTTTCAAATATAAAATATTAGACCACAAATGCTTTTGTTCTTTCGCTTTTCATCACATAGACATTTTGCGCTATTCTTCCAATTAGCTCTGAAAACGCAGGTTAAAGATGCAAAAAACTTAACCTAACGTTTATGAATACCTTTTATGAATTATAACACTTATAAATATAGCATTTGCTGAGAGAACAGAGCCTTTGTAGATTTGTCATAAGTCTTAAAAATGTTTCGACAATGCAGCAAATATGCAACGAACTAATACAATACTATGATTCGAACTGCAATAATATTTTAATGAATCATTTTTAGTTTACGTTGTTGTTTCTTATTACAGGTGGTATAGCTTAGTTACACCACCTGCCACCTACATAAAATCAAAAATCTTTAAGAAGTCCCAAAATTATATAAGATTCTTTAAAATGTCGAGAACAGTTAAGAATACAGTTGAGGGAAACATGATATGTCTTGAACCATTTTAAGTTTATAAAATAGCAAACTCTAAGTAGATTGATTTTTGACTACACATTGAAAAATGTAGAGCTATGTTGCGTCAAACATTGGTATTCATTTGCTGGCTACATAAAGTGGTGCTCAGTTTTACTATATATTGGTGTTTTTACTAACTCCAAACAACGAGAGAAGGTTGCACCAAAAATCGGAATTTTGAAAGAGCCTAAAAGCAGCGAAAGGATGCACCAAAAATAAGTGTTTTGAAGGGAACTAAAAATGGAGGAAGGTTGCACCATGATTTGGTATTTTAAAAAGCAGGGTAAGGTTGCACCATTATTAAATATTTTTAAAGCGCCAAAAAGCAGAGAAAGATAGCATTATTATTAAATATTTATTAAAAAAGAGGAGAAGATAATTTAAATCAAATTATAATTTAATTATTTAAATCTATAGATTTAAATAATTAAATTTAAATTTGATTTATATGAATTTGATTTAAATTATCTTCCCTTTTTTTTAATAAATATTTATAAATGATGCTAACTTTCTCTGCTTTTTGGCTTTTGGCTTTTCTCTGCTTTAAAAATATTTTCGTTAATATAAAAACTTTTTCTTTCTCCAAGCTGATGAATGTAAAATTTGAATTAGTTTTTACATTTCATTTAAAGCGCCAACAGATGCTATAGAGTTAGTACCACTAATGTTTTAAAGAGAAAATAAAAAAGAATTTTAATTTCAAGCTGAAGCAAATTCTTATTACTATGTATTTTGAAATTATTTTATTATTTAAAAACTAATATATTACTTACACAAATAAAAATTTATAGAAAAAAGTAGACAAATATTGTATTGATCAACCCTTAATGTCTAATTAAGGAAACATTCCAATATTAATTACATTGGCGTATTGGCGTATGGAAATATTAATTTGAAGCAAATTAAGAAATGTAAAAATAATGAAATAACATGGAAATATTAACAAATATTATACAGATCAATATTTAAACATAATTTATTAATTTACAATCACTTTGATATTTGTATACATAGACAGAATGTAATAATTTTTAAGCAAAATCTTAAAATTTAAATATATTATACTTTTTATACACATCACAACATTCATTAAAAAAATACAAAATATTCACTCAAAAATATGATAGATAGTATGCTTTTGTTACTAAGAGAGTGCATTCAATTCAAACTTATTTTTAATTTACAGTAATTTAAAATAAAAATTATGTTAGCATATGCCTCAATGTTTACAGTTTTGAAATTTGGGATTAACTGAAAATAATTTTCAATACTTAAATAAGATACTAAATTTCTTGATATACTCTGCCTCATCTGAATTAAAATTTGCAATATAACTAAATTATTTTTTTACAAGCATAATTTATTACTTGATAAAAAGAGTAAAATTTCACACAGTGTGGAAAAAAATACAGTAACTTTTTTTTTACAAATTTGTAAATAATGTTGAGTATTTGAGAAAAACCAATATTTTTATTACATATTCATTATTCTAGATTTTCTGGTGCTATTACTTTAACTATATCACATTTTTCAGTTGGTTGTAAAAAACACAACAAGATTTAAAAAGATTGCACGCAAATAAAATTTTAGAGCCTATTCACAAAATAATAATTGTTTTTCCAAACACTGGTTCTTCATTCTCAAAACTTGAAACTATACATATTCCTTGTTTGTAAGTTGCTCTTGAAACTAGTACTTTTCAAGTGTGAAAAAACTGTTTATAACCTTCTGGAATTCGGGTAATTTCGGCAGAATAACTATTTTTATGAATAGGTTCGGCACTGGTTATAACAATATTTTTTCTTAAGTCTCTTTCTTGACTAAAAGCATTGAAGCTGCAGGTGTCTTTGTGCTAATGAAAGAAAATTAAAAGTAATGATGTAATTTATGCTAATAAAATGCACAGAAGAAACAAAATTTGAATCCTTACTTTTTTAAAACATAGAAAGATCAATAAAAGCAAGTCATATTTTAACTAATAGTTTTAAAATATATATTTAAAAAATTGAGAAATTGTAATTCTCATGTAAAAAAATGTTAAAACCTAAAAAAAAAATTTCGAGACCAACTATTTACACGGCGGGGGGGGGGATTTTTTTATCCTAAGCCTTCTGTCACCCACAAAGATCCCGGAAAGGAAAGAAAGATATTGATATTTTAAAATATTATTATTATTATTTTTGTTAAAATGCGCTAAAGCATCCAAATAAAATTTCTCCACATGAGAAATTGTGAATTGAATTATATTTAGTGCATCCACGTAAAAAAGTTGCTGAGGGAACTGATGAAATAATAAATGAACAAATTGATCATCACTTGGATAGATAAAAGAGTTCGTGTTGAGTCTAAGAGGGTGGAATCTGGCTGCTGATTAACATACAAGGAGTATTCATGTGAATAGTATTAAAACTCCACATGTATACTGTTTGTGAGGATTGTCTTTTTAACTAAAGGTGTTTTGTTTCTTAGAAGCAGATATATTTCAGAATAAAAAAAAATACTTTTATAATTAAAATGAAACTTAAAAAAAAAAAAAAACAGTAAATATTATAAAGAATATGTATGACATTTTTGATGATCAATGAAAATCTGCAATTTCATGCTTATGTTGTTTTTTCCCTCCCTCACAAAACATAAATGTGGTCTAATTTAATATACATAAATCTCTACAAAAAAAACAAACAATAATAATAATCATAGAAAAATAAGTATCTAAAGCAAAATATCTATGAGCATCAAAGTATTTTTTTATTTTTATTTAATAAATAAATATATTTATTAACTTTCAATATTTTGTTTCATTTAAAATTTGTTTCGCTTAGTCAAAAAATATTAATAATAAAATCTATTTAAAAAAAAAATTATAATAAGAAATCAACTTATCTCTAAATGTTCTAAAACAAGTCTTGTTCTTGCCGGTGTTTTGTTCTAAATTTCAGTAAAATATTCTTGGAGAAAAAAAAAATATCGCTTTGTTTTCTCAAACGCCAATATTACCCACTATGTTTTTCTCCTACTAACGAACTTAGCGCCCAAGGAACTTAAAGAGAAATCTAGTTTCCATGACAACGGTTAGTATTAGTTTGAGGTGAATAATTCACATTGAAAATTTTACAACAGGAGCATTTTAGAATGTATAGACCAAAATTCGTGTAATTATGTGACATTACAAACAAAAATGAGCAAAATAGAACATGAAAATCAAAACAAAAGCATGGATATTGATAAAAAGTTTTAATCTTAACAGAAAGCACATACGAATTATTTTGTTCGGTAGAATGATATTAAAACACGAACCTAGAAAATTTTCACCGGCAGTAAATTTGGTGGAAAGCTATGCTGCTTAAGTTGATATGAAACAAATGAACTGTAATTAATGCAAATAATTAACAAAAGCTTACTTACCTTCAAAAGAAATTGACAATTTCAAATATAACTTGCATGAAATGATTGCAAGCTTCAACAACAAAATCATCCATCTTGTCAACAGCTACAAAATAAGTTATCGGACACGGTTAAAGCTCGTGTCTGTCATAGTCATAGTACGAAAGTTTGGTGCAATCGATTGCGCCATAAATGCATTTCTTGAACATATTTATCAATTTATGACTCAACCTAAATGAAATAACTTTTCATTTATCCTATTTATGGTGCAATTAGAAATTTTGCACCAAGTATTGGATAAACATTAACCGAGATATTTTACAGTGTATGTGTCTTTAACTCTATGTGTTTTTTTTCCACCAGCAAAATCCAAATGTCGAGGATTTTATTGTGGCAACAAACAATGTGTTCCACAAGCCTATAGATGTGACGGGGACAAGGATTGCATGACCGGAAAGGATGAAGAAAACTGCGAGACCTATCAGTGCAACGAGGAAACTCAGTTTAAATGCGATGGAAATAAATGCCTTCTGAAAAAATTCTTTCTTTGCAATGGTCATGCTGAATGTTCAGACGGAAGTGATGAAGCTAAGTGTGGTAAATAAAAGTATTTCAATGACATAATTTTAATCCAAAAAACCACCGTGAATCATAATTTTTTTTTTAAAAAAATGGATAGAAATGCATGATTTGTTGCATACTGAGAGGGAAAACCGCTTTCTTTTTTCGCGCTAATTTTCAAAATCAGTTACAATGATCGTTAACATGCTAGCCGAGGTCATGGTCAAAGGTCGCTGCTGACAGAAAAAAAAAACTATAAAAAGTCTTTCAGCTGCATGTCAATCCATTCTAATTGAAGAACAGTTGTGAGAAAGGGTGGTCATAAAAAAAAACTTAGCCCATTCATAGACCTCGAGCGGACAGTCCGTTCAACCAAACGAGATGAGATTTCAGATGTAGAGTTATTCAGGGTTTATAAGCTTGAGGTTCTAAAAACGACAAAGTACGGTTACGGTTTTATAGGTACAGAGAATCGACATTTTCAAATTGCGACACTCATTTTTTTTCGTTGCAAAATGTTCAGCGCATGCAAGAACCCTAAACAGCGTTGAAAGGTATGCGTATCACAAAAAGACTTGTGCTGTTTGTGTGTCGTGCGCTATGCACGACACACAAACAGCAGCTCTGCCCACGTCCTAAAACACACGATCGAGGTGCAAAGGTAGAGTCCATTCACTAGTCATTCATCATTCTTAACGTTCACCAGATATTCAACGTAGAAAACCTATAAAAAGCGGAATGTCACAATAGCTCGCGTCCTGTTCTTCTTTGAGGAAGCGCCACCTACGGGGTTTGTAACATATGCCCTGTGACAGGCTCACGCTATGCAGCTATGCTTTAAATTTATGTCATACCAGAATTGCTGCAGCAAAATGCTCTGAATGAAATCGTTTTGATGTAAGATGTCCCACCGTAACATAATTTATGTTATAATCCTCATTGAACAGCCGACTCAATTTCAGATTTACGATCACCGGTGTTCAACTCCGTAGTCATGTAATCCAGAAGACAAGGAAACTGGATCAAATATTTGGAGAATTTTTTTTTTCTTTTTTGAGCCTTTGAATAAAACGGCAGGCAAAACTTCTCAATTCGATCATTCAAATTTAAATATATAGTTATTTGAATTTAATGCATTTTATATCGAAGTTGTCTTCTGTTTTCCTTTCGTTGGTACAATGTTTTTAAAAATTGTTGATTTTTTTGTATAATTAGATTTTTGTTTCGTGTATAGATGATGTGAAAAAGGAATCTGGTGATATCGATAGTATTATTGAGGATTCTGTAATAGAAGAACTGGAAGATTAAAGTGGAACAGAGTTTTTAAAGAGTTTTTTCTGATCCTTTTCAAGCAAAATTCAATCGAATCTTAATATTACAAATTAAAAATTCTTAAAATGTTTTATTCTTTTAATTTCAATATTTATTGCTATTGATATTTAATCAAATGAGCTTTTTATATGTATTTGAATTTAAATAAATATTTCAATGAACAAATTGGTAATAGTATTATTATAGGCTTGAATTTATATACATTTATAGTTAGTACATTATTTTCAAAACAAAAATTTATGTTTGATAAAATGTTTATACCTTATTAAAATCTCCTGGAATTCAATAGAAAATTCATATTCGCACAATAATTGGTTTAGTTTTAAAATTTTAATTCATCAATGATTCCTTGAAAATGAATTTTTTAAAAAAATTGTTTGTCTTAAAGACCTTTGAATGTAACTATATACCAAAAAGAACAATTTTCTTTTTAGGAACTGTTAACTGAACCCGAGACAGTGATTTATATTATTCTTGAGAAAGTAAATATGGTACTTTAGTTATGTAGTATTATCAAACCTATTTCTTAAGCGATATAGATACCAGATATTTATATCGGCATTTATAATCCTTCTGTAGTAAGCTCACTAGGCTGAAAATCACTCTCCTCTATAGAAATCACGACGAGCATTATTTTACATCGTGGAACAGGTCTCGATAACAGTTTTATTATGTTAAAAAGTTAACCCGCAAGGTTTCGCAAGTACTTTGCATCCAATTTAAGCCGCTAATTGAGAATTTTATGATGCAAGTTCGTCTATTTGCGTGGATGCTGATTTCTGATATTTATTTGCTATTCCAATATGTTACATAAATTTTTTATGGGGCTCAAATCAAGTGATTATGCAGGGCTAATGAGATGCAATAGGGTGTAGGTAAGTGTCCATCAGTCACATATTTTTCAAGTTCAACTGATTTTACTGTTTTTTAAATATTTATTTAAAAATAGAAATATTAATATTATACCCATCATGAAGACATTCTACAACTAGACTTTTGATAATTATAATTTGTATTGCAAATGTCAAAAATAAGCAGGCACACAACTCACACTCGATAATTTATTACTATGACGGTTAATTTCATTTTGCAAACTTAATTTGCAAAAAGGGATAATTAGTTAAATATAAAGTTATGTATAAGTGCTTTTCTAATAAAGCAAAATTTATTAACAATACATACAATTTTCATGTGACGCCGTCATAATTTTTTTTTATTGGAAGTGAACAAAAATAGCAGTTTTCTCTGTTTCCAACATAAATTATTCTGCAAAGATTTTAATTATTCTGCAATGTTCGATCATTTTCAGCTTTACAGGTACACCTATTGAAGAAGAATATTAAAATAGACATGCTAGTGGTAATAGTTACTTAAGTGAATCATTAAAATCATTTACGGACTTACTCTGATTTTAGGAATATGGTCTACTTCTTTAGTGATTATTAATTTGTTAATTAATAGCCAATTAGTTAGTATTAACCATTTTTTTTAACCAATTTGAACATTCCTGTTAAGAATGACACTTTAAGCCACTAGTTTACAATAATGATCTTTGTTTGCTCTTTATTATTCTGTTTTGAAGGTATTCTTCCATAAGATTACCATCCTTCGATATTGAGAAACAATAGACCATAGGAGAAGAGAGCCCCAAACACTGCAAGTATATGAGCTCTATCAAAGTGAAGCACGTGACACGCTGACATCACTAAACAATTTTTTTCCTTGTATGAATGAATGACTCTTAGAGTTTTATTAGTGATGTTTGAGTCAAACAAAGATTTTTCATATATTCTTTCAAGAATGACTTTTATTTCCAAAGTCCGGCGTGGAATGTTCGAAGCCATTCCAGGTAAGAATATACTCGAAGAAGCACTAATAGAAATGACATAACCAACTTCGAAGAAAAACAATGCCTCGAAATCTGAAAACTTGGTGACTAAAAACCACGATAACGTTAAACACATATGAAGGAAAAATATTACAGAAGCGATTAAAGCAGGTAATGACAAAACCTCGTTTAAATCCTCTAAAACTTTTCTAACGTTAGAATAGGTACATATTAATTTTATTGACACATTGTCTTTTTCAAAATGGAGCAACTGTTTTTTATATATACTTAACAGCTTAGATGAGTTATAATATAAAATACCAAGAGCAAAATTTATAATGCATGGGAAAAAAAGATTTTGAAAATAATACAAATAGCTGCACACGAACAACATTAAGCTAGACGCTGAATTTGAATCAAAATGATGACCAAACATCCAATAGAATGCAATTTCACCTCCGACTGTATTATAAATTAATATTAGCATTACACCTAAGATTGGAAATATACAACAAATGAGCAATAAACAATAGTTGATCGTTCGAGGTTTGCTTTTGGGAGATGAAACTAGATCTACTTTCAATTTATACATTTTTATAATTAAGTCGTGTATTTTTGTTCTTCTATTAAACATAACAATCCAAAGAAATAACGAATTCAAAATTATAATACAGGTAATGATAAAAGATTTTATGAACTGGGTATCGTGTAGCATGAATGTTGTTAAAAGTGTTGGGGGATATATTATCGATGATATATAAATGATAGCTATTAAAAGCTGCTTTAGTTTCAAATTAAAGCATTCAACATTCGATACATTTTTCGATGTGCCTTCTATATCGATGCCAAAGTAAAGTAGTAATTTCCATAGATGACCGTAGCTTTGAAAAGCATGAATGAGAAGATTAAGTTCATTTTTATTTCTTCCAGAATATCTCCTGTTTGAATAAGTGTGATAAAAGAGATTTTTGTCCCCCATTATTGCAGAAAGTTTAAAGATACATAGTTGTTTTAGATGACGTCATTTCACACACTGCCTACTAACCATGCATCAATGATCAATTAGTTACCAGTAACAAGCAGTCATCATCAGTAGTTGCTGTCCAGCGCCTCTATGTGAAGTTGAGTCATTTTTTTTAAAGGTAGAGGGCATGTAAAATTATTGATTTTAATATTATTAAAAGTTTAAATAAAAATCAAGCAAAATCAGAAGAAATTAGTATCAAAATCAGAAGATAAATTTAAAATTTCTCACAAACAATGTTTCATCTGGAAATGGAATGGTGTTGGCATTTTTCAAATAACTAGTTAATTGATGATAGGTAAGGTTATCTAGTTCAGCCTTCACTCTGTACAAGAAATTATTCGTTTATAGAGCGAAAATTAGTTTTCATAGGATACAAAGGATTCAATAACTATTAAAAGTACAAAAAGATCAAGTGATATGTTAAAATATGATTGCACGTGGTTACCACATGGCTGACATTATGGTTCTTAACTTTCAAGAAATTTTTCATTTTATTAGCAATATGCTTAAGCATCTTACGCAAATTCGAACATCTATCAAATCGTTTAGTTTATAACTGCGAAATAGGCTAGAAAACACTTTACAGAAAATGCAAATTCAAAACATGATAGACATTTATTAAAGTTGTTTTATAATAATTTATGGAATAACTCCAGTAAATTTATTTTATAAATATTTATTTGCTCAGAAAACATCCATAAAAATGAGCATTCATTTTTTAGATAATTTCTTTTTTAACTCGGGAATTTAAAAGTTTCTGAAAACAAATATTGCTTTTATCGATTAAAAAACTATTACAGATACCAAGAATTTTCATTTAGTTTACTTTATATCAATCATTAAGTGCGTGTCAGTGTTTAGATAGTCGATTAATGTGACCTCTATGATTGATTTTCAACGATGTTCCAATTTAACTAATGTATAAATATTATATTGCTTCTCTTTTATCTCGACTATTAAATAAAAATGAAAAAATTTTACTTCAAATATGTTTACTTTTAATCGTTTGGGTAATTACAAGAAAATTTCGTGAAAGGGAAATTACGCTTACGGCAAATTTATGCAATCTACATTTTTTAAATTAATGACAATCTTACTACTTTGTTCATGAAAACTTTACAAACTATATTGTTGTTTTCAGAAGTAAAATTATTTGTTTTCTTATGTTTATCAGTTAAGCAATTCTTTTCAAAAATTAAAATCTGACATTTCTTTGGTACTTGTTTCAAAAGCCAATCTATAGTTACGATATATGATAACATAAATTAACAGTTATAAGTTATCTTTAATAGTTATCAATAGTCACATTCAGTGCAAATTTATTTCATTGAAAAGTAATTTTGTATCATATCTAAATTCGCGATGAATATTGTTTCCTTCGAATTGTCCCACATCTTTTTCCACAACGAGAAATATACGCCAGGTTTGTTCACAATTAGCACAATAAGCATTAAGATGCTTAAAAAATACCGAAGAGAAGGCTAAGTTACAACAAATTCTATATTTTTCAAAAGAAAACTTAAATGCTTTCAACACTCTCAAAGTTAATAAGCAAGTCTGTATGCAAACAATGCGGTTATATTGCTCCCCATATGACCTCCTGTTTCTATCAAAATTTTCTTCTAAAGATATGAATAGGGTTTATTTTTTCGTCGATTTTCAAACCGTGCAGAGTACAATCATAAGCCTTTTCGAAAAAAATCTTTCGTGTTCAAATTTCAAAAATTTCCAAAACTCAAAAATTTCAAAAATTCCAAAAATTTCAAACTGTTCCCCGTAACTATCATTTCCTCGGAAAAGGTTTGATTAAATGCTTCGGAATATGTGGACAAAATCCATGCAAGGTTCGAGATCAGATGCAAGGAAAGGAAGGCTTGCAAATACAATAAAATCTAACCTGCCTCCGCTATTTCCGGAATATTTGAAATCATTTTGATTACATCAATTGGAAGAAATTGTTTCCTAAAATACTTAAATTTTCCTTTGTAGCTCAGCAATAACAGGCTGCAGTAGTTTAGTACACTACATAAGTGACTAAAAGCGGGAAATATAGCAAAGAATAATACTAACACTATTAAATAGTTCCAACTCGTTTAAAGTTAATAAAAAATTGTCCGTATGTAAACAGTGAGCCGAAAAGGTGCAATACACGAGCTTTATTATAGCTCAACATATGACCCCCGGTTGTTGTCAAACATTTCTTTTTATATATGAATGGAGTATATAACGTCGTCGATCTTTTATTTCCATAACGAGAAGGGTATAATCATAAGCATTTCGAAAATATTCGTTATTCTTATACTCAAGTGAGTAATTTCAGAACAAACTATTGGCCAAAAAATTGCTAAAATTATATAAACAGTTCCATTAAATATCATTTCTGCGGTGAAAAATTGTTTAAATGCATTGGAATCTATGACCAAAACTCTTGCATGAGTCGTGAACAGATGCAAGCGAAGGAATACTTGTGACAACAAACATTTCTCACCTTCCTTCGCACTTTCCTGAATATTTGTATACATTTTGATAACATTAATTGGAGGTAATAGTTTTTTAAAACACTTAATTTTTCTTTTGAAACTCAGCAATAACTCATGCAGTAGTAGTACATTAGATGCAACATAAAAGAGACTATGTGAAAGAAATAAAACAAAGAATAATAATAAAACTTTTAAATAGCTCCAACCCTTTTAAAGCTAATAAACAATAGTTCGTATGTAAACAATGCGCCAAAAAGGTGCAATATATGACCCTTATTATAGCTCAACATATGACACCCTGTTATTGTCAAACATTTTTTTTTCATATGTGAATGGAGTATATCTCTTCGTCGATCTTCCATTCTCATATCAAGCAAAGAGTGATCATAAGCCTTTTCGAAAATATTCGTTATCCTTTTATTCAGGAGAGTAATTTTAGAACAAACTATCGGTAAAGAAATGGCTAAAATTATACTAACAGTTCCCGCAAATATCATTTCTGCAGTGAATGATTTATTAAATGCATTGGAATTTGTGAGCAAAACCCACGCAAGAGTCTCAAAAAGATGCAAGAAAAATAGTCCAGAACAAATAAATGCTGGCAAAGACAGAACTTTATAAACTTCCTCCACAATTTCTAAAATATTTGCATACATTTTGATTACATTAATTGGAAGTAATTCTCTTCCAAAACTTTTTAGTTTTTTTTTTGTAACGCCGCGATAACTCGCTGCAACTGTATATTACACACAACATGAAAGTGACCAGGGATGGAAAATATAATAAAGAGTAATAATAAACAAAACTATTTAAAGAGATTGCTAAGCGAAGCAGAAACTCAGATTCAAATTTTAAACCAAAAGTCCAAGCATCTTCAAAATCATCGCTATATACAAAAGACAACACTGAACAATAAAGAGGAAGGGGCAAACTGAAGAATAATAAAAGAATGTTAATTGTTTGGCAGTGGATTAATGACGCGCCAAATAGATTTAAATTTAAAATGATTATTTTGGTTACAATATTAAATATTTGTACCTTTTTTCCGATACAACACTATCCATAATATCACCGAAAATATATTTGTTACAATTGAGCTTACAATAACTTTAACAATATGCTCAGGGCTTTGATTCATTGCAACACTTAAAATCAAAACGGTATACGCATTAGATAAAATGTAAGTAGAGAAATATATTAGTTGTTTCAATCTCAGAATGCGCTTTTTAAAATCGAAAAATGCATTTTTACCGTTTTCAAAATTTATGCCATGACATAAAAAAACTTTCCACAAAAAACCATACTTCTGTAAAGCGATTTCTAAATCAGTACTACAACGTTTTTTTCGCTCTGAAAAGCACTTCATTCTAATTATATTAGAATGCTATTATCAGTACATGCAACTAGCTTAAATCGAAAAAAGTGTATTTTGGAATACAATAAAGATTTTTTTTACTTCTTTTTAACCCTAGGCAAAACATAAAAAAAACCCTTCTATTATAAGCTATAAACGAAGGAAAACGGTTTTAAATCACCACGACTGCGTTTCTTATGCTCTGAACATCAGCACTTTATTTTAATTATAATGGCATGTAAAAAATAGTTGATAACGAAATCCAATAGAAAAATATTGCTTAAAAATTGAAAAAGAGAATATTTTCATCGATAATAAAGGGGATGAAATATATCAGTTCTTACACGCTAAAAAATTTATCAGCCGCTATTAAGGAAATGACAATTTAGTTAAAATAAAAATCAATTTTAGGTTTTATTTTGACGGTTCTTTAATAATAAAAGAATGAGAGTTCAATAACAAATTTTCTCAACTACAATAACCGCCTCGGATATTTTAATAACGGATATTTTCTGGAAAGATACAGCTTATATTGAAATATTTTAGTTAAAAAATAAAGAAGAAAGATGATCAATACAAATTAAATGAGTTGCATTTGCGTATCAATTTGCACACGTATCACTTCTCGTATCAATTTGCGCAACTGATATGCAGGTATTTCATTTTCGCAAAAAATTTAAAAAAAATATATATGACTGAAGAGTAGTCGTTACGAAACACCCTGTGTGCAAGTATTGTATAAATTAGATATGTATATAACTCATTATAATGAATTTAAATTACTTGTACGTACTATATCAAAGTACTATACAAATTATAAATTTGTTTTAAAAATTAAATTTGTTTGAGGTCAAAATGCTTTGAGATATCGAAAGAATTTGATAAGTCTAAGATTTCTTTCTGTTAGCTCAGTCCTATGTTGATAATTCATTATGATTTAGACAATGATTACGTTTGATCATAACGATGATTATATAATTGATTATGATTAATAGTCAAAAGTTAATTGTTTATACTAATCGAGACTTTAATTTTGAGGTTTTCAATTACTTCCTATCGAGTATATAAATCATTAGCAATATTTCCTGTTCTTATCATAGTAATAATAATAATTCATTATTTACAATGAGAAATAACATGAAGCAATTCACTCGCTTTTACAATATTTATCGAACAATATGATGTCAGGCACTTTAATTGTTTTAATAATAATCATTAATAATAATCATTCATTCTCAGGACAAGGTAATTTAAATATTTTTACAGTTATTACGTCCTAGCGTCATTTTTTATGGGAGCGTTTAGTTTTTAAACAATAAAAAAACTTAACTATATTTTGGCGCTAAAAAATCATCGAATTCTAATATATTGTCTAAAAAAAAAACTACTTAGGTACAGATTTTTTGAAACACTCTTAATCTGATGGCACAGGAGCAGCGAGGCAAAGAAAACAAAGATTTAAGCCTTAATATATTTTTTCTAATGATCTTATTTTCAATTACTTAGGGCCAATCTGAATGGATCAAAGGTTTGATCCTATATATATATATATATATATATATATATATATATATATATATATATATATATACAGACCCTGACTGAGGCAGGGGCATACTGCGCACTTGCTCCGGGCCCCCACATCAGAGGGGGCTCCCAAATCGAATAGAAAGTTTCTTTTACATTTCCTTGTTTAATGAACTTTTTTTTAAACAAAATATCAGTGCAGTGTAAAATTCGTAAGCTTTATGATAGAGTTTTCATTAATCTATCGTATGAACAAAAAAAATCTATTTTTCGTAAATCTGCTTTCTAGGGGGGGGGGGGAATTCAGCTAAATTTTCGCAATTACGATTGACAAATTTGGTGAAAAGCCTGTATTTTTACATATCACAAAATGTGATATGTTTACAAAAATACGGGCTTCTGATAGATCTTAACTATCATAATTGCGAAAAATGAGTTGAATTCCGCCCTAAGGTCAGCAAGAATTTTTCGCAGCTAGATGACAAAATTGACAATCAGAAAACTGCATTTCGGAAACTTTGCATAATGAACATTGAGTTGTCAGAAAATAAATAAAATGGACAGAATGATATTTCCTCTGACGAAAGGAATATATATATATATATATAAACTCATGTTTGTGAAAATTGCAACACCATGAAGGACTTATGCGAGTGAGCTGAAATTTTCAGAAAATGCAAAGTAGAGCATGATATGCAAATGATTAGAATTTCAGAACCGTAGCGCATGCGTATGCTGAGCAGCGCCCTCTGAACGGCGGATGGATCCGAAAAAATAGACGACTGTAGCAGGGTGCGCATGGTCATCGGTGGTTATCTGCTAGTGGTAAACGTTAGCTCAGTAGTTACTTATTCCTCTTCGATGAAAGAGAGCGAGATTTCAACGGAGTTTGAACGGGGAGAATCATTGGTCTTCGTGAAGCTGGATTGTCTTATCGTGCAGTAGCCGCTTGTGTGCAGCGTAACAGCAGCACAGTGATGCGTGTTTGGAAGCAATGGACGGACAAGTGTCGGACAACTCGGAAATCCGAGAGTGGACCCCGAAATGTCACGTCAGCGCACCTGGTTCGCATGCCGCAGACGGACCGTACGTCTCCCTCTAGACAACTGGCAACACAGTCGTCAATAGTTGCAGGTGTTTCATCGTGTGCTTCATCAATTCGTAGACGTCTGCTGCAACGTGGAATGCGCACAAGGACTCCTTTATGCAGGATCCTCCTCACGCTAAACCATTGCCGCTTGGGCTACAATGGGCAAATCAGCATAGGGACTGGCGTGCTGATCAGCAGCGTGTCTTGTTTTCTGACGAATCAAATATTACTGTAGCTGATAAAACGTAATAATTTAAAAAATATTTGCTTTCATCGTGAATGGAAGAAAAAGCTATTTAAATACGATTGTTTTTATGCAAAAGAGGAAGCAAAATTCACGAAAATTGAAATATGTGTTTATCACCGCCCTCAATGTAATGAATTAAATTTTTTAAAATTTTTGTAATTCATAAAAAGAACAAAGTATGTTTTAAAATTTAGATTAAAGAAACATGACAGGCATTTTCCGTCATCAAGAATTCGATTAATAATCCATTACCGCCCCTGGTTGAAACCTTGAACCTAAATATAACTTTTTGATAACGCCAAAATTCTTTCCACCACATCATTTCATTCATATAGATGCTGATTTCCTAGTTAAAGACACATCCTTCGTCCATTCCTTTCGGAAATGCATTCTGCCTTGATTCACTCTTATCGGCCACCGTTTTTTTCTCTCGTCTACCGCAATTTTTATTTTTTTTTAAATCTTTATTTTGAATTTTTTTGTTAGCAAGTCAGCATTTTCTTTTTTCCAGCATGCTTTATTTATTTCCTTCAAATCTGGTAGGCGTTCTAATTGCTCGAAACATGTCAACCTGTCGCGCCTTTTTAATTTTTGAAGTGTAAGAACATTTTCCATTTTCAAGCAATTATGTACCTGTTTTCTCATGGTTTTAGTTCTTAAAAGTTTCACTTTAAAGAATGGCATCCTTACTAAATAATATTTCTTCTGATGTGTTTAGTTTAAATGTTTTTTGGTTATTATTTGAGCACCAAATCAGACTGCAGTACCTTTTCCTATTTAAATCCAATTAATATTTTGACGCAAAACCTCTTTTTCCTATTTTGGGGTATAATAGAGTTTGTTATTTGTTTTTATTTTTAAAAAAGTGTGCTAGTTCATTATTAAATTCTAATTTACTAACTTTAATTTTCCTAACTTGAGAAAATAACACTAATAAACAGATCCAACTCTTTTAAAGTTAAAAAAAAAAGTCCATACGTAAACAGTGCACCAAAAGGGATACACCTCATGATCAATAATTCCTCTTCTTATCTTGGTGAGAGTAACTGAATATTTACAATGAGAAGCAATTCATTCCCTTTTTTTATTGTTTTGTTTTTATTAATATTTGAGTTCTTTTGTTGGCAAGTCAGTACTTTCTTTTTTCAAGTCTGTTTTGTTTTTTTCCCTTCACAACTGGTAAGTGTTGAACACCTTTGTTTTGAGTACTCAAAATATGTCAACCTTTTGCACTTTTATAATTTTTGAAGTTTTCCATTTCACATTCCATTTCACCTGAACAGTTTCCATTTTCAAGCAATTTCCACTTCTTCTTTCCACACGGTTTTAGTTCTTAAACGTTTTCACATTAAAGAATGTCATCGTTTCTGATTGTTTTCTTATGATGTGTTTAGTTTAAAAGTATTTTGGATGTAATTTGAGTACCAAATCGTAGAGCAGTACCTTATCTTATATAAATCCAACTTACATTTGGAGTCAAAATCACTTTTTTTCTATTATGAGGTATAAGAGAGTTTGTTAATTTAATTTTAAGGTGCTTCGCTTTTATTTAAGTAAAATTGTGCTAGTTTTTTATTAAATTATATCGTGATATAAGTTTTCATAATAGGAAAATTTATGCTAATTTGAGAAAATAACTCTATTTAACAGTTCCAACTCTTTTAAAGTTAATAAACAATAGTCCGTATGTAAACAGTGCACCAAAAAGGTGCAATACATAAGCTTTATTAAAATTCAACATATGACACCCGGTCATTGTCAAACATTCTTTTTTCATATATGAATGGACTATATCTCTTCTTCGATCTTCCATTCGCATATCAAACAGGGTATAATCATACGCCTTTTCAAAACTCTTAGTAATACTTTTACTTAGGCGAGTAATTTCAGAAAAAACTATGGGAAAAGAAATTGTTAAATTTATACTAACAGTTCCAGTGAATATCATTTCTGCAGTGAATGATTGATTAAATGCATTGGAATCGGTGAGAAAAACCCATGCAAGTGTCGTGAACAGATGCAAGAAAAATATTCCGGTGCAAATATTTGCTGGCAAAGACAAAACTTTATTAACTTCCTCCACAATTTCTAAAATGTTTGCATAAATTTTTATTATATTATTTGGAAGTAATTTCCTTCTAAAAAGTTTTAATTTTCTTTTATAGTTCAACAATAACTGGCTTCAATTGTAGTATATTACACAGAGCATGAAAGTGACCAGGGACGGGAAATATAGTAACGAGTAATAGTAAACAAAACTACTTAAAGAGGCTGCTAAACGAAGTAGAAACTCAGATTCAAATTTTAAGCCATATGTCCAAGTATCTTCAAAATCATCGTTATAAACTAAAGATAACACTAAACAATAAACAGGAAGAGGCAAATTGAATATTAATAAAAGAATGTTTATTGTTTGAGAGTTGGTTAATGAAGTGTCAAACAGATTTAAATTTAAAATAAATATTTTGATTACAATATTATATATCTGTACCTTTTTCCGATACAACACTATCCACAGTGTCATGGAAAGTATATTTGTTGCAATTGTGCTTACATTAGCTTTAACAATATGCTCAGGGCTTTGATTAATAGCCACGCTTAAAAGGAGTATGGTATATGCATTGGAAAAAATATAAGTAGAGAAATATATCAGTTGTTTAAATCTCAGAACACGCCTTTTGGAATCAAAAATTGTCTTTTTACCGTTTTTAAAATTTATGCCGAAACATAAAAAAACTTTCCACAAGAAGCCGTAATTCCGGAAAACGATTTCTAAATCAGAACGACTATCTTTCTTCCGATCGGAACAAAAACATTTCTTTCTGAATGTGTATTTTGGAATAATATAATGTTTTTTTTTACCGTTTTCTAAACTTAAAAACATAAACATGCGAAATAGCAAAAAACTTCTGTACTGCAAAACATGGGGAAAGAAACCTTCGATAATAAACTACAACTTAGGAAAACAATTTTGAAACACTACAACTGCATTTCTCCTGCACTGAGAGCAAACACTTTATTATAATTATAATGGGATATCATAAATAATTGCTAACGATATCCAGTATGAAAATATTGTTTAAAAATTGAAAAAGAGAATATTTTCATTAATAATAATGAATGCGATGAAATATGTCAATTCTTTCATATAGTAAAATTTATTAGCCGTACTCAAGAAAATTGCAATTTATTTAAAATAAAAATCAATTTCAGGTTTTATTTTGACTATGCTTTAATAATAAAAGATTGGGCGTTCAATAATCAATTAATTTTCTCAGCTACAATAGCCACTAACATGTTTTAATAAAGGATATACATTTTTCGTAACAGAGTAAACAGCTTATATTGAAATCACTGAATTAAAAAATAAAGAAAAAAGATGAGCAATGCATGTAATTATAAATAAAATATTAAAAAAATTGCGTAAAACATATACGGTAAACCGGGTGTCGCTTAAGGTTTATTTTTAGAAAATTTGTCAAAAATGAAGTCTAAAAAGTATTCATTTTAGGGATCATAAAATAATACTTAAACAAACAAAAAATACGATATAAAAATCTGACGAGTCACAGGTGAAAGCACAACCAAAAATACCAAAACCAGTTCGGTTGTCTAATGGATAATCATTTTTTAACTATGTTTGCTAAGGTAATCGAATAGGTTTTTATGTTTTCAGTTCTACCTTTAACAATTCTTCCTCGTATCGATTTGAGCACCTAATATGTAAGCTTTTTAACCTTAATTTTCGCAAAAAATTAAAAAAAAAAATAAGTGTGAAGAGAGGTCTTTATAGAACACCCTATGTGCAGGCATTTTATGAATTAGATACGTAATTAACATATTACAATGAAATTAAGCTACTTGTACGTACAACATGAAGGTTAATTATAATTTTGTTTCAAAAACTAAGTTTTGAAATTATTTTGATATATTAGTGGATTTTAAAAAACTTACAGATCCCTTTTGCTAACTTAATCCTATGTTAATAATTGGTTATGATTGATTAAGAAGATTATTATGTTTCATTATAGTTTTGACTATATAATTTATTATGATTTATACATAAATAGATTGTTTATACTAAACGAGTTTTTTAATTTTATGGTTTTCATTGACTCCCTATAGTGGATGTACCTCATTATCATTATTTCTTGTTTTTATCATAGTGAAAGTAATTTCTTATTTACAATGGGAATAACATGAAGCTTAAACAAGAAGCAATACACTCGCTTTTACAAAATTTATGAAACAATATAGTGACAGACACTCTATTTTAATAACCACCGTTTTAGCTTGATCAGGACATGGTAAGATATATGTATTATAGTTTAAATATTTTTACAGTTATTACTGCCTAGCATCATTTTTTATGGGCGAGTTTTGTTTTAAAACTATTAAAAAAATACAATAATATTTTTGCGAATTACTTTTGCTTTAAAAAATCATCTAAATCTAATATATTGTTTTAAAACAATAACTGCCGACCGGCCTGAGTAGGGGGAAGGGAACTGTCCTTGCATCAGAAAGGTTCTGGGTTCGAATCCCGGGCAAGGCATGGATGTTTCTTTCTCTCTCTGTGTGTTCCATGTCCTTTCTCCTTTGTGTGCGTGAATGTGTGTGAATGTGACCCGCCCTATAAACGGGTTTGTGGTTGTGCGAGTGGTGTGGCTGAAATCGAATTCTTGGCCCTAGATGGCGCCACTGAAAAACAAGAACAATCGCACCCCCTCTGCCTAAACAGGCATACGACCAAAAAAAAAAAAAAAAAAAAAAAAAAGCAATAACTACTTTGGTATAGTTTTTTTTGTTGAAACATATGCTCTTAATCATATGTTTACAGGAACACTGAGCCAAAAAAACAGACTTCATCAATATTCTTTTTCTAATGATCGGATTTTCACTCACTTTGGGCCACTCTGTGTATTGTTCAAAGGGTTGACCTATCTCAGATATGCTATTTAATAGCACTAACCATTAATTGAGACGACAGACTCAAAAACGTAAACTATCTGAATAAACATACCTTTTTGTTGTTGTTGACAGATTTGGATATTTGACAATGAAAATTAAAGACGGGGGTGACTGCAATCTGGAAAATATGATCCCAATAGTTAAGTCCGGAGGGAGATTTCCAGCTTGAGAAACATTGTTGAATAATGTTGATTTCCCTTTTTGTGAACTTAGAATTTAAAGGAATTATTGTGAAGATTTTTCTTCATTTCTTAGGACATTCTTTTGAAATAAAAGATACTTTGTTTCAACAACTTATTACTATTCTTTGCATAAACTTTTCCATGTTCTCTTCATTTTTAGCTTTTTTAATAGTTTTTGTTGCAGATTATCAGGATTATCAACGCTTGGTGAAAAAAAAATTTTAAGAAAATACTCAGGGTTTATTGGTAATACGCTCAATTAATAATTGTCTTTTGTTACTCTTGTTTGTATTATAGATTTTTTAACTTAACAAAAATTTGAAAACCAACAACTTTAAAAAAAATCAAATAATGTGGTGGCTTAATTTTTTTTTAAAATTATGGTTAGTAGCAAAAGATAGTTAATTTATTTACGTGATTGATTTTTGTGTTTGTTGTTTGATATCTCAAGTGTTTATCACGCGAAAAAAGAGTTTAGGTGTAGTACTACTATTTAGGTTCCGAAATTAACCTCCCTCCAATAAATGAAAGTAAATCTCCATGAAATTAAATAAATTATATTTCTTTCGTTCGATAAATGAGTTTTTTCTTATTATTTTTTTTGTCTAGAGTACCTGGGGATTTAGCAATTACATAATTATTATGGCATGAAAAGAACATCAATTTATTATGATTGTCAATATAACTTATCCACACCGATTCAAATAACTTTCATTTAATGTTTTTGCCTCGCACACAAGAAATCTTTCTATTTGTATGTTGTTAATTATTTGCTTAAAAAGGGCGCATTTAAAAGGGCGTATTGATTCATAAATGCGTTTACTTATTTAATAAAATGCTATTTCATAGATATTCGATTGATTGAAATTTTAAATCTATTCGTTCATCAACAGATTTAATCAAAACAAGGCAACATTTGAATGAGAAAGAAACAAAATTCCTCATACCGAAGCAAATAATTCTGTTTCCACGGAGTTAATGAGAAACAACGTTGTTGTTCATGCAGGAAGAGTTACATACATTTTGTTTGCAAGAGTTATTGAGGAACAACGTCTCTATCAAAAATATAAACACAAATATTTTTTTTTTATTTAGACGAATTATTGGGAAACAAAGCTCTTTATGCTCTTTACAAGAGTTAAGAGAAAAAAGAGCGCTCACCGTACGGAAACAAATATTTTCTGTTTACGAGATTTAATGAAAAACACCGTTCCTACTGCATATAGAAACAAATATTTTCGTTTAGAAGAATTGTTGAGAAACAACGATATTTTCAATTTACAAGACAATATTTTCAATTTATAAGAGTTATTGAGGAAAAACGAACTCATCTCATATCGAAACTATTATTTTCCATTCACATTAGTTATCGGCTGCATACAGAAACAAATATATCCTGTTTACAAGAATTATTGCGGAACAATGTTCCTCATATAGAAACAAATATTTTCTGCTTACACGATAAACAAAATTCTTCTTACAGAAAAAAAATATTTCTTGCTCAAGAGTTATTAAGAAAAAAGTTTCTCTCACAGAAACAAATATTTTCTGTTTATTAGAGTTCTTGAAAAACAACACAACAGAAACAAATATTTTCTGTTTATTAGAGTTCTTGAAAAACAACACAACAGAAACAAATATTTTCTGTTTATTAGAGTTATTGAAAAACAACACAACAGAAACAAATATTTTCTGTTTATTAGAGTTATTGAAAAACAACACAACAGAAACAAATATTTTCTGTTTATTAGAGTTATTGAAAAACAACACAACAGAAACAAATATTTTCTGTTTATTAGAGTTATTGAAAAACAACACAACAGAAACAAATATTTTCTGTTTATTAAAGTTCTTGAAAAACAACACAACAAAAACAAATATTTTCTGTTTATTAGAGTTCTTGAAAAACAACACAACAGAAACAAATATTTTCCGTTTATTAGAGTTCTTGATAAACACAACAGAAACAAATATTTTCTGCTCATAAGAGTTAAAAAGAAATTACGATTCCGATACTAAAATAAATATTTTTGTTTAGAAACACGCACTCATCGACATATTGATGTTATTTTTTCATGAAATTTCTGTCAATTGAAGCGATTGACTTAAACTCAGAAGAAATGAGTGCAGCAACTGATTTTAGTCAACAAAAGACTGAATTTAAACAGAATTCATTGAAGGACAGCGTTCCTCATTCAAATACAATAACTGCAGATCAAAGTTTTCGGATACTGAAAAAAATATTTCGTTTTCTTAACATCAACTTGAGTCCTCGCAATAAAAATGAATCTAAAATATGCAAATTCTTAAAACCCTTCAACATTTTTAACGTATTTATCATTTATTTCCTATCGATAGAAGTTCGAGCATATATACGGTTAAGCATTCCGTTAGGCTTAAACCTGTCTCTGGGAAGTGGGACGGTTTTGGCTTGTTTTATCCGGATTTTGGTTTTCTGCCAACAAAAATACTTAAAAGAATCTCTCCTCATAAGTTATGATGTGTTGTTTGAGATAAGCGGTGCAAAACCTCCCAGGGTAATGTCTAAATTAGTCTTACATTTGACCATATTGGGTATAGCATGCTCAGTCTTCATTTTTATATTTATTTTTGATTCAAAAACAACTATGAAATTTTATCTTGACCATTACTTTTTAGGCACATTTCCAGGTCTTTCATATCCAATTGTCCGTTTTCTTTTTAATACAATTCTTTATTTCATTCAATTTTTGGAAATTGTGACGTATTATTTGTTTCCAGGATTATGTGTCATTGTTTGCTGTTTTCATTGTTCCATTATAATTATATGCAACAAAGCATTAGAGGAAAAAATTAAACAATGTTTGAGTATAGTTCAGGCTGAAGACGAATTCCTTATGTACTATAGAAAAGTAGAGTTTGCCATCAAGTTGAAAAAGCACAATCATCTACCGTATTTTTCCTGTATGCTTACATTCTATGCTTCATATTTCAGGTAATAATTTGAATCTACATGAAAAAAAAAACATGACAGTTGACTGACTGCTCTGTTCCCCGATATATTGAAAAAATAGTTTATTTTGTACTTTCTCAAATTGTTCCTTGTTTTGATTTTGATGTAAAAATGTTTTTAAAGTCAAATGAAATATTTCCATTTTTTTCGGGTACAAAATGTTAATATTTTTTTAGTTTAAAATTTTTTTACTTGAATTTTTTTTTAATATAAACATTTTGTAGTGATGAGGACAGTTAAGAGCAATTTTTGCGATTTTATACATACATGGAAAAGCTAATGTTAAAGTTAAGTTTATCCAGGTTAATTTTGTCCAAAAAACTACTCAAAATTTCTTAAAGAATTAGAACAAATGTCTCCATTTTTTTACAGAAAATATGTTGCGCATATAATTAAATTTATTTTCGACATGAAAAGAACTTGTCAACAAACCCTGGTAGTAAATATGTTCGAAAATTTTCCTAGAGATCCAATACCCATGATTTTATTTAGGTAATTGTTAATTCAATATAAGAAGACTGTAAAGTTAATAATAATGGTACATAATAATTCTAAAAATAATTTTTATCCGAATTAGGATATTTTTTTTTGCTTAACTTTAGGTAAATTTTGTCTCTTAATCGTGCACACAGAATGCTACTCAAATATTGTAACTTTCTAATTACCAGGTGATCTGGTTAAAATTAACTATTGAGGTAAAAGTAAATATTGCAATATCTACATAAAGTGACCAGATTTATAAATCACGAGTTGAGGGCAAATCAGCGGAGAATAGAAAATATTTATTTATGAGGGCAACAAAGATTTTTTTTAAATTGATAACTAATTTCAGGTGTAAAAGCATACATGAATACATGATTATTAAAATTTATTTTTTTCTGAAATTATTTAAGACGAATATGGAGTTTTTATCTGTTTGTTTTAGCACTGTGCTTTTTTGTTCATCGTTTGTATTATCAGTAAGAAAAAATTATTTTGTTTAAAAAACATGCACATTTTTTATTTTCTTTTGATATCGCACTGTTTATAAAAAGATGTCATGTCCTTGGAGAAATTTAAGGACACTTGAAAACACATGCTAAAATTTAAAAACATTTTCTGTCCTCAAAAAGCATTGATTTTGAGAACAATTAAAGAAATTCGAGGACTGTTCTCAAGAGTTGAAACTTGTGGTAACCTTATATCCACGTCATATAAATATTAGGGTAAATTTTAATATTTTTATTTTACTCCATTGAATTTTTTTTTGTAATTTAAGCTTAAGCAAAACAATGAAACACTTTGAGTCCGGAACAAATGTGAACAGTTCACATGAGTTTATCCACGGATCAAGGTATTTTTTTTTAATAATATGAATCAGATAAGTAAACTCCGACCAGAAATTTCTCAAACTAAACAATGTGTAATATTTCAGACAATTTGCACTAATCATTTTATTACCATCATTTTTACATTATTATTAACTATATTTTTATTTCAGGTTGCCGGAGGAATAGTAACATCAGTATTGAAATCAGAGGTTGTAATTAATAGTTTTGTATTATACGCCTCACTTGCAGGTTTACTTGTGTCAAGTGTTTCTGGATATATATTTTTAAGTATGAAGACTTTCCAAGTCTATTTATCCTCTCTGCAAGTTCAAAGAAGTGTATTTCAACTACTATCATCGAAGAAAAATGATTCTCTGGACTATGGAACTTTTCGAACGCTTTTATTGCTTTCCGATGACTATCCTAATCAAGTGCTTGTAACGGGCTGGGATGTATTCTCATTAGACGGTAGTTTTGCTCTTACATCTGTAGGAGCCATTTTTACTTACATCATAGTAGTAGTACAAATCACTAGTCATTAACATTTGTGAATCGATAGGAAATGCTAAAATGTTAGCCATGGACAGAGCTAGGATGTTGATGACAGAAAAATTCTTGAAAAACTCATTTAAGAATTCGAAAAGTCCCTCAGAAATAGTTCCATATAAACCATAAAAAATTGCCTTAAAATGTAAATTTATACACTCTAAATTTTCGATGACACCATATTTCATAGTACTTTTTAAAAAAAATATATAAAATTACAATTATTTACCCAAATTTATAAATTTAGTAAAATAAAAAAATACCTAAAATAAATATGTATTTTATGAATAAAATATAATGTATTTAAATACCCGATAAAGATAGGTATGAATTTGCTAATCTTTACTTACAAGCTTCGAAAAATTCATGATTACATTGTGAAATCAAAGATTTTTATTTATTTTATTCTTAAAATCGAAAGAACAATTTTGTGCAAAGGCAAATTCTAATATCAGGAAAAATTTGGATGAATACCAACACTTGTTTTTGGAGCATTTTGAAAATACAAAATTTGATAACAAATTCACAGTCAAGAAAAAATTTGATTCATAAATGAAAATGGTCTTAAAAAAAAATACCAATCATAATTGATAAGAAATTTCAATTATGATTCAATTATGAAGACTGAAAAATATCTAAAAAAAGCTAATATATATAATCAAAAAATTGCGAAAAATGCTCTGCAATGTGAGAAAAAATGCTCAAAAAAAGGCAAAGAATGCATTTATCATCTAAACATCCAAGTCCTGTTTATGAAATATGGTTTTTAGAAATTGTTTTTATTGTTTTGAAGTGTTAGCCTTTAATGTCGAGTAATATTAGATTAGTTTTATTGTTTTGTCCAAAAAAACAAATCTTGTACACTGTAAAAAATAACTATAAATTCTACAAAAGAAAAACAAAATTTTCACAGAAAATACTGTTTAAAAAAAAAATACAGATTTGTTTGTTTTTTCCCGTTATATATGAATGTAAAAATTCCCATTCTTTTTACAAACTTTGTCTGTATATTTAACGATTAAAAGTAGTTCTGTTGACAAAATGGTTTTTCTCTGTTTTTCATCCTAATCACAAACGGATTAAAACCATTAGTTCAAACTCTAGTATTTGTCATGCAGTTTTGCTTATTGCACGATAACTCTACATTTTTTCTAATCTTTTTACTATTATCTTCTTTGGGGGTCAATTGTAACTTAACTATTTTTAACTAACAAAAAATACAATATATTATTTGTATTAATTGACAGACGAGTAAAGTAGACTATCCTCTACTAGAAAAAAAAAATAAATACTTCATTTTAAATGTTATTATATTAGTTATTAACAATTTTTGACAGTCGTGCACTTGTTACAATTGTCCCCACTTACGGGGTCGATTGTAACAGTTCATAAATTCAACTAAAACATAGTTAATTATACATATTATCATAGTTGTGATATGTTTTTTTATTGATCAAAATAGTAGTGATATTTTAGGAGTAAAAATAATAATGAGCAGAGACCTAAAGTGTTAAACTTTTAACTTTAAGGGGTTAAAAATTTTAATTTATGCTGTGAAAGGTGACAAATAAAATAATGCACATGCAACATTATATAAATGATATAGGAAACTATTGGTGGTTCTTAAAGAGTTAAGTAATGGTTTGTAAACATAAGATTATTTATTTTCAGCTGTTACATTCGTCCTTTTACTTATTGTTACAATCGTCCCCAAGACGCCATTTCAGCTTCATTTATTAATAACAATGCTAGTTAATTAACAAAACTTATCTTTTTTTAAATGTTAATTAATGTGTCCACTTACATATTCGGTTAATAATTTTATTTGTTTAAACAAAATTACTTCGTTACAATATAATATTCTAATACCAAAAAAAGCACTTACGTAGCGTGAAAATATCTTTTGTGATGTAACTCTTTCAAAAGTACATAAAAATGGTTGCCAGCAGGGGTGTACACGTAGATTTATTAAATACACCTTGTGCGCCACCTTGGAACCAAATCTAGAACCTGACACTCGAAATTTATGCTCTGTTACAATCGTACCCTGTTACAATTGACCCCACTCTCCCCTACTTGCTCTTTATTTTTCAGAAATTTACTTTATAGTTCTGAATATCAATTAAATAAAACCGAGATTCTATTTTATTTTTAAATTGATACTCAACCTGTTAATTATATTTCATTAGATATAAGTGTTTGATACGTTAAGTTGCCTTATATTTTTATACAGGTATAGTCTTAAACGTTTTTATACTCAAATTATATTTTAGCACGTAAGACTTCTACAATAAAATGAGTTTAAGATTTTTCTCTAGACTCAGACATTAAAGTTGCGATCGTCTTCAGTTGACAGTTCGTATGAATTTGGCTCCTCAGGCGTCTGTTATGAAGTGTTTTTTCAGTGAAATAAACGATTTTATACTGGCACACCAGCTGACTGTTTTTTTTTTTCGTAAATATATTTTTTTATAGTGTATAAGAACATGGAATTCCTTCCTTCTTGAAGTATTTGCTGAGTCTGGTGAGCACTGGGGCATGAAAAATTATAAATTAAATTAGAAATTCAATTTTGCTGTTTGTTCAGCTTTTCTAACTCTTTTTTTAACTCAATACTACATGTTCAAATATATTTGAAAAACAATTTCAAGGAATATAGATCATTTCACCGAACAGTGTTGTTCCTGATTATTAACTGAATACAATTTTTGCTTCTATTCATTGAAAGCTATTCATTCGCTTCATTGTTAACAATAGCAACAAATGTCATTATTTCAAAATGCTTAAGATTTTTTACTAAATTAATAAAAAGAATAATAATATAATAATTAGTTCAACATTAAGCCACTGTTTTTTTAATTAAAGGGGTTTTTTGACCTTTCTTCCATGTCATTCACTTATTAAGCGGTTGTTTTCGTGGAACCAGGCTTAGTCTCTCACGTAGGTTTTCGTTAAACATTGTTAATGCACGACAACGTGTTTTGCGCTCTGAACAAAAGTACTTCATTCTAACTATATTAAAATGTTATTATCAATATATGCGACAATCTTAAATAAAAAAAAGTGCATTATGGAACAAAATAAAGATTTTTTACTGCTTTTTAAATCTAGGCAAAACATTAAAAAAAGCCTTGTATACTAAACTATAATTCAAGAAAACGATTTTAAATCACTTGGACTGGGTTTTTTATGCTGTGACGTCATCACTTTGTTTTAATCATAATGACATATCAATAATAGTTAATAACGAAATCTAATAAAAAAATATTGCTTAAAAACTGAAAAAGAGAATATTTTTAATGATAATAATGGAGAAGAAATCTATCAGTTCTTACATATAGAAAGATTAATTAGCTTTTTAATGCAATGGCAATTTAATTATAATAAAAATCAATTTGATGTTTTATTTCGACGTTGCTTAAATAATAAAAGAATGAGAGTTCAATGATGAATTTTTGCAACTACAATAGTTGCCTCGGAAGTTTTAATAAAGGATCTTAAAAAGTAACAGCTTATATTGAACTATTTGAGTTAAAAAATAAAGAATAAAGATGATAAATACAAATTAAATGAGCTGTAATTATAAAAGAAATGAAATAAAAATTATGTACAACATATACGTATACTGGGTGTCTCTTAATGTTTGTTTTTATAAAACTTGAAAAACCTGAAGTCTAAAATGTATTCGTTTTAGTCACAAACTAATACTCAAATAGGAAAAACAAAAATGCCCTCAAAATCTGACAAATTACAGGTGATAAAAGCAGGACGAAAAACATTAAAACCAGTTCGATTATCTGATGGATCTTAGTTTTTAATTATCGCCTTGAAACTATTCTCTGTTTTCAAAGGCAATGGGACAGGTTTTTATGTTTTCAGTTCTATGTTTGTTAATTCTACCTCGTATCAATTTGCGCATCTGATAAGAAGGTATTTTTGATTTCATTTTCGCAAAGAATTACAAATAAAGAAAGAAATATAAATGAAGAGTGGTCGTTTTGAAACACCCTATGCGCAGGCATTACATTAATAAGTTATGTATTTAATTCGTTATAATGAAATTAAACTACTTGTACGTACTATATCAAAGTAAATTATAAACTTGTTTCAAAAACAAAAATTAGTTTGAAGTCAAAATGTTTTGAGATGTGGAAAAAATTTCATGATTCTAAGTTTCCTTTCTGTTAACTTAATCCTATGTTGATAATTCATTATGATTAAGACGATGATTATGTTTGATTATAATTATGATTATATAATTGGTTATAATTTATGCATAAAAAGACAAAAGTCAATTATTTATACTAAACGAGTCTTTAATTATGAGATTTTCATTTACTTCCTATAGCGGATATACCATATTCCTATCAGAGTGAAAGCAATTCATTATTTACAATGAGAAATAACATAAAACAATTCATACGCTTTTATTGTTTTTTTTAAATATTTATTTTGAATTCTTTTGTTGGCAAGTCAGTATTTTCTTTTTTCAAGCATTCTTTGTTTTTTTCCATCACAACTGGTAAATGTTGAGCACCTTTGTTTTGAGTGCTCGAAACATGTCAACCTTTTGCACTTTTATAATTTTTGAAGTAAAAGAACATTTTACATTTTAAAGCATTTTCCATTTTTTCTAACAGCATGGTTTTAGCTCTGAAACGTTTTCACATGAAAGAATGTCATCGTTTCTGAATATTGTTTTCTTATGATGTTGTTTTATTATTTAAAAAGTATTTTGGTTGTAATTTGAGCACCAAATTGGAGAGCAGTACCTTTTCTTATATAAATCCAATTTATATTTGGAGCCAAAACCACTTTTTTCTATTTTGGGGTATAAGAGAGTTTGTTAATTTAATTTTAAGGTGCTTCGCTTTTATTTAAGTAAAATTGTGATGGTTTTTTATTAAATAATGCCGTGATATAAGTGTTTATAATAGGAAAATGTATGCTAATTTGAGAAAATAACACTATTTAACAGTTCAAACTCTTTTAAAATTAATAAACAATAGTCCGTATGTAAACAGTGCTCCAAAAAGGTGCAATACATGAGCTTTATTATAATTCAACATATGACACCCTGTTATTGTCAAACATTCTTTTTTCATATATGAATGGAGTATATCTCTTCTTCGATCTTCCATTCGCATATCAAGCAGGGTATAATCATACGCTCTTTCAAAAATCTTAGTAATACTTTTACTTAGGCGAGTAATTTCTGAACAAACTATCGGTAAAGAAATTGCTAAAATAACACTAACAGTTCCAGTAAATATCATTTCTGTGGTCAAAGATTGATTAAAGGTATTGAAATCTATGAGTAAAACCCATGCAAGAGTTGTAAAAAGATGTAAGAAAAATATTCCAGAGCAAATAATTGCTGGCAAAGACAACACTTTATTAATTTCCTCTACAATTTCTAGGATGTTTGCATACATTTTGATCACATTAATCGGAAGTAATTTTCTTCGAAAACGTTTTACTTTTCTTTCATAGCGGAGCAATAACTCACTGCAACTGTAATACATTACACACAGCATAAAAGTGACCAGAGACGGGAAATATAGTAATGAGTAATAATAAACAAAACCACTTAAAGAGGTTGCTAAACGAAGCAGAAACTCAGATTCAAATTTTAAACCAAATGTCCAGGCATCTTCAAAATCATTGTTATATACTAAAGACAGCACTAAACAAAAAATTGGAAGAGGCAAATTGAATAATAATAAAAGAATGTTTAGTGTTTGAGAGTTGGTTAATGAAATGTTAAACATATTTAAATTTAAAATAAATATTTTGATTACAATATTATATATCTGTACCTTTTTCCGATACAACACTATCCACAGTGTCATGGAAAGTATATTTGTTGCAATTGTGCTTACAAATGCCTTAGCAATATGCTCAGGGCTTTGATTAATAGCCACACTTAAAAGCCAAATGGTATACGCATTGGAAAAAATATAAATAGAGAAATATGCCAGTTGTTTCAATCTCAGAATACGCCTTTTGGAATCAAAAATTGTCTTTTTACCGTTTTTAAAATTTATGCCGAAGCATAAAAAAACTTTCCACAAAAAGCCGTAATTCCGGAAAACGATTTCTAAATCAGTGCGACTATCTTTCTTCCAATCGCAACAAAAACACTTCATTTTGAATGTGTATTTTGGAATAAAATAACGATCTTTCTTTACCGTCTTCTAAACCTAAAAACATAAACATGCAAAATTGCAAAAAAACTTCTAAACTGCAAAACACAGGGAAAAAAACCTTCGATAATAAACTAGGAACAATTTAGGAAAACGATTTTAAATCACTACGACTGCATTTCTCCTGCACTGAGCGCAAGCACTTTATTATAATTATAATTAGATATCATAAGTAATTGCTAACTATATCCAGTATAAAAATATGTTTAAAATTTGAAAAAGAGAATATTTTCATTACTAATAATGGATGCGATGAAATACATCAGTTCTTTTATACAGTAAAATTTATTAGCCGTTGTCAAGAAAATGGCAATTTATTTAAAATAAAAATCAATTTCAGGTTTTATTTTGACTGTGCTTTAATAATAAAAAGAACGTTCAATAATCAGTTAATTTTCTCAGCTACAATAGCCACTAACATGTTTTAATAAAGGATATACATTTTTCGTAACAGAGGCAACATCTTATAATGAAATCTTTGAATTAAAAAATAAAGAAAAAAGATAATCAATGTATGTAATTATAAAAGAAATAAAATAAAAATTGTGTAAAGCATATACGGTAAACTGAGTGTCGCTTAAGGTTTATTTTCAGAAAATTTGTCAAAAATGAAGTCTAAAAAGTATGCATTTTAAGGGTCACAAACTAATACTTAAACAAACAAAAAATACGCTATAAAAATCTGACGAGTCACAAGTGAGAAATGCAGGACCAAAAATATCAAAACCAGTTAGGTTATCTAATGGAAATTGGTTTCCGATAATCGTTTTTTAACTACGTTTTTTAAGGTAATCGAATAGATTTTTATGTTTTCAGTTCTACCTTTAACAATTCTACCTTGTATCGGTTTGAGCAACTTATATGTAAGCTTTTTAACCTTTATTTTTGCAAAGAATTAAAAAAATTTGTATGAAGAGTGGTCTTAATGGAACACCCTATGTGCAGGCATTATATAAATGAGATACGTAATAAACATATTACAATGAAATTAAACTACTTGTACGTACAGTATCAAGGTCAATTATAATTTGTTTCAAAAACTAAGTTTTGAATTTATTTTGAGATATGAAGGGATTTTAAAAAACTTACAGATCCCTTCCGTTAACTTAATCCTATGTTAATAATTGGTTATGATTGATTAAGAAGATTATTATGTTTCATTATAGTTTTGATTATATAATTTATTATGATTTATACATAAATAGATTGTTTATACTAAATGAGTTTTATTAATTTTATGGTTTTCATTGATTCCTATAACGGATATACCTCCTTTTCATTATTTACTGATTTTACCATAGTGAAAGTAATTCCTTATTTACAATGGGAATAACATGAAGCAATAACATAAAGCAATACATTCGCTTTTACAAAATATAGTGACCGACACTCTATTTTAATAACCATCGTTTTAGCTTGATCAGGACGAGGTAAGATTGACGCATTATAATTTAAATATTTTTACACTTATTATTGCCTAGCGTCATTTTTTATGGACGAGTTTAGTTTTAAAACTGTTAAAAAAAAATACAATGATATTTTTGAAAATTACTTTTGCTATAATAAATCATCCAATTCTAATATATTGTTTCAAAACAATAACTGCTTTGGTACTGATTTTTTGAAACATATGCTCTTAATCACATGTTTACAGGAACACTAAGTCAAAGAAAACAGACTTCATCAATATTTTTTTCTAATGATCGGATTTTCACTTACTTTTGGCCAATTTGTATTGTTCAAAGGGTTGACCTACCTCAGATATGCTATTTAATAGCACTAACTTTTAATTGAGACGATAGACTCATCTGAATAAACACACCTTTTTTTTGCTGACGGATTTCGATATTTGACAATGAAAATTAAAGAAGGGGGGGGGACCGCAATCTGGAAAATATGATCCCAATAGTTAAGTCCGGAGGGTGATTTCCAGCTAGAGAAACAATAATGTTGATTTCCCTTTTTGTGAACTCAGAATTTAACGGATCTATTGTAAAGAATTTTCTTAATTTCTTAGGACATTCTTTCTTATATTTGAAATAAAAGATATAACAACTTCCTAATATTATCAGGATTATCAACACTTGGTGAAAAAAAATTGAAGAAAATACTCAGGGTTTATTTGTAATAAGTTCAATTAAAAATTGTCTTTTGTTACTCTTGTTTGTATAATAGATTTTTTAACTTAACAAAAATTTGAAAAACAGCTACTTTAAAATAAAAAAATCAAGATATGTGGTGGCTTAATTTATTTTCAAAATTTTGGCTTGTAGCAGAAGATAGTTTATTTACGTGATATAAAAACTAATTGGTTTCTGTGTTTGTTGTTTGATATCTCAAGTATTTATCAAGCGAAAAAGAGTTGAGACATAGTACTATTGTTTAGGTTCTGAAATTAACCACCCTCCAAGAAATGAAAGTAAATTGCCATGAAATTATATAAATTACATTTCTTCCTAACGATAAATGCCTTTTTCCTTATTTTTTTTTGTTTTTTTTTTGTCTAGAGTACCCGAGGATTTAGCAATTACATAATTATCATGGTATGAAAAGTAGCAATCAATTTAATATGATTGTCAATATAACTTATCCTCACCGAATCCAATAACTTTCGTTTAATGTTTTTGCCTTGCACATCGTTCACGCAAAAAGAAATCTTTCTATTTGAATGTGACTATTTATTTGCTTAAGAAGAGCGCATTTAAAAGGGCATACAGATTCATAAAGTCGTTTACTTATTTAATAAAAAGCTATTTCATATATATTCGATTGATTGAAATTTTAAATCTATTCGTTCAACAACAGATTTAATCAAAACAAGGCAACATTTGAATAGAAAGAAACAAAATTCCTCATACTGAAGCAAAAAATTCTTTTTCCACGGAGTTAATGAGAAGCAACGTAGTTGTTCATGCAGGAAGAGTTACATACATTTTAATTGCAAGAGTTATTGAGGAACAACGTTTCTATATAAAATATAAAAACAAATATTTTTTTTACTTAAACGAATTATTAGGAAACAAAGTTTTTTATGCTCTTTACAAGAGTTAAGAGATAAAAGAGCGCTCCCCGTACGGAAACAAATAGTTTCTGTTTACAAGAGTTAAAGAAAAGCACGTTCCTACTGCATATAGAAACAAATATTTTCCGCTTACATCAGCTATTGAGCTTCAGCTATCAGCTTTATACAGAAACAAATATATCCTGCTCACAAGAATTATTGCGGAACAATGTTCTTATATAGAAAGAAATATTTTCCGCTTACACGATAAACAAAATTCTTCATACAGAAAAAAAATATTTCTTGTTCAAGAGTTATAAATAAAAAAAAGTTTCTTTAACAGAAACAAATATTTTCTGTTTACAAGAGTTAAAAAGAAATAACGATTCCCATACTAAGATAAGTATTTTCTGTTTAGAAACAAGTACTCATCGCCATATTAAAATTATTTTTTCATGAAATTTCTGCTAAGTGACATGTTTAACTAAAACTAAAAATGAGTGCAGCAACTGATTTTAGTCAACACAAGTCTGAATTTAAACAGAATTCATTGAAGTACAGCGTTCCTCATTCAGATGCAATAACTGCAGATCAAAGTTTTCGGATACTGAAAACAATATTTCGTTTTTTTAATATCAACTTGAATCCTCGCGATAAAAATGAATCTAAAATATGCAAATTCTTAAAACCCTTCAACATTTTTAACGTATTTATCATTTATTTCTTATCGATAGAAGTTCGAGCATACATAAGGTTAAGCACTCCGTTTGGCCTAACCCTGTCTCTGGGAAGTGGGACAGTTTTGGCTTGTTTTATCCGGATTTTGGTTTTCTACCCACAAAAATACTTAAAAGAATCTCTTCTAATATGTTATGATGTGTTGTTTGAGATTAGCGGAGCAAAACCTCCCAGGGTAATGCCTAATTTAGTCTTACATTTGTCCATATTGGGTATAACATGCTCACTGTTCATTTTAATATTTATTTTTGATTCAAAAACAACTATGAGATTTTATCTTGAGCATTGCTTTTTGGGCACATTTCCGGGTCTTTCATATACCATCGTCCGTTTTCTTTTTAATACAATTCTTTATTGCCTTCAATTTTTGGAAATTGTGACGTATTATTTGTTTCCAGGATTATGTGTCATTGTTTGCTGTTTTCATTGTTCCATTATAATTATGTGCAACAAAGCATTAGAGGAAATAATTAAACAATGTTTGAGTATAGTCCAGGCTGAAGACCAATTCCTTATGTACTATAGAAAAGTAGAGTTTGCCATCAAAGCAGTTGAAAAAGCACAATCATCTACTATATATTTCCTATATGCTTACATTCTATGCTTCTTATTTCAGGTAATAATTTGAATCTACATGAAAAAACATGACATTTGACTGACAACTCTGTTCTCCGAATATTGAAAACATTGCTTCTTTTGTAATTTCTTCCAATTTTTAAGATTTTATCCATACATGACAACTATATATATATAAATGTCATGTATGGATAAAATCTTAAATTTAATTACCAGAATATCTTTTTGGACAATTTTGAAACTATTTATCGTTACTCCCTAACTACGTTACACACAGATACTAATTTAAACAATGTTTTCCATTGGTTCAAGTCGGAAACAAACATTGCCGTGAAAGTTTTACTGAACATAGGACAAATATTGTTATCTAATGGTAGTTAGAAAATTTATGTTTCAAATTATATTAATAAAATATAATGTGCACATCTGCAACCTCTATCCTACCTTATATATATATATATATATATATATATATATATATATATATATATATATATATATATATATATATATATATATATATATATTATATATATATATATATGTGCACATTATATTTTAGTAATATAATTTGAAACATAAATTTTTTAACTACCATTATATAACAATATGTGTCCTATGTCAGCAAAGTTTTCACGGCAATGTTTGTTTCCGACTTAAATTGAAAACATTGTTGAAATTAGTATCTGTGTCTAACGTAGTTAGGGAGTTACGATAAGTAGCTTCGAAATTGTCTAAATAAAGATACTGGTAATTATATTTGGGAATTTTTTTTTTTTAAATCCAGATTTCTTATTCCTCATCAAAATCATGTTAACTGTATCGAGTTACGTTCTGTTTCATTTCCTTATCAACCAAAGAACATGCCAACAATACCAAAGCTCCAGATGATAATTTTAAATATAAAAATGTATTTTTATTTTTGGTTGTTTATAAGTTTTCTTCTAGAATAAGAACGTTTCATCAAAGATAAGATAAGAACGTTTCATCAAAATGTTTTACGTATGACTTTGTAAAAATGCTTTATACAGTTATCATAATTTTTAAAAGACAAAAAACATACTTGTCCCAATTAAATTCCCTCTAAATATATGATGGTTGTATTTTTCAGTTTAATAGCTACTTCGAATAGTTAAGATTAATTTTTAAATCCAAGAAAAAAGAATACAGACCTATACTCTTGAGGCTCTATTAAATAACTATACCTTTTCTATTTTCATGTTAATTCCACGAGGGAAATTTTTTTTCGTTTAACTTTCGGTAAATTTTGGCTCTTAATTAGGCACACAGAATGTTACCCATATTTTTTACTTTCTAATTACCAGGTTAAAATTAACTATTGAGGTAAAATTAAATATTGCAATATCTAATTACAGTAACCAGATTTATAAATCTGCGGAGAATAGAAAATATTTATTTATATGGGCAACAAAGATTTTTTTAAAATAGAAAACTAATTTCAGGCGTAGAAAGCATCCTCATCAAACTTAAATTTCATAATTAAAAAGTTTTTTGGTATCCTTATTTAACGCATGTAAAATGATGAATACATGATTATTCAAATTTATTTTTTTTTCCGAAATTATTTAATACGAGTTTTTATCTGTTTGTTTTAGAACTGTGCTTTCTTGTTCATCGTTTGTATTATCAGCAAGACAAAACTATTTTGTTTAAAAAACATGCGCATTTCTGATTTTCTTTTGATATTTCCATGTTTAAAATTTTAATAATTTTTTTTACTCCATTGAAATTTTTCTTTTTGTAATCTAAGCTTAAGGAAGACAATGGAACACTTTATGTCCGGAACGAATGTGAACAGTTCACTTGAGTTGATCCATGGATTAAAATAATTCTTTTAATATTTTAAATCAGTTAAGTAAACTCTAATCAGAAATTCCCCAACCTAAACAATGTGTAATATTTCACACAATATGCACTGATCATTTTATTGCCATCTTTTTTACTTCCTTATTAACTATATTTCTATTTCAGGTTGCCGGAGGAATAGTAACATCAATATTGAAATCAGAGATTGTAATTAATAGTTTTCTATTATACGCCTCACTTGCAGGTTTACTTGTGTCAAGTGTTTCTGGATATATATTTTTAAGTATGAAGACTTTCCAAGTCTATTTATCCTCTCTGCAAGTTCAAAGAAGTGTATTTCAACTACTATCATCGAAGAAAAATGATTCTCTGGACTATGAAACTTTTCGAACGCTTTTATTGCATTCCGATGACTATCCTAATCAAGTGCTTGTAACGGGCTGGGGTGTATTCTCATTAGACGGTAGTTTTGCTCTTACATCTGTAGGAGCCATTTTTACTTACATCATAGTAGTAGTACAAATCACTAGTCATTAACATTTGTGAATCGATAGAAATTGTTAAAATGTTAGCGATGAACAGAGCTAGGATGTTGATGACAGAAAAATTCTTGAAAAACTCCTTTAAGAAATCGAAACGCCCTTCAGAAATAGTTCCAAATAAACCATTAAAAATTGCCTTAAAATGAAAAATTAAAAGCTCTAAATTTTTAAAAAAAAATGTAAAATTATGATTCCTAACCTGAATTTATAAATTTAGTAAAAGAAAAAATACTTAAAATAAATATGTATTTTATGAATAAAATATAATGTACATAAATACCAGATAAAGATAAGTAAGAATTTGCAAATCTTTAATTACGAGCTTTAAAAACTTCATAATTACATTATTAAATCAAAGATTTTTATTTATTCTATTCTTAAAATCGAAAGAATACTTTTGTCCAAAAGCAAATTCTAATGTCTGGAAAAATTTGGGTCAATATCAACACTTGTTATTGGAGCATTTTGAAAATACAAAATGTAATAACAAATTCACAGTGAAGAAAAAAATTTATTCATAAATGAAAATGGTCTCAAAATAAACAATATCAATCATAATTGATAAGAAATTTCAATTATGAAGAAGAAGAAAATCTAAAAAAAACTAATATATATTACCAGAAAAATGCTCCGTAATGTGAGAAAAATGCACAAGAAGGCAAAGAAATTATCATCAACACATCCTAGCCCTGTTAATGAAATGTGGTTATTAGAAATTGTTTTTGTTGTTTTGAAGTGTTTGCCTTTAATTTCGAGTAATATTAGATTATTTTAATTGTTTTGTCCACACAAACAAATTGTGTACATTGTAAAGAATTATAAATTCTACAGAAGAGAGAAAAACAAATTTTTCTCAGAAAATGCTGTATAAAGAAAAATACAGATTTGTCTGTTTTTTCCCGTTATCTGCGCACTGTAAAAAATTCCTGTTCTTTTTACAAAATTTGTCTTATATTTAACGACTAAAAGTTGTTTTGTTGACAAAATGTTATTTCTCTGTTTTTCATCCTAATCATAAATGGATTAAAACCATTAGTTCAAATTCTAGTATTTGTCATGCAGTTTTACTTATGACACGATAACTCTACATTTTTTCAATCTTTTTACTATTATCTTCTTTACTTGCTCCTCATTTTTCAGAAATTTACTTTGTGATTCTGAATATCAATTAAATAAAACCGAGATTCTATTTTATTTTTAAATTGATACTCAACCTGTTAATTATATTTCTTTAGATATAAGTGTTTGATAAGTTAAGTTGCCTGATATTTTTATACAGGTAGGTCTCTATAGTCTTAAACGTTTTTACACTCAAATTTTATTTTAACACGTAAAACTTCTACAATAAAACGAGTTTAAGATTTTTCTCTAGACTGAGACATTAAAGCTGCGGTCGTCTTCAGTTGACAGTTCGTATGAATCCGGCTGTCACTGACAACAATTCTGATATAGTTGTTTTATAGAATTTTTTGTTAAAATAACGTGGTTTGTTTGTTAAAATAGTATAGTTTATTAAAATAATAATGATCATGCAGGCGTCTGTTATTAAATAAGTGTTTTTTCAGTGAAATAAACGGTTTTATTTTGGCACAACTGCTAACTGTTATTTTCGTAAATAAATTTTTTTACAGTGTATAAGAACATGGAATTCCTTTCTTCTCGAATTATTTGCTGAGTCTGGTGAGCACTGGTGCATGAAAAATTATAAATTTCATTAGAAATTCAACTTTGCTGTTTGTTCAGTTTTTCTAACTCCTTTTCTAAACTCAATATTACATGTTCAAATATATTTGAAAACTTTTTTCAAGGAATATAGAGCATTTCGCCGAACAGATCGTTCCTGATTATTAACTGAATGCAATTTTTGCTTCTATACATTGAAAGCTACTCAGTTCGTTTCATTGTTTACAATAGCAACAAATGTCAATATTTCAAAATGCTTATGATTTTTTACTAAATTAAGAAAAATAAGAATATAATACTAAATTCAACGCTAAGCCACTGTATTTTTTTTTATTAAAGTGGTTTTTTGACCACTCTTTCATGTCTTCCCCTTATTACGCAGTTGTTTCCGTTGATAAAAGTTTAAATCAGGTTTAGTCTCTCATGTAGGTTTTCGTTAAACATTGTTAATGAACCATACATATACGTTCCTGAAACATTTAATTGTTTCACTTGTACATGTGTCTAAAATGATTAAGTCTTTTGATCAATCGTTCATAATTTCTGGACTTTATATGAAATAAAGAGTTTTGTTATTTAAAAAATTCTACGTGATACACTAAATTCAGTGAAAAAATTTACATAAATTTGGTAATGACACATAGATGTAAGCACAAAGTACTTATACAGACATTTATGCATATGAGTTAATACAGCCGGGCCAAGCACAAAAAGTGTTTTTTTCCAATCAGTTATTAAAGATTTTTAAAGTTAAAAATATTTTAAAAGTCAAAACATACATTTAAAAAGTCATATTTACATTTTAAAAGTCAAAAAACTTTTTAATTATTTCAGTGCATGAAATAGTTTGTTACGCACCTTCACTTGCAATATGAATTGTACGAAAATAGTTTATTACATTTTATATTTACCTAGTTAATAATAAAAATTGTGCCGCTTACAACCAAACATACATTGTGTTTGATGATTTCTGATTGCAACAAAGTATTCATGCACAAAGTACTGTTGCAAACATTTATTCATATGAGTTGATATAGACGTGCGGAGCACAAAAAGTCGTTTTTACAATTAATTATTGGAGAGATTTGGCAAAACGTTATGTTTATCTTAATACTAACGTTAACGCTATTTAAGTTTCACAGCACATGTGCGAAAATTAAAAAAAAATGCTATTCAATGCCAACAACCACAGTATTGCTAAGTTATAGGAAATAAGGTTAGTGTTATGGTTAACGTAAAACAAACGCTATGCAAAAACGCTCTATTTTTATTCTCTAAGCAATATATATATATATATATATATATATATATATATATATATATATATATATATATATATATATATATATATATATATATATATATATATATATATATATATATATATATAATACAAAAATTATAAATACTTTTGTATTAATAATAACATTAAAACTCTTTCGTTTTCATAAAATGTCTTTGGTAAAGAATAGGTGTAGAAATTTTATTTTGGGACTTCAAGAGTGAAAACATACCATTGAATTATAATTAGATTTCTATTTCAAAGGAGGAGGTATTTTTAGAATCTTGCCCCTCTGTCACTTCCATATTAGGAAGCATTAAATGATTTTCTTTAATGCGTAGAGATACACATTATACAAAGATTGAGCCTTTTCACCTATCTTTGTGTTAGTATTTAATGCGGGAGCAATTGTTTTTGCGTATCTTTTGCTGTATGATGTTGCCAATCTAACCTTCCTTCGCCGCTATTGTCTGTATTTGTGTCCTCCCCCCTCCATCTGGGAGAGTGGGTGCGACTTCTAATTCTACCATCGAACAATTCAATAAAAGCTTGTAAAGAAGTATGGCCTTCTCAATTCTCCTAATTTGACTAATAACAATCCAAAAATAACGGGCTGGAGCCCAGTTATCTATATTATGATCCAATTATATATATATATATATATATATATATATTATATCGGTTATTATTAAGGCTCGTCGTTCCGTTAAGGCAGTGTTCCCCATCCCCCGGTCCGTGGATCAAATGATACCGGGCAGCCCATTTCATTGAAACTTAATTGAAATTCCTAGGTTTATAACCCAAATAAAAAATATTTGTGTTCCATTAAAATGTTATTTATTTAGAAAAAGGGGCACCCGACGGGAGTGACGTAAATTTTTTAATGTTTTAAAAAGTAAGAGAAAAAAGAAAACCACCGCAACTATTTTCTCTTTCAATTAGTTTTAATTATAAAAAAAAATCAATCATCATAACTGTAAATATCATAAATAAAACACGAAAGCGCGGCGCGAAATTTACATTGGAACTGATGAGAACTTCGTCTTCATTCTCCATCGTGATGCATTGATTTAACGTTCAAGTAAGTTAAAATGTTAAATCACGTTATATTTATTTTTTGGTGTAACTGTATTTTATTTTGACGGCATGTTTATATACAATTAAATAAAAATTAATAAATCAAAATAATCTAAAATATAAACAATCAACCCCCCCCCTCCCAGCGGGCCGCGGTAAAATTATCAAATGTTGACAGGTCCGCTGTGATAAAAAGGTTGGGGAACGCTGTCTTAAGGTATAGGACCAGTTTTTTAAAAAAAATATTAATATAAAATCTTAAAAAATTAGTTTATTTGTCTTGATACGAGAAAAAAGTGACAAAACTAGCAAAAAGAAATATTATTTCAGTTTTGTTTTTTATATTGAAAATTTTCGGAAAAAAATAAGGCCTTATTTTGCATTAAAAAATCATTTGATGATTATATTTAGAAGGCTATAAACTGTGTTTTGAACTATTAGGGGGACTAGAAAGTAAAGTAGTTTAATGTAGAAAGTAATGTAGAGGTAAAGTATTTAAGATGGTGCAAAAATGTTAATAAAATCTGATTTTGGTATAAACGCATTTAAAGACTTAAAATCTCTAGTCTATCCAATGTTATCACCTTACCCAAAAACTGTTATATTTTTGTAAATAAATAGAGTACGGACAAAAGTAAAGTATTTTTAGAAAGCTAAGAGTATAGGAATTCTAAATTTATTATAAACTCAGTTTCGAAAATTTTGTCCAAAATCATGTTTTTGCCTTAGATACCTTAACTCATATAATTTCAAATACTCCAGATCCACCTGACAGGTCGATACCAATTAGTTTCACAACTTGTTCTACAAATTTAACATGGGTGCAGAGTTCTGATAACCACAATAGATCTGTATTACATTAGATCATTCAAGCAAAGTAATTTAATTATGTCTCAAGGACTTTTTTTCCTTCTTTAAGTTTTGTAATTTTCCAAAACATGGTTACGGCTTAACAATATTTAAATTAATAAATAATTGTCATATAGGTCGGAATGATTTTTTTTCTGAATGAACATAATATGAAAAATGAATGATGGCAAAAATTTTTTAAGAAAGGAAAACACAGTGTGTAAAATATTATTTTGAATAATATACATTTTCAAAGGTCATCTGCATGAGTTAACAGTATTATTCTATATTATAAGATAAGTATGGTTCTTTGCTATGGTGGTTGAAAGTAAGGTTTAAATTGGACAAGAATTAAATGAATTACCGTTTGTCACATGGTAAACATGGACTTTCTTTGTATTTTTAAGAGAAAAATATTTTCAACTGTTAAAAACTATAAAAACAGTTTTAAACTCTTAAAAAATTAAGAAATACTTAAGAAATGTTAAAATATTTAGAAATATTTTAGAAATATTAAAATATTTAAAATGCCTTTCAGAAACGGTGTTATTTAGTTTAATACAAATGTAATAATTTGTGTAGATTTGGTACCTTTTTGAAACATAAAATGAAATATTATTGAAGCGGTTAAAATATAAAAATTTCAATAATATTTGCTTCCATCGTGAATGAAAGAAAAAGCTATACAAAAGTGATTATTTTTATACAGAAGAGGAAGAAATTTCGCGAAAATTGGTATATGTGTTTATCACTCCCCCCCCCCCCCCCTCAAATAAAGAATCAAATTTGCTAAAATTTTTGTTATTCATAAAAAGAACAAAGTATGTTTTATAATTCAGATTAAGGAAACGTGACAGATATTGTTCATCATCACGAATTAGTTTAATAATTCATTACCACCCATGGTTGAAACCTTGAACATAAATTTAACTTTGATAGCGCCAAAATTCTTTCCACCACATCATTTCATTCATATGGATGGTGATTTCCCAGTTGAAGACAAGTCATTTGTCCATTTCTTTCGGAAATGCATTCTGCTCTGATTCACTCTTTTCAGCCACCGTCTTTTCTCTCATCTACCGCAATTTCCATTGTTTTTTTTATTTATTTTTAAAAAAATATTTTTTTCCTCTTTATTTTAAATTTTTTTTGTCGGTAAGTCTGTATTTTCTTTTTCAAGCCTGCTTTGTTTACTTACTTCAAATCTGGTAAATGTTGTAATAGCTCGAAACATGTCAACCCTTTGCAACTTTTTAATTTTTGAATTTAAAAAAACATTTTCCATTTTCAAGCAATTTCCATTTTAACTAACAGCATGGTTTTAGGTCTTAAAAGTTTTCACATTAAAGAATGTCATCGTTTCTAAATATTGCTTTCTTATTATGCGTTTAGTTAAAAAGTATTTTGGTTGTAATTTATTCACCAAATTGGAGAGCAGTACCTTTTCTTATATAAATACAACTTATATTTGGAGCCAAAACCACTTTCTTCTATTTTGGGGTATATGAGAGTATGTTAATTAATTTTAAGGTGCTTCGGTTTTATTTAAGTAAAGTTGAGTTAGCTTTTTATTAAATTCTTCCGTGATATAAGTGTTCATAATAGGAAAATGTATGCTTATTTGAGAAAATAACACTATTAAACAGTTCCAACTCTTTTAAAGTTAATAAACAATAGTCCGTATGTAAACAGTGCTCCAAAAAGGTGCAATACATGAGCTTTATTATAATTCAACATATGACACCCTGTTATTGTCAAACATTCTTTTTTCATATATGAATGGAGTATATCTCTTCTTCGATTTTCCATTCTCATATCAAGCAGGGTATAATCATACGCCTTTTCAAAAATCTTAGTAATTCTTTTACTTACGCGAGTAATTTCAGAACAAACTATCGGTAAAGAAATTGCTAAAATAACACTAACAGTTCCAGTAAATATCATTTCTATGGTGAAAGATAGATTAAATGCATTGGAATCTGTGAGTAAAACCCATGCAAGAGTCGTGAAAAGATGCAAGAAAAATATTCCAGAACAAATAAATGCTGGCAAAGACAACACTTTATTAATTTCCTCTACAATTTCTAGGATGTTTGCATACATTTTGATCACATTAATTGGAAGTAATTTTCTTCTAAAACATTTCACTTTTCTTTCATAGCGCAGCAATAACTCACTGCTACTGTCATACATTACACACAGCATGAAAGTAACCATAGACGGAAAATATAGTAATGAGTAATAATAAACAAAACTACTTAAAGAGGCTGCTAAACGAAGCAGAAACTCAGACTCAAATTTTAAACCAAACGTCCAAGTATCTTCAAAATCATTGTTATATACTAAAGACAACACTAAACAATGAACTGGAAGAGGCAAACTGAATAATAATAAAAGAATGTTTAATGTCTGAGAGTTGGTTAATGAAGTGTTAAAAAGATTTAAATTTAAAATAAATATTTTGATGACAATATTATATATCTGTACCTTTTTCCGATACAACACTATCCACAGTGTCATGGAAAGTATATTTGTAGCAATTGTGCTTACATTAACTTTAACAATATGCTGAAGGCTTTGATTCATAGCCACGCTTAAAAGCCAAATGGTATACACATTGGATAAAATATAAGTAGAGAAATATATCAGTTGGTTAAATCTCAGAACACGCCTCTTGGAATCGAAAATGGTCTTTTTACCGTTTTTAAAATTTATGCCGAAACATAAAAAAATCTTCCACAAAAAGCCGTAATTCCGGAAAACGTTTTCTAAATCAGTACGGCAATCTTTCTTCCGATTCGAACAAAAACACTTCATTCTATATGTGTATTTTGGAATAAAATAATAATTTTTCTTTACCGTCTTCTAAACTTAACATACAAAATATTCTAAACTGTAAAACATAGGAAAAAAAAACCTTTTATATTAAACTACAATTTAGGAAAACGATTTTAAATCACTACGACTGCAAATCTTCTGCACTGAGATTAATCATTTTATTCTAATTACAATGGGATATCATAAATGATTGCTAACGATATCCAGTAAAAAAATATTGTTTAAAAATTGAAAAAGAGAATATTTTCATTAATAATGAATGTGATGAAATACATCAGTTCTTTCATGCAGTAAAATTTATTAACCGTTGTCAAGAAAATGGCAATTTATTTAAAATAAAAATCAATTTCAGGTTTTATTTTGACTATGCTTTTATAATGAAAGAAAGAGCGTTCAATAATCAATTAATTTTCTCAGCTACAATAGCTGACATGTTTTAATAAAGTATATACATTTTTCGTGTCATAGACAACAGCTTATATTGAAATCTTTGAATTAAAAAATAAAGAAAAAAGATGATCAAATCATGTCCTTATGCATTGATCCCCAATCATTTTAGGGGTCACTACTAATACTTAAACAAACAAAAAATACGCTATAAAAATATGACGAGTCACGAGTGAGAAATGCAGGACCAAAAATATCAAAACCAGTTAGGTTATCTAATGGAAATTGGTTTCCGATAATCGTTTTTTAACTATGTTTTCTAAGGTAATCGAGTAGATTTTTATGTTTTCAGTTCTACCTCTAACAATTCTACCTCGTATCGGTTTGAGCAACTAATATGTAAGCTTTTTAGCATTTCTTTTTGCAAAGAATTAAAAAAAGTATGTATGAAGAGTGGTCTTAATAGAACACCCTATGTTCAGGCATTATATAAATTAGATACGTAATTAACATATTACAATGCAATTAAACTACTTGTACGTACAGTTTTAAGGTCAATTATAATTATTATGTTTCATTATAGTTTTGACTATATAATTTTTCATGATTTATACATAAATAGATTGTTTATACTAACCGAGTTTTTTAATTTTATGGTTTTCATTGACTTCCTATAGCGGATATACCTCCTTTTCATTATTTCTTGTTTTTATCATAGTGAAAGTAATTCCTTATTTACAATGGGAATAACATGAAGCAATAACATAAAGCAATACATTCGCTTTTACAAAATATATCGAAAAATATAGTGACAGACACTCTATTTTTATAACCATCGTTTTAGCTTGATCAGGACGAGGTAAGATTGAGGCATTATAATTTAAATATTTGTACACTTATTATTGCCTAGCGTCATTTTTTAATGGGCGAGTTTAGTTTTAAAACTGTTAAAAAAATACAATGATATTTTTGAGAATTACTTTTGCTATAATAAATCATCTAATTCTAATATATTGTTTTAAAACAATAACTGCTTTGGTACTGATTTTTGTGAAACACATGCTCTTAATCACATGTTTACAGGAACACTAAGTCAAAGAAAACAGACTTCGTCAATATTTTTTTCTAATGATCAGATTTTCACTTACTTTTTAACAATACTTTTGAACTTACTTTTGGCCAATCTGTATTGTTCAAAAGGTTGACCTATCTCAGATATACTATTTAATAGCACTAAGGAATTATTTTAAAGAATTTTCTTAATTTCTTAAGGCATTCTTCTTTATATTTGAAATAAAAGATACTTTGCTTCACCTACTTCCTAATATTCTTTGCATAAACTTTTTCCAAGCTCTTTTCATTTTTAGCTTTTTTAATAGTTTTTGCTGCAGTTTATCAGAATTATCAACACTTGGTGAAAAAAATTGAAGAAAATACTCAGGGTTTATTTGTAATAAGTCCATTAAAAATTTTCTTTTTTTTTCTCTTGTTTGTATTATAGATTTTTTAACTTAACAAAAATTTGAAAAACAGCTACTTTAAAATAAAAAAATCAAGATATGTGGTGGCTTAATTTATTTTTAAAATTTTGGTTTGTAGCAGAAGATAGTTTATTTACGTGATATAAAAACTAATTGGTTTCTGTGTTTGTTGTTTCATATCTCAAGTGTTTATCACGTGAAAAAGAGTTGAGGCATAATACTGTTGTTTAGATTCCGAAATTAACCATCCTCCAATAAATGAGAGTAAATTGCCATGAAATTATATAAATTACATTTCTTCCTAACGATAAATGCATTTTTCCTTTTTTTTTTTTGTCTAGAGTACCCAAGGATTTAGCAATTACATAATTATAATGGCATGAAAAGTAGCAATCAATTTAATATGATTGTCAATATAACTTATCCTCACTGAATCAAATAACTTTCCTTTAATGTTTTTGCCTTGCACATCGTTCACGCACAATGAAATCTTTCTATTTGAATGTGACTAATTATTTGCTTAAGAAGAGCGCATTTAAAAGGGCATACAGATTCATAAAGGCGTTTACTTATTTAATAAAAAGCTATTTCATAGATATTCGATTGATTGAAATTTTAAATATATTCGTTCAACAACAGATTTAATCAAAACAAGGCAACATTTGAATGAGAGAGAAACAAAATTCCTCATACTGAAGCAAAAAATTCTTTTTCCACGGAGTTAATGAGAAACAACTCTGTTGTTCATGCAGGAAGAGTTACATACATTTTGTTTGCAAGAGTTATTGAGGAACAACGTTTCTATATAAAATATAAAAACAAATATTTTTTTTACTTAAACGAATTATTAGGAAACAAAGTTTTTTATGCTCTTTACAAGAGTTAAGTGATAAAAGAGCGCTCCCCGTACGGAAACAAATAGTTTCTGTTTACAAGAGTTAATGAAAAGCACATTCCTACTGCATATAGAAACAAATATTTTCTGCTTACATCAGCTATTGAGCTTCAGCTATCAGCTTTATACAGAAACAAATATATCCTGCTCACAAGAATTATTGCGGAACAATGTTCTTATATAGAAAGAAATATTTTCCGCTTACACGATAAACAAAATTCTTCATACCGAAAAAAAATATGTCTTGTTCAAGAGTTATGAAGAAAAAAAAGTTTCTTTAACAGAAACAAATATTTCCTGTTTACAAGAGTTAAAAAGAAATAACGATTCCCATACTAAGATAAGTATTTTCTGTTTAAGTACTCATCGCAATATTGAAATTATTTTTTCATGAAATTTCTGCTAAGTGACATGTTTAACTAAAACTAAAAATGAGTGCAGCAACTGAATTTAGTCAACACAAGTCTGAATTTAAACAGAATTCATTGAAGTACAGCGTTCCTCATTCAGATGCAATAATTGCAGATCAAAGTTTTCGGATACTGAAAACAATATTTCGTTTTTTAAACATCAACTTGTATCCTCGCGATAAAAATGAATCTAAAATATGCAAATTCTTAAAACCCTTCAACATTTTAAACGTATTTATTATTTATTTCTTATCGATAGAAGTTCGAGCATACATACGGTTAAGCACTCCGTTAGGCCTAACCCTGTCTCTGGGAAGTGGGACGGTTTTGGCTTGTTTTATCCGGATTTTGGTTTTCTGCAAACAAAAATACTTAAAAGAATCTCTTCTCATAAGTTATGCTGTGTTGTTTGAGATTAGCGGTGCAAAACCTCCAAGAGTAATGCCTAAATTAGTTTTACATTTGTTCATATTGTGTATAACATGCTCACTCTTCATTTTTATATTTATTTTTGATTCAAAAACAACTATGAAATTTTATCTTGACCATTACTTTTTAGGCACATTTCCAGGTCTTTCATATCCAATTGTCCGTTTTCTTTTTAATTCAATTCTTTATTTCATTCAATTTCTGGAAATTGTGACGTATTATTTGTTTCCAGGATTATGTGTCATTGTTTGTTGTTTTCATTGTTCCATTATAATTATGTGCAACAAAGCATTAGAGAAAAAAATTAAACAATGTTTGAGTATAGTTCAGGCTGAAGACGAATTCCTTATGTACTATAGAAAAGTAGAGTTCGCCATCAAAGAAGTTGGAAAAGCTTAATCATCTACCATATTTTTCCTATATGCTTACATTCTGTGCTTCATATTTCAGGTAATAATTTGAATCTACGTGAAAAAAAAACATGACAATTGACTGACTGCTCTGTTCCCCGATATATTGAAAAAATAGTTTATTTTGTACTTTCTCAAACTGTTCCTTGTTTTGATTTTGATGTACAAATGTTATAAAAGTCAAATGAAATATTTCCCTTTTTTCGGGGACAGAATTTTAATAGTTGTTTAGTTAAAAAAAATGTTTTTACTTCAAATTTTTTTAAAAATATAAACACGTAGTGAAAAGGACAGTTGAGAACAAATTTTGCGATTTTTTCCATACATGGAAAAACTAAGTTAATTTTGTCCAAAGCATTACTCAAAGTTTTTTAACTAGAACAAATATATCCGTTTTTTGCAACAAATATTTTGAGCGTATAGTTAAACTTATTCTTGAATTAAAAAGAACTTGTAAACAAATCTGGGTAGGGAATATGTTCGATGTTTTTCCTAGGGACCCAATATCCATGATTTAATTCAGATATTTGTTAATTCATTAAAAGAAGACTGTAAAGTTAATAAGAATAGTACATAGTAATTCTAAAATGAATTTTTACTCGAATTAAGAGTTTGTTTTAAAACAAAATAATTTTAATAATGTATATATATATATATATATATATATATATATATATATATATATATATATATATATATATATATATATATATATATATATATATATATAAAAGGTAGGATAGAGGTTGCAGATGTGCACATTATATTTTATTAATATAATTTGAAACATAAATTTTCTAACTACCATTAGATAACAATATTTGTCCTATGTTCAGTAAAACTTTCACGGCAATGTTTGTTTCCGACTTGAACCAATGGAAAACATTGTTTAAATTAGTATCTGTGTGTAACGTAGTTAGGGAGTAACGATAAATAGTTTCAAAATTGTCCAAAAAGATATTCTGGTAATTATATTTGGCAAAGTTTTTTTCAGATCTAGATTTCTTATTCCTCATCAAAATCATGTTAACTGTATCGAGTTACGTTCTGTTTCGTTTCCTTATCAACCTAAGTACATGCCAACAGTACCAAAGTTACGGACGATGATTTAAAATATAAAAATGTAACTTTATTGTTTGGTTGTTTAAAATTTTTTTTTCTAGAAATAACTTTTCAGCAAGAAAAAAACTTTCATCATAAAATTTTACGCAATATCATGAATGACTTTGTAAAAATATTCTATACAGTTATCAGAATTTTTAAAAGACAAAAAACCTAGTTGTCAAAAATATATTCCCTCTAAATGTATGATGGTTGTTTATTTTTAAGTTTAATAGATACTTCGAATAGTTAAGATTAATTTTTTAACCCAAGAAAAAATAATACAGACCTATACTTTTGAGGCTCCATTATATAACTATACCTTATATTAAATAACTATACCTTATCATGTCAAATCCTGGAGGAAAATTTTTTTTGCTTAACTTTGGCTCTATCTGGTAAATTTTGGCTCTTAATCATGCACACAGAATGCTACCCATATATTGTAACTTTCTAATTACCAGGTGTTTTGGCTAAATTAACTATTGAGGTAAAATTAAATATTACAATATCTACATAAAGTGACCAGATTTATAAATCAGTTGAGGAAATATTTATTAGAAAATATTTATTTATATGGGCAACAAAGATTATCTTAAAATTTATAACTAATTTCATGTGTAGAAAGCATCCTCATCAAATTTAATTTCTTAACTAAACAGTTTTTTGGTATCATTATTCTGCATTTGAACGCATGTAAAATAATGAATACATGATAATTAAAAAATTTTTTTTCTGAAATTATTTAAGACGAATATGGAGTTTTTATCTGTTTGTTTTAGCACTGTGCTTTTTTTGTTCATCGCTTGTATTATCAGTAAGACGAAACTATTTTGTTTAAAAAGCATGCGCATTTTTGATTTTATTTTGATATTTCACTGTTTATAAAAAGATGTTATGTCCTTCGGGAAATTTAAGAACATTTGAAAAGACATGCTAAAATTTAAAAACATTTTCAGTCCTCAAGAAGTTTGAAAGGTTTTGAGAACAATCAAAGAAATTCGAGGACTGTTCTCAAGATTTTAAAACGTATGGTCACCGTATATCCACATCATATCGTGTAAATTTTAATCAATTTTACTATTACTTCATTGAATTTTTATTTTTGTAATCTAAGATTAAGAAAGACGATGGAAAACTTTGAGTCCGGAATGAATGTGAACAGTTCACTCGAGTTTATCCATGGATTAAGATAATTTGCTTAATAATTTTAATCAGTTAAGTAAACTTCGACCAAAAATTTCCCAACCTAAACAATGTGTAATATTTCAGACAATATGCACTGATCATTTTATTGCCATTCTTATTAACTACATTTCTATTTCAGGTTGCCGGAGGAATAGTAACATCAGTATTGAAATCAGAGGTTGTAATTAATAGTTTTCTATTATACGCCTCACTTGCAGGTTTACTTGTGTCAAGTGTTTCTGGATATATATTTTTAAGTATGAAGACTTTCCAAGTCTATTTATCCTCTCTGCAAGTTCAAAGAAGTGTATTTCAACTACTATCATCGAAGAAAAATGATTCTTTGGACTATGGAACTTTTCGAACGCTTTTATTGCTTTCCGATGACTATCCTAATCAAGTGCTTGTAACGGGCTGGGGTGTATTCTCATTAGACGGTAGTTTTGCTCTTACATCAGTAGGAGCCATTTTTACTTATATCATAGTAGTAGTTCAAATCACTAGTCATTAACATTTGGGAATCGAAAGAAAATGTTAAAATGTTAGAGATGGACAGAGCTGGGATGTTGATAACCGGAAAATTCTTAAAAAGCACCCTTAAGAAATAGTCTATAAAAATCATTAAAAATTGCCGAAAAATAATGAACTCTAAATTTTTGACAACGCCATGTTGCATAGTACTTTTTTCAAAAAAGAAATTACAATTCTTTACCTGAATTTATAAATTTAGTAAAAAGAAAGAAATACTTAAATATGTATTTTATGAATAAAATGTAATGCATATAAATACCCGATAAAGATAGGTAAGAATTTGTTAATATTTAATTACAAGCTTTAAAAACTTCATAATTACATTGGAAAATCAAATATTTTTTGATACTCTTCTTTAAATCGAAAAACGCATTTTTTCCTAAAGCAAATTTTAACATTCGGAAAAATTTGGATCAATATCAACACTTGTTATTGGAGCATATTTAAAATACAAGATCTAATAATAAGTTCACAGTCGAGAAAAAAATTAATGCAAGAATGAAAATGGTTTTAAAATTAAAAAAAAATCAAAATAAAAAATAATATTTTCAAAAACCACGTTTTGTAGTGGAGGATAATAATTAAAAAATAAAAATTTGAAAAACGAAAGACGTGGGGAGCATGAAATACATAACAGTAATGTTATATTAGTGTGTGTATGTGTGCTCATAAGAAAATGTGTATGTATATCTGTAATTCTTATTGTATCTGAATGTGGATGTGTATGTGGAATATGTTTGTGTGTATCATGTGTATGTGGATGTGCATGTCGCAGAGCTTGTGTATGAGTAAGAAAATGTGTATATGCACTGATATATGTATTTCATGCGCCCCTCGTTTTTCAAATTTTTATATTTTAATTATTATTCTACACTACAAAAACATGGTTTTTAAGAATATAATTTTTTATTTTGATTTTTCTTGTAATCACTTCTAAAATCTCAATTTTTTCACTCACTGTACACAAAACTTTTCACCTAACATGTGACGCTAATTTGAAATAATCGAATCGACAACAAAAGACAATCGCGAAAATACTAATTTTTCTTTAATTTTAATTTTATTTTACTTTGTATGTCTTCTTTCTCCTAATTTTCATGCATAGTCATCCAATTCTGAACTATGTGCCAAATTTGAAGTCTGTAGCTAGTCGGGAAGTTAGTTTAAAATCGATTACAAAATTCCACCCGGACAGACATACACAAAGGCAAGTTAATATAAACGTGATAAAAATATCAAAATTGATATAAAATTACTAAAAAATAAAAGCTAATGTATATGACCAAAAAAAGTAGAAAAATGCATTATAAAGGAAAAAATGAAAAGAAATGCATTTATCATCCCAGCCCTGCTAGCGAGGATATTGTTATTAAAAATTGTTTTGTTGTTCTGAAGTGCATACCTTTAATTTCGAGTAATATTAATTTATTTTAATTGTTTTGTTTATACAAACAAGCCTTGTATAAAAATAACTCTACAGAAAAAAACAACATATTTTTCACAGAAAATACTGATTAAAGAAAGATACAGATTTTTATTCGTTATCTGCGCACTGTAAAAAATTCCCGTTCTTTTTACAAACTTTGCCTGTATATTCAACGATTAAAAGCTGTTTAGTGGTTTATCTCTGTTTTTCATCCCACTCATAAACGGATTAAAACCAACAATTTAAATTGCCATACAGTTTTGCTTATGATACGATAACTCTATCATTTTTTTTTCCAAATCTTTTTACGATTATTTTCTTTACTTGCTCTCATTTGCAATTACTTTATTATTTACTTGCTCTTGTTTGCAATTATTTTATGGCTCTGAGCATCGATTAAATAAAACTGAGATTTTATTTTATTATCTAGTTGATACTCAACTGATTGTTATATTTCTTTAGATATAAGTGTTTTGTAAGTTAAGACATTTTTATACGGGTAGGTCCCTTTAGTTTTAAACATTTTTATGCTTAAATTTTACTTTAACAAGAGAGACTTTTATGATAAAAATAGTTTAAAAATTTATTTTATACATAAATGGTTTGACACTACCACACCAGCTGACAGTTTTTTTTCCCGTAAATTTAATTTTTATGCAGTGTATAAGAAAATAGAACTCCTTCCTTCTTGAATTATTTACTGAGTCTGGTGTGCATTGGTGCATAAAAAATTATAATTTTCATTAGAAATTCACTTTTGATTGTTCAGGCTTTCTAACTCTTTTTCTAAACTCAATACCAGGTGGTTCAACATATTTGAAAATTTTCTTTTGTGGAATATAGACCATTTCGCCTTACAGTGTTGTACGTGGAATATATCACATTTCGCCTAACATTGTGGTTTTAGAATCCCAGCAATGGCTGGTCCATACGAATTCCGCGTCCGGCTCGAACATACCACAGTGCTGACGTAAAATTGTCCTCAGTGGTACATGGTGTTGTTGTAGTTGTAGCTCATTTACGTCGCACTAGAGCTTCACAATGGGCTATTGGCGACGGTCTGGGAAACATCCCTGAGAATGATCCGAAGGCATGCCATCACAATTTTGATCCTCTGCAGAAGGAATGACACCCTCGCTTCGGTAGCCCGACGACCTGCACGCGAAGTCGAGCACTTCACGGTAGAACAGTTTAACGAGGACTAATACCGCACACCCTCGACTCAATGGTAGATGGATCATAGGTTAGGGTCCCCGTGCCGTCAAGCTAACCGTGGGCGGTCTTCGCGATTTTTCTCTCCATGTAATGCAAATGCGGGTTAGCTTCATCAAAAAGTCGCCCATGAAGGCAAATTTCTCCCATTACCTGATTCAGCAGCTGCCTTATCTTCTGGATTAGATTCAAAATTACAAGGCTACGGAGTTGAACATTAGTAGCAGTAAACCCTAAATTGGGTCGGCTGTTCAACAACGGTTATGATATGAAAATGAAATGAAATAGAAATGTTGTTCGCGAAATATATCACATTTCGCCTTACAGTGTGGTTTCTGATTATTAATAAAATACAATTTTGTTTCTATTTATTGAAAGCTATTCTCTTTATTCTTTACAAGAACAACAAATGTCAACGTTTCAAAATGCTTTAGACTTCTTTTCAAAATTGAGAAAAAGAAGAATATTATAATACTTAGTTCAGCGTTAAACCACTGTATTTTAGTGATATATATATATATATATATATATATATATATATATATATATATATATATATATATATATATATATATATATATATATATATATATATATATATATATATATATATATATATATATATTATATATGTTTCTGAAACATTTAATTGTTTCACACACATGTACAGTGCGCAAAAAAATAAATAAATAAACAAAATAAAAATAAAAAATAATAAAATAAAAACCCGAACCACACTGATTAACTTTTGATCTAATGATCGGATCTTTACGTTTAAGGACTCAATCTTAATGGCAAGAGGGGTGACTTCAAATATGACAATTGATAAGTGCAGATCATATTTTAAAATACAAAATCAGACATAAAAACATACTTTCTCTGAAGAAACATACCATTTTTCAACGGATTTGGATTTTTGACTCCCAAAATATAAGGGGTAGCCACAATCTGGGAGATATGGTGCCAATAGTTTGGTCAGGAGAGCTCCTTTAAGTTTGAACCCCTTAATGTTAATTTTACTTCTTGCATATTTCGCTATATCTCTAGAACTTTAAAAGCTAATTGAAAATTTTTGCATAAAATTATAAAACACTTTTATCCAAAGATAATTCCATGTAAAAAATAACTTTTAGTAGATATTTATTATTTTATTATTATTTTTTTTATTATTTTATTTAATAATGGTAGTAAATATTTTGAATTGTAAAGTATAAAATTTTTTGGTATCATGATAAAATATATAATTTTACATGGAAAAATATAAAATTTGAGCAAAATCGGTTGAAAAGTTCCAGAAAAATTGAATTTCAAAAAAAGTTAGATATTTAAAATTCGATTTCTCAGGAACTATTCAACCAATTTAGCTCAAATTTTGTATTTTCCATGTAAAATTACATACTTGATGGAAAAAAATTGTATACTTTACAGATCAAAATTTTTTCGATTATTACTTAAGAAAATAATAAAAATAAATACTTACTAACATTTATTTTTTGCATGAAATCATCTTTAGATAAACGAGTTTAATAACTGTGTGTAAAATTTGCTCAAAAAGTTCTTGAGACATGGCAAAATACGCAAAAAGTAAAATTAACATTAAGGGGTCCAAACTTTGAATCTCCTCTCCTGATCATCATATTTCATAGATTGCTGCTACCCCCTATATTTTGGAGGTTAAAGTACAAATCTATTTTTTAAAAAAATGGTATTTTTGTGCAGAGAAAGTTCGTTTTTGTGTCTGATTTAGTAATTTAGAGTATCGTCTGCCCCTATTAATTAGCATATTTGAGCTTAACTTCTTGAGATTGAGTCCCCGAATGTGAAGATCCGATCATTAGATCAAAAGTTATTAAGGGTGGCTCGTTTTTTATTTTGCGCACTGTAACTGTGCCTAAAATGATTATGTCTTTTATACAATTGTTCATAATTTATGGATTTTATATAAAATTAAGAGTTTTGTTATTTAAAAAATTCTGCGTAATACATTCAATACAGTTAAAAAAATTCTCATAAATTTGGTAATTAACACATAGGTGTAAGCACAAAGTACTCATACAGATATTTATGCATATGAGTTAATACAGTTGGGCCAAGCACAAAAAGGTTCTTCTTCCATCAGTTATTAAAGATTTTCAATCTTGCAAATATTAAATCTACATTTTTAAAACTCAGGAACTTTATAATTTTTACAGCGGATTAAATAGTTTGTCACACATCTTTACTTGCAATATGGTTATGAAACGCACGAAAAAGACTTTTTTACATTTTATATTTATCTAGTTCATTATAAATACTGTGCCGCTTACACTCAAAAATATATTGTGTTTAATGATTTATGATTGCAACAAAGTACTTATGCACAAGTTACTGCTACATACATTCTTTAATACCAGTCGATACAAACGTGCGAAGTCCAAAAGGTAGTTTTTATTATCAGTTATTAATCAGAGATTAGAGAGATTTTGCAAAATGTTTCGCTTCTCTTAACGCTAACGTTAAAGCTATTAGAGCTTCACGGCACATATGCGAAAATTAAATAAAATACTATTCAATGCCATCAACCACAGTATTTTTAAGTTGTAGAAAATAAGGTTAATTGTATGGTTAACCTAAAACAAAAGCTATGTAAAATCGCTCCATTATTACTCTCTAAGCTCTCTATAACTAATTTTACCTAATATTAAGCAGTCTAGGTTTGCAAATAGTAAAAGTGTTTTGAAGGATGCCATAAAAGGAGTTTGGCAATAACATAAATATGCTAAACTTAAATCAATTCTACAACAATTCAAAATACTTTTGTCTAAAACGTCTCTTAAAATATAAAAGCTTTCATTTATATAATTCCATTCGTTTTTATATTTAAAAATAACAAACCATACGTAAATAACGCACCATAAAGTTGTAGCAAATAAGCTCTGTCATAGTGTATAAAGTGCCACCCAGACATTGTAAAACATTCCTTTTTTGCACACGAATGCAAAATTTCCAATTTTTCATCACTCAATCTAGATGTGAACAAATAAGTATCGTACATTTTACCGAATGTAATTTTAATATTATTACTTATTCGAGGTATGTCAGATGCTGCCAAAGGTAATGAAATTGAGAGTATAAGGCACATGAATCCATTGTAAGCCATTTCTGAATAATAAATTGCATCGTTGTCCAAGAACTTGCTTAATATCATCCACCCAAGAAAAGCACTCATGTGTATGAAGACTATCACGGAACACAAAAACGAAGGTACTGATAGTACCTCATTTATATCCTCTAGTACTTTCCGAATATTATAGTACTTCGAGATGAGCTGAAATATTTCATCTTCATCATTCACATTTATCAATTTTTCTTCAAATTGTCGTAATAACTTGCCGCAATCGTTGTATAATACGCATATCATAAAATTTATCACGCAGGGAAAGAACAAAAATTGATAAAAATAGAAAAAACTGAAAAAAAAGTTACTTAAACAAGAAAGAAATAGTGATTCAATCTTGAAATGAAACGTCCAAATGCTTGAAATGTCATAATAAGCAAAAAATACAGTCATTAATGAACTGTAAATTAGCAGAGGCATAAACAAAATTGCTAAAAGAATGTTTATTTTGTACGAATCATTCGAAGGGGAAGTGAATAAGCTTGAACTGAGGGAATATGTTTTGACTACAATTTCTCGAATCAGCAATTTTCGCTTATACACAACAAACCATAGAACGATTGAAAGCATATTTGTAGCACTGGTGCTTATAATTACTTTCACATATTTTTGATTTATTACGTGGATCAGAATTAACATGGAATATACACTAGAGGATATTAAAAAAAAACTGCACAAAAGCTGTTTTATTCGTAATAAAAGATTATTAGAATAAAAGTATCGTTCGACATTTTCTTCAATATTTAAGCTAAAATAAAGTAAACTTTGCCACAAATATCCATAATTTTGAAACACTGGATCTTTGATTTTACTATCATTTTTCGATTTGCAAGACTTAAAGTACTTCATATTGGAAATAAAAAATAGGAACATCAAACTACTACACCATGGCGGGTACTAAAAATTTGAAAGAATTTTCGTTTTAAGTATCAGAAATAAAACAAATAAGTTTAATAACAGTAAGTAATAGTATTTTCTTGTATTAAGTTATATAGTTTTTACAATTTTCAAATGAAAATATCTATTTTTAAGGAAAAAAAAAATACTTTAACTATGTATATTTTTTCAACTCCCATATAATCAAAATTCTTCCTTTTAACAAAAAATTGTGTTTTATTACTTCTAAGTAAATTTAAAAAAAAAAACAGTTCGGAAAATTTTATAATTTCAATAAATATTTGAAAAGAAATGAGTGAAATCAAAAGCTAAATATACGATAGAAGTCAGATTACAATATATTTTGTGTCTTTTTGTATGCAAAAGATATTAATACTGTTTCTTTAAGAATATTACACTAAGGGAAGATTAAACTATTACGTGTTTTTTTCTTGTCAATAAGAAAAATATAATGCAGAAGTTTTGGGGAAAAGCAATTATGTGATGAAAAGTCTTCGTCAACGGTAATGTCCATGCAAGTTTTTACATTCAGAACATAATTGATTGCAGCTTTTACGTCCTATATAAATGCTTACGTGTATTATAAATTTAGTCAATAATTTTACTAGGTTTGACAATAAATTTTCGGAAGGTATATAAAAAAGCTTTTTACATTACCTACACAATTGATATTATTTTAATTTTAGTCAATAATCAATTTGGATATAGTTTTTCAATTGTTGTTTTTCTTAAGTAAAGTAGTTTAATTCCTGGAAAATGTTTCGATATTATCCATCTGGAAACAGATTCAATCCGCCCAAAAAGCTACCTTGGATAAATATAAGCCTCAAAAATTAGAAAACTTCAAAATTTGATACTCAAAATTTTAACAAAATAATTTTTTTTGTATTAATGCAAAAATCTTCCTACCCGTAACAAATGAAAAAAAGCTTAAAATTATGTTACTTTATGAATATTTGTGATTATAAAAATTCTGCGTAACATTAAAGTTAGCATGTTAAGTAACATTTTAATAATCACTGATAATTACCTGTATTGATAAATACCTTAATCTCTTTAAAATACATTTTTGGAATTCTTTTCAGAAATGCAGTTGCAAAAGTTTACACTTTAGGGACTAGAAATTAATACTTAAGCGATGAAGAAACAAAAATGCTCTCGAAAACTGGCGAATCACTAGTAAGGAAGGTGGAATGAAAAGCATCATAACTGCTTTAACCACAAGATGAAACTTAAGGATGTTTCTACTAATCGTCTATTAACTCTGTTTCTCCTGGCAATCAAACAGATTTTCTTATTCTTTGTTCTGCCTTTCTCTTCAGTCGTTCGAAAGATTTAAACTACATTTCCAAATTCTTCCTAACTTAAATATTAACATGCTACCTATAATGAATATGTATTTTTTTCCATTTGCACTTTCGACAAGGATTCTAAAAAAGTATTATTTATAGCAGTGGCGTAAGCAGATTTTTTCAAGGGGGGTGTTCATAATTTTCAGAAACTACTAAAAGAAATTCGAGCATGTAATAAAACACTATTATTTCCCTAATTTAGACAGCTGGACAATTTTGACTTTTTATTCAGACAACATTGTTTAGTTAAATTTTGATTTGATTTTTTAAGTTTAAGAACATAATGTAATATCTTCTCGCGTGTAATATCTTCTGAAAAAAGTCTAATGTCATATGGGTGGGATGTAACACTTTGAGGGCCACTTTCACATTCATCTGATTTTGTTATGCTAGAAACGTTTTCTTCAACGAAAGTATCACATTTCAGTTCAACATAAAAACTTACATTGGTACTAGATGCTGTCACCTCACTAATTGCAGGTCGTGATTTTTTCTCAAAATTATTAAAAATTGTTGAATTCTTGCGTTTTGACATCCTAAGGATCCGAAAGCAACATATATATATATATATATTGGCACAGAAATATCCGCTATGCTACGATCTCAAAGTTTCGAGCCGGAATGAATAACTTCAACGAGCACAGTATCTCCAATGGTATTGTTACTGATTTCTTCACTAGTCGAAATAGTGGCGACGAAGGGTTCGGCGATTGAATGAACTTTTTGTTAAGACAAAATAAAACAGATTTAGCAACGAGCTCTGAGAGACAAACGGCAGAGATAACTCTTAGTCTGACTAACTAACTCCACTGTACTCCGTTCCCCCTTTTATATAATTTTTCACCGCATCTCCATAATTCTCGAATTGTCTCAAAGACGACAGAACGTCTAGGATTCCAGAATAATCGCGTTAAGACCTCGAGAATGACAGCCAGTCTCGAAAACTATCGTGACTGGCAGGACAGAAAGGAACCAGTCCTTAACAGTATCACGTGAATTTGGTTTCAAAAGTACAATCCTATTATAGTAAATGTCTTTTCAGTATTCTGAGAAATACCGTGAGAAAAAAAACGTAGGCATAAGGCAAATAAAAATATATAGTTTAAAAAAATAATAGCCCCCATAATTTCTATTAAAATTTTTATTTTTGCCATTTTGTCTGAGCTCAAGGGGGGAGTTTAAACCCCTAAACCCCTCCCTCGCGTACGCCACTGATTTATACAGATAATAAAGAAACCTTTCCCCCTCTAAAACATTTCTATGTTCAGCGAGGATGAAAATCCTGTTTCCTTAGAAATAGCATAGTAATTAATCCAAATTATTTTTTCAGGGTTGTACCAAGTAAACAAATACAAAATTTGCTCATCATTAGTTTAGTTAGCTGTTAGTTTAGGTTATATTAAAAATAAATTTTAAGAAAGGTAGAATTATTTGTTTAGCTTAGTGATATTTTTTTTTTTATTCGAAAATTTATTCTTAGAAACGCTATAATTTTACTACAAACTAGAAATTTATGTCGAAGTTAATAACACAGGTAAATTAACTTTTGGGAGACTGATTTTTATGTTAAATTCAAAAAGTACATGTTTTTAGCAATATTGAGCCAATATACTATGCTATAACAATTGTAATTTTTCATGTCTACATTTCTTATTTTACTAGAGCGTTGGTGAGTTTTTAAATCTTGACATTGTGTGCTTATGAAAATGGACACTATTTGAAACGAGTGCTTATAAAATGGACACAGCTCGAATTAGTCAAATTAATAAAATTAACGCATCTATTTAAGAAATGGACACATCATTTGATTCCGGTTCTCGAAGTATTGTATTGTATTGTATTGTAATGAGTATAGTTCTTGTGGATCGTGAAGAATGATCGCTATCGTCCATCGATATAAATCACTCGCAACATTTTAATAAATTATTCTTTTTTTAAGAGATTTTACAAAATAAACAGTTGTTTTTACAAGGTTGCAGCGGATTCTATAAGTTTATAATAGTGGCAGTAAATTTACGTTGTAGGAGTTTAGATTTTTCAAACCCACTTTGTCGTTTAAAATTCTGAATACGAAGAGATCGCGTGAAAAATTACATTTGTAATAAATCTAGCCACCTCCATCTTGAAGCTCGGGACTTTATCCCGTAATGACAATGTTTAGTATTTAAATAAGAAAGGAAAAGTAAGCAAGTAATTTCGAATTTACTTGAGAAATTTGAGCTGAAATCTAAAAAGGTGAACTGTATCCATTTTTGTAAGCAGCATTTCGAGCTGTGTCCATTTTCGTATACAGCATTTCAAACTGTGTCCATTTTCGGAAACAGCATTTTGATCTATGTCCATTTTTGTAAACAGAATTTTGATTTTTGTCCATTTTCGTGAACGGCATTTCGAGCTATGTCTATTTTCGTAAACAGCATTTCAAATTGTGTCCAATTTCGTTAACAGAATTTCAATATGTGTCCATTTTCGTAAACAGCATTTCGAGCAGTGTCCTGATGTAAAAACTCAGCGACGAGCAGTAATATGTAGTTCATAAATAAATAATAAATAAATAAACGTATAAAAAATTGGTGAGCAAAGCCTAAAAATAGCTAAACGCTAATCTTTCATTGACTCAACGTTGATGAAAAGTCTTTTACTGCATTGAGAAAAATTAAGTACTTACATAAGAACTTTAAAAATACTATAAAACTTAATGCTTTAGTTAATGTTGATAAAATACACACTTATAATTTTTGCTCAATGCGACTTTTATTTGCACTTTCGTGGAGTATGATCAATGTTTTAGTCGCTTTATTCGATATCGTAAAATTTCACCAATAAACAATACGAGTTATATGAAATAAAAAATCCAGCAAAGATAAAATGTATACAAAAATTTCTGAGTTCATGAAGATACATAAAAAAGTACGAAATATACGAAAATAAAAATATGCATGAATCAGAACGTAATTAGTTGGTATTAGGTATGTAAACTATTACGTCATTAAAAAGTGTTTAAGTAAAAAATACCACCAACCTTAAAACATAAAAACTGGTAAATTTCCTTTAAAATGAACATAAGTCAAGATGAAAGACTAAAAGAACAGTAATATCAAGAAATTTCAGACTCGAATTAAAGTATTAAAGCCAACAGGTCCCACAGGGCATAGGTAAACGTTATCACCATTACGTTGGCGTTATGACATGATTTACCGTCGATGGTATCACTTGCAGATATCCGATGCTACATTCGATTTAAAAAGAAAGAAAAAAAATTAGAGGAGTTGAGTGATATCATCACAATATGTATTTCTCGCAGTTTCTAATTTTTGAAGTTGTTGGAGAAAAACCATTTCGCTTGATAACTTTTCTGACTGAAAAGACGAGGTAAAAATTCACTAAAACTAGAATTCCCATTTTTTTCCCAGAACAAAAATGCCATTACAGCTTAAACAAAAATGTTTACTTTAGATTATTTTTCATGACACAGTAATTATTAAAAAGCAAAAGAATTATCTGAAAATTATTGTTAGAAACTGAAAAATGGATATCGTTTAATATCAGTTTATAAAAATGGAAACGGCTCAAAATGAGAGTTTTAGAAAATAGACAAAGCATTTTATTCCATTTTTCAATCTTCTCTTAGGAGTATTTTTTTTTTAAGAATAAATTAATGAATACTAATAAATTCATAATGTGATGTTGTTGATTTGACTTAGTCACTGAGTGATTTTTTTAAAAAATTAGTCTTTTTTTCAAAGGACTTTAAAAGTCAATAGTTGTTTGAGGTAGGTTGACACGGGCCTGATAAATTCATTATAGTAGCAGTAAATTTACGTTCTAGGAATTTAAGATTTTTAGAAGCCACGTAATCGTTTCAAATTCTGAATAAGAAGAGATCGTTTGAAAAGTACTGTAATATACCCTGACACTGAAGTCCGGTATTTCGCCCGTAATGATTATGCTTAGTGTTTAAAAAAGTAAGAAATAGTAAGAACGAAACTTTTGAATTAGTGATTAAATTTGGCTAGAACAATGATAGATTTTTATGTTTCAATCACGCATTTTGAGCTATATCATTTTTTAAACATGCTTTTTAAGCTATGTCTATTTTCTCGAACACGCTTTTTGAGCTATGTCTATTTTCTTAAACACGCTTTTTGAGCTATGTCTATTTTCGTAAACACGCTTTTTGAGCTACGTCTATTTTCTTAAACACGCTTTTTGAGCTATGCTCATTTTCTTAAACATTCTCTTTGAGCTATGCTCTTTTTCTTAAACACACTTTTTGAGCTATTTCCATAATTAAAAGCTTACGATTGTCACAGACGTAACAAAATATAATATTCAGATAATGCAAAAAGAAAAGATAAAACTCTTCAAATAAATAAATTAGAATTAAATGAAATGAATAACTGATAATATATACATATTAAACAAATCAAACATCAAATGGAAGAAAGGCACAATAATATTGTCTAGAATAACTCAGGATGTCTTAGGTCTAACATATTTTTTTTTCTTAAATGCATACGTATTGTTGGAATGAAAGAAGCTATATTATTCTTATTATCAAACTCTTATATGAATAAGAAAGGAAATACATTTTTGTGTCATTAACACAAAATTACATATTTGCAAATGAATATTGGCGAAAGCTATTATTAAAACGTATCTATTATTAATGGGATAAGCATTATCAATGACAATCATCTAAATAGGATTCCGCTTGAAAAATAATTACATTTACACTTTCTATTCTTCTCTATGAATACTATTTTATACGCTTGTTACTGGAACGACGTATACAGTACTTTTAGTACGATCAAAATTGTTGTAATTTTTTCCCAAATCATCGAAAATAAATTTAAAACAATAAAATTTTAAAAATATTGACAAATTTTAAGAAAAAAATTTAACAATTTATGATTTATAAAAATTTATTTTAATTTTAAGACGCCAGTATGTTGTGTTCAATGCGTTGCAGAGAAAAGAATAAAGTGTCATCAGATCATACGATAAAAAATGATCCAATAATTGCGGATGATAGTTTCCGTTTTATAAATAGAATTTTCAGATTATTCAACATTGATTTTTCATTGAAGGAAAATTCTATTAGCAAAATATTAAAGTTTATTAAACCAATTAATTTATTAAATATTTATGTATTTTATGTTTTGGCCATTGAGTTGAGAGCGTATGTTCGAATAAATGCCCCAATTGGATTGACTGTGTCATTGGGAAGTGGAACATTATTGGCTTCTGCGATTCGTTTAACTGTGTACAAACACCAAAAAGAAATGGCTCTGTCTTTGAGAAAATCCTACGAGCTATTATTTGACATTTATGAGAACAAACCACCATTTATAATGCCGAAAATGATAATTTATTTCATTGTGGTGTTAATTATTTCAATTTGGTGTTTTTTTACTTTTATTTTTGATTTCGAGACGCCTATAGATTACCATTTAAAACACTATTTCTTCGGTTATTTTCCGTTGCTTTCGTGTCCAGTTTTCCGTTACCTGTTTAAAATAATTATTTTATTATTGGAGAGCTTTGAGGTCATCACTTTTTACTTTTTTCCAGGCTTACTTGTTATTTATTGCAGCTATCAATGTTCTCTTTTGGTATTATACAATGAAGCCTTAGAAAGGAAGATAAAATTGAGTTTACAAATGGATCAGATTCAGAAAGAATTTCTGATGTACTATAACAAGATGGAGAAACTTATTCGTATTATAGAAAATGCTCAATCTCAAATTCTATTCTTTCTTTACGCATACATTTTAAGCTGCATATTTCAGGTAATAATATTATTAGAGAGATTAGTTTTTGAATGAAATGCTTTATGAATATTTTATATGACTATTTCGTTATTGGATTTCCTAACCTATTTTACCATTAAGTTTTTTGATAAATTAAGATTGTAAGTTATGAAATTCGAAAGCAGTTTTTTATTTTTTATCAAAGGAAAATTTCGGAATTATAATATAATACAATTCAACACATCTTTTGCTTTTTCTGAAATTGCTACTTGTCAACTTAGTTATGCATATTTTTTATTCTTTTTACGAAAATTTTTTATTAAATATATTTTTTATACTTTTTTAATTGTTTTGTATTGATTAAGATCAAAGTGAGAAATATTATAATTAAAGTTTTAATAAATTTGTGGTAATAGAATGCAGCATGAAACACCGGTGTCTTTTTCTGCTTTATAGATAAAATTTTCCAAACCCAACTCAATTCCAAACAATAATTTTTCAAATTTGTACTTATTTGCAGTTATTTAGATCTAAAAGAAACAGTTATTCATCATTGAAATTTCCTTAATTTAAAAAAAACAATTATTGATAAATTTTTGAATATGTATGAAAGAAATTTTTTTAACAACCTTTTTCTGGATTTTATATTTTAGTACAAATATAATTCCGATAGTCTAACGATTAGTAATTATTGGATAGTTTTTTATATTTAAAAAATATCGAAATTTATTGTTGCTTGTAGTTAAGAGTGTCAGAAAAAAGATATATAAAAGGGACACCGGTGTCCAATCAGCGTCAAAGGGTTAAAAATTACTGTTACATTCGTTGCAAAAAAATTCTCTCTATTCTTAAATTCTTTTTTGTTTATTCATACAACAATAGTGCAAAATAATAAATATTAAAAATCATAAAATAAACAATATATAAATTGCTTGACAAAACACAAATAATAAATGTAAATTATTTTTGTGCGAAATAATCTTAAAAAAAAGAGCTTTACAATTAACAAAGCATTTCTTTATTTCAAATAAATAAAGTTTAAAATACTTTTTCACCTCAAGGATTAAGGTAAATTCTTATTTACAATCATAACTTTATAATTTTAATTAATTTGAATTCATTGAAAAATGCAAAGAATAAATTATTGAGGTGCATTACTAAGCAGAAAAAATTAATTAATTCATTGAAAAGATAATTTAACAGTTCTTGTTTTGTTATTAGAATTGCTATTTTAAAAACAAATATTTCGATCAACGAAAAATAGATAATGAAAATTCTTTTGTTAAAAGAACAGTTCGCGACCTGAAATAATAAATGTTGAAAGTTTTCATGCTTAATGACAGTTTATCTTTAAATGTTGAAAATGGAAAAGTTTTTCAAATCCATTAATTCTAAAGTTGTTATTTTTAAATAATATTTATCTGTTATGTTAAATAATTTTAATATCAAACGCAGAATATTAAAAAAAAACATTTTGGAACGTATTACCAACTGTTAGAAAATATTAAAATTTTGAAATATTTATGATTCCAAGAAATACTTTTGTAATTGATTTTATTAAAAATATTTGCTGCAGACAAATATCAAGAGGTAATGAATGGTTAAATAAATTTATTACTTTTCATTTTGACATCACTTAAAAAAAGTAAAAAAAATGCTTAAAGAAACAGTAACTCCTTTGTTTTCTTAAAGAGAAAAAAAAAATAAACATTAACAGTTCTGTACATAATCTAAACTGTTCGAAAATATTGAAATCTAAAATTTGTTTATTTAGGATTCTAAGAAAAGAAATATGCTCAGCTTTTACTAAAATCTTTACTATATGCAAGCAAATCAATTAATAAGTGGTTAAATAAAGTTAATTTTCGCTTTGAGATCTAAAAAGAAACTGCAAAAATACTTAAATATAATTATTAAAAAAAAAACTTTTCTATGACTCTGCTTGCAAAAGAAAGAAGTAAAATATTGAGTGTAACTTATAAAAATAGAGTCAATTAATATTCTAGAAATTATGTTCATATTATATAAATTTATCTTAAAATGTGTTGTAAGATTTTCTTGTAAAATGTTTGAAGAAAGCGGATGAAAAGTCAGCGGTTTTCGAATAAAGACAATATATCATTAAATAAACAATAATTTCGAATGTTTTAAATGTTTCTGTGGTGATGCGGAAAAGTTGTCACTGACCATATTTAAGAAGTATGTAAAACCTTACTATATCACCAAATCGACCGAATAGTTCAGGAAAAATCAAATTTTAAAAAAGTCGTATTATCAAAATTAGAATTCTTTATTTCTTAAAATTTGATTTCTTTCTTTTTTAACAATTCGAATGATTTCGTTCAATTTTCATGTTTTGCTAATTAAAATTACGTTAAATGATGCAAAAAAATTTTACCTTCAACTATTCAACTTTTCAACTATTATTAAATAAAATAATAAATATTTATTAAAAGTTATTTTTTGCGTGGAATTATCTTTGTATAAATGAATTTTATAATTGCGTGCAAAAAGTTTTCAAATCACGTGACAAGAGCGAATACGCAAAAAATAAAATTAACATAAAGGGTTCCAACTGACCTAACTAGTGGGGCCATATTTCCTAGATTGCTACAAACCTTTACATTTTGCCGATCAGAAATCCGAATTCGTCTAAAAGGGTATGTTTATTTAGAGAAAGTACGGTTTTCTGTCCTATTTCTTAACTTAAAAATATCCTCTGCACCAATCAATTAGCATATTTGAAGTTCCTCCTCCAACTATTAAGATTGAGTCCCAGTCCGAGCAATTAAGAAATGAAAAGTTTCAAGCTTTAACCGCAAGCAGATCAACAAATTTTGTGATTTTTTTAAAAAATTATTTTTTAAATTTCAAGCATTTTTACTTAAATTTTCATACTTTTTGACCCATCAATGCGGCAGAATATATCAGAGTTACAATATTTTGCATACTTCTTGGTAGCTGCCAACTTTTCTGTTTTATCGCTAAGAGATTTACGATACTTCGACCCATCCTATTGTATAATTTTTAACTTAATAAAAGCAATATGTTTTATTTTAGGTGGCTGGAGTACTAATTACAGCAGCAATGCGAACACAGATCATCGTAAAGGGATTGATCCTCATCTTTTCTGGTTTGTGTCTACTAGTCGCTGGTGTCATTGGATATTTGACTTTAAGTTTTCAGACATATCAAGTATATCTATCATCTGTGCAGGTAAAGCGCATCGTATTCCAAAGTATGCCAAAACTTATCTGCGAAAAAACAGACTTCGCCGCATTGCGTGTCATTTTGTTGCTTGCAGATGATTACCCTAATCAAGTTTTATTCACTGGATGGGGCTTCTTCTCCTTAGACGGAAGTTTTGCATTGACATCGCTCGGTGCTATCTTTACTTACATGATGGTGATGATACAGGTTTCAAATGAGGAATAATTCATTTGTTGAAGAAAATACTCTGCTTACGTTGTAAACTAGGAATTCTTTGAAATTAGAGGAATATATGAACCATGTGTATGGAAAAAGACACTGCTTACGTTGTAAACTAGGAATTCTTTGAAATTAGAGGAATATATGAACCATGTGTATGGAAAAAGACACTGCTTACGTAGTAAACAATAGGAATAGAAGTATTATTTGACATCAAATAAATAAATAGATTATGCGTATGGGAAATACGCTGCTTACGTAGAAATTAAGAATATAAGTATTATTTGGCATTAGAAGAATATATGGACCACGTGTGTGGGATAACGCACTACTGATCACGTGGTAAACAAGGAATATTCTTTGAAATTAGAGGAATATATGGATCATGTGTATGGTAAAATATACGACTTATGTGGTAACTGCTTATGTGACACTGCTGCTTATGTGGTAAACTAGGGCTAGAAGTAGTATTTGACATTATAGGAATATATGGACAATGTGTATGGGAAAATACATTGCTTACGTAGTAAACTATAGGAATATAAGTATTATTTGACATTGGAGAATTATATGCATCAGGTGTATGGGAAAATACACAGTTTACGTAATAAATGAAGAATAGAAGTATTATTCGGCATTATAGCAATATATGGACCACGTGTGTAGCATAATACACAATTGCTTACGTGTTTAACTAAGAATAAAGGTATTTTTTGAAAGTTGAGGAATGTATGGTGTATATGTATGGGAAAATAGCAAATAGAAGTATTATTTGACATTTGAGAAATATATGAACTACGTTTATGGGAATATACACTGATTATTTAGTAAACTAGGTATAAAAGTATTATTCGACATTAGAAGGTCCAATTTATGGTTTACTCAGTGCAATAAACTACATTTCCCACACTATCATAATATGGTCGCGATAATATGAAGTCGAATATTATACAAGCGATTGGACAAGCTGACAGCTGGATAAATTCTTCCCTGTACTGATTCCTTAAAGTTTAAGTATGGTAAATAAATGGAACATGTTTTTTTCAGTTAAAATTAAAAGGTTTTATGCAAACAAGAGGTAATTTCCAGTTAAGAATTTATTTTAATTAATTTCAGAATTGTTTGCTTTCCCGTACCAATCTGTCTGTACAAGACTAACTCTTTATTGCATCAGAGGCTTTAATTATTTAATTTTTTACAGGATATAATATTGATTAATTTAATACATTTAACTAAAGACAGCTATCGATCAAAATATTGTACTGCTATGATTTATAAACATCGTGGAGATATAATTATTACCATCTCTAAAAGATTTAGACTTAATTTTTAAATTTTACTAACAGCCTTGATTTATCAAAGGCTTGCAAGGTGTAAAATGCTGTTCCCATAAATTTATAGTGATGCATTTTAACTTTTTGATGGAAAATTAAAACTAAAAAACAAAACTTGCTGACGATTTTTTTTTTACGAAACTTGGAGAAAGAAGAAATTTTGTTGACTAAACCATTGCACATAAACGTTGTGTATAAGCACTTCTTCTAAAAAATTGAAGGAAGAGTTGGGAAAATATACACAGAGAGAATTAAAAGAAGAGCAAAATGAAAAGAGATAAAAATATTGCTACTGTAACAAATTTTATAAATTGTTTTCTATTAAGATTAGAAGATTTTGCAACTATGGTTGTTCAATTATACGGGAAAAATGAGTGTATAACAATATCACGAACTTCATATTCAACAATTCTTGTATTAAACTGATAATTTTATTAAACTAGATTTTAATGACCCGAAATTTCAGAAATAGTATTTATCAAGCTATGAGATTTATTTTTACTTATTTTAGATTCATTGACTGTTTCAACAATAGTTTGAGTACGACAAGATTCATTTAACTCCGATAATTATAATATTGTCATACCAGATTTACAAAACAAAATTTTCTTAATTTTTGAGTAATATTTTAAAACATATTTGAGGCTTGTGGTCGCAGATTAAAAACTTTTTTGTTTAATTAGTATATTGGGTGTTCCACAATTATCATTCTTATTTTAGAATCCCAGTAAAAAGGAATAAAATAAAAATGCACATTAGGTATCTCAAATTAATTTCTGAGAAAAAAAATCAATCAAAATCTGTCGAAGCATTACAAGGTAAGCGAGATCGAAAATATCAAAAATTGTTTGGCAGCCGTATAAATATTAAAGTTGTTTGAAGATAAAAGGAAAAAATCGGTTATGTCCACAAAATCTGATTCTGAGGAGAAAAACGAATTTCCAGGCGGAACCGTATTCTTACAACATCTTTGATGCGTAATAATTTTCGGGGACAACCAATTTTCCGTTTTATTAATGTGTCAAAACTTAATGCAACAGACGACAATAGAATCGTAATTTTTGTGAAAAACGGACATAAGCCGCTTTTCCCGCTTGATCTTTGCTTATTAAAGTAACTTTTCGCATATTCTCAATTTCATCTCGTAATGTTTTAACATGAAAATATAATTGTCAGTAATGCTATTCAATTATGCTTTTATTCTTTTCTGCTGTATCTAGATTCGATTTTGTTTCGATAAAATCTGACCTGAAAGACTGTCCCATGTACATGATCTGAGGGACGCTGGAACTATGTGCATATGACATGGCAAGTTCTAAGTCAGCCACACATGTACTTCCAGCTTATCATTCAATATTGCTTTTAGTACAAAGATATAAAGTGATCTTAGGCAGATTCTAAATTACCCCATACCATACTTAAATTTGTTTATTCATTTAGAATTTTTTTTAAAAATAATATATTCAACGAAATAAATATCTTGTTGTAAACCAGCTTTTCGAATTCTTTTAGGTTTGGTTTAAAAATAGATTTCAACCATACCGACATATTCCATATATAAAAAATATTCCAGATGACGTGATTCCAGGTAATATTAGTACATACAGTAAATATGTAAAATTTTTTTAAATGGATTAGGCAAACTTCTTAGTAAAAATGTCTTAACTGATCAAAACCATAATTTATTTTCGTATCAGCTAAATGCAATTAATGTATATGTCACGGTGAAACACTGAAATCTGGAGAATGTCGACATTCACCGTTGAATGTCAACATTCATGTAGTCGCTTGGTGTATGTCCGAAATATTTGCTAAATACCCTTATTTCTGACTTTCACCGGTGAATGTTGACAACCACATAGTCGCTTTGGTGAATGTCCGAAATATTTATTACATTCGATTTGATATGAATTTATTCGTGGAAATAATTACATTTATTCGATATTTTAATACTTACTGACGATAGATCAGTAGAAACATCAGTGTTTGGAGTATTGGGCCATACATTTATATTTGACCGGTATACATTTGCCCGGTATACCCTACACTGATGTTTTTTTAAGGTTAAGTGCCACTGCCCTGTATACATTTACCCGGTATACCTTACACTGATGTTTTTTTAAGGATAAGTGCCACTGCCCGGTATACATTTGCCCGGTATACCCTACACTGATGTTTTTTTAAGGTCAAGTGCCATTGCCCGGTATATATTTGCCCGATACTCCAAACACTGATGTTTCTTCTAATCTATCGTCAGTAAGTATTAAAATATAGAATGAATATAAATATATCAAATAAATATAATAATATCAACGAATAAATTAATATAGAATTGGATATAACAAATATTTCGGACATTCACCAAAGCGGCTATGTGATTGTCGACATACACCGGTGAGGGTCCGTATGTACAAGAATGCAATGAAATATTCGATCTTTCACCGACGTATTTAGTGTTTGTCGACATTCACCGGTGAAAGTGAACAACCACTGATTTCGGTCATTCGCCGTAACATATACATCGAGTATTTTTGATCAGCAAAAAGGTTTTGTTAAACATTTCAAATAATTTACTCACAAAACTCTATATTTAATGAAATGTATTCCTAAAGTTTGACTCATAAATGTCACATTAAGTCGTACGCAATTAAATTACTACCTCAAATTAACAATTATATGATAGTTTTTTGTTGATTTCAAGCAAAGGATTAAATAAAATATATCATGAAATTATTGAGACGGCTTTATTGAATATTAAGTTTGTGTAATTTTGCATAAAATTCAAACAACTGAGGGGAAAAGGTATAGAACTGTGTTCAGACGTTCATATCTATGCAACTTAAGATTAATCTAATGAAAGGTGGAATATATGTAATATAAGGGATTAAAATTAAGAAAACAGTGGCTTTCAAATTAAATTGGGTGAAAATCAAGTTGGATTTTTTTAAAATTAATCACTTATAAAACGATCACTTCTACCAATGCGTGTGAAATAAGAAATTCACCTTTTGCAAACTGTAAAAACATTTCAAAAGTTATTCTTAATTTTGACCTGTTTTTGCATGAATTGTTGATAACATTCATGAGCTAAAAAATGGTCGAAAAATATATTTAAGTAAAAAATCAAATCACACGTTTTCACTTAATCTTTAACTATTGAAAAACACATTTTTTAGCATTATGAATTGATTATTTATTTATATATTGTTACGCACACATATATAGGCTTATGTTCTCATTACAAAGAACGACTTATAAGACTTTGTCGAGTTGGAGATCGAATAAGTTTGAGATAGACAATATGAATGTACATCCAAGATTGCGGTGGGATTCGAACTTGCTACCTCCATTCCACAAAGTGTTTGGTGGAACGCCAATACAATTCAGATAACCGGTGTCAGGGAGCCGTCCTGATGCTTCATTTACATATACGCTTATTCTTACCTAATACTGATATATAGCACTGCTATATAAATTCCTAGGTAAGCCGTACTTTGAAGCAAGCAGACAAGTCTACATTATCAAGTCCGGAATATCTATTTACCTGTAACAATAAATACATATTCTGGAGATTAAAGGTAACGGGTTCGAATCCCACCGTATCCCTGGATGTATGTTGATGTGCTTTTTTCTTATTTGTGATATTTGTTCTCCGAGTTGACAAGTGTTTATAAGCCATTCTTAGAACTAAGCACATGAGATCGCATATGTATGTGAATGTATAAATATCTCGGTGAGGGTCTCTGAGGCCAAAAATACGAGATACACTTCCACGCAACACCATGTACGTTCAAACACGTATGTTCTGCGCTCACCGCAGTATAGTCTCGATTGTCTACAGAGCTAGCAAAAAACGTATGCACGTTGTTGCTGTTTCTTATAACACTTGGACAAGTTGTTACAAGTGCAATAGCACGGCCATTGCGAATTAAGTAAAGAAGGTGTGCCTTTCGTTTGACAAGAGCACCACAAGGGTGTAAGTACGTCTTTATTCAGAACCTCCCGGTGGGATGGCACAACCATTTATTCATTAGGCCACTTGCACAATTTTGACATAGATCTGGAGGGTAAGGAAATTTGCTCCCGATCCATGTATCCATGCTACTACTCAGCGACAGACCACAAGCACGTATGTCACATGTACTCAGTGTGTTTTAGCGGAGTCGAAGATCGAACACTAGCAGGGCTAAATCACGTCCATGACAATGTGCACACAAAAGAAATCCAAAAACAACGATGGGTCTTGGTTGGAGACCCTCAAGCAATCAAGAGCAGGATGAGGGCATGTCTGATCAGAAGAACATTTTAAAGCACTTAGCACCCTTAGTGTATGTCAAAGATTACATAGGCCCACTGAAGAAGCGAGTGAGGTTGACCCTGATCATGCCTGCTGCAATTTAGTGCTAAAGAGCACACATGTATGTAAAATTGCAAGATGCAGCGTGAAAACACTAAAAACACTTTAATGATTTTTAGCCAAATCGCTCTGAAGCGTGGAGTTAGCAGGTTCAGTCCTCACAGTAACCTTGAATGCATCTTTCATTTTCTCCTTATTATGGTTTCTACGCATTTACACGGTTTGCATAGCCGCTGGTGATGCATATCCTAGCACTTACACTCAACCAAGGGACTGTCACCCACTAACGACGGAGTTAAAATGAATCGACTTTTTATGTTAGTCAGAATTTTTTCGGACTCGAGTCCAATAATTTAAAATGTGCATATTCTAGAAATATGTAATTGTCGTGTCATTTGAAATGTATCTTGCGCAATGATAGGAAAATATATAACGCCTTTCATTAAAAATGAAGGTTGGGAAGAGAAAAAAAAAAGAATTAAAATCATCATATGGTTTTGGAGTACGCTCCCCTTTCACTAGGAACCTACCTTAATCTTGTAACTCTCAAATAAATTCATTTTAGGATTTTAGATGATTTTAATCCCTTGTTTGCTTTTTTTCCATCTCCATAATTATTGAACATAGTATAAAAGCATTGTCCTTTAAACCTTAATTTACAATCCAATGTACATAACGTTTTATTCATTTTATGATGGTTAAATATATATATATATATATATATATGTTAATAAGTTTTGGGCAAAATAATATAAGCCCTCTGAAGGTTGTTTTTATTTTTGAAAATTAATAAAATTATCATAATTAGAATTTTTATTTGCTAAATTAAAATACAAGGGATAGATGTTATTTAAACTTTAACATTAGGAATAGACAGCCTTAAAGAAAAACAAAATAAATTAGTATGTAAAAGAAAATCAACTTTTCCAATAGAAAAATGTGTAGTAGATAATAATTGTATTACTTGTTCTTTAATTATTTGCGACCAACTCCATAAATATAAAAGTGTTAGAAATGAAAGGAAAAAAATAACATTTTCTATCATTATTTAATAATTAATCTGAACCTTTTATGACTTTCTTCCCAAGGACGATTGACAAAACAATCGATATTTTATTTACGTAAAAAAAAATCATTAACCTACGGTGGTAAGAGCTGTTAATGGTTCACTGAAAAAGAAGTCGTAAAAAATCTCTTTTTGTGTGTAGAAAAGAAACTTTTTTTTGGCTTGAACATACGCCATTATACACAAATAGATCTAATTTCCTGTTCAAAGTTTTTCCTGTTCAAATTACTTAAAGTTTCGTAATTTATGAGACAATAGTGAAAACTATTTCCACTATAAGATCCTACTTAAATTTCAAATTTTAAACTTAAGCATTGGAAACAAGTGGAAAATTTAAAGGCAACCTCAGAACGACATTTTATGAACTAATTATTCTAATTTCCTGAACAATAATTTCACAAAAAATGGATTGGAATGTCATACATTTGTAAAATCTTTGTGAAAACTATTTTCCGTAAAAATACACTTCAAATTAAAAACTAAATCATTTTTCTTTTATATTAGAAGCAAGTGGAAAATTTAAAAGACATTTCGGTAATGCTATTTTATGAAATGAATGCTCTAATTTCCTTAAGATTGTTATTTTTTGCGAAAAATGGCTCATAATTTCGTATATTTGTAGAACTTCAATCAAAACTATTTTCATGAAATATACTCTCATTTCAAATCAAAAACTAAAAAAAGTTTTTATATTGGTAGGAATTGAAAATTTCAGAGAACAATTTGAGAACGTATATAATTAAATTAATTCCCTAGTATTCTAAATAATGTTATTTCTATTAAAAATGGTTTCAAATTTTCGTACATTTGTAGAACTCGTTGTAGAAGTATTTACATTTCAAATTGAAAACTTTAAATAAAGTGTTTGTATCGCAAACAACTGAGAATTTCAAGAAGATTTTATGAACGAACATATAAAATGAGTTATTTTTTCAGTAAACGAAATCAGATTGTAAATGATGAACAAGAACAGTACAAGAAAAATGGCTTGAGGGTACAGCAACAGAATCATGATGCTTCAAGTGGTATAAATTCCAACAGAAGTTTTAGAATTTGTAGAAAAGTATTTGATTTTTTCAATGTTCATTTAGACAATAATGAAAAGTATAGTATATTCCATCTTGTAAACATAATAAATTTATACGTTGTTTACATACTTGCAATGGAAATAAAAGATTACATATACTTTAACGTACCAATAGGTTTCAATATATCTTTGGGTAGCGGCACGTTTTTAGTCATTATTATTCGACTTTTACTAGTAAAGCAGCAGAAATTTTTAGCTTCTTCATTTGCAAAATCCTACGAACTACTAAAAGAAATCAGCAAAGAAGAGAATATAATAATTATGCCAAGAATAACTTTGTATTTTATTTCATCAGCTGTTACAGCATTACTTCTGTTTAGTACAATTGTCTTTGACAGTGAAATTCCTATGGATTTTTACATGGAACATTACTACTTTGGTTGGAAAATCCCAATAACCAACAATGTGGAATATTATTTAATGTACTCAATATTTTTGGGATTTGATTTTTTGGAAATGTTGCTGTATTATGCGATCCCAGGTTTTATCTTAGTCATTTGTTGTTTTCAGTGCACCATTCTTGAAATGTGTAACAGAGAATTGGGAAGAAAGATACAGAGAGCTTCAACAATCAGAGAAGCTGTTGAAGAGTTTTTTACTTTTTATTCTAAAATTGAATCTGCCGTTAAACTATCAGAAAAAGGGCAATCATCCATAATATTTTTTCTGTATGGTTACATTTTAAGCTGCCTATTTCAGGTGGGTATATATTTACTTTTATAATACTTCGATTTAGAATTTATAACATTTCTCGAAAGGATGGTTAAAGATTATATATATATATATATATATATATATATATATATATATATATATATATATATATATATATATATATATATAAAATTATGGCTAAAATTATGTGCAAAACTGGCAATTCATGTTTCTTTCTCTTTTCTATTTTTTTCTTAAATAAATATTTATTTTCTAAAATTATTTATAGTCAACTTCTTTAAATTATCCAGTATAATATTACCTCGCGCACATCCGTTTTCTGGCCCATATCTGGTAACTAACAAATCAAACGCACTTCAGTAATGCAGCAAGAACGCACTTTAAACTCCTCTAGTTACATTCAATTTGCGCTTTTGTTTTCATAGTTTTCATATTTTGCAATCTGGCAATCTTGTTACGTAAACATTTTAAATCATTCTTGAAAAATTTACTGTTCATGTAAGTTCATTATATTTCACTGCTCGCTTTATAGATTTTGTTTTATTCTGCTCTTCCTTTATATTTTATTTTCTGTTTTTACATGTTATTTTTACTTATTGTGTTTAATTTTTTTTGTCGTAATTTCTGAAAAAATTTTTGAGTGCTCCTCACACTATTGTGTTAATATATTTTGATTTGGCTATATTGATACAATATTAGAAAGCACTCTTTTTCGGATATAATCGTGTGGGCTGATGAAAAGATTATATCTTTTATTTTCTGGTTTTTAAAAAAACTTTTTTTTTTCTTCTTTTTCCAGTTGTTTGTTATTATTATTATTCCCCCCCTTTTTTTTTCATTTGTCTGTAATTTACCTCTGTTTTATCTTCATTTTAAACTTATATATATATATATATATATATATATATATATATATATATATATATATATATATATATATATATATATATATAGTTCAAAATGAAGATAAAACAAAGGTAAATTACAGACAAAAGAAAGAAGGGGGAAGCAGCTTAAAATGAAACTTATTGTTTTTCTTAATTTTTTGCGTGTTTTTTTGTATTTTTATATATATATATATATATATATATATATATATATATATATATATATATATATATATATATATATACAGAAGAGTCCCGATTGTCCGAGTTAATGTGGATCACGACTGACTCGGATAACTGAAAAACTCGGTTAAAGGAAAGAGTTTAAAAAAGGAAAGAAAGTAGTAGGTATAAATGCAATATATTTAACAAAATGCAAAATATATGCGAGTACAAGACATACAATTCATATTATAATTAAAAAGCTTACATAAAAACACTTAAAGAGCATACTTTACGAGAATTAAAGAGTTTTTACTTAAAAAAGTCCTTAATTGTTTTTTTTAATTTTACATTACTTTGGCACTTTTCTGTAGCAATGTTTCGCCATTTTTTTAGGGATAACAGGAAGGCTGGTGTCGTCTCTTCTTGTTATTCTATATATTCAATAGAATTTTCGATAGCTTTTAGTCACTTTTTAAGAGAGATTTTTAAATGTTGATTTTCATCGTCACTGTCTTCATCATCTTCACTAGATTCATTTTCCTAATTGACGATATTAACAATCATTTCATCGGTAATCTCGTGTTTTTCGTCAGCTTGTTTTCCTCAGTGTTTTGAAGATAAATATTAGAATTTTTTTTGGTGGTAAATTTAAAAATAAAAAATAAACTAGTACAAAAAAAACCTTGATAGCTCAGTTAAAGCGGAAACTCGGATAATTGGGGCTCGGATGAGCGGGACGCTACTGTATATATATATATATATATATATATATATATATATATATATATATATATATATATATATATATATATATATATATATATATATATATATATATATATATATATATATATATATATATATATATATCATTTACCAATGAAACGACCCGGCAATGGCTGCTCTATATTGCTCCCAGTTTAAGCCAATCACACAAAACTAACTCAAAATGTTCTAAGTAGGTTATAGCAGCGGGTCCTAATTTCTTTCACTCATGGAACCTTTGATGATCGACTTTCGTTTAGAGGAACCTCGACTTTATCAATTAAGTTCATCAGCAATTGCGAACATATTAACCAAAGAAAGACCAATAATTATTTTGAATGTGTGAAGTTTTTCAGTATCCATCAATGCCAGTTTTAAAATTATGTTTAACGTTCAGACAGTTTCAGTCTGGAACGGCATTTAATCTAGTACAGAATTTGGTTTTGGTGTTTGCATAAGCTAAAAATGAATAAAATAAGCTGGGGGAAAAATTGGTTTTATGTTGAAATAAAAACGAGCAAAAATTAACAGTTATATAAGTTGAAAATGGTTACCAGGGAAAATGTTGTTATTGTTGCAATTAGTTTTGTTTTGGACTGAAATAAAATTCAAGCGAAAATAATGAAATTTTTTTATAACTGATGATTGATTTTTGATTATTTATTCAATCTATTGCTTTTTTCCCCTGTAGAATTTTACTTAAATAATTTCATAAAAGTAACTAGATTATTCAAGAAACAATTGATTATAAATGAAATATAAATATAATTGCAATTTAAAAAACAACAACCATATTTAGTTTATTACATTCCTAACTTTTGGAACCCCTGTAAACCAAGGGTTCTACGGAACCCAAACGTTTCATGGAACCAATTTTGGGACCGTACTGTTGCAGTCAGGTTAGCTGGAAGAGGTTAAAAATGTGCCAGAAGATAAAGATGAGGTTAAAAAGGTGAAGAAGTTAAAAATGTTTCAGAGGATCCGTTAAAATATTCCTTTGCAAGGAATCTCTTAATATAATTAGGGCTAATAAGATAACTACGTTATTATTCAAAATTACAATTTGAGCTTTGATATTGGAGTTAAAAATAGAAAAGAAGTTTCTGATGACGTTAAAATTATTTAGACATATATTTATAATTAGTATGTGAACAAAGTTATTACTCAAATGACAATTATTTAGATTATAACTTATCATAAATTAAATTTATTACCTTTGAGCGTTTTTTAGTCTGTTTGATCGAACTATTGAAAAAAAAGTACATAAACTAAAATGAAATAAAATGAAGGATGTCCAGGGTTTCCGAGAGTTAGGACTTTTTTTTAAACAGTTATGATTTTCAAAACTTGGTATTCAATTTAAATTTCATTATTTATCAATTATTTATATTATATTTATGTTATTTTTATGAAATTAGTTAATTAAAACACTTGTTCATAAAAAAAATTCTAATTTTTTTTCTAACAACAATATAACGAATGAATATGAAAAAATGCATTTTACAACGAATAAAAATACCAAAATTCAACAATGAGAAAGTACATATATATTTTTCTAAAAACCATTCTCGACGTTTATTTTCGTCAGTTTTCGTTTTTATTTTAATGGAAACCGTATTTCAGCATTCATTTTTACACTAAAATTTAATGTATACACTAAATTATGCATACACTAAAATTTAAATGACTACTAGACTAGAGGGTGTTCTAGACCTGTGAATTTAATAAAACCGATAATCTTTAGACTAACGATGATAAAATGATATGATGAAAAAATTTCATTCTCTAAATATTTTCAAAATAATTAATGAAATTTAGATCAGTACATATTTTCAAAATAATCAAATGCATATCGTAAATATGTACGCAATTGCTTTCTTTCTATCTTTCTTTCCTTCCAGGCGCGGATACGCACCTAGGTTAGTAAAACCCTTACCCGTATAATCCGCGTCTGGCCACTATTCCAGTCAACCTCAACCCCGTGCTTGATCAGTGGCAATTATTTAAAATTTGTACGCAATTGCTAATGAAATTTATTCATTAAATCCTAGGGTTCCGCCAAAAAAAAGTCGATTCTTTAAGGTATCACAGTTGAAAACAATTGGGAACCGCTGTCGAAGGAATCATCTTGTAATACAATGTTTATAAATTTGTAAAATTTATTAAGAAATATTAATGTCTAGCTCTAATGTTGTAATGGGTTTGTACAATTACAGTATTTTGAACAAATAAATTTTGAGAAGTATATTTCTTGAAATGTGATGTTATACACTACTCAAAACAATTAAAGGACATTGAGATTGTGGGTTGATCCTGCACCTGGAGAATTGTTTGAATGATTGATACATTATCGACAGACGCAGTAGCCTATATGAGATAAAAATGACAATATTTGGCAGAAAAAAATGCGTTTTATTGATCATTTGGGTACAAAAAGAAAAGTCAAAATTTGTGCATATGAGAAAAACAAATAAAAGAAGGTGTTTCTTTAAAAGAAATTTCTTTTTCGTAGAGAGTATGGTTTTCCCGGACGGCCAGCAACTTCGATCACCTTTGAGGCATCGAGTCAATGAGGTTATGAATGAGGGGCTAGGATATAATCTGCCTCACTTCTCTAGAAGAGCTCTTGGAGAGTTTGTGGGAGTGGTAGGCGTTCAACAATTTGTCGGCCTAGAATGTCCTAAACATGATCGATTGGGTTCATGTCCGGAGAAATCGCTGGCCAATCCATTCGTATGATTCTTTAATCCAAAATGAAATCATTCACCAAGTTAGCACGACATGGCCTGTAATTGTCGTCCATTAACATGAAGTCATCTCCAATTGCTGCATCGTAAGGGACTACAATGGGTCTCAGGATCTAATCCTTTTATCGGCGATCGATCAGAGCTCCATTTCGGTAGCTATGGAAATCGGATTGCCCATGATGGAGATGCCAGCATAGACCATCACTCCCCCACCACCAAATCTCACACTTTCGTACACGAACGCAGGATTGTTTCTAGCGCCACGTTTTCTCCAGATGAAAATACCCCTATCATCAGGATAAACAGAAAAACGGTTCTCGTCGGAGAAAAGAATTTGGTGCCATCCATTTCTTCCCCCAGTTCACATGCTCTGTTCCCAACTACCAGCGGGCTCGACGATGCTTTGCTGTTAACGTGACACACACCATTGGTCAGCATGCAGATCTACAGCGCGAAGGTGGTTACAGACAGTTTGCGTCGAAACTGTGGTACCAGTAGCCGAGCGAAGGCGTTGTTGAAGAAGAATGGCATTCACATTTTGGTGTCTCCAAGCCGTTAGAGGTAAATAATGGTCTTCATTAGGCATCATTGCACGTCTACGCCCTTGCCCTGATCTTCGACTTGCATTTCCAGTCTCCAAAAAATGGTCCCAGATCCTGGAAATCACACTTTGTGAACTCCAATGGCTTCTGCTACTTCGGCTTGGTTTAGGTCTTTCTCTAACAGACCAACAACTCTCCAAGCTTCTCATTCGGTTAAATGACTTCGTTGAAATATCGCACTCATCGAAATCGCGCTTATTTAATATCGATCTTTTTTTTCCACTTTGTCTTACATTAAGTTGAAAGGCAAATCAAATTTGCTGCCGATAAAGCGCCGTCTTCGACATCAAATTCAAAATTTTCATTTTGCGAAGTTTGAAAATAAGAAAAATTTACATTTGTGACCCTCTTCTTCCATTTTATGCACACAAAAAATTGCTTATATCGTTATTTTATACAAGACTTACAATATACTTTAATTGTTTTGAGCAGTATATTATGAAACGTAATTTTAAATAAACACCTCTAAATAAAAAATCTAAGAAATGGTAAAAAAAGTTAAAGGATATAAAAATTTTTTAAACTTATTTATGCCAACTAAAAATATTAGTAAATTAAATATATACGTTAAAACAGATCTACATATGCCTTAACATTAAAATGAAATTTAAACTTTTAAAATTTCTAACTACTGCATGATATATATATTCGTTATAGTTTTTAAAATTTTTTAGATTGTGGTCACCTTGCTTAATTTACTCACATGTAAATAGAGATGAATATTTACTTAATAATAATATTACTATTTTCCTAAAATTCGGTGAAAATTTTAAGAGTTGAAATGGAAATCAAACACTACAAATTAATAGACGCCTACAAAGGCAAAATTAATAGAGGCCTGTGCAAACATTTCACTTGGAATGACTTGACAGACAACAGTCAGTATCGCCATCTGTTGATGAGCTTAGTAACTAATAATAAATTTCCTGAGAATAGAACCCTTGGTTACCTAAGCGTTTTGGGCACAGTTGATATATCGCTTTTCCTCCAAAAATTTAAAAAAAAATTTTCTTTTGTTTACTCAAAAAAATTTTTTTTCCAGGTAACAGGAGCTCTTGTGCTAAAACTGGTGAAAACGGAGTTGATCAGAAACAGTTTGTATTTGGTAACAACAAGCTGTTATATGCTGGTTGGTGGAATAGCAGGCTTTTTAACCCTGACCGTTCACACTTTCCGTGTGCACCAATCAGCTCTACAGGTTCAAAGAAATATCTTTCTTCTTCTGTCTGCACAGAAGGCAACAGATATGGATCTAGAAATACTGTGTGCTGTGTTGGTAGTAGCCAATGATTACCCAAAACAAGTAATGGTAACTGGATGGGGATTTTTTCCGGTTGACAGTCACTTCGCACTAACATCTGTTGGTGCTATCGTAACATACATTGTAATTATGATTCAAATAAGTAGTAATTGAGACTTTTAGTAATGGAGTTTGAATTCGAACATCACTTTAAGAGGTCTAACGCTAAAGCCTGTTTAATTAGAGTTAACCATTAACGGTCTATATTTGGTAACATAAAGTTCTTATCTTCAGGTTATTGGAATAGTAAGTTTCCTAACACCGGTGGTTCATACTTTCCGAGTGCACCAATAAGTTCTAGAGGTTCAACGAAATACCTTTCTCTTTCTGTCTAAACAGAAGGTACCAAATATGGATTTAGAAGTACTGTGCGTGGTGCTGATAGTTGCCAATAAAAATTTTCCAAAATAGGTGATGGTGGCAGGATAAGGATTATTCCCGGTTGGACAGTCTCTTTGCGTTAACATCTGTAGGTGGTATTGTAACATATATTGTAATTATGATTTGAATAAGTAGTAACTGAGACCTTCAGTTATGTATATAATTGTTTGAATTCAAGCATGAAAAAATCGGGACAGCTGTCTAGGGACTTTTTTCGGAACAGTATATAAATATTTTAATAGTTTTCAATGCATATAATTGAGCACTGAACAACTCATAATATATTGAGGACTGAACAGTATACAAAAAAATTAAAAACTACTGTTGCGTTCAAAAATAATAGTGTTAATTTGTTAACATTCCCTCCAACCAATATTTAATTTTAAATTTGTATCAGAGTTCAAGATTTCCTCCATCAAATAATTTTTAAGCAGGATTTCAATCATTTTGAAATGATGACTCAGTGAATATTCTGTATAACATTTTTTTTTACAAACGAAATTTTGTGGATGATCCCTCAATTCATCTTCTTATAACTTCTACGATGCAATTACTGTATTGTTGAATGGACTTTTTTGAAACCAGATGAAAGAGACGAATCAATAATTGTGAAAATACGGAACTCCACCGTACAAGATTTGTTATTGCATTTTTTTGAAAGTACTAAACACACATATGACCCCTGAGTTTATTATTACAGTTCATTTTTGGTTTTGTAAAGTAGGTCATTAAATTTCTTTTTCATAAAACAACTTAATTTCAAATCCAGCGGGAAGACTAGATCCATTAACCATGAATATAGTCCGTAAACGGTCTCTAAAAGCGTGAAATATTGAATTTCACGATTTTTACTAACATTACGAATTAAAAATATCTAAATCTTTTGATTCGTTAAATTTATTATTTTATAATTCGCATCGGTATTTGTATGGCACGTGATGTTCGGAATACACAACAAAAATCTGGAATATCAGAACAGAAATCAAAAATAGGGACAAAATATTTTTTTATCAGGAAAATCTGGGTAACTAGTAACCTTGATCATGTTAGTAAGCGAAAATTCGACATTTTAATCATAATTTATTTAGAGTATAGGAATTTGTTAATATTTTACACACTGTACACATGCAATTAAAAAAAAATGTTAAAACTAACTTTCACGAATAGTAAAATCTTACATAGTTTTGTTGATAACAGATGATTTCAGACCAGTATTCTAATCAGAATGTTTTTAATTTTTTAGAAAATGTACATAACAATAACGAACTTACGTAACAATAAAGGAAACTGCCAGAACCTACTCAATAATATAATCTGAATCTCTTCACAAAATATTTTCTGCAGCTAGATATTAGGGCATGGTTAAATTGAAAATTTTCAATCTTTTGTAAGTGTATTAATAGTAATAAGTTTTAAAATTAACTTATTCAACTATAATGAAACTAAAAATTTTACGCCTAAACAACATATAACTTACGGAAGAAATACAACTTAATAACGTTAGTAATTAAAATAATTCACGAAATTACAACAAACAGTTCACTGCTATATTGTTTCAATTTTTTGAATTCAAATACGTCAACCAGAGTACAGACTTAACCCCTTAGCGACCAGTTAATTTTCAAGAAAACGGTCATAAAAGTGCATATTTTTTTTATACAGTACCTATATTTCTTTATTAGTGCTGACATCTAGCTTAAAATAAACTATCTACAATTACCTTGAAAATATCCTGGTACTGCAATCTGGTGTGTGAAATGAGAAATAAAATGTTTTCCGGGCAAAAGAAATGAATTAATTTTATTCTTATTGGCGAGTTACTACTGAACACTCCAGCCCGGGAATATTACGGGAGCGAGAAATTGAGGGTGAAACCTCACCTCGTAACGATAGTCTCAAATATTTTAAATTATTTAGCTAAAAACGTTTTTGTACCTGTAACAGAAACACTCATGCTTGGTATATCAGATAAATATGACGTCATATATCAAGTTCAGAAAAATTGGTTTTCGTTGTTAATTGGGGCATTCATGACTGAGTCGTGCTGTCCTTCCGCTAAACGCTCAGAAACGTGGAGGTAGAGGGTTCGAATCCCGCTGTAACTCCCTAAATGAATCTGTATGCTATTCTTTTCCAATTTATGCTTTCTGTTCTTTCGTGTGAAAAAGGTTAATAAGCCTTTCTTCACATGAAGAACATAAGTCTGCCTGTATAAGAGAATAAATATGTAAATCACTTTTAATTCTCTCCTCACGCTAACAGTTAATAATAAATTGAACATATGTATTCCAGTCGCTTGTAAGTGAAATTATTCATTGATTAAGAGGCACGAATTTGGGAAAAAATTGCGTTCACAAAGATCTTTCATGCTTTGCTCGTCGTCAAAGAGACTTAAATCCATGAGTCATTAAGTCTATAACTAGAGCTATTAAATCTAACTACAAGTCATTAAATTCAGCACTAAGTCTTTAAATCTGAATATGAGTTATTAAATCTATAACAATCCATTTTAATCTATAATTATAATTATCTATTATACGTCTAGACTGTGGTGAGGTAGGTAGGTACATTATTTACGTCGCACTAGAGCTGCACAATGGGTTATTGGCGACGGTCCGGGAACTATCCCTGATGATGATTCGAAGACGTGTCAATGCAATTTTGATCCACTGCAGAGGAAATGGCTCCCCTGCTTTGGTAGCCAGATGGTCTGTACGCGAAGGCGAGCACTTTCCGGTAGAACTGTTTAACGAGGACAGATACCGTGCACCGTCGGTTCCTACGCAGGCTAATCAAAGTGGACACCCACCCGCTTACTGATCGTGTCCATTGATGCTTGACTTCGGTGTTCTACTGGGAACCGTGCCTTTGCGATCAGTCCACTGCGGGAAGGACTGTGGTGAGAGCGAGCTAGAAAAAGCATATGAATCCAGTCACTATCACTGGAATTGAAACTTAAACACACCTCGACGCCTCCCTGGCCAAGCGGTATTGCCCGATAAACGCTGTTCAAAGCGTGGAGGTAGCGGATTGGAATCACACTGTTACCCTAGTCAGCACCGACCAGTGCTGATGTAAAATATCCTCAGTGGTAGGCGGATCATGGGTTAGAATTTCTTTGCCGTTGCGTTATCCACGGGAGGTTTTCCACGTCATATAACGCAAATGCGGGCTAGTTTCATTAAAAAAAGTCCTCAATAAAGGTTAGTTTGTCTTTTTAATTCAGGAGTGTCATTGTCTTCAGGATTTTTTTATAAAAATTACAAGAATACCGAGTTGAAAATTGTTAGTCGTAAACTTAAAATTCGGTCGGTTGTTTAACGACATTTGCGGTCATAAAATAAAATGATCTATCCCAGCTTTGTTGTTGCAGTTGTAGTTAGTTTACGTCGCACTAGAGCCGCAAAATGGACTATTGGCGACGGTCTGGGAAACATCCCTGAGGATGATCCGAAGACATGCCATCACAATTTTGATCTTCTGCAGAGAGGATGACACCCCTGCTTCGGTAGCCCAACGACCTGCACGCGAAGTCGAGCACTTTACGGTAGAACAGTTTAACGAGGACTGATACTGTGCACCCTCGGTCTTTACGTAGGCTGATCAAAGTGGTCACCCACTCATTTATTAACCACAGCCAGTGATGCTTGACTTCGGTTTTCTACTGTTCATTACAAAGACGGCTTATAAGCTTTTGTTAAATTGAATATGTAATAGCACAAATTAGAGAAGGACATTTTAAAGATACATCCAGGGTTACGACGGAATTTGAACCTACTAGCTCCATGCTATAAAACGTTGCAGTAGACTATTATCATTTCGTTACAAGCTCTGACAGTTGAGGTAGATGGTTTGATTAATGTTGAAACTCTGAAGAGGCTGAGTATTACTCGTACCACCATTCTGTCAGATTTTCAGAGGATACATTAGGATGCTTTTATTTACAACCCACGAGAGCTGTGCAGTGGGCTATTGGCGACGGTGTGAGAAACATCGCTAATGATCTGGAGATAAGATACATACGTCACATTCCGTTTTACATGGAGTACACATTCACACAACATCCACAGAATGTAATTTTTACCTGAACCAGAGCACGATCAAGCTCTGGTCCAGTACCCCAGAGATATTGATTTGTTATGAGAACTTGGAGGAATCTGTCAGCCAGACAGATTAAGCATGCACCAGTCATCATTTTGTACCCAGGGAGCTTTTGGCAGGCGGGTATTGAACTCACGACCTCTCGAACATGGGCCCAAAGCCTTATCAGCCAGGCTATCCAAGCTCTAACTTTCAAAGGAATAAAGGTAGATATTTTGATTAAAGTTGCAACTCACATGACATATTTTGAATTATACTTCATGTAACCATTTGTAAGTTGTATATTATTGGCTTAAAATGTCTATTATTGTTTTATTGTCTCTATTTTATTGCTCAGTTTGTGATTCTGTAACCTTTTCTTATATTGAGCACTCATAAATTTATGTATATATTGAATAAAATGAAACAAAATAAGATAACTTTTATAACATACAAATATGATGCAATTTTAAATATGTTTTATGTTTCATTACGTTACGTTATGTTTTATGTATCATTACGTTAAAAATAAATAAACAAAGATAATGTAAAAAAAAAAAACATAGAAAAAATAGGTTTACTTTTTTGCGTGCATGATAGTAAGTTATATTAAAAATATATAAAATGAGTCGAGACAGGGAAATATATTAAATGTTTAATTTTCGTATAAAACAAATTTTGTACAATAAACTCTTGAGTTCTGGAATACGAACGAATGATAAAGCTATACATTTGCAGATTATGACACAGGTGCTTCTTAGCAAACAGCAGCAAAAATTCTGCAAGGAAAAAAAATGATCAAAGAAGTAGAAAATAAAGTTATAAAAAAAGCTTAGATTTCGAAAATTAATTTGTACATGGGCTGGGTTAAGGATCTTGTTGTGTGGCGATATAATATCAATTACTTAATTATACTTAAACTTAATTCTAACAGTAAGTAAATTAGAAATAAGTGAATAATTAAAAAATACTAATGTAACTTTGAAGTTAGTGGTATTTCTTACACCTTCTGTAAAATGACTTCCCTTTCCATTTATTCTCCTCATTGTCATTGACAGTGAAGTCAAAATAACAGTTAATATTTTTATACGAGGTTTTATAATTTTTTTTAACAATAATGCCTATAACTACAGAAACCTAGCATGCTTAAGCACTTTTAAATACCTAAGTCAAATCCAATCATAAATGAGCATTTTTACAAGGAATTTTTGGGCTAAAAAGTCAATATATTCTGTGAATTATACACTTTGTAAAATGATATGTATCTCTGAAGGTAAAATGATTTTTTCACTTTCCGCACATTCTTTTACCACGGTTTCAACAAAATTTCCCACCTCAGCACTGCATTTTTTGCAAGAAGTAGGGTTATATTGGCGTGGAGTAAATAGGAAGATAAGCCTAAATCAAGGTAATAAAGAGGAGAAAGTGTGGAGAGTGACAAAATCCATTAACTTTGTGACGCATCTTCGATTTACAAAAAGTAAAAACATTTATAGAGTTTGCATATGCATGACATTTTTAATAAAAATAATAGCAAGCACGATTTTCACGAATTCACTATAAATTATGCTGGGTGTTTCGCAATTACCACCCAAAATATAAATTTTTAGAATTTTTAGCCTAAGATTTAGAAAAATACAATACTTAGGAGAAGGAAAAAAACTAAAACGTTATCAAATATTGAAGAATAAAATACAAGGAAGGCCAGATTAAAAACAAACATTTAAATCTGTCTTATTGCCACATGAAGTTGAGATAATGTAGAAGAGATTATGAGAAACATCTTTAAGTTTATTTTATCACAAACTGTTTTTAAGGAGTTTAATATAGCCTCTCTCGTTAATGATTCATTAAGTTTTGATAATTTTTTAGTTTTTTCCTTACTTTATGAATTTGTGAAACCTAATGTGCAAATTGTTTTTATTTCATGCAATTTGTATGTTGAACATAGGAAATGCATGTTTCTTTTAAATATATGCTCTTCATATTGAAATGTAATGCTCAGTAAACATTTCTTTTTAAGATTTATTACCCCCAAAACAATAAAAATTCAGCCATGTTCCTCAGTAGTTTGTTTTACTAAAGTAGAAGATATAAAAATCTTCTACCTTTGTAGAAAAACACTAATTGCCCAATCGGTTAACGTAAGAAAAGGAGTAGTAGTAGTAGTTCATTTACGTCGCACTAGAGCTGCACAATGGGCTATTGGCGACGGTCTGGGAAACATCCCTGAGGATGATCCGAAGACATGCCATCACAATTTTGATCCTCTGCAGAGGGGATGGCACCCCTGCTTCGGTAGCCCAACGACCTGCACGCGAAGTCGAGCACTTTACGGTAGCACAGTTTAACGAGGACCAATACCGCACACCCTCGGTCCCTACGCAGACTGATCCAAGTGGTGACCCACCCGCACACTGATCGCAGCCAGTGATGCTTGACTTCGGTGATCTGCTGGGAACCGTGTCTTAACGATCAGTCCACTGTGGGACACGTAAGAAAAGGAAGAAATTTGTAAATCGTTGAAATTAGTAGTTTTATAATTTACCAAAAAGTCTCAAATCAATATACAACCGTATCCTACTACTAAGTGCTTTTTTTAGCAGAAAAAAAACATATAAGGACAATGATATTATTTCATCAAAAAAAATATCTAGGATGTAAGTCAAAATGATCATCCTCAGTAACTTTTCAAATGTTAGTTACTACTACCTTTCTCTATCGCGATATAGATTCATAAGACAAAATTTAGATGCATTTTGAATTTCACAAATTTTTACCATAAAATAAGATTGAATAAAAAATGTAGGTTACTTACTTTTAAATGAAAACGAACTAACATAAACTAGGCTTTGGAAACAATTTAAGCCTCTACTTCTTCACAAAGGCTAATGTTGATTTCTCTGTTTTCAGAGATTAGACTACAAAGCTGCAAAGAAAATGTAATTTTCCTTAAGTAATAATACAATTCACAAATTCAATACAAGATCAATGGTTGATCTGGCGATAAAGCGATCGCCTCCCAATAAAGTGACTCGGGTTCGAATAAAAAAAAAACGAATGCCGGTCAATATGAATTCCGCACCTGGCTAGCACCGATCACAGTGCTGACGTAAAATATCCTCAGTGGTAGACGGATATTATGGGTTTAGAGTCCCTTGTTGTCGGCTAATCATGGGAGATTTTCGCTGTTTTCTTCTCCATGTGAGGTAAATGCGGATTAGTTCCATCAAAAAGACCTCTACGTAGGTAAGTTTCAAATCAATACTTGATACAGGAGTTACCTTGATTTCTGAATAGGGTTCAAAATTACAATACTATAGAGTTGAACATTGGCAGTCGTAAACTGTTGACAAACAAATTGAGTCAGCTGTTCAACCGACAAATTGGGTCAGCTGTTAAAATGAGTGACGGTGGTTCAGCGGGTAGACGTTGATGCAATGATTAGCGGATCCCAATGAGATGACCCATGTTCAAATCCCAGCGATGGATGGTTGATAGGAATATTCTGCTCCCGGTTTGCAACGACTACAGTGCTGACGAAAAATACCGACGCTTCCTTTGCCACGCTTTTTCTTCGGGTCAGGCTGAAAGTGGTTTTACTCTCTATGTAATGCAAACGCTAGTTCTTTTAAAAAGTCCTCCACGAAGGCTAATTTGACCCAATGAAGAAGTTCCCTTATCTTTTGGATTGGGTTCAAAATTAAAAAAGCTACTGATTTGAACATTGAAAGTCATAAACTCAGAATTGGGTCAGCTGTTTTACCCCCCGCCGGTTATAAAATAAAACTCCATAAAAAAAACAGATGAGTTTTTTTTTCTTTCTTTAATATTGATTAGACATAGTGAAACAGCAATTGCATTAAAAATTAAACGAATTCAGATTTGTCTTTAAGAATAGGTCAAAAAATTTTCATGATTCTTACGATTATTATTTTTTTCTTATGAATTAAGCAAATTTTTCATTGGCATTCAAATTATTATTATTTTAAAACTTAATGCTTTTCATACCAAATTCCCAAATTGCCAGGATAAGAACTTTTAGGGCGCTATGTACTAAATCTAGAGTGCTGAGTTTGGAAAGATACATACTTTACAAATTACTGACAAATGCAAGGACTTCTGTACTTAACCCCCCTGTATTACTTTAATAATCCTTGAAAAATCCACAAATTAAAGCTGTAAAAAGTTCAAATGGTAAAAAAAAACTTTTAAAAACTTGATGAATTCTTATTAAGGAAGACGGGATTAAAAAAAATCAAATACGTTTGTCTGCAAGAAGTATACTGAGAGGAGATAAAAAAAAGTGATTAATAATAAATTTTATTGCTAAACATCACACATTTATCAGCCTTTTAAACCCATTTGATTTCATAATGATGATTCATCAATTTTTTATAAAGTTTTCATATTTTTCTCGCTTTCATATTTTTATACTTTTCATAATTCAATACCTAAGAACGTCCTTTTAAGTAAATTGAATACCTCATTATGTGCCTCTTTAAGCTGCTGCCGCAGGGAATTAACTCTTTCTTCCAGTGCAACGTTTTCAAGACATTTTGATGAGTACAACTCAGTTATTTTCAATATTTCAGTTTTCAGTTTTTCCAGTTCATCTCTGAAAAAGAAATGAAAACGTTGATAATTAGAGTTATAAAAATTACAATTTGGAGTACAAATTTAGTAATATTACAAATTGAGAGTAAAATTCGTTACAAATTACTAAAAGTTTAAAATATATTTGCCTAATCAAATTATCTATTTTGTCAGAAACAGATTTTATAATTAAAAGATAATAATATCACACATTTTATTCTGTTTCTATTTAAAAAGCTATCGAAAAAATTCAAAATAAATTTTAAAAAATATATTACCTACTGAAAAGTTTTATATTTATGTGCAGAAATGTAATAGTTGGTACAGTCAATTCGTGAGCTGTAGAAAAAATCATCAAAAGTAAATTTTGTTTTATAACCTTAGTTGAACAGCAGACCCAATTTTGAGTTTACCACTACCTATGTTCAACTCAATAGCCGTGTAATTTTGAACTCAATCCAGAAGACAAGGGAATTCCTCGATCAAGCGTCAGGAAAAATTTGCCTTCCTGGAGGACTTTTTGATGGAACATTCCCGCATTTGCGTTACAATGAAAGGGAAACCACGAAAACCTCCCACGGTTAGTCTGAGGACTCTAATCCATGATCCGTCTACCACTGAGGATATTTAACGTCGGCATTGTGGTCGGTGCGAGCTTGGTCGGGAATTCGTATCAATCAGTCATTGCTGGGATTCGAACCAGAGTTGCCACATTAAGGCAGCACATTACCAATTCAAATTTATTAATATTTCGATTTTAATTAATATTTTGTAAACGTGCATTTAAGCCAAAAATAATCTTTGTACGAAATGTAAATGTATTATTTATATTTTTATATAAAGAGCTACGAGGACACAGAAGTTAAGGCTCTGAGCTGGCATTAAAAAGAACAGCGATTCTTTTACGGACAACGACTTGAAGCCTAAGGAACTTCACATCGATGCGAAGTAACTTGTCTGTGAAGTAAAGGCGGTCGGTGCGTAAACACGTCGTATATAGATTAACCGTCGTCGGCCACTATATTCTAATACCTTAGCCTCCAAAATCCTTTCACCAACAACGGATTGTTTCTAGAAATTTTCATCTCGATATATTAAAAACTCGTTCCGTCGTTTTCAGTGTTTATGCAACTTATCGTAATATTTTGTCAAGCTGTGCAAAAACTATAAGATTTAGAAATTTTAAATCGTGAATTATTGAAGAATAATGTACATGGAGTACGACGAAATAAAAAAAAGCATATTTGATATTTAGTTCAAGTTAGACTTACAGAAATACCATACGGGCCTCAGTACAAGCCACAAGAATGCATTTATAGAATTGAAGTTTACATGCCGAAAGAGTTATATTTTTAAGTTAACTTAACGCGAAACTTTATTTCGTAATTTCAATTTATTTGAAAGTTATTGTATACATTTAGGCTTTTTCGCGAGATTTACCTTACTTTTTTCTCTTCTGCTTTATATTTTGTTTTGAAGCGCATAAACTAAGATTTAAAATATTAATTTGATATTAATTAAGATGTCGATATTAAGGTGATGATTTGAAGTTAAGATGTTAAAAAATGTATTGGGTATACGACGGAATAAAAAAAAATTAATGTTTGGCAATTAGTTCGAGGATTATTAATTGTTAAACTTCTAAGGAAAAAAATACCATGTTTAGTCGATCGGTAGTCTACTAAGATGCAACTATTGAAATTTGGCTGGCTGAAAAAGCCATTTTTATTTGTGAACTTAAAGCGAATTTTGATTCGAAATCGCACTTTGCTTGAAAATTATTGTAAATTTACGTGCTTTTTTGCGATTTTTTTTCTTCAGTTTTTCTGCTTTAAATAATGACTATTTAGTCATTAGTACGCTAAAATCTGATCGTTAGATAAAGAACTTAAACGGGTAATTTTTTATATTTTCTGATTGTAGATGTCACAAAAAACAAGTACATTTCATTTCTTTGAAAAAATTATACAGCAATAAATAAAAAAAATCCCAGCGATGGCCGGTTGGTGGCCCAGCGATCCAGCTTGCACCGTCCACAGTGCTGATCATGGGTTAGAGTACTCTTACAGTCAGGCTAACCGTGGGAGGCTTTTCTCACCATGCTAAGCAAATGTGGGTCAGTCAAAAATGGGGATCAAAAAAGTCATAAAAAAAAGTCCACGAAGGCAAATTTCTCCCTATAGTTGGTCCAGGAGTTCTCTTGTCTTTTGGATTGGGTTCATTTTACAAGGCTACGGAGTTGAACATTAGCAGTCGTAACAGTAAAAATTGGGTCGGCTGTTAAACGAAGGTAATAAAATAAAATAAATGAAGGAAAACGAATGACAAGTAAAAAATATAAAGTAACGATTAAAATTTTCTGTAATACATATAAAAGAAATAAGTATTAGTCAACCACGACAAGTTTGATCGTGCCTAAAGCGAACCGGGTGGTTCAATTCAAAATCCAACAGCTTGTAACGAATCGCTCTCTTATTTTCCTCTGGGCTGCAGTTGGTCGCAATTATAGTACAAGTTTATATTTCCCTTAAAATTTGTTATCCGAACTAAAACAAAATATATCATGAACTAGGTTTTTTTTTTCTTTCTTAAAAAGAACATTGCTGAAAAGGGGAGAGATTCGATAAAGGTTGCTGAGGTAAAGTTCAGTTTACCGATCGCAACCGGTAAACTGAAAAATCGCAATCGGTAGTTTATTCTAGAGGATTAGGTAAAAGAAGGTAAATAAAATCGAATATCGATTATCTAGCGAACTGTAGAAAAGAAACGAATAAAAAACGTTGTTGTTGCACCTGGTGCCACTTTTCAAATCACCAGCAAGCTTGCTTAGTGAGACCAAACGAATTTAAGGCAGGAGCATGTTTCTTGTTTTTCAGTAGCACCAAGAATACGAATTCTGCCGTACACACGTCACAATCCAATATGGCGGACCCATTCATACATCCATTTATTCATCCCCAGATCGTAATTTTGGTCCGAAACAGAGACTGATCAATCTACAATTCAGTATTCCCAGAGGTATGATTTTTAATGGGAACTTGGAGGACTTTGTGACCCCGACATATTTAACGTGCATCAGTCACCATTTACTACACGGGGATTTTACTACACACTTTTTTCTTTTCTTTTGCAAGCACAAAAAACACAACCTATCTTACTTTTATTGCTTTTTTTTAAAAAAATAAATATTTAAAGTCATAACTTACGAGTATTTACTGTAAACATTTTCATTTTCTTCCTTTTGAAATCTACTGATAAGTTCTTCTCTGATTAATGCCGTCTCTTCTGACAGCTGTTGGGCGTGAGACTTTTTAATGGCTTCCAAAGCTAAAAAATAATAAAATTTAATGAGTAAATGAGTTTTTACAATCATTAAATGTACGCTTTAAAAATATAATAAACGGTTTTGCTTTCTAAATTTGATGTATTGTGACTCACATTCGCGATGTGCGTGGTTTGAATCTTGCATTCGAAATTTCGATCAAAATTTTGTTCTAAAGGTAAAGGTTCAAACATCTATGATATATACCTTTGCACTTTCCCCCAACTACAACAATAGTACTTTCTCCATTTAACAATAATTTAATTTTAAGACATGATTTTAGGCCAAAACTTTTTCCATTTCGTCAGGTTCTTTTAACCTTTTATAAGAAAGTATACTTCTCATAACTTCATTAATCTTTCAATGTCTATGGCAAGTTATTTTCCTATCAATGATCTGTGTGACCATTTTCTGAACACTTTTAAGTATGCAATAAATAAATGGAGAACTTTGTTTACATAAATATGAGTAACAGTAAAGGTTTGCGAGGGGTCAAGAAAAGAACTCCAACACAGAGGAGTCATTTTCTCTTGTGCGTTAGGCTTTCATTTAATTCTCATCGAGTTTATTTAAAGTCATAAACGCAGAATTCTTAATTTCGGTTATTTATAAGTGCAAAAGTTCAAATTTATGGCCAATTCTTTAGAGTGACCATAAATTCAAATTTAAAAACTAAAATTTGAAAATAAAAATTGAAAAATAAAATTGGTATATCATATATACCAATTTTATATATGATATAATAGTGGTATAAATCAAATTCATTTTAGGAAAACAAACTGAATTTCTTCTATGAATATTTTAACAAAACATTATTATAAAACATAGTATTTAATTTTAACACGTGAATTTAACAGTTTTGCAAAAATTTACCTGTCAATGTGGCTTGCGCTTCTATTTCTAACGCTTTCTCTTTCTCTGCTTCAAGTACAGCTAACTCTTCATTATGCCTCTTCTGCAATTCTGAGGTAATGCGGTTATGTGAATTTTCTATAGCTATCAGACCTTGCTTGAACATGTCCTAGTATACGTTTAAAAAAAGTTTATTGTCATAAAAAATAAAAACTACGAAACAATAAAACATTATAAAAAAAGGCATTTTTAAACAACATTTTTTCTTCTCATAAATAAATAAAAATTCTGTGATTACCTGATTAGCAACCACATTGCATACTATTCTTATATAAAATGATTAAAACATTTCGAATTACACTATTTAATTGAATAATTGAAATGAGATATAAAATAACGCATTAAAAAATTTAAAAAAAAAGGGTCATTTACAATTGAACTAGTACTTAATCCTACCTCAAGATCACTTACTTTCAGATCTTCTATTTCTGAACGATATGTTTCTTTTATGCTCTCATCTTCAATATTTTCACATTCAAAATTCAATTTTTCTTCATAGAAATTTTTCAACATTCGTTTTTGCTCTTCGTAATCAGCCTGAAAGATGGATAGATCACATTTTTTTTAATAATGATATTAACACGATTAGTAAAAGTGTGTAAAAAGTATTACAATGAAAAGAAACTATAAACAAAGGAGGAATCAATAATATATGAATTGTAAAAATATGACTTTTTAAAATTCGAAAGATTTTGTTCAAATTTTGTATTTTGCCTAGTAAAATTACATTTTTTAAAATTATGCAAAAAAAAAAAACTGCACACATTACGATTCAAAGTTATTTCAACTATTATTAAATAAAAAATAATAAACATTTACTAAAAGTTTTTTTTTGTATGGAATTATCATTGGATAAATGAATTTTATAATTGTATGCAAAAATTGTTCAATTAGAGAAATACACAAAAAATAAAATTGGCATCAACGGGTCCAAACTTTGGTCAGCTCTCCTGACAGGGACCATATTTCCCTGATTGCTGCTATCCCCTATAATTTGGGGGTTAGAAATAAAAAAACCGTTGAAAAAAAAAAGAGAAATATTTATTCAGAAAAAATACTTTTTATGCCCCATTTCATAACTTTAAATATCGTGTGCATAAATAAATTAACATATTTAAGGTCACTTCCTCAAAACAATAAAATTGAGTCCAATAACATGAAGATTGGATCATTAAATCAAAAGTTATTCAGGGTGGTCCGTTTTTTTTCAGTGCACTGTACTACACGTGATATTGTCACACCGTTGTAACATTAAAGTTCTTTACCCTTTCGAAAACATTTGCTTTTTTTTGTTTTTCAGTGGCGTCATCTATGGCCAAGAATTCGCTTTAGTCACACACACACGTCACTGCCCACTTTAAAGGGCAGACCCATTCCTATATCCATAGATCATAATTTTGACCCGAACCGGAGAAAGATCTATCTCCAATTCAGTACCCCCAGAGGTATTGATTTGTTATAGAAACTTGGAGAACTTTGTGAGCTGATAGATTTAACGTGCACCAGTCAACAGTTACTACAAGGGGAGTCTTCAGCTGGCGGAGATCGAACTTACTATCGCTTAGAAACGGGTCTAACGCCCTACCATCGAGGCTATCCCGGTCCTCAAAAACGTTTAAATTCAATCAATCCTACAATTCTATTTTGTTCATGTTATCTATTCTGTGCATCCGCAACAACATTACAAACCATGTATAAATTTTAGCTCGATAAATTTGGGTTTTTCACATTCTGTAAAATTAGGTTCTGGTAGTTCTTTCAGAAGAGCGGACAAAATTTTGAAATCCTTAGAGTTAATATAAAATTTAACATATTCCGACATCACAAAGAAATTTTATTTTTAAATTTTTATTTCTCAAGAACTATTCAACCGATTCCCTTCCGATTTCAGATTTCATTTTTAAAAATACTTACATTAAATTGGTGTAAAAATTTGTATACTATTAGAATTCACAGTTAAATTTTTTAGACTATTACTAAGTTAAATGATAAAAACTAAAAATAGGATAATTTTTTACTTTAAATTATTTTCGAATAAACATGCTTTAAAATTGTGCGCAGAATTTCTTTGTTTCACTATATTATATCCGAAGATATGGTAAACCAAGCAAAAGTGGAATCAGATTAAGGGGCCCAAACCTTCGACCATCTATTCTGCCTAAACTTATCAGAATGTTTTTTTTTTTTTTAAAGATTACCGCTATATTTTTTTTAAGGGTCATAATTTGTCAAAAAAAAATTATGTTCATTCAGAGAAAATATATTTGCAGATAAATTGTCACCGCATTTAAGGATAAGCTAATTAATTAGTTTACCGCTATATTTCTTAAGGGTCATAGTTTGTCAAAAAAAAAGTATGTTTATTCAGAGAAAAAAATATTTTTAGCTAAATTGTCTCATATTTAAGGATAAGCAAATTAATTAGTTCACCGCGAATCATTAAGATTCAGTCTTATTACGTGAAAATCCGACCATAAGATCAAAAGTTGTTAAACTCTAATTTTTTTTGCACACTTAACATTTATAATGAATTCAGTAAAATGAATAATAAAATAGAAATGTAATAATTACAAAAATTTAAAAAAACTATCAAAATTGAAAATTATATAAAATTCCAAAACGAAAAATTTGTATAACCGTATTTATTAAAACATTTGTTATATGTGAAATAAATAAACAAATTAACTAACATTTCAAGTTGCGAAGAAAAGCAACTTTAATCGAATAACTAGAAAATAAAAAGGCGTCATTATTGATTCAATGTTTTAGTAAATCTGCTATTTATAAAATTTAAAATAAAGTAATACTTATATATATTAATTATTATGAAAACATAATTCAAATTCAATTCATTCGATATCCTACTGAATAATTTCTAAACACATAACCAATGATGTCATGGTCAAATAATAAAATAGTTATTTTGTTATTTGACCAAGCTATAATTGATTATTCAAATCTCTTTTTAAGTTCTCCAACATTCTTATTAATAAATCATTGCGTATAAAAATTGTAAAATAGATATTCTTACTTTTAAACGTTGAAATTGCGTTGTGGCAGCTAACAATTCATTTTGTTTTTGTAACATTTCTTGTTCGTGGATCTCGCTCTGAAAATAATAAGTATTCATCATAATTATGCAATAGAAAATCGATTTACTAGAATAAAATACTTTTAAATAAAAATTCTGTCGTTTCTAATGAATTTTGGATAAGCTAAGCTTACCAGCTATTGGCTGTTTATGAAATTAATCAAGAGGGTGCGCCTTTCGCTAGACAAGCGAGCACCGCAAGAATGACAGCCCGTCTTGACTCAGAACCCCACGGATAGATGGCAGCACCACTCATTTGTGAGGCCATTTCCTCAATTAAGACACAGATCTGAGAGGGTAGGGAATTTTCTACAAATCCCTGTGCCATGGAATCTAGAGTATCATATGGAGACCCAGCTTAATGTAAAATTTCCCCCACAATGTGATTCGTCAGACAGGACTTTCGATTCCATAGATTTTACGAGCCTACTTATATCGTATGTACTCGGTGGGTCTAAGCGGAGCCGAAGATCGAACCCCAGTGGGAGACTGATTCTCTAATCGCTAGGCTACCACGGCCCTATATAAAAATTCTAAACACAAAGGATGCATGTATATACATGAGTAAAAATGCAATAAATATAAAAAACTTAGCAGGGAAATAGTACTTTATTTGAGTTACACTAGTGCTGCACAATAGGCTATTGGCTACGGTCTCTGAAACATCTTTGAGGATGATAGGAAGATATTCGATCACAATTTCAATCCTTTGTAGAGAGAGAGGATGGCGGCCCCGCTTTCAGTAGCATGACGATCTGCACGAGAAGTCGAGTACCTAACAGTAGAAGAGATTAACGAGATTCCGCGCTCCCTCGGTTCCTTCGCATGCTGTTCAAAGTGGTTATTCACCCACTCACTGACGCCAGTGATGCTTGACATCGGTGATCAACAGGGAAACGTGTATTACGTTCAGTTCACTGTGGAACAACTTAGCAGGAAAGAAACTATAACAGGATATTGATTAAAAAATGTTAAGGGGATTAATTTAAATTAAAAATGAAATTGGAGGGAAATGACATTTTTTGTCGAAATGCTTAAGTTTAAACATTCTATGTATGACAGGGGGTCGCGTGAATTTTTAGGGGAGTCAGGGCACATCATCAGGATTAAAATTGCATATAAACCCAAGAGCGCAAAGGTCGTCGTACGCGAATGGGGCGCTTCCCTATTATGAACTGCTCCAAAAATACACGAAGAAGCAGTTAATTATAGGGAAAACATCCCTAGCCGCGTACGACGACATTTCCAGGCATAGGTTTCTACGCAATATTAATCCCGATGATGATTTCTACTAACTCCTCTAGAAATGTGTCGCAACATGCACGCGATCTCTTGTCACACATAAAATTTTTAAACTTGTAGAGTAGATAGACTAAACAGTACAGTAATAGTACAGTAAATAGACTAAAAATATCATTCGAGAAAACTTTAGCTTGGGGTGAGAAACCGAGCGTAGATTAAAGTTTTACGACGTAAAAGTATTCAAGATTCGTAGAAAAATCTCATGCAATCAAAAAAATTATGTTCTCCAGTGTGATAAAATATAAAAAAATAAAATTTAAATAAAGTTCAGACGACTTAGATAAATAAAAGAGCCAGGTCAATGAGACTCAATAGGGAGCTGTCCCTAGAGCAGTGTACGATCATGTGTTACCATGCACTCTCCTATCCTTTATGATGTATTTTAACTTCCTCTTACAGTTTCAACCATTCAATTTTAATGCACCGTAAATATATTTTGGGAATAATCACGAAACAACCTGTAAATCAAGTAATGAGACTATCGTCGTAACGTTCGATAAGGCAATCTTGGACCTACCAAACTTGGTGAGGTGGTAGATCACCAAGGCGCCATAACCCCTCATATTCGCAAGTACAAGTGTGATTTCGGTAGATTAGGTTTATATGGTTGTTCATAGTCATGCCTCAAGTGAAATCAATTTATGTAGTGTGTTCTAACAATGAGAGACATTAATATGAAGCAACGGTTCGCTTCAGAATTGGCTTCAGACTCGGTCAACTAAAACATTTGAAAAACTCCAGTGGGCCTAAGGAGACATTGTTTCGTCAATAGATAAAGTTTTTTTTTTTTTTTTTTTTTTTTTTTTTTTTTTTTTTTGTGCGGCTTAAAACATATTCAGAAGGAATTGAGTCAAAGATGAAACGCAAAACGACTTCAACTGCAAGCATCGATGGAAAAGTTGACAAAATTCGGTATCTTGAGTTTTCAAACCATTGATTACGGTTAGAATAATCGGAAAAAAAGTTGGATTTCTATCGCACTACGGTTCATCAGATTTTCAAAAAAAAATGTATTGAATTTGAACTAAAAGGATAACGTCCATGAGACCAAAAAGGATAATGCCTGTGAAAAACAAAAAAGGAATAATGCTTGTGAGACGAAACATCAAGAACGACAAAACGTCTTTTCACTCTGCAATGTCAAAAAAATGTGTTTTAGGGTAATAAACACATTCCTGAGGCACCTGAACCTGCTTTTTCTCCATACACGAGTCCTTTAGAACCTTTTCTCTTCTTAATAATTCATCTTAAAGGACGTCATTTAGAGAGACTGAAAAACACTTTAAGTCTGTAACAGACCAGATAAAGACTGTTCCAACATCCGAGTTTTAGCACTGCTAATTATAAAGGAAGAACAGTCACCGATAATATATAAGTTCCACAAGGGAATTATTTCGTGGGAAACAATATTGAATTGCAATTATATTCGAATAAATTTTTATATAACACTTTATATAAATTTATTAAAAAATGGAAAACATAAAGGTCACCATTATTTTGTGGTCACCATTATATCTCATTCACTTGATTAATTCGTACTTCTTATTCCTTAAATATACCCATCACTTTAAAGTTTATCGATAATTTCCATGGGAAAACCGTCATTCGACTACTATCAGAGCGCTAAGTATAAATGCTTTTCGAATGTTTAGTAAGTCTAATTTTCATACATATAAAAATGAAATAAGGATTAGAATATGGGCTATGCGAGATAGTTTATTATTGCAAGAAGGAAAATAGTTGAAAATGACAGGGAAAAAAAATTATGAGTTATTTAAAGGAGTAGTGATATGATTTGGAAAGTAGCAAAGTTACTTATACCTTATAATCTCAGAAAATTCAGTTCAAAAATGAACAGTTATATCGGTACCTAAAAACGAAACATTCAGCAAACTTTATTATAATCTGAATACGGTGTTTAGTTGAATACCATTTCCACTTAAGTTGAATGATAATATTGTATACGGCGGGATTAGTTTATAGGTAAATGGTTCAACCGAGGGCTCTCAAAATCTCGGTCATCAAGGAGCTTTAAAAATCGTAGATGACTCTCAATATTTTGGTTAAATGCAATCCACCCTTTCAAACTTAAAAATTTGCATATTCTCTGGTTGCTAACTCTTGAAGTTTTTAAGTTTTGTAAACCCTGTTGATATCTTATTATGATTGCCATATTGTGCCATATTATGGTTCGACAATCACTCAAATGTTTAGCCTATTCACAATTTTGAATAATTTTTTCTACTTTTTGCAATTTTTTTACGACAAAAGACTGCATAAATTTCGAAAACAGAGCGCTCTTGCTCTCACGCAAAATTTTGTCTCCTGCGTGAATTGTTTAGTTTGATATATAAAGAAATAAAAAAAAAAAGACATCTTATAAAAAAATAAATAACAAAAGAGAACGGAGAAAATAGATTAATTTTTATCACTCAGAGGTCGGGAAAAATATAGCAAATGTACTATGAAGTAAAAATGTATCAAATAAAGGTAATATATATAAACTCACACTTTTTATTATACACTCTTCCAGCTGTTTCAACTCCGAGTTATGCTTCAACTCTAACGTTCGTTGTTCCAGCTCGTGTTGTTTTTCTGAGGTGCAAAATTTCTGTATCCAGCTGTCACACTGCGCACAGGTTACGTTATTGCATACGTCTTTTTGGCTTTTAGCTTGACTATTTGGAAAATTATTACTATCACAATTGGCACAGAAATTTATTGAACCTTCTTCAAAATTTGACGTAGAACATTTATCGAATTTTCTAAAATTGTAATAATTGTACTTTCTGACGAAATCCAACCACTGTATTTGCTCGTTTGATTTATACAATAAATTGTTCAGAATTGTACACTGAGGGCAGCAGAACATATCTCCGAAAATTTCGCAGGGCATACCATTCGCAAAGAGAGGGAGCAACCTATCTTGTCTATACAAGTCTGATTGATACAATTCTTGATTATTTTGATCAATTTTAAGGTAATATTCTGCCAAAAAACTTAGCATAGTATAGCAAATATCTAGAAAAGACAATTCCGCAATTAAGCGTATAATGCTAATGCGAGTGTTCTCTTTCAGTTTATAGAACGATATGGTGCTTTCATTAACCATTGGACATTTTTCCTTAACTTCTTTTAAGAAGTTCGTTAAGTTGTTTTTGAGAGTATTAACGAACACATCGCGTAATTGTTGTTCGTCTTCACTCTCCAGAGTGGAATTCGACAATTCCTTTGGCACTTGGCAAAGCTGAATTTCAGCAATCCGATGAATGTCAGTCGCGATTGATGTAATATAATTAAACATAGAGTTTATTTCAGGTGGTTTCTTTATGTGGTCGTCTTGTACCGGAACTTCGGTCAGTATATTCCATAAGTGTTCATATTTTAAAAGTTTAGCTCGGCTTATTGAAGCCACGTGATTTTCTAACTTGTCTGATACTGACTGGAGCCTCTGAGTTAAATCATCAGCTGATATGGTATCTCTAAAAGTTTCAGGAAATAGCTTAGCAATAGTAGGGCAAAAATAGTCAAATTGGGGAATACCGGATATTAAAGTCACAGGTAGTTCGTTGTTGCCATATTCTGCGAAAGCGATGCAAAAAGTTTGAAATATCGTTTTATAAGTGCTCTTTGTGGCATTCAATTTTAACAACGTTTCCAAATTATCAGTTCTGTTGATTTTTTCGAGAGCCTGAGTTATTTCAAATAACAAAAGAGACTTTTGTTCTATAAGCAAATTTGATTCCATTTCTTGGGGAAGCTCATTTAGTTCTGATACTAAATTATTTACAAGACTAAGTTTGTCAGTATGACTGTCAGTAATGTTATTTTTATTCTCACACAAGGCTGTTAGAGAATTCTTCAACCATTCTAAGTGACTATTTAGTTTTTGCGAAAGCATATTTTGGCACTCGGACAGATTTTTAGGAAAATAAGCATTCTGATCCAAAGTTTTAGAGATGACATGAGTGTCTGTCGGCGACTGCGTTTGCCATTCATCGGATTCATCAAGTGAGCTAAGTTCGTCACTGCTTTTCACCTGCAGAAGAATCTTTGGACTTTCAGGAATTTGTTCGGAGTCGTCTCTAATCGAAAACAAAGTGTTTACTTTGTCAACTTTAGACATAAGAGTTTGCAAGCGAGAAAAAAAGCCTCTGCCTTCACTGGGTGTAGTCTCTGAAGGAGTATTCGTTTCAGATGATTCTGAAGTTGCAACAAAAGATTCGTTCAATCTAGAATTGCAATCTGAGAATGATTTCTCGGATCCTTCTTCATCAAAAGGTTCTCTTTTGAAAGAGGTTTCGAAGGAATTCATTTTCTTTTCCAACTCACATAGTTTCGTTTCGTACTCCTTAGTTAACGATAAACCCTCTCTATTTTTAAGGGAACTCCTCCTTCGTTCTTTGGTTTCACTTTTGGCAGCTTTCTGCTTTAATTGGCGATAGTTCTTTTCAGCAAAGGTGAACTTTGAAGTGAGATCGTCAATTTTGGCGGTCATCAAAGCTATTTGAGAATTGTAACTATCCTCTTTCAATTTTATATCTTGGGTGAGTTTATAAGAAAACATTTCTAAATTGTCAAAATTTGCATGCGCTTCTTTCAGCTCCTTTTCCAATTTTCGTATTTCTTCTTGAGCAGTAATCAACTTTGACCTCATGATTAAACACATGCTACATTCTCCCAATAGTTTTTCTTTAGAATCCAGATTGCTAATCTGGTTGTTTGGAGCACTTGAGTTTCTGCACTTTTTATTTTTTATTTGATTTGATGTCAGTGCTTTCTTCTGTAGAGGTGATTCATTATCAGATCCATTCATAAATTCAACAGGTGGTGTTATGGGAGATACAGGCCTCTCTTCACCATTTAATAGTAACTGGTTTTCAAGAAACTCGACTACTATTTCTTTAGTATGAGTATTCAATTGTTCATTCGCCTGCAATTCGAAAAAAAAAATCAGTTAACGCATACATAGAAATACTGGTTATAACAATAATTAACAATTTTAAAAGTTGTTAAAAGTAATAGGATCGCAGATCTAAAGACATTTTTTTTCACAATAGATTTGATTATATAGTAAATTAAATTGTATACATTAATAGCAAAAAGCAAAACACCAAGTTCATCGCCATTGAAGATAAAAGAGTATGTTTTTGAAAAAAGTTTATTAATTTAAACATTTAGGAACAATAACAATGACGTTAAAACAGGAATTAAGAACAAGATAAATATGGCTAATCGATTCTATTTCTTTACTATTGTTGTATTGCTTTACTATGACGCTATTTCTTTATTTTTCGATGCTTCGTAATTAAGTGAACAGTTCAAACCAAAATACTTGAGCAGAAAAAGAAATACAACAATATAAGACCTAAGTAAGACAAATTATTTTTATATGGAAATGAGTTTTGGCAAGGAATTAATCAGGGAAAAAAATTACTGCTACTTTTAGCGCAGTTAAAACCATTATATTGTAGAATGTTTAAAGTTTAATACAAACAATATTACTAGCATATTAAAATTTCATGTTTAAAATATTGTACAACAATGAATTAAACATTTTTGTTTAAATATAGACTGATTTTTATTTGAATATAGACTAATCTGTATGTTTTTGATGCATCATTATTTATATTAATATGTAAATGATTAAAAAATAAACAGTAATATGGTCTATTTAAAATGGTGATTATGGTGAATGTAGAGCTTTGATTAAATTATATTTTTTAAATAAATTGAGCAACGCAAGATAATATCAGAAAATATAAAATCTAATATTATATAGCATCAAAACTAATGCAAAATAACATTACGGCGAACGCTAGATAATATTAGTTTAAATCTTATATTATATAATGCAGAGCAAACAGCGACCTCTTGTATCTTTCTAATATTAGAAGTTGTGCAAGATATCGTTAGATTTTACCGGTTTTCTGACATTATCTAATATTAGGTGCTACTTGGGGTTGAGAAGAAATTTTTTGGGAAGTAAAAGTTTAATAAGATGCAACTTTGAGATACAAGAAATTCAGGAACCTGAAATAGGTAAGTTCATTAAAATTCAACAGGTGAAATAACCTGGTCATGTCTATAGATATGATAATGACAGCACAGTAAAAAATAATAACTTATCACAAACCAGTAGGAAAAAGAACGGTAGACCATGTTGATGTTGGTTAGATAATGTGGAAAAATGTCTGGGTAGGGTAAGAATTAATGAATGGAAAGTAGTAGAGTCTGATATAAATAAATATGAATAACGCTGCTTGGGCGAGCCATGGTTGGCAATAAGCTGTAGTGCTGATAGAAGAAGAAGGATACATTGAAGGAGAGGGGAAGCTTTTGAATGCTTTATGTTAGGCATGAATTTTAAAAATTTATATCAATGATTGCCAGATATTGAGTATGAGTACTTCTTGAAAGGTCAAAAAATAATATTAACAGCAGCTAATTTTGAACTCTACGGATACTTATGGTATGTGCATTAAATAGTCACTTTTTTAATGCTTTTCAAAAATGATGCTACAGAAATATGCAAATTAGGGGTCACAAATTATTTACTAAGCGAAGAAAAAAACGTTATTAATAGTTGACTAATCGTTAACCAGGATGACGAGATTCAAAATATTGGCCTGATTGTTAAAGGAAATTGAATGTAGACGAAAAGCAATAATTAGACATAGGAATCAATCAGCAACTCGCAATTTGTCAAGTTTTAATAACGTTTTTGTTTCCTCACTTTCATATTAATTTGTATCCTGAGTTTGTACTTCATTTTTGACAAGGATTCGAAGAAAATACGGGATGTTCCTTAAAGACCGCTCTTAATAAGTATGTTTAGAATCTTTATCAAACATGAAAACGAAATAATGCACACATTAGGGGTAGCAGATTAATAAAGCTAGAAAAAAACAAAAGCGTTATAGAAATCTGACTAATCACAGTGCAAGGATAACGTATATAACAAACAACAACACACGTTTGATTGCAAGAGATAACTGAGAGGAATGGAAAGACGATTTTGTGAAACGCTCTTAAATTTCAATCTCCAGTTTTACCTGTTTTGATGTTTATTATATACGTATATCTCTACAGTAATTGGTCATATTTCTATATTGTTTTAGTTTTTCCTCATTCACACATTAATTTGAGATCACAATATGTAAACTTTTTAATTTTTCAAACGATTCTAAAAATACATATTAAGGACCCTGTCTTTATGCAACATCTGTCTATAAGTTTCCCCCCAAAAATGACAGAAGATTAGAAAAGACAAAGAGAGAGAGAGAGAAATGTACGGTTGAAATCTTTGCACAAATCTTTCCTCAGACTGCACTTTGTTGCTGCAAATGATGATTAGCTTCAAAGTATTCTTTTATGATTTTTCATTTAGCAGCACGCCATCTGTTGACGAACTCTATAACTAATTTTATCACTTAATGAGAATATAACCATTCATTTAAAAAAAAAGAAAAGGGCACAGCCATTTTTATTTCATTCACTTTTAAGATTCGTTATTTTAGGGATATCTTACATTAAAGGCAGTCATTATGGAACATCTCCGAAGTCACGTATAAACATGCCGCAGAAGGGGAAAAAAACCACTTTACATTTTTACCACTTACTATACTTCAAGAGGTATTTAATAAAGCATATCACCAGGGAATTTTTAAATCTGGACGCAGCTAGAAATGCGTGTTTACAAAAATAGACACAGCTCAAGATGCGTGTTTCAACTGGACACAAATCAAAATAAGTGCTTCAAAAACATATGTAACTTCGTCAACACACATTTTGAGCTGTAACTATTTTCGTTAACACGCATTTCAAGCTATGTCAATTTTCATGAACAAGCATTCCGACCTGTGTCGATTTTCTTAAACACATATTTCAAGCTGTGCCTACATATAAAAAATAACCGACGATAAATAAATTATAACTTTCAAGGAAATTGGGTGATAAAAAATACATGTTTTATAGCTTAGTAAATATTGGGAAGTAAAACGTCCATTTTTTAAAAAATATGTTCATTTTTGTTTATTTGTTTTAAATAGCTAAGTCCATTTTCGTAAAAACGCTTTTAGAGTTATGAACATTTTTTCGTAAACATGCATTTAGAGCTGCGTCCTTCCTCGTAAAAACGCAATTCGAGCTATGTACTTTTTCGTAAAAACGCATTTAGAGTTGTTTACTTTTTTGTAGAAACGCATATAGAGCTGTGTACTTCTTCGTAAGCAATCATTCAGAGCTGTGTACTTTTTCGTAAACAATCATTTAGAGCTGTTTACTTTTTCGTAAGCACGTATTTAGATCTGTGTACTTTTTCGTAGACACGCATTTAGAGCCGTGTACTATTTCATACACTCATATTTACAGCTGGGTACTTTTTCGTAAGCACGCATATAGAGCTGTGTACTTCCTTGTAAACACGCATTTTGACCTGTATCCATTTTTATAAACACGCATTTATAGTTGTATCTATTTTCATAAACACACATTTTGAGCTGAGCAAACGATATATAAATTAAAAACTTCGAGAAAATTGTGAGATAAAAAAATACATGTTTTACAGCTTAGTAAATATTACGAAGTAAAACGTCTATTTTTTAAAAATATATCCATTCTTTTTAAAATGAATCCATTTTTTTTGTTGACGCACATTTGGGCTATGTCTATTTTCGTAAACACTCCTTTTGAGAAATTGCTATTTTCGTAAACACGTTTTTTGTGTTGTTTATTTTCGTAACCACTCATTTTGAGCTGTGTCTATTTTCGAAAACACGCGTTTCAAACTATGGCCATTTTCGTAAACACGCCATTTAAAACTATGTAATTTTTCATAAACATGCGTTTCTACCTGTGCTCATTTTCGTAAACCCATATTTCGAGCTGTGTTCATTTTCGTATTTCGTAAACACAAATTTTAGCTGTGTCGATTTTCGTAAACACGCATTTCGAGCTGTGTCGATTTTCGCAAACACGCATTTTGAGCTATGCCTATTATCGTAAACATGTTTTTTTTTGCTGTTTGTTTTCGTAATCACGCAATTTGAGCTGTGTCCATTTTTGAGCTATGGTTATCTTCATAAACTCGCCATTTCGAGCTATGCCGTTTTTCGTTAACATGCATTTCGACCTGTATTCATTTTCGTAAACAAGCCCTTTGAGCTGTTTCCATTTTCGTAAACGCACATTTTGAAACGTGTCCATTTTTGCAAACGCGCATTTTGAGCTGTGTCAATTTTTGTAAACACGAATTTTGAGTTACGTCCAATTTTGTAAACACACAATTCAGCTGAATTCAGACTTAAAAAACTCATCGACGATATATAAATTAATACTTTCAAGGGTATTGTGTGATAAGAAAATACAGGCTTTATTGCTCAATAAACATTATGATGAAAAACTTCAATACCTTGTGACCGATATCTTGATTTTCTGCACTTTTATTATGTGAATCATCATCATATATAGTGTCTGTCGAACTATTAGGAAGTGAATTAGATTTAGAACCGCAAATGCCCCGTGTTCTGGATTTCTCTTTAACCAAAGATATAACATTTCGGTTTATAGGAGGTGAAGGGGGTAGAGTGCGAGGAGAGGAAGAAAGATCACTCACCTAAAAACAAAATTTAAAAAAAAAAAAAGAAAAGAAAAGACATTGTAAACAAAATATCATAAAAATAGCGAATAAACTTCAAACAATTGGCGAAAATAATCGACATTATACAAAAATTAAATGTAGGAAAATACATTTGAAGTATAAAAAATATTAGCTACTTTAACCTTAGTTAAAAAAATTTAAATTTTGTAAATTCTAGCAAAATTTCACGCAAATTTTTAGATAGGAGAAGTGACAATTTAAAAAAAATTAAATTTAAGAAATCGACGTTATTAAAAGAATGACATTTCTGAAAATAAATTTACAGTAAATTTTAAGAAAGTTTAAGTGATAATATTAATAATATAAAATAAATTTAGGAAAATATAAACAACATTATTACAAAATGAAATTTCAGAAAATATATTTAGAGCAAAAATTAAGACAGATAAACATTACGAACTATAAAAAATTAAAAAAAAATACATTTTAGATAAAATTTAACGGAATGTAAGTAGCGTTATTAAAATAATAAAACCAAAGTTAAATAAAGATTATGTAACATTCATTCAAGAAAAGATAATAAGTGACATTATAACAAAATGAAGTTCAAACTAAAAATTTAAGAAAATAAAAGGGACTTTATTAACAAAACAAAATGTAAGAAAATTAATTTTTAGTAATACGTTCAGTTCAGTATAAACGATACTATTGAAAAAAAAAATATAATTAAATTTAAAAATACCTGCGTAATTGTTTTGAGCACACGTTTTTAATTTAGCATTAAAACACTGAGATGAAAACTAAGTTGATTTTTGCGCTAAGATGATTTTTTTTAGCAAGATTTGAAATGGTAATTTATTTCACTAAGATTTAGTCTGGTTCTATTTCTTTAGAAATTACAAATAACTATGCCGTTTAAGTAACAGCGAGCGTTGGATCGTTAAAAAAAAATTTGAAATATGATCTAAAAATATTAGCAATTTGTGGGATCAATCATTGCATGCATCTTTCGACCCATACAAAAGAAAGTTTTATCTGTAACAATGAGTTTCAGTTTGGGATTGTGGTTTTCTCGATACTGCTTGCATATTACGCTTTACAGGAAAGTGGTGATTTCTCCAAATTGTAAATTGTAGGGAAAAAACGTTCCAATATGGTTCTCGATATTTTTTTGAGCTTCAACATAGACAGACTTAGAATTTTATGAATGTTGAGAAGTGGAGAATGTTTCATAAGGAGAGATCTTACTAAAAATGTATGAAATATAAGAACTTTTTCCCCCATCTAATTGAAGTGAAATTTGTGCGGACCATATTCCAATCGCTTACTATTTTTAAAACAGATATAATCAGCTATACACTGGAAAAAAGAAAGAGATTAAAAAACTAATTTCGCGACAATTTTTTTACTTCGATTTTACCATGATAAAGAAAAAAAAATTTCATTACTTTTCATTATTATTTATTATTTTTATTTTTATTTACGGATGTTTTGGGTTGATTAATCATCTAACAGTTTGATAAATCATCTAAAAGTGAAGAAATATTGAGAGAATTGTAATGACTAAGGCCCGGATTTTGATGACATTTGCATTTTTTTGAATTTTTTGCATTTTTGGACATTTTTTGTCCTTTAGAGCATTTTTTTAGATTTATAGGGCATTTTTCTTTAAATTTTGGGGCATATTTTGCATTTTAAAGCAGTTTTTAAATTTTTTGTTAATTTTTTCCAATTTTTATCATTTTTCATTATTACACTGGCTTCCAAACGACGAAGAAAATCTCTAGGATATTAACAGATGAAGCAACATCTTTTCAAATTGAAGAAGAATGGTCAGTAAGTGAGACCGCCTTTTTCAAGTACGCACCAATAACATCCGTAGACGTTGAAAGAAGCTTCTTCAGGTATAAAAATTAACTTTCAGACAAGAAACGCTCGTTTACATTTCAAAATATTAAAAAAAAAATGAATAATCCAATGTAATTCTGATATTTAGTAATATTATGAGATGGAAGTTGTTATATTCATTAAAGTTTCTATACAAAATGAAAATGTTTTGGAGTCAATATATTATCCTTTTTTTTGTTATTTTAGGATATAAAACATATTTTTCAAACTTTAATGAACGTGGAACAAGTATTGCATTGCTTTATATATTTTGAAATGACTCATAATAATTTTAAAGAGTAAAAAATTGTTTTAGTTCAATATTTTTACTTTATTTAAGTCATGTCATAAGGCGTTTTTAGCGCAATTTTCGCATTTTAAGGGCATTTTTTGCATTTTTTAAGGGCATTTTTTGCACTTTAAAAGGCATTTTTTGCACTTTTTAAGGGCATTAATTGAGATTTTTTAGGTCATGACTATTAGTAATGACTATTATCAGAGAAATTCGTAAATAAAAGACCTATTTTATCACTGATCTTTTAATCACAACCAATGTGATAGTTATAACGGACTGTGACCTTCACTGACCAACAACAACCTACAAAACCCGTATTCAGATCTCTCTGATCTGAAAAGTGATTATTTTTTTTAATGATAAATATAACATCCCTTTTTAAAATTATAGATCCGCATTTCGGAGTACAACTTACCTGCTATCAAACTTGATTTAATTTTATTGAATAAAAAAAATAAGAAAAAAGAAGAAACTTTTTTTCTACTATCTGCAAAGACCACACTTATAAAATTTAACTTATTATATGTTTCAGAGATTCAGATCCAAATAAGGACAGGGGTTGTACCAGGTTTATTGTGAAAAAAAACCCTTCAGTATTTTGTAAATTTAAGAGAATGGAGTCCTGATTTTGTAAAACTTGAAAAAAATGTGGTTTGTTCTACTATTTTTGTTTTATATATGGTTTTGTTTTTAAGAATTTTTGTGTCTACTAATAATTTTCCAAGCTCTGAAATTACCGTAAAATCAGGTTCTTTTTGTTACGGTCCTGATTTTGTAAAACTTGAAAAAAATGTGGTTTGTTCTACTATTTTTGTTTTATATAAGGTTTTGTTTTTAAGAATTTGTGTGTCTACTAATAATTTTCCAAGCTCTGAAATTACCGTAAAATCAGGTTCTTTTTGTTACGGTCCTGATTTTGCGAAAAAAGAAAAAAAACTAACATAATTTAAGAAATTATAGTTTTAAAATTAGGAGTTAAAGATGCCACCGACTCTATTTTTCAAAATAAAACTTTTGTGTAGAATCCGGTGATTTCACTGATGTCTGAAAAATTAGTTATTTGGCTTATCTGCAGAAAAAAAAAAAAAAGATTTATTAGCCAAGTGAAAAAAAAAGTTAGCTAAATAAATTCACTTGTCCCTCAGTTACTAATATGAGTTCATCAATCACATACAGAACTTACTAGAATAATTGTATATAGAAATTTAGGAATGTCAAGGAACAAAAAAGATGATTGTTAATTAACGATGCCCACAGTATCACTGTTGCAAAAAAAAAAAATTTCCACCTCTCGCAACGTGGCGATTATGAAACATTTTGTCGTTAGCTCATTGGCGATAAAAATAGTTGTAGTTGTAGTTCATTTACGTCGCACTAGAGCTGCACAATGGGCTATTGGCGACGGTCTGGGAAACATCCCTGAGGATGATCCGAAGACATGCCATCACAATTTTGATCCTCTGCAGAGGGGATGGCACCCCCGCTTCGGTAGCCCAACGACCTGCACGCGAAGGCGAGAAAAATAGAGAACACTGGTTGAGTTCATTTTTAAAATGATAAATATACTGTGAACGGGCTGCTTTTAAGATAAAATATTTCGTAAAGGTTCCATGTTGAGTCCCGTTTGCTCAGAATAATAAGCCATCGATTTCTGTTCAGGATATAGTCAATATGAATTCTGCTCCTGGCTTGTATCAACCATAGTGCTGACATAAAATATTCTCATTGGTAGACGGATTATAGATTAGAATCTCCTTGCCGTCGTGCAAACCATGAGAGGTTTTTATGGTTTTCCTCTCCATGTAGCACAAATACGGGTTAGTCTAATCAAAAAGTCCTCAATTAAAACTGATTAGCTACAATGGTTGATTCCTTCCCTTTGTCTTCTGAGTTTATTTGTCCTCTAAATTGGGCTCAAAATTATAAGTTGAACATTGACAGTCGTAAATTCAGAGCTGGTGATCAGCTGTTGAATGCAGGTTATAATGTAAATAAAAAAAGGGTCCACTTTAAAAAAAATTGTGATAGGCTTAAAACAGGCCCATAAGTTTTCTAAAATGACCCTCGAAATACCACATCAAACCCAAAAAGTCCGGGAACACTGAAGTCAAGCATCACTGGCTGCGGTCAGTAAGCAGGTGGGTGACCACTTTGATCAGCCTACATAGGGACCGAGGGTATGAGGTAACGGTCCTCGTTAAACTGTTCCACCGTAAAGTGCTTGACTTCGTGTGCAGATCGTCGGTCTACCAAAGCGCACAAGCCATCCGTTCTGCAGAGGATCAAAATTGTGATGGCATGTCTTCGGATCATCCAGCAGCTCTAGTACGGCGGGATCATGTGCAGCTCTAGTACTGCGTAAATAAAATATCCACCTACATTGAATTCGGAAAATCTTGCCTTTTCAATCGACATCACGTTTCAATAAAAAGTTGTGTTTTTGTTGTTTTTAATGACTTTAAGACAAGTCAAGCACGCCATCCATTGGGTTTTGCAAATTGTCGGAAAGATGCGTCTTTCGTTTGACAAGAGAGCTCCGCCAGCGTAACAGTATGTCATAGCTCAAAACCCTATGGATAGATGGCAGCACCACTCATTCATGAGGCCACTCCCGCAATATAGACATAGATCTGAAGCGGAAGAAAATTTTCTACAGATCCCCCTGTTCCAATCTTATTGCTGAACGACCAACCACAGAACTTTCGATACCAGAGATTTTACGAGCACGCATATTGCTTGTACTTAGTGGTTCTCAACGGATTCGAGGATCAAATACCGGTCCCTCTCAACCGAAGTCCGATTCTCTAACGACTGGGTAACTACAGCCCTGTAAGAAATTTTATTATACTTGAGTTGGCAAATCACGCAACTTTAATAAGGCTGTTCTACATTCGCAGAGAATATAATATCGACCCAGCCGCATTTACTCAAAATTTAGTCGATAGTAACGAATAGCCCATAATTAAGTTATAAAATATACTTGCAAAAAGATTTAAACATTTTAAATTTAAAATACAAGATTTTGTAGCAAATTAAACTAATACTATCTAAACTAAATTTAAACTATCTGAATTCTTTTAATAACTGAAAAGGCTGAATTTAATGTTTTACCTCATCTTCGTCAACAAGGGAAAAGTATTCTGACTGATCGTCGCTGGAATAAGAGGAATATTCCTGTTCCTGGTTAATTTCTTCTGCGTGTGGCAGAGATATCAAACTAGATGGAGATGAAATCCTCTCCATGCGATCGTTATAATGGAAGCTGTGTTCTGGCAGAACTATCTCTGTACAGATGAAATCTTCTTTTGATGCAGAACTCCAAAGGTTCGCGGCATATTGAAGAGCTTGAATCCACATGTTTCGAAACTCATCCGTTTCTGCTGCAAGAATATGCTTCTTGCCATCCCACATCTTAAAATAAAATATAAAATAACTATAATTACAGGTGCATTTGTATGTGAATAATGATAAACATAGATGTAACATATTGAAAACATGTCGCTGGTTTCATAAATGCAGATATCAATATTTTTATTTAGGGCCTGAATCAGATCGAAAACTCATCAACTTGAAAATATATGTTATTGTGCACCATAAAACCGTATTTTCAAATTTTTGATTCGGCAGATATTTAGCTAATTTTGGTTACAGCTATTTTTTAAATTTTACAATAGGATTAACATTAGATTATAATTTTATCATTATTTAATAAAAATTATTTAATTTTATTTTCAATGCACTGTTTTAAAATGTTTAATTGAAGTTGCAACAAGGCGAGTTTGGGAGGAAGAACCAAACACGCATAGAATTAATGACCAGCTCTTATGCGTTTCGCTGTAGGCAACTAAATCGTTAAAATTGAGATAAACTGGTACTTACGTATTATCTCGGTGATTTTTTTCACCAAATCAGAATTTTTTTCTAATTTTTGTCTGCATATGATAAGTTATATTTTTATTTTGTAAATTTCTTTATAATAAAAAATTATATTAAAATAAATTTGAAATATACTAAAATGACTTTGGCGAGATGTTGGCATAACGAGACAACACTTATGTACCGATAAACCATTGGTACCACGCCAAACGCACGAATCTATCAACAAGACAAAGGGGCGAGCCGCGGTAACTCTGGAGATAGGGCGTTAGCCTTTCAATGAGACGACCCAGGTTCTAATCTCAGTCATGGCTGATTTACACGAATTCTTCTCCCAGAAGGCCGGGATAGCCTGGTCGGTAGGGCGCTGGGCCCATATCAAAGAGGTCGTGGGTTCGATCCTCGCCTGCCGAAGACTCCCAGTGTAGTAAATGGTGACTGATGCACGTTAAATCTGTCGAGTCTCAAAGTCCTCCATGTTCCCATAACAAATCAAAACCTCTGGGGGTACTGATCCAGGAGTTTCCTTGTCTTCTGGATTGGTTCAAAATTACAAGGCTACGGAGTTGAACATAAGTAGTTGTAAACCCATGAAATTGGGTCGGCTGTTCAACGACGGTTATAAAAAATTCTTCTCCCAGCTCGGACCAACTACAGTGCTGATGTAAAATATCCTCAGTGATGGACGGACCACTGGTTAGAATTCCGTGCCGTCAAGCCGTCAGAATCCCTTGCATGAGGATTCCGTGGTTTTTTCTTTATGTAACACAAATGCGGGTTCGTTCCATCAAAGTTAGTCTTCATAGTTAGTCCCCTACGAAGGCTAGCTTAACCCAATTCTTGTTCTCTTGTCTTCTTGGTTGGATTCAAAATTACAGGGCTAAGGAGATGTACATAGATAGTCATAAACTATGAATTGGCTCAGCTGTTCAAATAAAATAGGCAAAGTGGCCGATTCGTGCGGTTTTAATGAAATATGTTGATATAAATCTAATAACGATGAAAGTCAGTTTTATATGAAGAAAGAAAACATATAATAACAAAGAGTACTAAATTGAAATTACCCGTAAGCTAATGGCGTAAAATTTGTCCGAGTCCTGTTCCCTAATCGTGCTGACTTGGTTGAGATCTAAGATACCATCCATAATTCCACTGTGTTCAGCTGTAGGATCTCTATAATAAGTGAGCGAAGAATCTTTTAGTACAAACCAATGTCTAGACCAATCCTTGGTGAGTGTTTGACGCATAAGCCATCCGGTTCTCATGAATGCACCCTAATAAAGCATAAATACAGTAGAAGATTATACATTCTAAACACACATACACTTAATAAGTAAATGAAAGCTTCAGAACAAAACTATAAGTAGTCTTTAGAAGACTTAGGTATAAATTTAATTATAATTTTTTTTAAGGTTTAAGCATAAATTTAAAAGCCTTAAAGTATAAATTTAATTATTTAATTTAATATAAAAAACATCAACAAAATATTTTTGACATGGTTTTAGAAAACAATTTTGTATGAGGTGCGATCACAAATATTCCGTTAAAGACGATGAGAGATCACACTGTTTTTGGAAGGAGGGTGTTTTTGCTCTGATGAAAAATTCGCTTTTAAGAATTATCTGTTTGATGTAATGAGATAATTGCCTGAATTCTCAAGGCGATTTAACATGTTGGGTGTATCAAATTTCAATTGTAGAATTCTGTGACGGAAACTTTTTGATTACTTCTTGTAGCATCGCTCGATGCTATTCAACAGCTTTATTAAACATGTTCCGAACCGGTAAAAAAAACGGCTTCCCCAGGCCTGCACGGCCCGAGAGTATATGTACGCTTGAAACCAGGCGATTTTCCCGTTAAGCTTAATTTTATTTAAAAATTCATATTAAATCATTACTGCAATTAAATATGCTGAAATTTACAGTTTATTATCATCGATAGTGCTTGAATATACAGTAAAAAATGTCCGTGATATTTACAAAATCATTTACAACACTGACCTAAAAAAAAATAATCCGTCCATTCGTTTCCCACTACGTCAAAACATAAACAAAAACCTAGAGCGTAGTAATTTACGTTCGCGGTACACGCACAGTTTTTTACGTATACCCCGGATGAAATTGTAAAAGAAAAAAAAAAAAAATACTCGGAGCCGAAAGCGTATATTGATGGTCTGCGAGACATAATTCAAAATTTTAACGGACTTCGACAGCTATCTAACGTTATTTAAAAACTGAAATAAAACGTTCCAAATTGAAATCACGTCCGTGAGATCATGGGATGCTGGGGTCAGAAAATCTGGTTTCACATATCATACATTGCGCCATGAAAGGAGAATCGCGTCATCACTTATACTTGTTCACGTTTTTAAGGGATTAATAAGTGATGCCACTATTTTTCAAATTTTAATATCTAATTAGATTGAGTGTACAGTTCATTAGCCCAAAAGTTAGATTTGGCATTCCTACGGCTTACTCAAGCTTAAAAATATAACCTTACAATAACATCTTCTTTACTTAATCAGCACTAAAGCCTAGTAAAGGTCTTATAAATTTGTCTCCTCCAAACATAGCAGCCAGTAATATCTACTTAATTGTAATAAAATCAAACAAAGCTAAGTAAATAAAACCAAGTTACCTCTTTAGTTCTTTCACAAGAAGTATCTAATGAAGAAGGGATATTTGTACTTGTACTAGGAGATGTACTCAGTGTGACTGAAGGTTTCTGCAATTCCAAAACAATTATAGCATAAAAATATACAATATACAAATAGAAATCAAATATGCAAGATATAAATATCTTTTTAAAAGAAAAACTTTATTAATTTATCTAATTATAGATTCAAAAACAAGATATCTTTAAAATATTAAAAAATCAAAAAATTGAAAAAAAATAATAATAATAACTTTAATTTTATTTTTAATTTAATGTTAATCAATTTTACAATACATAATCTCAACCATAAGATCCTATAAAGTTTCAATTTAAAGAGGTATTTTAAAATGCCTTTAATTTAGCATATATAATTTCCTGTCTTTTGCATTCTTTTTTCCACTTATTATGGTGTCAAACCAACAGTTTCCGTTTTTCTCCCAGTTAAACTAATGACCAATCTTAATTTTTTTTTTCAGAATTATTATCAAATATGAAATTGCAAAGCAATATTTAAACTAAGAAAATAAAAAAAGCTTTTAAAATCTAATGACAAATACCTGCTGACGAATAAGGCGCAGCTGAAAATATCAAAATTCCTGAGATTATATATATATATATATATATAAAAAAAATTAAAAAAAAAAAAAAACAGAGAGGAGTGATAAGCAATTATTAGAAAAACCTTGAATTTTAATTTAACCTTAGGTTTAACCCGATAATTTTATTGTAGTAATATTTTATTAAATTTGAAAAAATACTTTAATTTTAAAAAAAATCATTTTTAGAATGTATTAAGAAGTTTAAAGTTCTTAACAGTTTTTTTATTTTTCTGTTAATCTGTTTCGATTGTTAATACATTATAGCAAGTACACTGTATTATTTTTATTGGAAATCTTCCACTCAATAAAATTTAGCTTCCATTTGTCAAGGATGTTATGTTTAGAGTCCCCGTTCCTATAAAACTTTATTCTTTTATTTAAATTTACAAACCTCTAAACACTTTTTAAAAAGAAACTTTTTTTTTATTGTCTCAATTTAACATGAGAAAAAAGGGTCCTCTTGGTTAGAGATATTTGTGCAGAGATTTTGGCTAGGGAGTTTTGGTAAAAAAAAAACTTTTGCAATAATTTATGTTAATTAATGTCATTATAAAGAACAGTTTACTCTAAAAATTTTGCCGTGAATTAAATTTTAATTTAATTGTTGCGGGATCCTCTTTGTACTCCCACGTTTTGAAAGAACTGCTCATTTTTTCTTTTCAATAAAAATAAATGAATTTTCTTTCTGCTATAAAAATAATTGAAATTTCAACAATTTCACCTTTGTTTCAATTTGTTAGTAAGACCATTGCACCGAATAACTATAATTTTAAGGACAAAAAATGAACTGACAGCAATATATGACATTTAAAATTTTATGTTACCATGCTTAAGGGTGTACTAGTTGCTTTCGGATGTCCAGTAGAGGCTGACTTAATTCTTTTGAGACTCGAGGTGCCACTGCAAGGAGACTTAATTCTACGGTGAGACGATGACCCTTTAAAGGAATGATACCTTCTGAGGCCTGACACGCGATCCTTTATTTCGGATTCAGTTTCCATTGGAATATTTTTCAGTGATTCTGATTTACGCAGATTCGTTTTGGATCGAGTTTGCTTTCCATTTTTAGCTGCAGACAAGTCTGTAGACGATGCTAAAATAGGGGGAAAAGAAGTCTAAATTTAAAAGTAAACATATTGTTATGCTTCATAAACACAGGAATGCATTTTCATTTATGATACGATAATGATAGTATAATTTAATAATGATTAAAAAATATAATTTTATGTTTTTGATTTTCAAAAATGCAAGAAAGAGAGATAAAAATAAATGTTTCTACTTAAAGAGCATAAACCTAATTGAAAATTAATATTTAATATTTTCTAGTAATTGTGTACCGACTAGTATGAGTCATGAATGAGCTGATATGGAATACGATTAATAGAGAGCCATTATATCAACAAAGCTTTAAGATGGTCAAAATGTAAGAGAAAATTTATGTCGTTTACAAAAAGAAAAAATAAATAAATAAATAAACAGTTCAACCTTTATGGATATGCAAATATTTTGAATTTGCACAAGGGATTAGGAGCTATAAATATAAGAGTATGTCTGATATTTTGGGGCTCGCGATTTGATTGTTGTAATGTAAGAGCCGCGGTGACTTAGAGGATAGTGCGTTCGAGGCGAGGTTGACAATGATGTTGAGGTGACCAGGTTCGAATCCCAGCGGTGATTGGTTAGTAGGATTTCTGCTAAACAATGCTACCAATATCCTCAGTGATAGACAAATCATGGGCTTGAAGCCCCTTGCTGTTGAGCTAACCGTGAAAGGTTCCATGTTACGCAAATGCGGGTTAGTTTCATCAAGAAAGTCCTCCACGAAGGCGAATTTCTCCCACTACTTGATCTAGGCGTCCCCATGTCTTCTGAGTTTGGTTCAAAATTACAAGGCTACGGAGAGGGACATTAATAGTCGTTAACTCAAAATTGGGTCATCTGTCCAACGACGATTATAAAATAAAATATACGTTAAGTGTAATAATGTTGAGTTGTAGATGGAAGGATTTGTTCAAACAACCTGGATTCAAAACCCAACCTCCTTCATTTGAGAGCATAGCACCCACTATATAACGCAAAAACATTTCCAAATGTGTTATTAGGTATTTCTATTTGTGTTAGACACTAACGGAAACACTGCCGTAGAATTTTGAGATAGTTAGCAAAAATATTCTAACAAATGGAAGAATATATTTAATACGGCAAGTACATGGTGGTGGCATGCATTGAAAGTATTCAGTAAGAATTAATGACATAATTTTTTTAAAAAAAATCAGAGAGAATTTATCACCTAAATTATTAAAAAATAAAAGCAACAAAAACTCCGGAAAAATATAATACAATGACTTATTATTTAAAGAAAAAAGGTTACTTAATAAAAGAATTTTTTTAAAAAGTAAATAAGAAAGGAGAACACTTGAACTTTCAGTGTATCAGTAGCATCTAAAAGGGCGTTGGTTTTCTAGGAATAGTAATAAACACAGTGTGATTTCAGATAATATATTAAGTGTTTACATGAAAGATAAAATAAGAATCTTTCTTATAACATGATAGCTTCCACACATATTTTTAGATAAATAAAAGTATTTTATCGCTTAGAAAATATTTGCCCATAAACAAAAAGATTGCGTACGTACTACTGAAAGATTGTGTATGAATAGCATTCACAATGAAAATATTGTATCCTCCTCTTACGAAGCGCACCAATGAAAAATATTTGCATTGTATGGCATGTTTCATATTATATAGTTTTGTATAGGATGTTTCATATTATACCCCTTTATGAAGAATTCCAATATAAAATAGTCGCATTGTTTAAGTTTCATATTATTTCTCTTTATTAAGCTTTCCAATATAAAATATTTGCATTGAATAGGATGTTTCATGACGCCCGGTGTCTGAGTGGTAGCGCATCGCGCTCCCGTACCACAGGTCTTGGGTTCGATCCTCAGGCCGGACAAGGTTGACTTAGCCTTTCATCCCTTCAGTGGGTCGATAAAGGAGAACCAAGCATGCTTGGGAAGTAAACACTGGGGGTTTCGCGTTCGGCTGACCACCAAACCGGAACATCTGCTCCTGCACCCTAGAGCCCAAGGTCAAGAAAACTTAGATGGGCACAGCAGGCCTTGGCCTTCTATGGGCTGTCGCGCCACTGAGTTTAGTTTTATCATGTTTCATATTGTGTCCTCTTATGAAGCATGCTGTTGTTGCTTATCCCCTTTATCTAGAGCCCTAGACCAAGTTCAGAAGATCATGTCGCATCAGCAAGTCATGGACAGTCTCTCCATCACTCATTAGTTGCCTCACAGAAGCATCAATGCAATCCAAAAGATGAGATGGAGAAGCGATGGCCGAACAATGACAATAGGCATAAGTCTTTTCTTTCGCTCTGAAGGTCAAACACTATATCTGGCCGGTCCTAAGTCTTGACAAAGCTGTTTGAGCAAATCTAGGACAAGTGCACTGCAGGGGTAATCCGGGGTTTTTGGCGGCATACCAATCATGATCTGGTGGGTGCTTCCACGCTGAATTTACCTTAACTAACTTCAGGGAGTGAACTTCAGACACTAGAAGTTTAGAGGAAGGAGGAGAAGCAAGTTCACTCCCTTCCTTGGCAAGCCGATCAGCAATCTCATTCCCATAAATACCCACATGGGAGGGGACCCACTGCAAGTGCACCGAGCCTATCTGAGACAAAGTAGTCAATTTTATAACGATTTCTTGACCCAAATTATCCACAATACTTCGCCAGTTCTTCAAATATTGAATTGAACTCTTGCTATCTGTTAATATCCATATGTCAGGTACGCCAGAGTCCATGGCTAGGCTCAAGGCCTCATTTATGGCAATTAACTTTGATCGAAAGACCGAGGCATGGTCCGGGTTTCTAAGTCGGCGGTTGAGCTCTCCTTCGCCTGCCTTCATAAAAACACCACTGCCCGTTCTACCGGAGTCAGGCTTGCTTCCGTTTGTATAGACGACCAAGGCTCCGGGAGGAATATTATTGATTACCTAACTCCGGATGCTCATTTTGCTTGGTAAAATCGGTATTTAAGTCATCTTTAAAAACTGCATTACTAAGAGAAGTATTAGGTGTCAATAGATTAAAAAGAGGGCATGGTTCGACATCAATGTCAGTCAGGCCCTGCCTCTCCATCAAACTAAGAGGGCTGACCCTTTTCAGCCTCTTAAGATTGTTTGTCCAGTTTGATAAAAATAATGCTGTTCTATTGTGAGAGCCATAGCTCTTAAGCTTAGCGATGTACTTTGTGATGTTAGTCTCTCTTCTTAGGCACAAGGGTTGCAGATCAGCCTCATATCGAACAATATTATTGGGGTATGAAGCATTCTATTCGTATTGTCTAGGTAGTTTCATATTGGTAGCATTCTCAGGAAGCGTTTCAATGCAAAATATTTGCCTTGTCTAGGGTGTTTCATAATGCTAAAAAGCAAAACTTAATCAGCGAGTTCGCGACTTTATTTATTTTAACACTTTACCTACTATCAGCGGTGCAACGGCATACGCAGGTTCAAGTGTCTGTGCTTTTCGCAAAGAGAAAATACAGCTTGAGAAAATTGGCCCCTTTATGCTAATTCGATTTTTTAAAAAAACATTTATTTTTATGATATTCACGCTACATTATATAAAGATTATATTTAAAGCAGATTGTGAAAAGTCAGTTATTAGGCTGTCAGTTTGAAAGCGTCCGCGACGAATATCCGATTCGGTCGGTGAAGTTTTTTTTAAATTAAAAATGCATGGAAAACAAATTATTTTGAAAGGGCTCATTTTCACGTTGCCCTGCATAGCTGCAATGATTTCTTTCTTCTAACGGTATCAGTTGGGCAAATTTTGTTTGAAACTAATCTTGATTCTTAAAATTTCCGTGGTTATCATGGAGCGGTTTGTGAAGTAAGGACGTTCCGTATCCTTAATCCTTATCCTGTCATCTTTACTTAGAGCGCCTGTCTGCATCTAAGTGCGTGTCAAATTATGCCTAACTACGCAATTTTATACCAATATCTTCAACTCTTGAAACAACGTTATACGGCTTAATTTTCGCTTGCTTTCTTATTAATAATATTAACACTTATTAACAACGATAATCAATTAACAAGTGGGAAGTATTGTTAAAAATATATAAATATCCTAACAAATATGAGTCTTTCTGTTCGCATTTAAAGAAACTCATCAAATAATGATAAATATTGTTTCTTTCAGACGATTTCTTTCTACAGCGAAACAAAAGTAAAACTTCTTTCTCCGGCATTTGATTTAAGGAATGTAAGCATAAGGCGCGGTCCAATTAAATTCAATGCTCTTGCAACCTCATATAGTTGTTTCTTTTTTAAGAACGAATGTTCTCCTTATTTTTTGAAATGTGTCGCCAAGTCTAAGATTCCAGTAAGACTGTGACACTATAACCTTTTTTTAATAATTCAATGATATACGAGGGTTGCTATTTATATTTCTGGCCTAATAATGAAAAAACAAATATGTAGGATCGAAATTGGTTTTATTGTTTTTCAAAATATTCTCCATGATGATCAATACACTTTTGCATGCGTTTGAACCAATTTTTAAAGCACTTTTTCCAGTTCGATTGAGGTAACTCCAAAACATGCGTTTTGAATGCATCAACCGCTTCTTCGGGGGTCGAAAATCGTTGTCCACGTAATTTATTTTTGATGCGTGGGAATAAGAAGAAGTCATTTGGTGCCAAATGAGGGCTGTACGGTGGATGACCTATCAGTTCGATCTTTCGCTCCGTCAGAAATGCCTTTGTTTGAGTCGATGTGAGAGAGCTCGCATTGTCATGATGAAGAATGATTCGCTTGTTCTTTTGCTTTTTTCGAATTTCTCCGATGTCTTCTGGCAAACAAATGGTCGTGTACCATTCAGAATTGACCGTCCTGCGTTGCTCTAACGCCACTGTTGCCACATGACCGTTAATGCCGAAGAAACAGGCAATCATTTGTTTCGATGTGCTTCTTCCTCGAACAACTTTTGTTGGTTTTGCCTCGTCTTGGAAGACCCATACAGTTGATTGCTGTTTTGTTTCCGGCTCATATGCATAGATCCATGATTCATCACCAGTGTAGATGTTATACACAGCCTTTGGTGTACCTTGAATGTATTTTTCCAACATTTCCTTGCACCAATCGACACGAGCCTTTTTTTGAGCGCTTGTCAGATTATGCGGGTTCCAACGCGAACAATTTTTTTTACGCTCAAATGTTCATGCAATATTTTATTGATGCTAGTCATACTAATGTCTAAAGACGCCTCTATCTCACGGTATGTCACATGACGATCTTGCTTTATGAGTTCACGCACAGCATCGATCTTTTCTGGCACAACAACGGATTTTGGACGACCTGCACGGGATTCGTCCCGTATCGAACATCGACCACGATTAAATTCGTTATACCAATTTTTTACAGTGCTGTAGGATGGCGCTTTATCGCTGAATAAAGAATTAAGTTCATCGAAGCACTCTTGTCTTGACAATCCACGTCGAAAGTTATGAAAAATAATGGCACGAAAATGTTCACGATTCAATTCCATTTTTTGAAAGAGAAGAACTTTTCAATTTACTGTCAACAACACAAATGAAGCTATAATGGTAAATCGTCTGCTGAATTTATGTTTAAAAATATCAAACTTTCGATTAAAATCGTCTGCGGTCGTCTAGCAACACTTACTGTTGCCAAGGCCAGAAATATAAATAGCAACCCTCGTATATCGTAAAAGATAGGACAGATTAACTTTCTGCCTGACATGTTTAATTTTCAAAAGCTTTTATATTGTTTTGAATGCATATTTTTATAATTTGATAACGAAATAAAACTATATGCAGTCGTGCATGATTACTTAACTCTTATACCGCAATGGTTTTTTCTTAACTTACAACGGAGTGTAGTCATTATTTCCATTTAATTCAGCGTTCCATTTCATTTCATTCATCTGAAAGAAACTTTTTCTCCAACTTAAAATTGAGGGCCATCATATTACCCTGTTTTTTTTACAATAAATTAGTATAAAAAATATATTACCTATTTCGTTGATAATATCTCTTTGAATTGAAAGTGATTTATCATCTTTGGAGTGAATTGACTCCAGATATTCCAATTTCTCGGCTGCTGCAATGGCGGATGTGTTAGAATTTTGATTGCAAACAGAACTAGTAGAATCTGCGAGGGTACTCTTGCTCGGACTTTTGCTTGGTATCATTTTGGCAACGCCGTCGTTACGACTACGCTGATTGCGTTGGATTCGATTTTCACGTTTCAGGTATCTTCTGTTACGTCTTCGATTTTCACTCTCTTCTAGCTCTGATAAATAATCTCTAAAATAACAAAAATATAAAATGAATAAAATAAAAAAAAATAGATAAATTAATTAAATGACAAAAAATTATAAAAATATTGCTTGCGTTATATATGTAACACAAACCGCATACAGATCATATTATAATGCATACATACAGGCTGTTCTGTAACTACCATTTCGTGTATACAAGGAGTTCCAGGATTATTGGGACAGAATTTAAGGGGAGGTAGGGGACATCACACGGATTTAGATTTGCGTAGCAGCCCATGGACAGAAACATCTTCGCTCGCCATTAAATAACGTTGTTCTCAAGATGGATTGGGCGCGGTGGACCTATTCTTCTGCCACCACGCTCTCCTGATTTCAACAGTATCTATTTCTTTCTTTGGGGTACACTAAAAAGTGCCTTGTACGCTTTGTGGATAGTGAAATGGATAGCAAAGATTATATATGCTGCTGAGGATATTCAACAAAATCTGAGTGTATTTGGGCGGCGAGTCTGCCAATCAATGGCCAGATGGAGCAATGCTAGCAATGATGGGAACTTTGAATATCTTTTTCCACATTTTTAAAAAGAAGTTAAAAGAATATGCACATTAGGATCTTAAATTGACATCTAAATTACAAGCATCCACGCGATGCCCAATGTGTACGATTGCCGTATTTAGCCGACATCCACGCAATTACTTGCTCTTACACGCAATTACTTACGTGAAACAGCATCTTACTACGTCGGTATACATGCGATGACATTCATGTACGAACGCCGTATTTAGCCGAAATCCACGAAATGCCCAGTGTGTATGAATGCCGTATTTAGCCAGCATCAAGTGTGTACGAGCACCGTATTTAGCAAGCATCCACACAATGACCTGTGCGTACGATAGCCGTACTTAGCTGGCGTCAGCGTGATAATGTTTGATTCTGTTTCAAACTGTCGCTAACTAATATTCCACTGACTTAATTAGGTTGAATACAACTAAAATAATACTTTGAGCACGCTTAATGTATTTTGTAAGTCGATTACATTTTATTTATAATGCTTACAAAAACTGCAAATATATTGTTATACAGGGCGGGTCCGAATTCATGACACAAACTTTAAGTGTAGGTACAGGACGTTGTAACAGTCATTTATTGTAGAGTAATGTATGGGCGCAAGTGACGGGGTGAGGCACAAACACAAAATATATGAGACGAAAAGAAAGTATTTATTGAAAGCGTCGATGACAGGTGTAATGTTAACAATGACTGTTCAAAATTTCATCCACCAGTAGCAATACATGCTATTGGTGGACGCTTGACAACGTCGGTGGAGCGATTGGCATGCACGTTCAAAGATGATGCCAGGTATTTCACGAACATGTGCAGTAGCTTCGGATATTCGAACAACGATATCCTCATCTGAGTCAAGTGGAGTGGCATAAACAAGATTCTTCCGATGTCCCCATGAAAAGAAATCGGGGCTCGATCAATCGGGAGATCGGGGTGGCCAAGGGACTGGTCTACCACGCCCCAAACATGGCATTCAGGTAAGTGCGCTTATCAGTGCTGAAGTGGGCTGGCGCCTCCTCATGCTCAAACCACACGCGGTTAAGAATGGCGATAAGAACCTCCTGCAGTAGTTCTGGTAACACCTGTTCCAGAAAAATAAGATAACATTCGCCATTAAGTCGCGTCGGTAGTAAGTATGGGCCAATCAAAAAGTCGATGACAATAAATACCAACCCACACATTCACACAGAATCGTTGTTGATACGCATGTGGTCGCGTTGCATGTAGATTATGGGTTGCCCACACATAGGATCATTAAAGACACGCTAGCGCGAAAACGTCACCTCATCAGTAAATATCACATGAGCTATGAAGTCCGGCTGCAGCGCACATTGCTGCACCATCCACTGGCAGAATCTCAGACGGAGAAGATAGTCTGCCGGATTCAAAGCTTGTACTCGCTGAAAATGGAAAGGGTATAAGCGATTTTCGTTTAACACTCTACAAACGGTTTGATGACCCACACCTACGTAATGAGCAACTGCTCTTGTACTTGACTCGGGTCTATCAGCCCCAACGTTCAAGATGCTTTCTTTACGCCTTGGACTGTGAACAGCTCTTGGTCGACCAGCTTCATGTCTGGTGACGTGGAACGTACCTATTTCACAAAGATGATGATGTAACCGCTAAAATATTCAGTGATCCGGCATTCGTCGATCAGGAAACAGCGAGTGATACATTCGTAGTGCAGCTCAGCGGTTACCATTTGCACGGCCGTACATGTAATGCATGTCTGCTTTTTCGCATGCGTAAAGACTCCCATCGTAGACATCAGTACAAGTGCAAATGGAACTTCTCCCTAGTGAGATGAATCTTGTTGAACGGCAACTAGACATCTACTGCCCTCTACCGGCAACGCAACCAACCGATTTTTCTTTTCTTTTCTTTCCCCTGTTTGTGGCCCACCGCGTCACTTGTGCCCATGGATTCCTATGCATTAAATGATTGTTACAATGTCCTGTTTCTACCCTTAAAGTTTGTACCATGAATTCGGGATCACCCTGTATAACACTTATACAAGAAAATCCGAACATCAGCTTACCAAAGTTTAATGTGCATAATTCACGACGCGGAGAACAATTCAGTGGCGTCACTTCAGCGGGGCGAACTGCCGTAACAAAAAGGGTCAAAAAACCATTTTAAACGTCAAATGGGTACATATTTTGATTTATTTTCCAACAAAAGTAACTGACTTTTATTTGCGTAAACAAAAATAATAGTTGAAAAAAATGTGCCGTTAGCTACTTTATTATTAAATAGAACAATATATTTTGAAAAAAAAATATACATGGTATTAAATTTATTTCAAATTTTGCCGAAAGGTGGCGTAAGCTGAAAATTGCAGTAGGAAAAACAAACAGAACGTTTAGTTTTTTTCACAGGTAGAATATAGGACAATTCAGTATTAATCTTTTAATGCTTTTCTAATAAAAATATAGAAAACGGCAAGTTTTTCCCCCTCAAATTATGTTTTATATTTCAGGTTTAAATTAAGTCAATTAATTAATGGGCAACCCGTAAATGCTGGTGATTATGGTATATAAATGGAGATTACTGTATATAAAGGATGGTGATTACGAGACACCTCGCATAGTAAAATAATACCAAAAAATATTCAGTTTTCTTATCTACGAATGAAAGAGTGGAAAATTAATCAGATTTTACTGTACTTGTTTTAGCGTCCAATCTGATGATATAATGAAACTGCAAAATCAAACATAGGGTTTGATAACTGATAGAACTTATATAGCATATTCGCTAATAGCTCATTATGAGGCAAATGATACATCTTTAACAAACGTGTTGTAAAATTAAATACAAGAGCCGTGGTGGCTCAGAAAGTTGAGCACTCCCTATGAGGTGACCCAGGTTCAAATGGTAGTCGTAATGATGAACATTGGTAGTCGTAATAAACTCAAAATCGGCTCAGCTGTTCAACGACGGTTATAATATAAAATAAAAATTAAGTATAAATTATTTTGAAAAAGGTCGTAAATAGTTAAATTAAAACACACACACAAAAAAAAAAAAAAAAAAAAAAAAACTTAACAACCTACCAGTCCACAAAAGGATTATAAATTGTCTAGCTACCTACACAAAAATTTAATTATCACGTCATAATAAAAAAAAAAGATGAAACAATAAAGAAAGAACGACTTTAATAGGTCTGTTTTTAAAAATAACACCGTTAATTGTAACGTATATTATTGTGTTAACGTATCTGCTTTTATCACCGTTTTGAAGAGTATTTTTCTATTCATATAAAATATTTTTAATAGGGATGTATTTCAATTCAAGTTATGCACGCTAGAGTGTTGAGTAACGAATACCCCTATTTCAGTTCGTAGGGTAAATTCGGTCATTCATGGGTCAGGGCAAAGGTCCCCTAATTACAAGGCAATTGTGCCGAATATTCTCAGAAGGATAATTTAGCGTCTAAAATATGACCTTATAGCATTATAGTTAAGGTCAAACATGAAATAGAGCTAGAATAAAAATGTTATTTATCAAAATTAAATTAAAAATACAGTTGATTCTTAAAGCTATTTAAACTGTGTTTCATCATAAACATTTAAACATGTTGTATTCTTTTGTAATATATATATGTATATATGTATATATATATATATCGAAAAATGAATTATTTACTGCGCATAAGCTGCAAGTACATAGAACTCATAAAATAAATAAAAATTACAGAGAAAACATTAAAAAAAAAAGAGAAAAATTATTAAAATAAAGTAATTTAAAAAATCATTCTTATTTAAAAGAAAAATTTAAAATCGGTGAAATAAAAATAGCGAAAAGGTATATTCTCGTCAGCTCTCTCTCTCTCTGTATATATATATATATGATAAGTTTAATATAGATCTCATTTATATCTTTTTTCAATTAAACCTTGTCTTATTGAAGTCCCAGTTTTTATTTTATTTCATAACCAGCGTTGAAATGCCGACTTAGATAATATTTAACTCCATAGACTTGCAATTTTGATTCCAACCCAGAAGGCAAGAGAACTTTAGGATCAATCATTGGGAAAAACTAGCCATCGTGGAGGACTCTTTGATGGAACTGACCTGCATTTGCGTTACAAGGAGAAGAAAACTACGAAAACCTCCACGGTTAGCGCGACGACAAGGGGATTCTAAGCCATGATACGTCTACCAAAGGAAATTTTATGTCAGCACTGTGGTCAGTGAGAGCTGGGGTAGAATTCGTACTAACCAGCCACTGCTGAGATTCAAACCTGGGTCACTTCATTGGGAGGCGAACGCTCTATCCCCTAAGCTATCGTGGCTCGAGGTCCAAGTTTATTCTCAATCTCTGCAATGTTAAAATAATTCATTTATACTAGAGAAGAAAAATAAAAACATATGTTATATCGGTCACTTAATTAATAGAGTGAATAGTTAATCAATAGTTAGGACTAACTAATTAGCATATCTGAAGTTATCCCTAGGAATCATGATGTTCGGCACCCTGTCCCTGAAAATGTGCTTATGAAATTCCAATCATTAAAGAAAAAGTTATTTAGGGTGATATTTTTTTTCTATTTTGCGAATCGTACGTAATTTTAAGGTTTTAAAACCGTTTATTAAGCACAAAACAACAACAACAAAATTAAAATCTAGAGTCTGTAGTCATGCTATATGATGTTTCATAAAAAACACTTATAACAGAATGAATTTAAAAATCATTAAGTTTACTCACACAATAGGAAATATTTTTTTTTATTTTTTATTTTTTTTTGAACAACTTGGCTAATAGTGTTAGATTTGAAAACAATGCGAAGATCTTTTTATAAGGAAAGATAAATGTATTTCATATTAAGCGTTTGAGTTGAATTTTAGAACAAAATAAATGCTCAGTCTTACTTGGGTGCTTTCTCTTCAAAGGCTTCATTTATTGGCTGTTCTGCAAATAAATAATTAAATTTATTACAAAATGAGATACAAAAAGCATAAATTATATATCAGTATTATGCATTACAAGTTTAATTCTTTTATTCATATGAAAATAAAACTGCTTCGCTTTCTCACAGGAAAAATATTAATCCTTTGTTACATGTAAAGAATTGGGTACTAGCAACTAATCACATGACTGTGTTCAATCACGTGGTTGTGCATGGCGTGTTAAAGTTACAACTTTATGGCTTTGGTATATTATGACGCTCAATTAATTATCGGATAAGATTTAATTAGATTCCTGCAAGCGACATCACACGTGTGTGTTGGTCCTGATTAGCTGACCCAGGCATGACGTATCTTGCAAGTATCCAATTACGAAATGTGAGTATCTATGAAAAAGAATATACTGCTAGTAATTCTTGAATAATTATATTTTTTTCAATGTTTAACAAAAAACAGATTTTAAACAGAGGGATTTTTTTTCAAATTGTTTTTATTGAAAATTGTCTTTTTTATAATTTTTTCTTCTTCAAAACATAGCCTATCTTAAACGTTCGGAAGATGTTTTACAGCTGGACTACGTTACACAAATTTTGAGTTAATCTAAAATTGTGAACAAAATCTGCTGAGAAAATAGTTGTAATAAAAAAAACGAAAACTGTTTTTACATTATTGATATTTGGAAAGTATCCTGAATAAATAACACTGATACTGAGTTGCTGATTTATTTTATTACGAGTGTTACTTAATGAAGGTCTTTTAATATACATTTTTAAATTCATTGTCAAAAATGAAGTTAAAAAAGTGTGTATATGTTACCGGCAAAGTATGAAACGCCGGCATTGTATGAATGCCTAGGCATTGTATAGAATGCCTGACGTTTTTAGGCAAAGTATGAAATGTGAGAATTATTACATACTTTGCCTAGGCATTGTATAGAATGCCTAGGCATTCTATAGAATGCCAAATGCTATTTAGGCAAAGTATAAAATAAACGTCCTGATGATGTTATTATGTAAATGATGTGCATGTTACTGTGAATGACCGAAATCGGTGGTTGTTGACTTTCACCGGTGAATGTTGACAATCACATAGTCGCTTTGGTGAATGTCCGAAATACTTATTACATCCGATTTGATATTAATTTATTCGTGAATATAATTATGTTTATTCGATATTTTAATACTTACTGACGATAGATTAGAAAAAACATCAGTGTTTTGAGTATCGAGCAAATATATACCGGGCAATGGCACTTGTCCTTAAAAAAACATCAATGTAGGGTATACCGGGCAATGGCACATGATCTTAATAAAACATCAGTGTAGGGTATACCGGGCAAATGTATACCGGGCAGAAGCACTGAACCTTAAAGAAACATCAGTGTAGGATATACCGGGCAGTGGCACTTAACTAGACCGGACATTTACCAAAGGTCTAGTATGAAGTCTAGTAGTAGGTCTAGTTAAGTGCCATTACCCGGTAAACATTTGCACGGTATACCCTACACTGATGTTTTTTTAAGGTTCAATGCCACTGCCCGGTATACATTTGCCCGGTATACCCTACACTGATGTTTTTTAAGGTCAAGTGCCACTGCCCGATATACATTTGCCCGGTATAACCTACACTGATATTTTTTATGGTCAAGTGCCACTGCCCGGTATACATTTGCCCGGTATATCCTACACTGATGTTTTTTTAAAGTCAAGTGCCATTGCCCGATATATATTTGCCCGATACTAAAAACACTGATGTTTCATCTAATCTATCGTCAGTAAGTATTAAAATATCGAACAAATGTAATTAAATACACGAATAAATTAATATCAAATCGGATGTAATAAATATTTCGGACATTCACCAAAGAGACTATGTGATTGTCAACAACCACCGATTTCAGTCATTCACAGTAACATGCACATTATTTACATAATAACCTCATCAGGACGTTTTTTTCATACTTTGCCTAAATAACATTTGGCATTCTATAGAATACTTAGGCAATGTGTGAAATATAAACCATTTCATACTTTGCCGGCTAATTTTAGGCATTCTATACAATGCCTAGACATTCTATACAATGCCGGATTTCATACTTTGCCGGTAACATATACTAGCATATAAAATATTATCAAATATGAACGTACTGAAGAAGGAAAGACTAAAAACGTCAAAGCCTGTTTAGACTGCTGCAGGAAACAAAAAGGAGTCAAAAGACTATAAATTGAGACATATGCATCCATAATCAAAATGATTATGAAGGATAATTAATAATTTGATGTTTTTCATCCAGCTTTCCCCACAAGTGTTTTGAAATTTTTTAACACAGAATTTCAAATCAATTTCAATTTTTAACATACAAAGTCATTTTTGACAAATATATACATTAAAGGCGGTCCCAACGAAACATCTTATGCATGAAATATGTCGAAACACCTTCATAACTTTTGATTTACTGATCCGATTTTCGCATACTACGTCTCAATCTTAATGATTGTATAACCGTAAATATGCTAATAAATAATGTAGACGATAATATAAGATACGAATTCAGACACAAAAACGTACTTTCTCCTTGTAGCAGAGCCCAAACTTTCAGCTGCTTTCCTGCCTAAACACTTGGAAACATATTTTCTAGATTGCGACTTACGTTCTTAATTTGAAGATCTGTAATCCGTCAAAAAAAGGTATGTTTATTCAGAGAAAATGCTCTTTTCTGTCTAATTTCGTAACTTTAAATACTATCTGCACTAATTAATTAAGGTTAGACACTCGAAACATAAAGATTGAGTCCTAGAAGGTGAAAATCCGATCATTTGATCAAAAATTATATTCAGGGTTTTCGCTTTTTTAACTGTGGCTTGTACTTACTTTCAGTATCATCAAGAGTATCCTCTGGAAGGGATATGAGTTTGTTTAGAGCATTGTGGACTTCCACATCTCTTTTTATCTTGTTGTTGGAATTTGATCCATTGATGTAAGGATCTTTGGAGGAGAAGACATCATCCTCTTCTGTGTTTGTGGCAGGGATCCAATCTTGCATCATTTCGGAAGTGCTGAGGAACTTGGGCCTTGAAAAAGTATTTAACCTCATGTCATCTTCACTGCAATACTCCTGTAATAAATAACACAGTCATTTTACGGAGTGAAAGAAATATCAAAAAATTATTAGAAGTAAAATTATAAAACTAAAATAATTACTTTTGTTTAATTAAATGATACAAATTAATTACTGAATGAATAAAATTATAGTTATATATATTTCAGGTCACCATCTTTCTAATTTACAGCCAGGGTGTGTGTTAAATTCACGGCAATGCTTTTAAAGACACAAACGATATAAAATATGACAGCAATCACTTGCCTTAAATATTTTAAGTTATGAGTTAGAATCCCCTTGCCATCGGGCTAACTGGGGAAGGTTTTCGTGGTTTTCTTTTCCATATTACGCAAATGCGGTCATCAAAAAGTCTTCCACTTTGTACTTGCCCCAATGCTTTATCCAGAAGTTCCATTGTCTTCTGGGTTGGGTTCAAAATGACAAGACTACGGAGTAGAGCCGCGATGGCTCAGGGGATAGAGCGTTCGCCTTCCAATGAGGCGAACCGGGTTCGAATCCCAGTCGATACGAATTCCGCATCCGGCTTGCACTGACAACAGTGCTGACGTGAAATATCCTCAGTGGTAGACGGATCATGGGTTAGAGTCCCCTTGCCGTCAGGCTAACCGTGGGAGGTTCTCGTGGTCTTCCTCTCCATGTAACGCAAATGCGGGTTAGCTCCATCAAAAAGTCCTCCACGAAGGCAAATTTCTCCCAATACTCGACCCAGGAGTTCCCTTGTCTTCTGGATTGGGTTCAAAATTACAAGGCTACGGAGTTGAACATTAGTAGCCGTAAACCCATTAAGTTGGGTCGGCTGTTCAACGACGGTTATAAAATAAAATAAAAAGACTACGGAGTAGAACATTGATAGTTGAATACAAAGATTAGGGTCGGCTGTTCAAAGATTTTATTTAAAAATGACATTTTTAGTTTATATTTTGTCTAAATGTACAAGCTTAAAAATAGTGTATAAAACATTTCAGAAATGTTGTGACAAAGTGTTTGGAGAATTAGAGCACACTATCAGGATTAAATTTACATAGAAACCTTTGTCTCTTCGCGTGCTTCTGAGCATTTCATAATAGGAAAGTGCCTCTAGTAACGTACGACGACATACATGGATTAATATGCAATTCTAGTTCTAATGGTGTACTCCCCTAGAACTTTGTTGCGACTCACTTTTATATATAAAGTTTTTAAACTAGTACATTTTTACAAAATAATAGATTGAAAATGTCACTTAAAACAAATCTGCATCTTTAGAAGCCAAACTAATTTCAGATTCGAAATCCCCATACCCGAATCAGACAAGAGCAGGTATTTGTATAAAAGCAACAAAAAATTATCCCCCCCCCCAGTATTTTCTATTAAGTCTAAGTATTATAACATAATATGTATTGAATTTTTGAAAATGAAAGTCACCAGCGCATTTGTTGTTTATAGCTCAGTGACCATTTAGTTTGACCACTTCAAATTTTGAATCTAATATCCTAAAAACTAAATTTTATAACTATTCCGTGGCAAATCGAGCATGTATTGTAGTCTTTGGTTACTGCTACAAAATACTTCTTTCTAAAAAGGGATACTTCATTTTTTAAAAATCTTTTTAATAAGATCAGTTTCTTTAAATATTACTACTGCACAGATCTTTTATTCGAAAACTATTTATTAAGTTGATGATAACAACACATATATTCCTTATCTTAAAGCAATATTTTCCTTGAATAGACATTAGATTGTTTTTGGTGTCATAAATATAGGGAAATTTCTAACATGACAACGAAGTAATATTGAATTTTCTACCAACAAGCGTTTTCAATAGACTGAGTCAACCTAGTACATAAATAATCGAAATTACCTGAGTTATTACAGCTGGAGTTGGTATTGTAGCTTTGCCACACGGAAAGGTAGCATTTCTTTTATGTTTTTGACGTGAAATATAACGAGGTGACACTTTGCAGAGGACATCGAACCACCTGTAAAAAATAATTTTTTATTTTGACATTTCAGTTCATTATGTCAGATAACTTATTTTTTTCATAAAATATTTAGCCTTAAATATAATAAATATAGTTAGCTTTAAAAGCTTCACTAATATTGCTTAACGATACAAAATCATTATTAGTTTTTAATGCACAGTTCGCAAAATTAGAAAAGGACTTTTAGGATAACTTTTGATCAAATGATCGGATTCTAGGACTCAATCTTAATGGTTAGAGGAGGTAACCTCAACTATGCTAATCAATTAGTGCAAACTATATTTTAAGTTACGAAATCAGACACTAAAACGTACTTTCTCTGAATAAGCATATTTTTTTTTCCACGAGGGATTCAGATTTCTGGACCCAAAATAAAAAGGGTAGCCACAATCTAGGAAATATGGTCCTAATAGTTTGGCTAGAGAGTAGTCCGAAGTTTGAACCCTTTAATGTTAATTTTGCATTTTGCCTGTTTCACCATACTTCGAGAACTGTTTAAGAAAATTGAATAATTTTTGCACAAAATAATAAAATAATTAAATAATTTATAATTCCGTGCAAAATATAACTTTTAACAAATATTTATTATTTTTCAATTTTTTATTTAATAATAGTCGATTGACTTTGAATTGTAAGGTATACAACTTTTACATCATTTTAAGGAATACAATTTTAAAGGGCAAAGTACAAAATTCAAGCGAAATCTGTCGAATAGTTCTGAGAGATCGAAATTTGAAAAAGTCGTATTTTTAATATTGAATCTAGAACATGATTGAGTCCTACTACGTGAAGATCAGATCTTTAGGGATCAAAAGTTATTTTGGTTGGTCTGTTTATTTATTTACTTATTTATTTGCTCACTGAACAATAGAAATTATACTTTAGGATAGCATATATGAGATGGGCACATAGCTCGGTAATTTTTGGTGAGGTGGGGGGCATGTCTTGTGATAGCCCGGCAGAAGTTTTATTGCTATTCTTATCTAAAACATCATATTTTGCGTTTAATTTACTTAAAAGCTTAAAGGTTGGAGATTCTTAATTATGTTATTTAACTGGAAAATGTTTAGTGTAATTTCATGCGAATAAAAATAAAACTTGTCTTTCGAATCTTTCTTCCCTGCTCATTGATGCTCTCCAACCCTTAGATTATAATTTTTTTTTGAAATAAACTTCCCATTTAAGTCCGCCTTTTTCTGTTATAAAACGTGATTAATTGTATGAGTTTCTGAAAAATTTTGTTCAAGAAAATAAAAACAGAGGCAAAAAATTGCAAATCTTCATTGAAGGAATGGATATTCAGGTCAAAATTTTGTAAAGCTGAACTTACACAGGATGGTTGAAAAGGATCCAATGAAAAAAATAAACGGGAAAATAACTGGTTTACTTTAAACGGAAACATAATTTAACGTAGCACCTTAAGATGATTTCAGAAAATTTTATTGACATTAAATGTGCAGATATATTTGTTATCAGATATATTTGTTAAAATTTTTTTAACAGAATACAAATACATTCCCATATTACATATGAATTGGGTCGAAAATAAGTATGAATGTTAATTTTAATGCAGATCCAATCTTTTTTATTTTCTTTTTGTACAACATGCTAAATAAAACAAATCATGTTTCAGGTGAAATAAATTTATACAAGGTATTTTGTAAAGACAGCCTTTAATATGTATTTTCAGTATTCTTATTTAAAAGTAAAAAAGTATATACTACACAGATTAGGATCATAAATTAATATTTGACCCAGAAAAATGCTAAAATCTGACAAAACACTATACAGGAGGGTGAGTGTAATAAACAACGATCAGGTTTGATTAGGGAAGGAAACGGAGAGGAGGTGAAAGACGATTACTAGAAACACCTCAAGTTTCAAACTTTAATTAAACCAGTTAAGATAATTATCTCATCCTTCTGCTAGATTTTGTGTTTCCTCGCTTAAATATTAATTTGCACTTACATTGTTTACTTTTCTGTTTCCTTTTTTGATATGTATTCTAAAAATAGACATTAAGGGTAGTCTTTTCAGAAAACCCTGCATAAAAATATTAGTTTTTAATGAAAAAGCTTTCAGTATGATGAGAGTGGTACGTTTGAACCTAAATCTTAATATTACTAACCAACAATAAATATCTGTTAATGATATTTTCAGCGAAATAATGATATTTCAAGCGAAAAATATTAAATGAAATGTAAATGCTTCGAAATTGTATCTACCATTTGCTTTCTTCTTTGGAGGTTCCTTTGATGAAATGAACTTTGTCAGGTGTTGTTATGGAGATGGCAAATTCATTTCCCGTGATGCCTTCCGCGTCTGATACGTCCAAGACTTTATTCATGTCAATTGTGCCTTGGGGAATGGTGTCCGGCTATCAAAAGAAGAAAAGAAAAAAAGAGATGCATTATTTAGAGTCCGCATGGTCCTCATAGACACTTTAGTATCATTTATAACGTATTTCATATCTTAAAAACTCTTCGGCGAAGCTCAAAATGTTTTCATGAGTTGCATACAATACATCTTGAACATGGCAATAAAAAAGATACAACACTTTTTTGAATGACAAGAGTATAATCTTTGTGAACTTTATGTGGAATTTTCTAGTTTTCAATCGATTTGATTTGAATTTTAACAATCGATAAAATGATTCGTTAAAATTTATTCGGTTGGCAACAAAGTTATTGCCTTTTTTTTTTTAAGTTTTAAAATGTGCGAGAATTCCGTTTTCTGCGTCAATTCTCCTGTCGTTTTTTTGTCGCGAAGTTTAATGCAATTAGTTTAATTATTGTTTATCGAACTCAACTGGATGACCAGAACGAGATGAGGTCAAATTTTCCATTTTTAAAACGGGCATGCCAATTACGAGCGGATTCTTTCAGATATGGCGCGTACTCTATACACAGCAAGAATGTCGCGAGTAGTTTTTGCGGGCTTAGGACTTTTACCGAAAACAAAAAGATAGAGGAATCAAAAATGCTCATGTTTTCAATTTACTTTTTATTTTAAGGATCTGAAAATTAATAAAACTATTTCGAATTGTCTCAAGTAGCTAACACGAGAAAACCTCAACATTCTAGTAAATTATTTTACCTTTTTTCCCAACCGAAATATATCTTCTAGTTTTCGTAGCCTGCTTTTTCAAAACTAATATAGTACATCCCAAATCTACGTGGTTATAGACTTCAAGCTAAAGTAATTTTTTAAAAACATTAGGAATCAACTTTTAGAGCGATATCAAGGATAAACAATTTGCGGAAATAATTCTATCTTCGCACAAGACCTTTAAAAAAATGTATTTTATAAATTTAGCTTTAACTTTACAAAATTTCTTCTTGAATTTTTCCATCTAGTTGTATGTTTTTAGAATACGAATTAACTGCAGTAGTTGACATCTGAAAGCCTCTACATTCCACTCAATTTTTTTGCATTTATCATTTTTTTTCACCGTGTAATATTATGTAGTCTTTGTGGCCTGTCATCCATAATTAGTGTACATCCTAAATCGATGGTGAGCTAAATTTTAAGCTAGATTAATATTAAAAAATAATAAGAAGGAACAGAATGAATAAAGAAACGACAGAAAAAAATTAATGGTCAGAGAAATTAATGAAAATTTTACTTACGAATTGATCTAAAGCATATGTAAGCTCTCCATCGTCGTATAAAACAAACCATCTTCTCTGCCATCGCTGAAAGATTTTTACGATTTATCTTTTGATTTTATTATAGGTGTTTATGTTAAGCTAAAGCTCGAACGTTATTATTGCGCACATTATCTAACTGACCTGCAGATTAATTTGTACCGTTAAAGCGTAGAATAAAGGGTTTTCATGTTTTATCTGAGTAATGAGCACATTAACGGTTTCCGTGAACGGTTTTTAACCGTAATGAACACATTAACGGCTTAAAATTCAAAAGTTTGTTTCTCTAATTTCTTAGTACTAACATTCTCATTTAATTTCAATATTTCATGCCGTTTAATTCTTTGTATTCTAGTTATCTAATTAATTGGTGACTGATTGTATTAACTAGTTTTTTTATTGTATTAACTTGATTCTTTAGATATCAATAAATAAATAAATAATGTTACGTTAATTTAGAAGAAGAAACGTTGATACTGTTTCACCAAATATCTTATTTTCAATTTACTGAGTACCTCATAGGCATATAAACAGATTATCTATTTGAAAAATGAAACAATTTTCGTCACATTAACGGATTACTCTGAATAATCTGCAGAAAAACTGATTTCTGTGCTTTAGCTGTAACATATGCAGGATATCACGCAATGACTTACCTTTGTGGGGAGAGCAGTTATAGACAATGTCAAGGTACCCCGACATAGAGTCGAGTTAACATGTCTTATATACTAGCGAATTGCAGTTGTAATTTTGTAGTGGTAGATACGCTACAGTACTCACCCACCAGAATTATATCTGTGATAGAATTCGATACATGGATACCACTAGTTGGTTCATTGTTGTTTTTGTGAGAAGCCGGGAGAGCTGTATTAAGATCACGGTTGTTATCGCTTCTGTGTTGCCTTTAGCAGTCGAGTATATGTTGGCCGACGTTGTGTTTAATCGAGACTGAGTAGCAACAGTGCGAGGAGTTGGTTAATGTCGCAGTCACAAGTATCAAGTCAACCTTTCAATGTAGACCATCTATCGAAGTAGGCGTTACTGCCTAGGAAGTCGTGTTTATTTTGAAGTGGGAGTTTCTGCCAAGGTAGGTGTGTTCAAATCACGTCCGGGTCACCAATGTGGGGAGCGTAGTTATAGACAATGTCAACCTTCATCTATGATAGGGTACTCCGACATAGAGTCGAGTTAACATGTCCTATATACTAGTGAATTGCAGTTGTAATTTTGTAGTCGTAGATCCGCTACACCTTAAGAACATTAATTTTAAAACTTTAATAACATAAAATTATTCTTTACTAACCTAAATCATCTAAGTTTTTCTTGAAACATATTTTAATCAAATTTTTAAAGAAACATAAATGCATTAATCTAACACAAAATTGTATTCAATTTACATAAACTTGAAAAGTTTTTTTTTTCTTCACTTCCATGAGTTTAAATAAAACAAATAAAACGCTAGACGATAATGTATCATGTCAAAATTAGTTCTAATTCTTTTTTATAAATTACTAAATGCTGCTATTAAATATTTCTTATTTTATCATACATTTTTACTTTTCAAACTAACAAAATTTTTAATGCTAATTTTTGAGCAGAATATTCTATAGATGACACGATTTTGTAATCGTTTTCTTTTTCTATTCATTAGTTTTTAATATAAAATAATCTATATTTTAGACACAATTTAAGGGTTACAAACTGTTAAAAACGGTAGTTAATAAATACATTTTATAAATAAAACTTTTAATATGAAATACTTGCCTATATTTCCACGTTAGGAAACAATAGAAAAGGTAATTAATCATTTTATAACTTTAAAAATAAAACTTAAATAAATCAAAAACAAAAATAACACAAATTTCTGAGCAAACTATGTATTTTATTGCTTCTATCTATAAATGACACGATTTCGAAATCTTTTTCTTCTTCTATTTTTTTGCTTTATGTTATTTCCAACAATTGTTTGAGCTAAAAATTCTTAAAAGTGGTAGTTTTAACGGGGCTAACGGTAAAATACTAATTTTAACACATTTATTTTAGAAAATATGAATGTATAAAATGTGTCTAAATTTAATCGCTAGAAATTAAACTAAAAGCAGTTATTTTAAAGCTTCCAAAATAAAAAGAAATAAAATTACATTATAAAGTGAAAAAATCGACGCAAATTTCTGAGCAAATCATTCTATAAGTGTCACGATTTCGGAATTTTTTCATTTCCTTATTCTTCTGTCTTTAATAAAATATTTTATTTCCGATACTTTTCTGAGTTAAAATTTCTTAAAACGATAATTTGCAACTGCGCAAATCATAAAAAAACTAATTTTAACTTTTATAAAATATGAATATGAAGAGTTTGTTTATATTTCAGAGCCAAAAGACAATAGACTTTAATGGTTAGTTATCATTTTCATTGCTTCCGAAATATTAAGAGTCATGCCCATAATGTTAGTTCCAGTCGGTCAAGATTAAAACTTTTATGACTTGAAGTACGGCATCGTGACGAAAGTAAAATAAATAAAGAAATAAAAACTAACTTCCTGGGTTAGATAAAATATACGATAAAAAACATTTAAAATAAAATTCAACAATTCATCAACAGACCTTTGTCCTGTTGACCGACACATTGAAGTCCCAGTCTGGCGCAACGAAGAGGTAGCCACATTTGGATACATTTCTTGAAGCCTGAAAAAGAAGATGGGAAGAAAAAAGATGTCAGTCACTTCCTGTTCTTTCGTCAAATATAATTTTAAAAAAATAGATCCGTTTCATAATACTAAAAAATTGCTTATCTTTTTTAGGTAAAATAAACTAGTTAATTACAGGAAACAGAGTTTTCACGAATTAAGAATGATTTTTAAGGAATTATAATTTAATTTAAAATAAATGAAATCATGGAGTGTCGTATAACAACGATAGAATTTTTATTTATTTATTTATAAATTGATTAATTCAACAGTTTTCTTCCCTAATTCCTCTGCCCTCATAGCAAGGTATACCGTAGCGACGCGAGCCGAAAATATAATTTACTTTAAAAATTAAAGTAATAAGCCGTAAAAAAAGATTAAGTTCAAAATTAATTAAGTGCCTGAAAAAAACCCTGAAAAACTATCTCGTGTGAAATACATAAAAAAAAGTTCACAAAAAACTAACAAAAAGACTCTAAATTCAATACACTTTTAAAAGCAAGCCTCGAAATTTTAAAGAAAGGCCAGAAGTTATTTTTTATCTTCATGCATAAGAGAACGTAGATACAATATTTTTTTAAAAATTTTATTGTGATTAGTTTTTCCTTTACACGCAGAAATGTGAAAAACCATTAATATAAACTATTTAATTGCTCCAAAAGTAAACAGAATTTTAAACAGAGTGAGATGAGTGACTCATTTTTAGTGTACGGGGCTGCATTTAAGAGTACGAGGCTGCGAAAAAGTCATAGTTTACTACAAATACGTATAATTTTGGCTAAACAGAATTACGCAGGGCAAAAAATAAATCACAACTTTTACTTAAAATAACTTAAAAACTAAAGAGCACACCATTAACATTTTGATATCGGAATGTTAGTTCGTAGAAAATTTCTTGAAACAGATGAGATGTCGGCAGTTACTTCATCATAATATAGCTATTAAGAGTAATAATATAAGATATTAATGAAGGGATATTAAGTACAATATAGAGAGATTCGAACATTTAACGTTTCCGATGCAATTGTCCTTCATTTAACCCTAAAGTGTTTATAATAATTACAGCTAATTACTATTATTCGCAACATCATTCCTAAAAAAAGGGAATGAAAATAAAAATATTTAGTAATAATAGTATTGTCAGCAGAAAATATAATAATTTTATACATTCAATGAACTATTTATGAGCCGAGATTTACAAATCTAGGGCACCAAGTCGCCTCGAAAAAAATGTAGTTATGCCAGTATTTTAATAAAACTAACATAAAAGCAAAAAAACTTCTAAGCTACATTCCATTTTATTACATATGGGCCCTTTAAAAATTGTCGTTGCTCCACAAGATTTTGTATTTTTGTAGGCTTTGTATATACATATAAATATTTTTCTGAATAAAATGATCTGATTTGTCATTGGCTTAAAGCAAATTTGCACTTAATCAAGATTCAAGCACATGAATTAATATTTTCCAGAAGTTTTCTATAAACTACAAATCAAATGTATATTTAGAAACATGACGTATTTGACCTTTCACCACACGTTTGACACCAGCCTCCCAGCTTTCAAGTCTCCTGTTTTGGCTATTTGGGCAAAAAACAAGAAACGATACCATCAGCACCCGCTTTCTTTTACCCAATATCGAATCTTAATATAGCTTTCGAACACAAGGGTGGATTTGTTATTTCCATGCGCAAAACTCGGTAAGCCTCATACTCAAGCTGAAAAAATATACCACGCACACATTAAAGATCATGAGTAAGACAAGAGACCTAAACTTTTCTCTTTTCTTTTTTTCTTTTTTTACATCCAGAAAAGGAATTTGTTGATCAATGAACAATGCATGGATAGAAAAAGGCACTCATTCAGCTAGTGAAATTGAATATAAATAACATCTCTTATACTTGAAATAAGTGCTTTTAATGAGCAACACGAGGGATGCAGCTGCACCGGGAAAATGAATTTTTCATCAGCAAAAATGGATTTTCAATATAAAACTACAGAATAAAAATAAAAATATATTTCCTCCCAATTATGTAACTAATCCACCTCTGTGAGACAATTTCTTTCTCTCTCTCTCTGAATATACACTTTATTGACAAATGAGGGCGAAAATCACAATGCAACGATATCATATTATTTACACTTACCGTCCTGAATTTTTTTAAGTTATGGAACTCTAAATTATTAACGTTCCTTTAACGGAACCCACACTTTATTAAGACTATTGGGATCGTATACTCTCAATAAGGCGACACCGACTCTATTGGTCAGTTAATCCTGAAAATTTCGGATCCAATCTAATTTCAATTGCATTGAATCGTTAAAAATATACAATACCGACTTGCAATTTTTATATTTCTAATGCATATGTTTCAAATTAGTGTATTTCGCCAAATACGATGCAGTGATCAATACTTTACTCTAAAATTTTCTTTTTTTGGGCTATGCGCTAAAAGATTTTTTTAACCTTATTTATGACTATTTTTGATACAGAAAAGAATGGAAACAGGTATATATATATAAAGAGAGTTGTAGAATTAGTTTTTTTTTATAACTTTAGTTATATATTTTTTTGAATATTTTGTCATTACACAAATTTTATTAACGTGAAATAATTATAAAACATTTTTATTATTTCTTTTTGTACTAATTTTATTTTGTAGCTTTAGTTTCTTTTCTATTTCTTAAATCTGAAGCAAAAGAAAAACTAATAAAAACTTAAATAGTAAAAAAAAGCAAAGAAATACCTAACGCTATGAGCAATACAAAATAATTACAAAGTAAATGCAAAAGTACCAATAACAAAATGAATTGCTCAACGCTCTTTAATAAACTCTTAAACATTCGGTTAGTTTCCATTGTATGTATATATATATTTGAACAATCCCTCCGGAACATGGTACTAACGATACTTAGTACTCCACTGTTATAGGGAATGTGTGCTGGGAACTGCACGAACATTATATCGCTGTATATTGTCAAAAAATATTGATAGTTAACAACAGAATGCATATTTTTCAAATTCAACAAATTTACATTATTTTTACTATCAATAAATCCGTCAATATTTTCGTCACCCAAATTAAAATTATCAAAATTCACAATATCGTTATCCGTAATAATCGTTTTGCATAATATTCGAGATATTATTCTTTGGCATATTATGCTATCGATAATAATTGCGATATTATCGTATTCGATAGTTATAATTATTAATAATTACAGCAATTTTGCCGTATTAGTTACGCTTATATGTATTATGGGTATCCGGTGTCTCGTGTAAGTCACAATCGGTTGTTGTTCCAACATGTAGGCTTCACGTATAACTGTTAAAACCTAAGTATACAAGTGTATTTATAAATAAATTTTAATAATAATTCTAATAATTTAGTTCAATGAACCTACCTTAGAGAATGAGTGGTTATTATAAATTGATAAACAAAAACCATAGTGTTAGGGGAAAAAAATTGAAGGAACATTAGCAAAGAAAAAGCCCAGGGCACGATGCACAATGAAAAAAAGCATAATGACATCCTTAATGCATAAGTGGTAAGTATTAATGGATAAAAAGAAAACCCAGATAGTTAAAAAAAAATTGAGGGAACATCAGCAAAAAAAAAAAAAAAAGTACAGGGCACGATGCACATTGAAAAAAAGCATAATGGCATTCTTAATGCATAAGTGGTAAGTATTAATGGATAAAAAAAACCCAGATAGTTAGAAAAAAAATTGACGGAACATCAGCAAAGAAAAAGCACAGGGCACGATGCACAATGAAACAAGCATAATGACATCCTTAATGCATAAGTGGTAAGTATTAATGGATATAAAAAAAAAAAAAAACAGATAGTTAGAAAAAAAATTGAGGGGACATTAGCAAAGAAAAAGCACAGGGCACAATGCACGATAACGAAAGCGCAATGACTTCCTTAGTGCATAAATGGTCAGTATTAACAGATAAACAACAAAAAAAAAAACATAGTTTTCAAAAAAAAAAAATAGAAGGAACATTTGCAAAGAAAAGCACAGGGACAACATAATAAAACTTACAAATGTGTACAATGTAAACACATAAGTTTAAAATATCCTTTAAGTTATAACTCTAGGTCAATGTAACTCAATCATCCGAAACTTCAGACAGAGTGCTTTTAAACCCTGCTATAAAATTTAGAATTCTTAACATAACTTTTTATCCACCCACGGGTGGCAAATAATTTAGCGTCACAGTTGATGAAACAACATAAAATGAAATCTCGATCCGTTAACTTTGGCATCAAAACAACAATTGTATATAAATCAATCAAAATCTTTCGAAAACGACAAAAAATTCGAAAGTGGGTGTCCAAAAATCCAATAAATTACAATGCTAGTGACACTTCCATGATATTAGAGAGAGATGATATTAGACATTATCTACCAGTGAAACTGAGTTTATCTTTTTTTTTTTTAAAAAAAGAAAAATAAAGAACAAAATTTTGGAAGAAAAAAAATGGATGCGGGAGATAGCAGTAAAATGGCAGACGTAAACAAACACTCATAACATCCTCTTAGAAGGAAAATATTTCGTGGATAAAATTTTGCTTGTGTGAAACTCTATTTTATTTACTTTTGAGCTCTTGAGTTCCATTTTGAAAAGAGTAGAACACTATAGGGAAATAAACAAGTTATAACACTTTTGAAATAGTCGCTAGAATGATACAATTAACCCTTTTAGCTGCAAAATCAAATAAATATCTTTATTTTTCTATTTTTTTCCCTGTTGCGCAAATCGATGCTCAAAAATAAAATCATTAACGAGAAAATAGTTTAATAAAAAGTAAACATAGACTACGTTTTTATTACAAAGTTAGTGCAGGTTTAAAATATAAATTCAAAAGACCAATATTAATTTAAAATACTGTGAATTAAAATAAATAAAAAAATTACATTGAAGCAAGAGTTTGTAAACTACAAATGAAAACGTAGTTTTTATGAAAAGTATACAGCAGAAGTTATAGACTACGCATTTAGTATAAAAATGGAGTGAGTTAAAAAATTAAAAAATATAAATTCATAATATTAATTATTAATTAAAAACACTTTAATTGAAATTTTAAATAAAGAAGGAAAAAAACATTTAAATACGAAGATTTTTAAGACTATTATCGAAAACGTAGTTTTCATAAAAAAGTAAATAACAGAAGTCATGTATTACATATTCACTTTGAAGTTCATGTAAGTTTAAAATATTTATTAAAGCGATCTTAAATCGACATTGAGATTAATTTGAAATGCTATCATTTAACATTACAAAAACATTACATCCCGGTGAGTTTGGAAACTACTAATGAAAACGCAGTTTTCATGAAAAGTAAACAACAAGGTCCTTATTAACCAGAGTTATGGCCTTTTTTTTTTTACCAGAAATGTCATTACCATTCAGTACTGTAAGTTTACCAGAATTTTTTCTTTGTGTATGGCTGTAACACGCTTCAAAGCGTCTAAGCAATGTAAAAATGTCATAATAAAAATTATCAAATCAAAATATCAGAACGTCAGAATAAAAATTTAAAAATTCCATAAACTAAGAAATGTTTAATTTATTATATTTAATAAATAGTGTTCTAAGCATTATATTAAATAAGAAGCTAGAAAATATCGAGATTGTTTTTTAATATGTCTCTCGAAAAGATAATCTCTAACTTGATATTTGTTTGGAGAAAAAAAAAATTTCTTAAAAATCAGGGATAAAAAAGATGCAAAGAAGAGAAGGGAAAAAGCAGATGTAAACAATCTCTCAGAACATCTTCTCAATGTTTAATGGGGATGACATGTTGACTGTAAGAAAATCTTTTACTTCTTTTTCATCACTTGCATTGCATTTGAAAAAAGAATTTACTCTGAAGAAATGAAAGATTACAAGCGTAAAATAGTAGCTTATTTCATATCAACTGCTTCAGCCTTAATTTAATCGTCACTTTAGAAAATTATAGGATTAAAAAAAATTCCACGGATTTAAAAAAGAATATTTTTTAAGAGATATAATTTGAGAAAAACAAAAAATCACGCAAATTGGAGGATTGATACTTCAAGCTATATTGGATACTCCAATAATTCGAAGTCAATAAATCAAAATTAATGTTGAATGGGGATGACATGTTGATTATATGAAATTCTTTAACTACTTTTTCATCACTTGCGTTATATTATAAAAAAAATGACTTCGTTAAGAAGAGAAAGCCTTAAAGAGTAAAAAAGTAGTTTATTTCTTAGCAATTGCATCAGTCTTAGTTTAATTGTTTCTTTAGTAAATTATAGTATTAAAAAAAGTTAACTGATGTTTTAATAGAAGTAGTAAGATTTGAAGTAACTTTTTTCAGGAGATATAATTTGAGAAAAAATAAAAACTGGAGGATTGATACTTCAAGCTAGATTAGATGCTAGAATAATTCTAAGTCAATGAATCAAAATTATGAAGCAGACTCGTATTTTAATTAATAAAATACATAGTGCAATTAAAAAAAATTCTACACTCTATTTTAAAGTAGCATTTTTCAGGATATATAATTTGAGAAAAATTAAACATTACGCAAATTGGAGGATTGATGCTATACTGGATGCTCCAATAATTCGAAGTCAATAAATCAAATTTAAAAAGCGAATTCATATTTTGATTAATAAAATCCATTGTCCAACCTTAAATTAAACTTAATTTTGAATGCCATGCAAAATTCAAGGAATTTGTTTAAAAAAAAACGTAAAATAAATTCCCATAACTTCCGATGTAAAATAACTTAGGGAAAAGTTTCTAATTCTTCTGAGAAGTGAAAAATTATTTTGACAAATTATACTTACAAGGACACAAGAATAAAATTTAAGTGACAGATTGAACTCAGAAAAAGCAAAAGCGGAATCGAGATCATCAAAAATTAGTTTGTTTGTCTAATGGAACTAAATTCTGTCCATCTATGTTTATCTCCAAATAAGCAGGCTTCTGATGATCTTAACCCTTTCTTTACTTTTATTAACCTCAATAGTGATTTGTCAGAGATCGAAACTATGTCTAATATAAATTTGCGTTCTCTTATGAGCATAGTTACAGACTTCAAACAAATTTCACAAGAACTTTAAAAATTTAAACTACAGCCGGACATTACGTGCAGTGCGCTGAAAAAAAAACCCAAATAACTTCGAATATATTTTGGTCTTGTGATCGGATTTTTAAGTACTAGCACTAAATTTCAATGATTGTGTGACCTCAAATATGCTAATTAGTTGGTGCAAACCATATTTTAAATTAAATCATGCACAAAAACTGTACATTCTCTGATTAAACATGCCTTTTTTTTAACAAATTATGATTCCTGACCCACAAAATATAGGGTAGCCCCAATCTGGAAAATATGGTATAATAATCTGGTCAGGGCAACTGTTAAAAGTTTGGACTCCTTAATGTTAATTTTACTTCTAGCATATTTCGCCATATCTCGAAAACTTTTTAAGCAAAATGAGATTTTTTTTATACAATCATAAAATTCGTTATCTATAGATAGTTCCGCACACAAAATAGTTTTTAATAATAATTTATTATTTTTTTCATTTAATAATAGTCTAATAAAATTTAAATAGAATTTTTTCATCATTTTAAATAATGCAATTGAATAGGAAAAAATAAAAAAATTTGAATGAAATCGGCGAGAATAGTTCTTGAGAAATCGAATTTCAAATATATGACTTCTTTAAAATTCAATTTCTCAGGAACCAATCGACCGATTTCGCTTAAATTTTGTGTTTTTCCAGACAAAATCCCAATATTTAAAAAGATTCAAAAATTATAACAGCATAGAAAGGATTTTTACCAAAAGTCTTAATAACTTTATTATCTCGCTTTCATACAGCTTGTATAATTACATAAGAAAAGGTTCTTTATTCTTCGAAAAAAAAAATAGTTTCATACAAAAATCAAACACAAGATGGAGAGAAATCTATATTTAGTTGTCAGTATTCCCTAATTGTGTGCACCCCGTAAAGAAAACAGACGCTTTCTGATCAGGCAAATGATAAAATGCATAAATATTGAAAAAAAAAGAGGGAAAAGCATCAGTGACTGAAGTTCCCCATTCATCAGGAAACTTAAAAGCTCTAACGTTGTCTGGAAGACGGATTGTAATGGTAGTCAAACGAAGATATAAACATGCCAGAAACGGATAATTTTAGAAAAAAAAAATGACATAATCTTTACATCTCTTGACAAATACACAAGAATTACAAAAAGTTGAAGGTCCCGAGAGAAGGACACTATCACTTTCATTCGATTTCACAGTCGATGTTTTAACTGGATGGGATTATAAATATCATTGTAATTTATAGGTCAGTTTCGTTGGTTTACTTAATTATTTTTTGAACCCAAAATATTAATGATCGATCAATTAAATCGTCGTATTGTTGAAGGGTATCTCTCACAATATTTCCTATTTTGCATTTCAAAATAGATAAATAAATAATTAAAAAAAAAGAAAAGAAAGAAAGAAATGTAAAAATAATAGTTTAAGGATACTGAAAGGGAATTAACAGAGTCTGTGAATTTTTGCATCTTAATTAATGGACCTAATGGAATTAATTTCAGATTAACAGATTTTAAACTTAAGTTCAAAGTTTTTTCTTTCTGGATATCCTTTATTTATTTATTTTTTCCCACTGAGCATGCTCCGCTAACTGTTCCCTCTTAAGTCACTTGGACATCGATTTCACAATGTAAATCATTTTTATTTTTGATATAATTCTTTTGATAAATTTTGATATATTTTGATATAACATTTTCTTTCGTTCACTGCGCATGCTTTACTAAATGTTCTTTCTTAAGTTACTTAGACATCGATTTCACAATATAAATCAACCTTATTTTTTCCATAATTCCTATTTTTTTTTTTTTTTTCTTTTTTAAGATATGATATTATATTTGTGGGGTCGGATTTAACAAAAAATCAAAAAAACTTTGCCTCACACTGAATTATATTAGGTTAGCTATGCATGTTATCATTTAATAACGATTTATTTAATTCAAAAAATGATTAACTTTAGACACGTAAAACTTTCATTGATAAAAATTCGTATAAAAAGGACAGGTTTGTGAAATTCGCATTTTTAAACAAAACATTGACAGTTATAAAAAAAATTCCATAACCTATTCTAGTTATTTGTTTCAAATATCTTCAAAATTAAGAATGAAAAATAAAATTATTTTCAATTACATCAATTGATTCAATGCATATTTCATTTTCTTGAAATTCAAAACAATTACATACACGTTTTGTAACAGACCCAAAAAACGGTCAAAATTGAACAAAAACTCGTTTCAAAACTGATTCATGACTATCTAATATATAAATATCACAGATAATGTGTTATAATATATAGGTTTGTTTAAACATAATCTGTGCCATAAATATTCTTTTCAATCTCTAAATAAGTATATAGACTGCGGCAACATATATTCATTGTATCAAAAATCTTTATAAATTCTATTAACCCTTACAAGAATTATAAATTAGAATTATTATTATTTTTATTTTTTTAAATATATGAAAAATTTAAAAATTTGTGGTTATAAAAATAACAAATAAATAAATAAGAAAAAGCAGATATAAAAATTTGTGAACATGACAATTTTAATTTTTAACATCGTCAAAAGTTTTTTAAAGTATTTTGACTATTCAGCTTTTATCAGTACTAAAAAATAAATATATAAATCAATAAAATTAAGAAATAACTCAATTTAAATGCCGAATATTGCTTGAAAAAAATGCGAGAAATTAATCAAAACGCTGTTTACGAAAAAATATGAATTCAGCTAAAACAAATGGCAAATTTTCAATCATTCATTAAAAATAAAAAATTCAAAATAAATTACTCAATTGAATTTTTAACAATTAGAATCATCACGTTAATATGCTAAAAATTTCACAGACATATGAATATACTTTTAATTAAGAATTCCCTTATAAATAAATATTAAATGTAATTTGCTTGAAAATCATATTAACATGCCTTCTATATAAAATTCAATTTTTTTAAAAATGCACTCAAAGTTTATGTACACATTTGGTAAATTTTACCAATTTTTTAACGGTTTTCCAGCTAACTATTTCAAATTAACTAATTTAGTAATGTTGTATGCATTTTAGGATTGTATATTAGGAGCATTTTTTTAAAAAAAAATTCAGTGATAGTCTGCACTAAACGCAAAAATAAGTAAAACTGTTCAAAATATTTTTTGAATTCCTTTATTAAATTGAGCTCTTATAAAATAAGATGAATATGTTTAAAAAAAAAATAAGGTAAGAAGTTTTAAACATATTAACCGTAAAAATCTAGTCAGGAATTGGTTCATTTTTGAAGCCAAAAAAGAGAAAAAGTAGCCAAAAATGATGGAATGATGTCATAAGACAGGTTTTTACAGAAGAATTTAGAAATCTATTCTCTGGGCACTCTTACATGCGAAGTGTTTAAGAAAAGATTCCAAGGTGCATTGATGAACAAGTTAAAATGGTTACTTCACAACAGAATTCTTCACAGCAACAATCAACTGATGGAAAAAATCGATATCTCAGAAATTCTATAAATTGTCAGGGGGGAATAATTGATTAAAAAAATCATTTTGACTTTAACTGTAAAATTTGAGTAAGAAAGAGAGTTCTTTTTATGAAACATTTTTACTAGTAATTTGGATCTTTTTTTTTTTTTCCTTTAAAATTAAGCACAAAAAAAGGATAAATAATGCATGACGAGAATTTTTTAAAAGATTTTATAATGTTATGTTCTAAATAGAGATGAAAAAAATATTTACGTCAAATTATTCCTGTTTCTATTCGTTTTTTTTTTTTTTTTTTTTTTAAAAAATACTTGAAATGGGCATTACTGCAAGAGACACACAACAACACTATTAATAAAAACATGTACAATAACCCAGAAATATTTCGCCATAAAAAGGTAGAGTACATTAAAAATTATAATTATTTAATTTAATTCTTGTTAATTTTTTATTTTCATAACTTTTAAAGTTTTATAATGTTACGCTTTGCATAAAAATAGAACAAATGTTTATGACAATTTACGCATTGTTCTATTCAAATATTTTTTTTAAAAAAAGCACACATTCACACATTTTAATGAGCATTACTGAGGTGACACACAATAACACCATTAATAAAAACAGATATTATAACTAACAAATATTTCGCCATAGAAAGTGAAATAAAATTAAAAATTATAATTTTTATTTTATTTTATTATTGTTAATTTTTTTATTTTAAATAGCTCAATTTATAAAATGAAGCAGAAAAATTGAGGCAAAAGCAAAAAAAAAAAGAACATTCAAAACACGACGAAAAAAACATATAAAACAAAAGAAACAATCAGCAGTTACAAATAGTCAGTGAAACTCCAGAATTATAAAATACTAAAATATCACTACTTTAATGAAAAATTAATTTATATAAATTTGACAAACAGTTTTAAAAAATTAGCTTAATTTCTCCAAACGCAAAATTCGTGAAATGTAAATTGATTGCCTTGCAACGCAAATGACAAAAAATTCAAAATTCAGTTTTTTGAATATATATTTAACATTTTTGTGAGTTAAGTTACAGATGTCAAATTTTCTTTTTAAAAAATCAATTTTTTTGATCAGTTTTTTTGAAATTCTATAACAGCGTTGATAGCATTAGCAAGAGTAAGAAAACAATTTCCAAGCAATTTTTCTCGAAATCTATCGAGGTGCACTTCGTTGAATTTTCAGTTTTACGGCAATATAAGTTTATCCCTTGTCACATTCAAAACCACGATCACATGGCATTACAAAATATGAAATTCAGTACAAACTCAAATATTTCGATTATTTTTATCACGCAATTTTATTATAAAAACAATTTTTATTTCTCAATAAAAAATTAACCACTTTTCATACACTGAACCTCGTATTTTATTGCAATTTTAAAATCCAATAAAATAATTAATTCAAATGGATTAATTTTAGGCACGTAGAACTACTTATTTTATATTTTAAAGTACATTATTTATTCAAATGCACATTTTTCTGTCAAAGCAACAACAAAAAATGAAACAAGACATTATTTACTTTTTTACTTAACATCAATGTGACTTAAATAATTATAAATGACAAACAGTAATACGTTTTTTAAAGCAAATATTTAACATTTTACTGCAGAGGAAATAAAATTCAATTATTGAATTTAGAATTGAATTAAACATTATATTGCAAAATAACTTTGATTTTCAGTTAAAATAAGGTCAAAGAAAACAAGGCTTAAAAACGAATTTATTTCAAAATCAAGATTTAATCAACAATTGACTAATGGAACTTCAATTTAACTATAATTCAAATAATCTTAAAACAATTCCTCCATAAGAGATCACGAATTCTAAATACATTATTATAGGGAAGTAGTAAATGATAGAAACATGTAACAAACGACTTATGAACTTTAAAGGTAGATAAAAAGAAACAACTATCACAATTTAACCCACGCACGTTATTTAAAGGTCAACATGGACGATGAAAAATAGTCAATGGCAATTTAATTGATCATACATAAAAGGTCGAACATAAATTATCGTCGAGAAAATAAATTCTAAACCATATCTAAGCTCATATATTCTATATTGCATCCTGCAACGATATTAATCGATTTCTTCAGTTCCACCATTCGAATTTAAATTTCATTCAAAACGATATCGAATATTATCAGTAATCGTACGCAAATGCACACTTAAATGATGAGTAAATGAAAGATTTATGGTGGAATTGATAGGAAGAAGATAAAGTTACGATTTGTGAAAATAAATCTATATCGTAGTTGAAGTTCGATTTGCATTAATAGTTAACGTTAGCGGATATTGACCTCTGCGTTACCGGGTTTTGAGTTATCAATTGGAATAAATCCAATAAACAAACAATCAGGGATTTTTCTTTATTTTATCAATGGTAGTGAAATTTGAATCATTTCTCAACTTAATTTTATAAAAATGTATATTTTTGCGTAATGCTGATCAACATAATCGTTTTTAGACTTTGGTTATGCATTACACGATTTTCTACATGGATCATATACATTCTATATAGCAAATGCTAATTCATTTGATATTGACCTGCATTACTTAGAGCTATCAGTTGGAAATCATTTTGTAAGCAATTAGGAATTTTTTTAAAATTTATCTTTAGTAGAGTCATTCGAAAATCACTTCTAAAATTTTTCTCACATATTTTTTTAATATTTTTTTTGTTGTTGTGTTATTCAGTAGAATTAATTTTAAATCTTCATGCCAGTTCGAATCCGACTAGATTTTATTATAATTCTTTTAGATTTTATTATAATTCTAGATTTTATTTTATTCACGGTTCATGGCATTCATGTAAATGTCGAATGATTTTGAGCAGTATTTTCCATTTAACAGCATAGTTTTTAAGTCTTCAAACAAGTTAAATAATACTGATAACGTAAAAATCTGAATTTTACTCATAATTAATTAATAAATAAATAAAAAATAAGTTGAAATATTTAAATGATACATTTTATTACTATATTTATTGTTATTTTAGCACTTATATACAAAACGTAGATATTGTACAAAACATATATAAAGCATAATAATAGTATAATTTTTTTCATAAATTTAAAAAAAAGCAAAGGTAAATTAAATTGTTGTGTTTAGATTTGTAATTTTTATTGCAATAAATTATAATGGTATATGCAATTGCGCTTTTATTTAAGCTAAGACATTTGTTACTTCAAAACTATAATTAAAATTTGAATTTATATTTTCTTACCTACAAGAGGTATTTAATATTATTAATTTCAAGGCGGAAATATTTAATAAGTGAATGAATAAGAAGGAAGTCAGAAAATCAGCGTATAAGTGAAGAGGGTAATCAGTGACTAGATAAATGTGTAAAAGGATGAAACAGTGAATAAGTAAATGAAACATTGGACGAATAAATTATAAATAAATTAATAAAAGTCCTAAACTTATAAATTTCTTTACGGCCTCATCACAGCCTACAAAACTATTTGATACAATGTAGCGCTAAGCCTAATTTATTCTTTGAACTGTTTCTTAGTATTGTTGCAAATAGATTTATATAAGTTTTAGGAAATTCTACTGGAATACACAGAATACACTTGGAAATACACAGAAACAGATTACTCTTTGCACAATTTTCAACAAAGAAATGCCCTCCTATACAATTTGAAACTGTGGCTTATCATTATAATGCCAAAAGTACCTCATTTGCATTTCAATGCTACTTATCTCAGTCAAAATCTGAAAACTGTTGGCGATTAAATTTTGATAAATCTCTCTAAATGTAAGTTATGATGAAACTAGAGCCCTATAGCATTTCATAAAAGTAAAGAAAAATAAATTCTAGAAAAATTAAATACCTATTTAGGTCATACAAATAAATAAAGAAGAAAAAACACTTTATTCATTATTATTTTATAAAAAGTGTGTAGATCAAACACATAATTGTAAACAGGAGCCTGAACATTTTCCTAGTTAAACAAGTGAAGATAGACATATTTGAAGACTGATCCTATCTTTCAAAATGTTATCTGCACCTTCGAAAATGTTATCTGCGCTTCTTTCGCAAGTGAGATGATATGCGTCGCTCATTCAACGCCATCTCCGCATTTAATGACTAGTCAGGTGTCATGGAATATAAAGAAGACCCGATTATTAACTCCCATGACGTCACAATATAAATTATTCCGAAAGAAGAGCCCCAGATCTCGCTTCTTCAGTTGATGTTGCATGACATATTAAAATATTGAGAAGGGATGAATGCGAGAAAAGAAGCGAGGAAAATTTATCTTCTTCTGGAAGACGAAAACAAAATCATGATTAATTATTATTTATTAGGGTTAGGAAAGAAAGATCGTCTGCGTTGATTCTCATGCACTCGCCGTAGTAGCTGGTTTTGCACGATTGTTTAAAAGAGGTCTCAACGTTCATTTCGTGGGAAAATTATCGTTTTATAAATAAAACCTAATCCTTAAATCAAGCAGAAATTCTTTTATTCATACAGATATTTCAAACTAATCGATCTATAACAGTATAGCGTTCGAAAAATAAAGATTATTTAAAATTCTAATATATGTATTTATATTTCTAACACTTCAAATAGGTTTCTAGAATACTGTAACAAAATATTGCAATTTCAAATTCTGTATCTGTTTTGTTCCTGTTTGGAAAGCACAGACTTTAAAGCTAAAATTAATTTCAAATAGTTCCACAAATATTTATTTACAAAATAGAATTTATAAGGGTTAGGAAAAAAATCGTCTGGTTGATTCCAACGCTCCATGTTTTAGCTGGATTCAAGCTTGACTTCAATAAAATAAAAAAAGTCTCGATGTAAGATTTTATATAGGACAACAATTTCGTTGGTAATTTGCGATTTATAAATAAAACCAGAAATTTTTTACTCTGGGCAGAATTCATCTTATTTATTCAGGAGTTTCTAATTACTCGATAAAATATAGTATAATATTAAGAAAACGATTATTCTGGTTAAAATAAAATAATAATTGCTAACTTCAAATAGGTTTTTTACAATTTCAATAATTGCAATTTCAAATTCTATATTTGCTTTTCTCTTTTTTAAAAAGTGTAAACTTAAAGCTAGAATTAATATCACTAAATATCAAAAATATTGATTCAGAAATATTTTGAAAATAGAATTAATTTATTATGTTTAGGAAGAAGAAAAATCGTCTGCGTTGTTTCTTATGCACTTTTAGCAGTAGCTGATTTTGTAAAAACGGTAATGTAATGAAGGTAAAAAAAACTTTATCAATATTTGATGAATTATTATCGAGGTCAATTAGAATTAAAGCAGAATTATAAACACCAAGACCAATTTGATTGTTGGGCAAAATTGAAATGATGATGAAGAATGAAGACAATGAAAATAAATATTAGAAACCTCTTTCCTTTCATCTTTGAAAGATGATTATTAAAATAAACTTTTTGTTTTGTTTCCTTTTTCCTGTGATTAATTTAAGTAATAATATTCCGCAATAGAATTTTTATTCTATCATTGAAAATTTATTCAATTTGATAGTTCGTTAAAGCAAGAGATTCTAAAACAATACATTAAGAGAATAATCAGAGAGCCCCTTATGGCATACTACATATAAAAAGTTAAAAAATATTATATAAATCAAATAAAAAAAATTTTGCGATCGCATTTTTTTTATTAAATTTCAGTCATTTTCTGGAGTAGAACTGCAATAAAATATTTTTATTCTGAGCTTTACAACATTATAATTATAAAGTACATAAAAGAACATTAAAATTTTGGTTCATCAAAAAATGCTTTTACCGAATAATACAAAATGAATTAAAAATATTTTTAAGTAATATGTGACGGCAATTAAATAACCAATCAAAAACTATAATTAGATTTAAATAAATAAAAAATAAATAAAAAAAAAAAAACATCATTGGCACAAATCATTTCTAATAACTTGTCGATTTTAAACAATTTATATAAAGCGTTTAATAATTTTAGAACTTTCAAAACAGATTAAATATCATTTCAATTTTTTTAAAAATGAAATAAAATAAAAACACTGAGTTCATATCAATTTTCAATGTCATTTCTTTTCTTATCACATCAAGACGGAAACTACATAATTCCTTTAACAAGCGGCACTGGTCTGTCATGTTTCATTTCTGGATATTTATTTTCTTTACATTAATGACGCAATTTATCATTTCTAAGCTCCATCGTTAAAAATGTTCGAAGTGACTAAAGTGCGCAACACTTTTCTTACATATTTACTTCATCAGTAATGTAATAATCTATATAATATAACAATTTAATATTCATAACAATCTAATAATCATAATAATCTAATAAACATAATAATCTAATAATCATAATAATCTAATAAACATAATGATCTAATAATTATAATAATCTAATAATCATAATAATCTACTAATCATAATCATCTCGAAATTGTAATTAATTGTTCGGCCAGCTTTTGTGTCATAAAAGAAGCTCAATAGAAAAATAATTTGGGAAATGCGGAAATTTACACTAAAATTAAATGAACGTTGAAAATAAACTATTTTGGAATTCAAATAACGAGGAAATTAAATCAACTTTGGAATTAAAATAGCGATGAAATTAAACTAACGCACTTGTTGTTAACGTGTTTGTGATTTCTGATTATTTATTTTATTTACATTAATGATTTAATTTATCATCTTTAGGATAGATCAGTTAAAGAGGGTCGATCTTCCAATACCCTTTTCCATTTTTATTTTAACAGTATTGGAATAATCTATATAATCTAATAATCATAATAATCTCGAAATTGTAATATTATCAATAGGTAATTTATTGTGTCATAAAAGAAGCTTAATTCGTAAATAATATGGAAAATGTGGAAATTTACACTAAAATTAAATGAACGTTGAAATTAAACTTAATAAATTAAACTAGTGAGCTCGTTGTTAACGTGTCTGCAATCGCTGGATGGGTATTTTATTTACATTAATGACGTAATTTATCGTCCTCAAGCTCAATCATTAAAGATGGTCAAAGTGACTAAACTGCGTATCACATTTCTTCCTATACCCTTTTCTATACTTTATTTTATTCTTCAGCCAATAATTTCGAAATTAAAATATTATCAATAGGCCAATTTTAGCGTCATAAAAGGAGCTAAATAAGGAAATAATATCGAAAATCTGGAAATTAACATTGAAATTAGATAACTAACTTCGGAATTAAATTATCGTTGTAATAAAACTGAAGTTGAAACTAAATTAACGTCAATATTAATTTAACGTGAAAACTAAATTGACTTTGAAATTAAACCAATTTTGGATTTAAATTAACGTTTTAAACGTTGTGGCTTCTGCCTAACATGAAACTTGAAGTTTGACACTTCCTCTGAAATAAGCTTTATTTAACAGATTAAATTTATTGAGGGGGAAAGATTAAAAAGAGGAAAAAACTTAAAACATAACTATTTAGACAAGTAAGAGCCGCGATTGCTCCGGGGATAGAGCGTTCGCCTCCCATTGAAGTGAAACAAGTTCGAATCCTAGCAGCGACTGGCTGATACGAAATCTATCTCGGCTCCCACAGACCACAGCGCTAATATCCTCAGTGTTAGACGAATCATGGGTTAGAATCCTCTTTCCGTTGGGCTAACCGTGGTAGGTTTTCATCTCCATGTCATGCAAATAAGGATTAGTTCTAGCAAAAAGACCTCCAGAAAGGCTAGTTTGTCCCAATGCTTAATCCAAGAATTCCCTTGTCTTCTGTGATAGGTTCAAAATTACAAGACTACCGAGTTGAACATTGATTGTCGTAAACTCAGAATCAGCTCAGCTGTTCTACGCCGGTTATAAAATAAAATAAAATATGCAAGAAATATGGAAGTAATATAAATATACAAGTAATATATTTTTACTTATGTATTTTTTTATGCTAATTATGATATTATCAATAATTTGGTATCAATAAATTCAATTGACTAACATCAGACTCAAGTAGATACAAACTAATAAATCAAAAGTTATGAAAAATTTAGGCAGCATAAAAAGTACAATTTTTGATTTATGCCTATTGACTAAACAAGAAGAGCATTTTTGCCTATGTATTTTGAAACGAATAAACCCAACATAAAGCGTATAGGACATATAGTTCAAAAGCTATGAAGGTTTTTATGTTAAAAAAGTATGATTTTGTACTTATGCCTATTTAAGCATTAAACATTGCTACATATATAAGCGAAAAAAGTATTTAATTACATGTATTTTACTCTGAACATGTAGGACCTAAGCCAAGTTGATATAATTAATAGTTTAAAAGTGAGAGATTAGAGTATAAAAACTATATGCCATTTTACATATAATTGTATACATTCAAAACACTTGTATACAAATTTGGCATTCGAAAAAAATTGCATGAATAATTAAACGACTAATTTAGAGAAATATCTTTTGTTTTCTTGGTTTTTTTTCTTCAAATAACTTGAGTGACGAAGTTAGGTAAAAAAAAAAGCGAAATATTAAATGCAAATTTTACAAAAATCTAAAGATTTATAAAACAATGAATAAAATCATGACTCTTGTATAATTTTTTTCCGTATTGTTAAAAACTAATTACTCCAAAAGAAGTGAAAATTTTAAAATTATTTCCAACTTATAATTACTCCAAAACTTACTAATTTTACAATACTACTACAATAATTACTACTTTTTTAGTAATTATTAATGCAATAATTACTACAAAAAAAATCCATTAAAATTTCTTTCCAATCGAAATGGAATCCATACCAAAGGAAAGACATGCAAAATAAGACTAATTTGGAGAAAATATTTCAATTTCTCTATTATCTTTGAATTTTTTTTATCCTTTTGGCGACAAAGTAAATGTTATACTAAATATAAAATTGAAGTTTCAAAGAAGCGATATAAGGAAATGAAAGAAATGAATCGGCAAAGATAATAACTGTGTGTGCCCACGGTTTCACAAAGGGGCAAAAAAAAGAAAAAAGGAGTAATTAAGCAAGGAGTATTGTACACATCCCGGAACCCTACTTAGGCGGTTCCTTGGTCTTCAAGGGCGTAGTCAAATAAAGACCCGGAGGACAAAAAAAAGACGCACCCTTGCATTACGCATAACTGCAACATCAGGAGGCCAACGCTATCACGAGGTTATGGCACGCACACGATATAATCGAATCGTATTGAATATCAGAATATGTATGCTGAATATTCTAATGGAAAAAAACTTCTTAAGCTTGAACATAACAAAGTAAGCATAAACATTAGTGAGATTTTGGAATATTTTTATATCGATATCGATTATTCATCGAACTAATACATTTATTTAGCATAGGGATCTTTCCACGTATGCGGTACCCAAAGCCGCCATCAACCACACTAAGTCCAAATTTAATGAAATGAGCTACACATGTGCTGACATTTTTAACTTTGATGAAATAATGTACCTGTACATGTTCAGATTTTCTATAGATGGCAAGAATTAAAAGTTTACTTTAGGTACAGAGAAAAAAAAAAAAAAAGGAGAAAGAAAAGAAAAAAAAAAAAAAAAAACATTCCATCACTTTAAAGAATGTAACTTTACATGGCAAAATACAAATATTGAGCGATATCGGTCGACTTTTTTGAAAATAGAATTTCAAAAAAGTTATATATTTAAAATTTGATCAGAAACTATTCGACTGACGTAAAAAGTTGCATATCTTACAATTCAAAATTTTTCCACTATTATGTAATAAAATAATCAAAAAAATTTTTCTAAAAGTTATTTTTTTTTTTTTTTTTTTTTTTTTTTGTATGGGAAATTGCAAGTTGCAATTTTTTTATAAACGAATTTTATAATTGTGTGCAAAGATTTTTCAATTCGCTTAAAAAATTTTCGAAATATGGCAAACTACGCAAAAAGTAAAAATAACATTACGGGATCCAAACTTTGGATCGGTTTCTTGATCAAACTATGAAGACCATATTTTTCAGATTGCGGCTACCCCTCTATTTTGAGGGTCAAAAATCCGAATCGGTAAACAACAAAAAAAAGCATGTTTATTCAGAGAAAATATGTTTTTGTAACTGATTTCGCATATTAAAATATCGTCTGCACTTTAGAGGTCACCCCCTAGAACCATTAAGATTGATTCTCAGAAAGTGAAGATCTGATCATTGGATGAAAAGTTGCTCTGGGTGGTCCATTTATTTATTTTTGCGCACTGCATACAAGCAACTCGTTTCATCGAATTTGATGAGATGAAGTCCATACGTTTATTAGATAAATGCGTTTACAAATCATTACCTTGGCTGTACAGTTTATTCATACGTAAAGTATATAGATTTTCGAAATTTATAAATTTGGTAAAATGAGGAACGAACATTCGTCAGGAAACTGCGTAATTACGTTATTTAGTCAGCTTGTGTGTATATATATATAAATTATTATTATTATTATTATTATATTTTACAGATATAATAGTGCGAGCTGATGACGAGATTATATCTTTTCATTAGTTTGTTTTCCGGCTTTATTTTAAAAAAATTTAAAGTGTTAAAAAATTAGTCATACGTTTATTTATTTAGATTAATTTTGTTAGGTTGTCCTAAGTAATAATTTAAGTAGTGTTGGATAGTTAGTAACACGCTAAGTATATATTTATAATAATTTTGCCTTTTTATAGAAATAAAAACTTAGTAATTATTTCGATTTATTTTTGATCCTTTCTATCCGAACTCATACTTAGGGTGCTTTGTGGGATTTAATGGCTGCCGGACAGATTTTAAATTATTACTAAAATTCAATGCAAAAAGAATTTACATGTCTTGAAACATACATTATCGCTGACATGTCTTGAAAATTGTTAAAACTAAAATTATAGTTCGTCCGCGTGGGCAACACGTAGACGATAAAACAAAATTTGGTTAATATATTTTTTAAAAACTAATTAAGGTGTTAAGATTTGGGGAAAGGTTAAAGAATTAGAATATTTAAATACGAATAGAGTGTTGTGCATTCGGCTTAGTTACCATTGAAGTTATTATGTTGCATAATATAATTTTGAATGATGACCAAGTTGGTCGAAAAAAGCGGCTAATAGATTTATAAAGCAAGATATGGGATATATATGTACAGTGCACAAGAAAAAAAAACGGAGAACCCTGAATAACTTTTTATTTAATGATCGGATCTTCACATTCCAAAATTTGGATCACTCCTTGTGACCAAACTATAGGAAACATATTCCCCAATGCGACAATTTCCCAAATTGCCTATATTTTGGGGGTCAGAAATCCGAATTCGTAGAAAAAAAGGTATGATGATTCAGAGAAAGTACATTTTGTGTCTGATTTCTTAGCTTAAAATATCGTTTCCATTAATTAAATAGGTCATTCCTTTGAACAATGGAGATTGAGACCTAGAACGTTAAAATCCGATTATTAGATCAAAACTTATTTAGGGTGCTTTTATTATTTATTTATTTTTGCTCACCGTACCTAAAGATACAAATTTCATGAAAAGAGATAGATAGATATATAGACATCTTAATTTGATTTATCGTATTTTTTAGGTACGTAGAGTTCTAAATTTGGTTAAATGAGTAACATATCTTATCAAATGAGGTAAATAAATTATTAAATAAGTTTATTGGTAGTACTTTTTTTACAATCATAGAGATACAATCATAGAGCAGTAATCATTAGCAATGCGTAATCATTACGTAATCATTAGCGCAGTTATTTCATACTTAATAAAATTTTACCATTAAACGTTTTTGAGAAACATAAGCGTCATTTTAACATTTTAATTTATAAATCATAATTCAACTTAATTTACATGTATCGGCGTACCATGAATGCTAATTTCTTTCAGCATACTTTGTACGCGAAAGTTGTTTCTCAACCTATCACTTACTCTGAAAATCTTTGAGTGGTACATAAATTGTGCCGTCCATCGTCATAGTTGAAAAACAAAATTGTTTTTCCCTCGATAATGTGATTATAGCTCACATCGACAGAAAATATTCCCTAACACAAAACTTTATTAGTTTATTTATTTGAAGGAAATACAATTATACGTAAAGTTTTTGAGAGACATATGCGTCCTCTTCACATTTTAAGTTATAAATTATGTTAATAATTCAACTTCATTTGCAAATTTCGGTGCCTTTCTTTCAGCATACTTTCAACGCGGAAGTAATTTATCAGCCTATCACTTTCTCTGAAAATTTCTCGATGATACATTTTTGTGCCAGGTGGAAAAAAATTACTTTTTCCGCGCTAGGAAGATAGCAGCTTACCTCTCATAACTTCAAACAAATATTTCGTAACGCAAAACCAAAAAAAGAGGAAAACGTTTTCTTCCTATTTGAAACTAGTTAAAATCACAGTGATAGAGAGATATAAAAGTAAAATATTTTCTCGCATTAATGTAACAAAAAATTCTAGACCTACTGAGTATCATACTGAAGGCAAGAGACCAACATTGAGGTTAATGACAGGGTAGTGTTGTCATCAAAGTCAATTAATTTCAAGTATGGGAGCAAATTCCCGTAATTATTTCTTCTTACTTATGAAACATAAATGAGTCAAAACTTCGTTCAGGCTTCAAGTTGTAATTCAGATATCAAATGTTTCATACAGGATAGTTGCCCCTCTTGCAACAAACAAACCTCGTATAGAAGACTAAAATGTCTTTTTTTTAAAAATGTAGGTCAATAAATAAACTCAAAAGGAAAGTTTTAAAATAAGATGCTCAATTAAATTTATTTCTGAGTATGTGATAACGTGCAAATAATTAGGTTTTAAACGATTTTTGAGTAAAATAACTTTGGCTTGGTTTCAATAAATTAATTCAATAAACAAAAATTATGGGAATGAATATTTTATTCAAAGTTAATACCTAATCGAGCTTTCACACACACACTTAATGGGTGTAGTTAAACCTAAACGCCAATTATTAAGAAAGCTTACACCAAGCTCAGATGCATTTACTCTATTCGTGAATTATTTTCGCAAACTTTGGCATCCGTTCGGAAACCGCTTTTCTTTACAATCGAGCAAAAAAGGTGAAAGTTTGATGTCTCGCACGATGCTGAACATGCAATAGAAAATAAGTAAAGTGTTATAAAAAGGCATGCGTGTTTTTAATTGTAAAGATAATTATGCCCTCACAAGAAGATTTCCGTAAATCTGTCAACTGTATTAAATAATTTTATACTATTTAAATACCATCCACTTTGGATTTTTTTAAGCCTTGCTCGAATTCATATTAATATACTCTCTGTTCTCTGTGTAAGTTTAATTAACAAACTAATTTGTATATATGCATCCAGAATTAATGTGTGTTTCTTAATATTGTAAAAATAACTTAACTGATTCTTATGTTTATCACATCTTACTGTAATTATAAATTTTAGTGTTACCTAATTATAATGATAATGGTAGCGGCTCTGCTTTACACCAAGTAGTGTAATGGAATATTCTTGGTGTACATTCCCTAAACACCATACATAACCTAGAGATGCAAGAGTTATAGTGTTCCCCTAATTCTTTGGTGTAAAGTAATTGTCAACATTTTTGGTGTTGCGATAAACTAAAAATTTTCTTAAGATGAGTGCAATCATAAGTTGAACTGCAACTATGATTGCATACACGAAAACAAACATTCTTGTATTAGATTTAATGCTGTCTAATTATCGCATTATGCAATTGCATAAGGCATCATATGCAAAAGAAAGATTAATATGCACTCGCCGTATTTTAAATGCTAGTGGCTGTCACATTAGCTTATAACTGCTTTTTTAATTTACTTACTGAAGCGAGTATTTGGAAACAATGCTTCAAGAAAGGATCATTTAGCTGCGTTTAAAGACAATTGTGTCAAAAAATCAACTATCTGTGTTTTGTTTGTTTTTTTTAAAATTTTCTATTTTTGAATTTTCCCTGTCGTTACTAGACTTTTACATCTTATTTTTCCTACTAAAATATTTGCCTTAAACATGGTAAAAATGCTTCGCACTCATATGCAAAAATTATTATTATTATTAGACTGCCGGTGGAAGAGTGACGTAGAGCAGAAATACTCAAATGGTGTTTAGTGGAACTCTAGGGTTCCGTGGTAGCGTCACAGAGGTTCCGAGAGTTAAATTTATTTTTTATAAAACAAGTTATGATTTCGAAAACCTGTAACTAAATTTGAGTCGAATTAGTAATCCATTATTTATTTAATATTTCCGTTATTTTTATAAAATTATATTTAATTAAAATTCTTATGAAGAAAGAAACTTCAAAACACTGTTCTTTCTCTAATAATTATATAATGAATGAATTATGAATAGGATATGCATTTATGAAAAATTGCATTAGTATTTCGTATCGAATAAAAATAACCAAACTCAGCAATGAAGAAGTATGTTTCTCTAATAAACATTCTCTACATTTGTTTTCGTCCTTTTCGTTTTTATTTTAACAAAAACAATTTCTCAGCTATTTTATCTATTTTCAGTTATGTATACACTAAAGTCAAAGTTAAGAACTAGAAAAGACGCCGCTCTAGACTTGTAAATTATATAAAACATAAAACTTAATTTTAAGATAAAATGATATGATGAAAAAATTTCCTTCTCTCTTAATTCACTACATATTAACGAAATAATAAATAACATTCAAATCATTACAAATTTTCAAAACAATTAATATACTTTTGTTAAATGATGCGTTAACAATCACTAATGATATTTATTAAAAAAGTTTAGGGGTTCCGTAACAAGAGGGTCCATCATTTAGGGTTCCACAGCCTAAAAAAATTGGAAACCGTTGGAGTTAAGTGTAAGTAGCTGCTAGGTCCTTTGTTCAGAACACCCTTCTTAATTGATCTGCCGAGAAACTATTTGAACAACATTCTTTAAAATGTGTAAAATATTCTATTGCATCAAGTGATAAATTGGAATATTTAAGACCACACTATAGGACCATTTAAAAGACCACCTCTAGGCTAGGATTCGCTGTCGTAATGTTATTCCTTAATGCCATTGCACTTACTGAACTGTATTGAACTCCACTACTGAAATGTAAGCTATTTGTTTTTATACTTACTGGATGTTTTCTTCAGAGAAATATAAAATTTCAACAGTTTTACCTATAGTGAATGAAACGAATACCTTACATAAGATAACTTATTAATGAAATAACTTAGCGGTTACTTTTACTTTTAAATTATATAAGTGTTACTTTAAAGAGCTAACGGAAAAGAAAAGAATAAATAGCTAACTATATTATGAGAAAATTAACTGAGGCTTTGCTAAAATCCGGAATTTGCTGATGTTATCCTAGGGCACAAAAGATTTAAAAGCTCTAGCCTAAATAACATAATATACTCAACATTCCAAGAAAAACAAGAGTATTCTAAGATAGAAGCATTTTGTCTGCATTATACAGCAGATGTGTAGCGTGTAAGATTTTCGGAATTTGTTGATATGGCCCTAGGGCACAAAAGATAAAAGAGCTCTTATCTAAATAAAATAATTTACTAAAAATTCCTACAAAATATGATATATATTATGATAGAACTATATTATGATAGAAGCATTTATGAATCTGTCATAACGGAGAAACAATGACAACCTCAATCAATCGCAGCGCTAAGCTCAGTAAATCCGAGATTTTGCCCTCCCGTTAGAAAACGATTGTTCGAAAAAAAGATGGCACCGCACGCTTAGAAGAAATCAGAATCCCAAACGCTTATAAGGACTTAATGTTCTCATAAATCAATTCTGGCAAACTACTTGTGATTACAAGAAGGTTGTATAATTTTTATTTTTTTATTTTCGTTCTTGGAAGCGGCAATTCGAAGTGGCGAATGACGTCATCTGTAAAATTTAAAGAGCTTCGCATTTGACGCACTTCGTCTCTTTGCAACTCTAAATCGGGAATGAATACATCATCGGCTAAGAGAACTTAATGTGCACATTTAATCTGTACTTGTTAACCTATAGCATTTGGAATAAAACGAGTGCTTTTGCACAATAACTGCGTTTCTTTGGTTTAAGTGGACTTGTCGAGATGTTTTGTTCCTTGTGCAACACAGCTACTCGTTGTTATTAAGGTTCAAAGGTTGTTATTATCCTGAACGTAAGTGAAAGCGGAAAAAATCTCGCAGATCCAAGGATAGATTGATTGATAAAACTGTATATCAGACTCAGAAAAGCATTACTGTTATCTGAAAGAAATCATAAGTGTACAAGTTTTGTAAAACCTAATTGATGATAAACAAACAAAAAGCGAAAGTGAAAACAGGAACTTTTTTTTTATCCGTTATTGGAAATCTAATTACGTGAACTATTCTGTTAAATATCTTTTAAGTAAATAAATTACGAGATAAGCTTAATTGTTTGTTAAGTTTATTGAGAAACATTTTACTTTCGACCTGATTTCTAGTTTGGATTTAATCCGATTATCGTTAGAAGCTAGTATATTGATATTGAGTTCACACTAAAATTAAATAAGAATAGTTTATGAAATTTATGAATGAATAATTTTAAGGTGAACAGGGTGCGAAGCCAGATTTTTGTACAAAAAATAAGCACCTTTTAAGTATCCTTTAAGTACTTTTTAAGCACTCAAAAAAATATTTTTAATCAATATCTAAAAAAAATCATAATTAGGATCTGTGCTGTAATAAAAATTATTTTTTTCTATCGATTAAAGTTCTTACTTTATAAGCTTAAAATCAATGAAATTCAAAAACTTTACATAATCATGATAAAATAACTAGATTTTGATAAATGTTGCAGAGAATATTTTGAAAATCATGCATTTTTTGTAACTTAGAACGGCAATCGACACGGCAAAGAAAAAATCTCTTATTAAAAAATAGAAAATTAAGCACTTTTACAAATCCCGAATAAAAAAAAGTACCGTTAAGAGCTTTAAAAAACATAAATCAAAATTAAGCACCTTTAAGCACTTTTCAAAAACGCTATGCACCCTGGTGAAAATTAATTATTGAAATTAATCGAAAGAATGATGAAAGAAAACTATAATATAATATAATATAATATAATATAATATAATATAATATAATATAATATAATATAATATAATATAATATAATATAATATAATATAATATAATATAATATAATATAATATAATATAATATAATATAATATAATATAATATAATATATGTATGTTTACGTGTTCCAAAATCTTTAAAAATTACAATCTCAAATTACACAAACTGATATAGATAAATTATCATTATCTATTCAAATATCTTCGGAATTATACAGTTTTCAGGGTTATCAACGTTACTAAAAAAAGAAGGAATAAATTAAACAGATGTTTCATAATCACGTTATCACGGTAACTGATACACTTTTTGAGAATCCCTTTCAAAAATGCCGGCAAAAAATATTCATTTTATGTGCCACAATTCAATTAGGTGCATAATCAAATGGGGAAAAAAAGAATATTAAAATATGGTGAATCATTATAAAAAGCAATCTAAGTAAGAAAAGTTTCATAACCAGTTTGAGTGCCGAATTGTTTTTGAGTTGTTCAGGTTACCTAATCCTTAACTTTCGGTACGCAGCATGCATATTATTTATTTTACTAATTAAAATGATTCTAAAAAGTGATATCAAAGAATACCACCCTATATATTTCAAGTTGCTTCAATTGCGTTTTTAGAAACATTTAACTAGTTTTATTTATTTATTTATTTATTTTGCAGAGGGGATTTTATTTTCAAAATAAGGTGCAGTGCTTAAAAATAATTTTTAAGGCTAATAAAATGTTCGAACAGCACGACTGAAATAATTAAATGTTAAACCACAAAAATGTTCAGTTTAAATTTTAAAAAGAGAATTTAAATATAATAAATAAACAGGATTTTAAGAAAAATTACTAATAAAAGACGTTTGAGAGATTTTACTTAGTCTTACGTTTAAATAATATGTTCAACATTGTTAGCTTATTTATTCCCATTCAGTCAAAACATGTAATACCAAAACATTTTACTTGCAGGCAATAAGAAAACACAGCACACTGAGATTTCATTTTATTTATTAAATATAATCCTCATTAACCTTATATAGCATTAAAATATTAACTTAATTTTTTTAACTTCTCGAGTATTCTCATTATAGATCATTCTTTAATGACAGTAGATTTAGTTTACGAACAATACAGTTTATATTGTCTCATCACAGTGGGCGGACACATAAGATGATTAATTAAGAGTAGTTAAACGAGACCCAACCGAGACCATCCTCTCTGTTTTTATTTCCTGCTTAATTTATAACAGAAAAGTGACTTGATACTCGGTTGGAGAAAAAGAATTCAACAGAAATAAACAAGAACGATCATTAGAGCCAGGAGTAAACATTTCTTCGAGCTTCCGTTTCAAATTCTATCTTTTTTAATTTCAGACGATATATTAATCTAATTCAGAAACGTTCTTTATTCGCATTCGTTTGTTCTTATTTGCCCTTTTTCGGTTTGCTCGATCGTTTGTGCCATTAGACATAGGTCGATGACCTCTTGTTTACGAATGATGCAAGTGATCAACTTTGCAGGCCCCATTGTTTTTGTTTTGTTGATCCAAAGGCCCTACAGAGCTTGACCAAAGGGCAGAATTAGCAAGTGGACTGGCTGATTTTGCCGTTGCCGAACAGGAAAGAAAGACGTGCTCTGAATCCGCACTCGGCGCAGATGCATTTCTGGCATATTTTACTACGTTCCAGTTTCGGCTTTTGTTTAAATGTGATTTCGAAAATTGCGGAAGGGAAAAGAATACTGCAGTATATACTTTATATTTCTTTCATAATATACTTTATAAATCGACACATATAATATGTAATAAACGAAAAATGATTAGCGAAAAACAAAATTGTTACAAAATTTCATTTTTAGCATTTTACTTAAAAAACTAAATATAAAAATTGTTTTACAGCAAAATTTTGCCCTCATATGTAATAAATGAAAAATGATTAGCGAAAAACGAAATTGTTTCACAATTTCATTTTTAGCATTTTACTTAAAAAACTAAATATAAAAATTGTTTTACAGCAAAAATTTGCCCTCATATTATTTAATAAAATATTTTTATTAATTTAAACTTTTGCTAATGTAAAATAGTTAAAATAATATAATTGAAAATAATTTTTAAAAAATTTAACAGAACCATTTGGAAGCTTTAAGCTTAAAGGAGAATAAGGTTGAAGAGTAAGTTAACAATTTTATTAAAGAAAGAATGTTTATTTATCATACTTTTTATTCCGGAATTTTGGTTCCTATTCATATTTTGTGATTTTGTGAAAAATCACAAGGCCAATAATCTGTCTCGATTTTTTGTAAAGGGTTCTATTTTTGAGAATTCTGTAAATATTTACTCTTAATTCTCTAAATCTATAATTGTTTGAAAGCGTTTTTTTTTTTTTTTTTTTTTTTTTTGCCAGCTTTCTGCTTTTTTTTAAAGATGTGAAAATAAGATTCTGTTTTTGTGTGGAAAAAAAACCAAACAATTTGTTTTTCAAAGAATTTTTGCTCTAAAATTATGAATTGAACACATCATCGAATCTATTTATAAAAAGTAGTGGAAAAGTCCATTTTTACGATACATTATTTAGTGAAGGGTTCTTTATATTAAAGATGGAAAAAAAAATTTTGAAAAATCTGCTGACAGACCCTAGATTTTTATAAAATGATCCATTCTTAACATTTTATTTCCACCATTTATATTATCTACCATAAGAGGTAAAAAGAGTGAAATTTTAATGAATTCACAAATATCAGTTTTTGAAAATATATAAAAATGTACTAAAAAACCTCTTTTATAATTAAAACTCGTCTATTTTAAAGATTAGGCAAAAAATTATAAAAATAATGTTCCATATTTATTAATCATAGTTGGTTTATAAACCAAGAATTTTGAGAGTGTTTTGAAAATCGTTTGACTACACTGCGGGTTTTCACTACGAGGCCTACGTTCTACCATCACGGGGCCGTTAAAATATTACGTAACCATATTTTTTGTCATTTCGAACCCCATTATCACCAATAATAAGTAAATCATAAGTTTCCCTTTATTTATTTTTTATTCAAAAATGAATTTTATCCTAACTTTATTTTAACAAGTTGCAAATTATGTTTTTTTTTTTTTATTATTTTTTTTTTTAAAGATAAAGGAAATATTTTATATCTGTGGTAAATACAACTTAAACCTTCTTTTCCTCCTGCAGAATCTTCTCCTCATTATATGTAGATGAAATATAACGGCCCCAGTACTCTTTAAATGAGAGAATAATCGAATAATAGTTGTAATAATGATAAAATATAACTGCGTATAATTCTTATAAAGCTCATAGGGACGGCACTGACCTGCTCTGGGCAGTTGTGCAAAAAAGAATAATTCTAGTGACAGTCAAATTTTACAATTCGGAAGATATTTCAAAAGCACTATTATCATGTTATTTAAAACTGTTGTTCACTCTATACTTTTATATAACGCTAAATATGGGAACCTCCGTAAAACGGAAGTACAAAAACTGGGAACGTTCCAGAACAAATGCTTAAGAATTATTTTAAAAGATTTCTCCCCTAACATTATTTCAAATAAAGATTTACAAACAAAGGCAAAATCATGATGAAGATGGACTGGGCACATTCTTCGTTTAAAGCGGGATAGCCCTGCTAACATCGTACTTACTTAGGCACCCGATAGAAAACTTAAAAGAGGAAGGGCGGGACTACTTGGCAAAAATACATAAACCAAGATCCGTGCCAACCAGAACTAAATAGGTGAGAGGATGGCAAGTAGGCTCATGATAGGGGTACCAGGAAAAAGAGACTTGAGGCCCTGTGTGCCAGCTAGCGCGAATTTGTCTCAATACTTAATCCAGGAGTTCCCGTGTCTTCTGTATTGGGTTCAAAATTACTAGGCTATGGAGTTAAATATTGTATAAACTCAGAATTAAGTCCTCATTACCACAGAGGATGTAAAATAAAATAAAAACCGGGACTGGCTACGGAGTTGAATATTAGTCGTCGTAAACCCAAAATTTTGTCGACTGTTCAAAGACGTTTATGAAATAAAATAAAATAATTTCAAAAAATCTTGAGGGTCCTCTATTGATAACACAGTGAATAAGTTTTTGAAAAATGGGGTAATAAAATTTCCAATGTTTGAATTATATAATGCAAATTTCATAAGTGTTTTGATTAACTTACACTGCTTATAACAATGAAAAAAAATTCAATTCCATAGTACTTGCAATGCTGAAATCCGAAGACAAGAGAAAAGAAGACAAGAGAAATGATTTAAGTTTCATTCCTCATAGATATTTTTCTTACCCTGTTACTTTCCAATGCTTCAGCTGAGTGGGAATCTTTGATACGAAAACAGTTTTGGCACTTGGTTTTATTAAACACATTTGGTGAAAATTTTCGGCACTCCGATTTAAGTCCAGACATAATTCAACCAAGATCTGAAAAAAAAGAGAAAAAAAATAACTTAGAAACTAATGCTTACAGATATTGTATTCTCAAAGAAAGAAAATTTAAATCAGGTAGACAAGAGTCATTTTCTGAAGATACTTAATCTTTCTTCATCTAGAGTTGTTTCTAAGCAAAACAAATTTCATAGAATCTCCTATATTTCCTTAGTGTTTTGAGAGGATAGAGTTTTCCGATTTTAACTAACATAATAACCAGAGTTGGGTACTGATTTGATAATTCGAATCACCAACTTGTAACTGATTCGAATCACCAAAGTGAACTGATTCTATTGAGTCGAACCACCTTGATGATTCCTTTTGCCCAATCTAATGACAACTGTGCATTCTTTTTTGTTAATTACCTGTCCAATGCATTTTTAGAAACTGCGGAGCCTGTTCAATCATAATACCATTCTAATTTGCTGATATTTTAATATGGTGTTCTTTGTGAAGTTGGATATTATGGATTTAGGTTGAAACTATTGTCCATGGGCCAAAGCCGGCCCACCAGTATTGTCAAAGCAGCCCATGGAAGCACGCCTAACATGACCTTAATCTGGCCAGCTACAGTTTATTTTAAAATGTAATAATCTTACAGAATAATGATCAGAAAAGTCACATTAACTGTATATGATGAAATTAATTTTTGGACCGATATGAAATTTAATGTTTTATTTGTTAGTTATCGTAGGAAAATTTGCCCAAAAAACTAAAATTAGTGCTTTTGAACCATTATGGCCGTTCAATTATTATAATCCAGATTTAGGCAATTTCGGACCCTTCTTCTTTCTTTTGTCAGCGAAAGAAAAAAGAGCAAACTACAATTTTTTTCTATGCTCAAGTAAGAAATATGCAGCACTCAATGTTATGGTTATAACATTAAATTATATTGTAATAATCTAATTTTATAATTAAATTGAAACAAAAATAATTGATGTAATTTTTCATGAACAAAATTTACGTTTTAATTTATTTTTATAAAATTTTGAGCAGAATATTCTTCACGAATCTCGTGTGTTTTCTTTCAGTTTCAAAAACTTTTAACTTCTAAAACGCGTTAAAGATTTCTTTTTTTATCAGTTTTTTCTTTACGCAAATGTAACTTTTATTTCAAATTGAAAATTCTCCCAAGTGTATTCTTTTATGTATTATAATATGTATTTTGCATTTTAAAAATTTTATGAAGGGAGTTTTAGTGCCTTTAAATTGTATTGTAATAATCTAATTTTATAATTAAATTGAAATAAAAATAATCGATGTAATTTCGCATAAACAAAATTTACGTTTCAATTCATTTTTATAAAATTTAAAGTAGAATATTCTTCAAGAAACTCTTCTGTTTTCTTTTTGTTACAAAAACTCTTGACTTCTAAAACGAGTTGAGGATTTTTTTCCTCAACTTTTTCTTCACGCAAATGTAACTTTTATTTCAAATTGAAAATTTTCCAAGTGTAGTTTTTCATGTATTATAATATGTATTTTGCATTTTAAAAAATTATGAAGGGAGTTTTAGTGCCTTGATATGTTAGTATTGGTCAAACCCCTTTCTGGACAAAATAAGCAATAAATCCTTTCTGACGCGGTTAAGACCTCACCATTACTTTAGTCAAAAGGCGAAAATGCAAGATTACTAAAATGCCTTAAAAATTCTTGAGAAAGTATCAAAACCCTGAAAAATTAGTAATTTTCGTATATTTCTAAAGTGTTTTTAACTGACAAGGAAGAGTATTATTTTCGTGAAGCCAAATTACAAAGATAGTGTTTATTACATATTCCCAGAAAAAAAAGAATGACACAGGATTAATACTTAATTTGACGGTTATATTCTAATAGTAATTAAACTGATATCATTTGAATTTTATTGTCAAACGCTTAAGGATAATATATTTATAGAAAATATAAAGAAAAGAAAATTAGAAAAAAAAAAATAAACGAAAATTTATCAATATAATGGGCATTAAAGGGTAAACCATAAAGAATTATAATTTACCGTCAATACTAATTAAAATGCGTTTATCTTACAGTTTCCCAATCAAAAAAGCAAACATTATCTTCACATTAATTACCAGAAATCAAATTAACTTTTAAAAAAAAGAATGAATAATGAGCAATTTATTTTGTCTGTAGTATTTTCATGTCAAATTAAACACTTAAGACGACAAATAAAAGGGGGAAGGAATAAAAAAAAGAAGTAAAACAGCCGTGAAGTTCAAACCAGTAACTAACCTAATCGGCAGCTTATTGAGAACTGTTACCATGTATGGATTTAGGCCATATTAAAATCCACCGTCTGGACATCCTAAGAATAAGAAATTCAATGGGTCAAGCCACTTCAACTGCAAAGTGGCTGAAAATGATTTCAAAAAGAAACGTGTGGAATATTTTGTTTTATTGCGGTTAAACCACATGCACGCTATAGTCCCATTTTTCTAAATATAGATGTGCTTATCGGCGATTTGAAAAGCTTTAAGATTGGACTGAAAATAATTAGATAGTGTTGTTTCATTTATTATATAAATGTGTGAATAACTATTTAAAGGATTATATAGGACTTTAATAAAACAGTAAAGCATAGGATCATTTTTGCTGAAAATCTAAATATTAATGTTAATAAAGTGAATAAAAATAATCACAAGTTGACAAAATTCATAAATTTTCTTTCTTTTCCGATCTCTCCTTTTTCCTAATTTTTTTTCAAGGATGTAAAAAAATAATAAAAATATTTATTCATTGATTGTTTTACCAATTGCTCACACAATTAACGACACAAATTGTTTAAAATTATAAAGAAAGAGCTATAGCCAGGTCTTAATTATTGCTTAGGCAATCGAAGCAGTTTTTTAGAAGACGAAATGAGACGCACAGTTAGCGACATAAAAATGGTTTAAAAATGTTCAAAAAACAGTATGAAACAGTCAGGTCTCGATCATTGCTGAAGAAATCGAAATAGTTTATTGAAAACGAAAAAAGATGCACGTCAAAGACAAAAAAATGGTTTCAAATGTTCAAGAAACAGTTTGAAACAGTTAGATCTTGATTATCGCTTAATAAATCGAAGTAGTTTTTTAAAACGAAAAAGGATGCACGTTAAAGACAGAAAAATGGTTTCAAATGTTCAAGAAATAGTTTGAAATCGTTAGATCTTGATTATTGCTTAAGAAATCAAAATAGTTTTTTAAAACGAAAAAAGATGCACGTCAAAGACAGAAAAATGGTTTCAAATGTTCAAGAAACTGTTTGAAATAGTTAGATCTTGATTATTGCTTAAGAAATCGAAATAGTTTTTTAAAACAAAAAAGGATGCACGTTAAAGAAAGAAAAATGGTTTCAATTGTTCAAGAAACAGTGTGAAATAGTTATTGTTAAAGAAATCGAAATAGTTTTTTAAAACGAAAAAGGATGCACGTTAAAGACAGAAAAATGGTTTCAAATGTTCAAGAAACTGTTTGAAATAGTTAGATCTTGATTATTGCTTAAGAAATCGAAATAGTTTTTTAAAACGAAAAAGGATGCACGTCAAAGACAGAAAAATGGTTTCAAATGTTCAAGAAACAGTTTGAAATAGTTATTGCTTAAGAAATCGAAATAGTTTTTTAAAACGAAAAAGGATGCACGTCAAAGACAGAAAAATGGTTTCAAATGTTCAAGAAACAGTTTGAAATAGTTATTGTTTAAGAAATCGAAATAGTTTTTGAAAAAGGATGCACGTCAAAGACAGAAAAATGGTTTCAAATGTTCAAGAAACAGTTTGAAATAGTTATTGTTTAAGAAATCGAAATAGTTTTTTAAAACGAAAAAGGATGCACGTTAAAGAAAGAAAAATGGTTTCAAATGTTCAAGAAACAGTTTGAAATAGCTAGATCTTGATTATTGCTTAAGAAATCGAAATAGTTTTTTAAAACGAAAAAGGATGCACGTTAAAGAAAGAAAAATGGTTTCAAATGTTCAAGAAACAGTTTGAAATAGTTATTGTTTAAGAAATCGAAATAGTTTTTTAAAACGAAAAAGGATGCACGTTAAAGACAAAAAAATGGTTTCAAATGTTCAAGAAACTGTTTGAAATAGTTAGATCTTGTTTATTGCTTAAGAAATCGAAATAGTTTTTTAAAACGAAAAAGGATGCACGTCAAAGACAGAAAAATAATTTCAAATGTTCGAGAAACAGTTTGAAATAGTTAGATCTTGATTATTGCTTAAGAAATCGAAATAGTTTTTTAAAACGAAAAAGGATGCACGTCAAGACAGAAAAATGGTTTCAAATGTTCAAAAAACAGTATGAAATGGTCAGGTCTCGATTATTGCTGAATAAATCGAAATAGTTTTTTAACACGAAAAAAGATGCATGTCAAAGATAGAAAAATGGTTTAAAATATTCAAGGCCTTGATAGTTAGGCTTAAGAAATCTGAATAGTTTTATGAAAGAAATGAGACGCACAGTTAAAATTTAAAATGCTAAAAAAAATTAGTTTAAAATGTTCAAAAAATCAGTATGAAATAGCCAATTCTTAATTATTGTTAATGCAATCTGAGTATTTTTGACGAAAACGAAAGGAATTTTTTTTTTTTTTTTTAAGAAAAATGAACTTGAAACTAACGTTCAGCGTGAAAAGGGTGCAAATGCGTGTTACAAAACATAATGTAGGTAAATATGTATCAAAAACCTTTCTAAACAAAAACAAAAAAAAAGAATTTCCGAAAATTTTAAGTTTTATTTTATTTCTAGCATTAAGTAATTCTAAAATTAAGGATTTAATTACACAACTTTTTGATCTTCGCTTGAAAATAATAAGAAGAATAGAACACGGATTTCAAGAACCAAAAAAAAAAAAAAAAAAAAAAACTTGATGTAGTAAAAAATGTCCATAAAAAACATTAAAAAAATTCTCTTAAAATAGAGAAAAATTTGTAATATTCAACAATGAATTTTAATCTTAAATATTTATTTCTTACATTAACATATAATTATAACAAAATACGCCTATTAAGCAAAGTCGACATACAAATTTCATTACAAATTGAGAAAACGAAAATTGAAGCTAGAATTGACAAAAACAATTTATTTAAAAAATTACCCAGGATCAAAAAAAATATTTATATAAATAAATAAAAAGTATAATAAATTACTTTAGAATGTAAAAAAAAGAATTAACGCTCTGAAATTTTTAAGAAGAAATCCCATAAAATGTGAAAATAAGCTTATATAATAATATAATATATATATATATATATATATATATATATATATATATATATATATAATCTTCAAATCGCTCTGAAAATAAAAATAAAAGTATCCTTTAATAGCAAAAGTTATCAGAGCTCTTGCCTTTATTCAAATAATAGATATTATGTAACAATAGCATTTTTTTAAAGAAATTTATACGCCGCCTAATTCACAAAAGAAGTACTTCACAGATTAAAAAAAAAGTAATAAAATTAAAAAAAAAAAGCGAAATGCTATTTTTCCAAATAAAGTATTAAACTAAAGTAAAATTTTAAAAAGTTTAAAAAAGTTAATCAACCTATTAACCGTAATGCTTCTTATGAAAGGCTTCTGTTACTTAGCTGAGAAATGTTAATACTTTGATTTGAATGACAATTTAAACTCTTGGGAATAAAAAAGTTAAAAACCGGCAATTTTCAAACTTTCATTCACAAAAAAACCGGTTTATTCCCGGTAAAAACTGGGTAATAAACCGAAAATCTATGTCTCTTTTATAACTGGGAAAAGAAAGTTTATTATTTCTGTGGTGGCAAATATTAAAGATTGTGGTCTCATCTTTGGTTACTTCCTAATTCCTATTAATAATTTTAAATGCGCTCACTTTTTGTAACGATTCAGAGTCAATTTTGTTTCAGGTTCATGTAAATATTGTACATTTATGAACTAATAACTGAATGTCTGATTTTGCTTGGTTCGTTTTCATAAATAAAAGATTATAAAGTCAGTGGTATTTAGTCTAAACTTTTGGCATTTAGTAAACTTTTTTCTCGCAAATTCTTGTGATTTTGATGGATGTTTATTTATTTATTTTATGCTTTATAGTACAAAAAATGACCAAACCATAGAAAACATCCTTAAGTTGCTTTAAAAAAGAACAAAACATCCTTTTTCAAAAGTCATCTAAGTTTGAGCCTTTATTCAAATAACAGAATTTATGTAACAATAGCATTTTTTACGAAGCAATTTTTACGCCACTTTAACTCGTAAAAAAACGCAAAAATTAATTACTCTAAAATCGAAAAAACAACAACTTTAAATTACCCTAAAATAGTCCTTAAAATGGAAAAGTTTTCAAAGTTTAAACCTATATTCATAATAGATTTCATGTAGCAATAGTAATTTTATGTATAGATCACCTTAAGTGCAAAAGAAATACTTCGCAAATTCAAATGATACAAAATCATACGGCAGATGTACCTCAAAAAAAAGAAGAAAAAAATGAAAGGAAGATATTAAGCCAGTTAACGAGCAAAACAAATGAAAGTGAAAAGGACCTGTTTCCATCTTAATGAGTGAATTCTGCACGTGATCCGACCCCCCTGCTGTGAAGTAAGAGGAAAGTGTCGCACATCCAATAGACCGAAAAAAAGGCATGTTTAAAATGATGGGTGGGCCTCTTTTTTTCCAGAGTTTTTATTGACATTTTTTACAAGTCAGAATAGAAAGAAAAAAAATGAAAATAATATAAAACTCATCATGGAGGAGGCGGGTAAAGTTTGTTTCAGGTGCAGGTGCATGGTTTTTGTGCACTTAAAATATGCAGCTTAAGCAGCTGTTTTCTCATGGAAGAAAACACGGCTTTAATTATATTGAAAATGAATGAGAAGAAAGCGGAATGAAAATAAAAGCATTTAAGGAAGTAGGTAAAAGTTTGTCCTCTGAACAGATATCAGTGTAAAATAATAATAATAATTTGAGAAATTTTTATAAAACGGGGCAACTTTATCAAGTTTTAAAGCACACCCTCCAGCAATAGCCAAGCACCTAGCCTCTTTTTTTAGGGCACTATCTTTTAAAGGGCATGATAGAAATGCCACCTAAATTTGACTCGGGCGACTTGAACAGCGCCTGAGCTGGTACCTCTGTCTCCAAACTTCGTCACCACTTCACCATAACAAGGAAGAGAACTTTCAGCCACGACAGATTTAACGCGTACCTCCCTGCGTGTACGAACTGGTAGTTAATTCGGTTGTCAATCAGAATCGAACTCACAACCTTCAGCTCTTCATCAGCGGAGTCAATCATCAGCCTTTAACGACTGAGCCCGGGATTTAAAACATTACATGTGGAGCCATAGCGAATTCCTAAACGAAACAATAGACAAGGCACGGTGTTGTAGCTTCTAAAACATGGCAAAAATCGTAAGGGGGACGTGGAAATAAAGTCACGATGCGTCTCTGGGGCGTATAATACCCTAACGAGAAAAATAGGAAGCACATTTATAAAGGAAAAATTAAACTTTTTTTCTGTGTTAAAAACAGACTGCGAAAATTAAAATTATTTTGAGTCGAATTGATATATGATTTTCTTTCAACAATAAATAAATCAATAAATTATCGCATTTTTTTTCGAATCATAAATAATTTTAGATATATATATATATAAAGTTAACTTTTTTATTATTTTAAATAAAGACTACTTCAGGGGAAAAAAAAGACTGTGAAATTCGGAAATCCTGGGTCCTAAAGACTCGTAGTTTCCAAAGTCTAGCTATACATAATTATCATCTAGTTGAGAAACGTAAAAAAAAAAGATTTAACAGATTTGCCATGGTTTACGGTACATAATTGAGCTAGGCTATACGGTGATAAACCATAAAATATCAATGTTTTTTAATATCGTGAATCTGACATTTAAGTTTACTCCCAGGATATACACCGAAAAACCATTACATTATGACCACCCTCCATCTATAACAATGGGCTCGCCCAGGCTTTCATGGTTTCTCGCCCAAGAACAATGTTTTCATAAGGCACATTAGGATCCATAATCCTCATAGAACAATCCCTGACGTTAGTAAGCTACTTGACCAGGTTCACCCATTCATGGCAACAGTTTTTCCTGCGGGGGGTGGTGTTTACCAGCAGGATAATGCACCATGTCATAAGGGTCGAATCATCATGGATTGGTTCGAGGAACATTCCAGTGACTTTCAAGTCATGTCTTGGCCCCCAAATTCACCTGACCTTAAACCAATAGAGCAGTTGTGGTCCTACTTGGAAAACCAAATTCGTGCTGCCACGCTACCCCCTCGCAATGTGAGGGAATTGCAGGACCAGTTGGGGAGCGCTTGGTACCAGATACCTCAGACTACCTATCAGCACCTTGTGGAATCAATGTCACGGCGGATGCTAGCAGTTTTGAGGGCTAAAGGTGGTCCCACGTGTTATTATCAGGGTGGTCATAATGTAAAGGCTCTTCGGTTTATATAGAGAGAGTTGTTTTTCGATGGATATCGAGTTCAAGATAATTATTATCGAATAAGTTAACTATTGCGAAAATTATTCGAATAAGATAATATTACAACAGTTATCGAGAACAGCATTATCATTAATGTGTTAGCTCCAATGCTGGGTTTTCAATTATGATTAAAATTGTTTAAGACAATTCTGAAAAAGATATTTTTTCTCCCCTGTATAAAAAACATTTGGACAATTTGAAAATAAAATATCACGATCTATCCTTAAATATCAATATTTTATGACGATTAATAGCGAAAATAAAACTTCAATATTGCTTATCACTAAATTTTAATATCACACACTACATCAAAAGAAAAAGGGAAATTTTTGAAGTGTTGTGTTATTCTAACCGTATTTTATTTAAAGATCCTACGAATTTTTTCTACAAAATTTTACTATATTGACGCAAAACTCTTTTATTATAGTAAATTGTATTGTTTCATTTTTTTTTAAAAAAAATTCTCAAAATGCCGGCACGCCATTTGTTATCTTAGAAATATGGAAAAGGTAAACCATTAAAATTTCTCTCTTAACTCAATAATTTCTCAAAAAGAACACCAAACGTCTTTCATCGAGTCTCTGGGGTAACATAAAATCATAATACCTTTGAAATCTGGAAGCAATTTTGCATTAAACGAAGATAAAGGAATATTAAGTTTTTTTCTTCATAAAAAAAAGTTACGTTAACTTGGTATAAAAATGCATTCATAAGGTAGTAAAATCATTATAAAAATAATTTTTCATTCAGAACTTTGTTATTTTTTTTTAGGACAAAGACCGGGAAAGCAGGATGAAAGGAATGAAACCAATTTTTTCGAAATTGTTGAGATAAGCAGTGTTTATAAGCTTAAAAAGTGTTATATAACTTATATGTAGATACAGTTTCCTATTCTTAAATCGGGATTAGTGACATCGCGTGTATGACCTTTTTTAAAGCCAGAAGTAGCACAATAAACATTTCGTGAAGAACAACACTGCTGTTGTGTCGATAATTGCTTATTTCATCAAATAAATTTATTGATTGCATAATAAATTAAAGCACACCAGCCAATTTTTTAAAACGTTATTTTTTCTTCCCCGTTAATATCTTAAACGAAACTACATGTCACCCCCTACAACCCTCCCTCTAAAACTAACAAGTTTTTCATTCAGAAAAAAAAAATGAAAGAATGATTTCTGCATCTTTGATTTTAGGGTACCTATGAAATGTTCTGAAAAAAGGAATCAATTAATTTAAAACCAAACATTTAGGAAACTATTGTTTAGGTATCAGTTCAATTAAGAGACAACAATCTACACGATTGTTTCCTTCGGTTAATTTATTAGGGCGGAAAAAAAAAACGTTACCCTCGCGAAATATTACCTTAATTAGAAGACAATAGTCATCGATATTGTTTCTTGCAAAAACTTTTTCAAGACGCGGGGTGGTTCCTAAGAATAATTAAGTGGTATATAAATTTTAGTCATTAAATGTATTTCGCGATTTTAAAAAGTTCAAAAGAAGCAGTCCTGATCGCCTCAATAGTTCGAAAACTCAAACACATATAAAAAGATATGTTATGGATGTGGTGAAAATTTATGGTAGCTGAACTAGGTGAATTTCCACTGCTTTGATGATAAGTTAACAACCATTACAACAATTTTGAGAGCACACTAGACGTTCTGAAGATGCCTAAAAGCATATTTAGTAAATAAATTAAATAATTTATTAAATAAATACCCTAATATGATATGTATCAGTAATTGGTTCCGAATTTTTATCACTGAAAGCATAACAGTAACTCCCCAACTATTTGTTCACATTTAACCCCGTGAAGTCGTTTGTTCAATTAAGCTTATTGTCAGTTTATTAAAAATGGCAATTCAAATGCGACTACTTCCTAAAATAATATCAAAGAATAAAACAGTCTTCAGTGGCAACTTAAAAATCACGTTAAGAATTTATTTTTCTTCCATGAAATGCTTGTTTTTTAATTAACTTCTCCAAGTCCGTCTTCTGCTTGTGTGTCAAGTGTCTTCTTCAAATACATACATAAGTGCCATACTTCCAAAATGTACAGAGAAATTTTGAGTCACATGTAATATAAATATTCAAGCGGTTTACGGGGGATATTTCCGTATTGTGATCTCTCGCGCCAACTACAATCGCCAAGGTGCCAAATAGATTTTGAACTTGCAAATTTAAAAAAAACAACAAGCAAACAAAAAACCATGTAAATGTTTGCCGGGGGTAGCTACGAATTATACCTTTAATTAATTTAAATTTTTGGCTTTTTAATATAATTTTTTTTAAATTGTATGAACTTAAGATATTTTTTATAATAATTTTTATTATTCTCTTTTAATCACACTATCTTATTCTGTTTATTTTTCCATTTTTCCTTTTTTTATTTTTTTTTATCTTATAATAAGAATTATATATACTTGCAGCTTATGTGCGTAGTTAATAGAACTTAATAAATGTTAAATTCGTAATTTTTCTTTATAAATTTCACGTTTCTTTAATTCTTCATTGTCTCTTTATTATTATTATCATAATCATATTAAAAGTTATATAAAATAAAAAAAATATATAAACATTCTATTTTAAAAGAAAAGCATCACTTGGAATTAAATTTTAATAAATTATAACCGATTTAATTTCGCTGAACTGACTTAACTAGAAACTCTTAAGCAACAACTGAAATACTCACAAACTCTTCCAAAAAAAATAATAAAAGAAACAAATTTAAAAAAATTGCAATTTTAAAATTTTAGACAATGCTATTTGAGGCCAATTAAAATGTTGGGACACTTGCCCATGCGTTAATCCCGTCCTAGTAATAAGAACAAAAGTAGGATTGGAAACCTCGTTACAGAACTTTCCTATTACTTTTATTATTATTGTTTGTATAGAATCTATCTTGTTGGCGATAATTTTTACGAAAGTTAACGCCAGATTGCAATGAAATCAATGTTTTCACAATTTAGATCATATTTTTCTAGGCACTACTGTTTTAAGTCTTAAAAAAATGAAAAAGATTTTATTGAGAAACGTGACATCAAAAAACGTCATTTTCCGCTAAATAACAACGTAAATTAAAACACAAACACACGTGTTCTATATTCTCCAAGAACAAATGCAGACAAATTAGTCATAAAAGAAAAATACATATATTACATTTTACGAGCTGTTAATTTATGAAAAAAAGGCCATCGACCTTTCAGAATAAAAAATAAATAAAAATAATTTAAAAACATTGAGAAAGCATGCATCTCTTAGCGAGTATTTTAATTAATATTTCATTCGTTCCATTCGTGTAGGTGTCACCTTGTCTTAATGAAGCGATAAATTCCTCAGATTATAGTTTCCTTGAATTGAGAAGAAGACACCATGCTCTTAAATGATGATCTTTACGTGGGCTGCTGGAACACAAACTTGGTGATACAATTTACAACTGACTTATTCAGGTTCACCGCTGTGGTTGTCTAAATGATCTGACCCGCAGACTTTAACTGTCAGAACTGTAAACAGAAAAAAGTTGATATTTGAATTCGAGAATCAAGTTTCCTTCAAGGCGACACAAAGCAGCGTAACAGAATATTATCGAACATCTATGAATTGGTGCGTGGGCGAAATCTAACGATGCGCGATGGTTATGATAGGAAGTATGTTAAACAGAGTAAATTTGCAATATGAGTAAAACTCGACAAGTCCGTTTTCTTGACTTGAAATTATTAAAAACTACTATTTTCAACTAATTTGCTTATTTCGAGAGCAAACATTATAGGAATGGTAAAAAAGGTCATGATTTATTTGAGCACAAGTTAGACTTTTTAATCTATTCTATTTGAGTTGGTGTCACCTTATATTAATGAAGCGATAAATTCCTATGGATTATGGAAGAAGACACCATGCTTTTCATCGATTAATACGTAGGCTGTTGGAACACTAACTCGGTGATACAATTTACAACTCACTTATTAAGAGACGCTGTGGTTGGTAAAGTGATTTGAGCTGGAGGCTTAAACTGTCAATAATCTAAGCAGAAAAAAGTGATTTTTGATTCTGCAAATCAAGTTTCTTTCAGTGGGTCAAAAAGCAGTACAACTGAATATCAAACATCTGTGAATTAGCGTGTAGATGTGATGATTCTGCAGCTGGGCTCCAAAATTAAAAAATAAGCAATGCTAATTCCACCAAGACTATTTGTAAATTTGCAATTCAAAATAAATTTGGCCCGACCAAATAATTTAAATTATCTTTTATTCATTTTTTATGCACAGAAACAATTTTGAAATGATAGAAACTTTCTAAACTACTCGATTCCAATCAAAACTTTTCGAGCTAAAAAAACTATTATATTGACGTGTTCCCATCGTCTATTATACAGAACGATAAAGATGGACTCCATGTATGGGTTTCTAATTTCTCTAATCACTCTACTTGTCTTCCCAAGGATATATGCATTGGACATGCGGAAGAAATTGAAGAACACAATCTCTGCAGTTTTGACTCCAAAAATGCAGCTGAATCCATAGACAAAGGAATGCGACCTGAAGTAAATTTCGATAGTATGCTCGCCCCAGGCCTATCAACTGAACAGAGAACTAGCTTGAATAACATTTAAAGGGAATTCACCAACGTTTTTCTTCCGAAGAAAAATCGATCCGAAAGCGTCGTGAAGCATCGCATAAATACAGGAGGTCATCAGCCTATGAGCCAAAGACCATATAGAGCTTCTGTTGCTGAGCGGCGCATTATACAAGACGAGGTAGACAAAATGCTTACTCGAGACATCATTCAGGAATCTGAAAGTCCATGGTCTTCTCCTGTGGTTCTTGTCAAGAAAAAAGATGGAAGTTGGCGTTTCTGTATTGACTACCGGCGGTTAAATATAGTGACCAAAAAGGATGTGTACCCGTTACCCAGGGTAGACGATATTCTGGATTGCTTAAAGAACGCAGATTACTTCTCTTCAATGGATTTATTTTCTGAATATTGGCAAATCGAAGTCGATGAAGCTGATCGTGAAAAAACTGCTTTTGTAACCCCTGATGGCTTATATGAATTTAAGGTTATGCCGTTTGGACTTTGTAATGCTCCCGCCACCTTTGAAGGAATGATGGATAATTTACTACGGCATTTGAAATGGAAAATTTGCTTGTGTTATCTTGACGACATTGTAGTTTTCTCAGATACTTTTGCCGAACACTTGCGACGTCTGAGGATTGTTTTAAATTGTCTTGATACAGCAGGATTACAACTCAATGCGAAGAAATGCCTCTTTGGCTCAAGGAAACTCAAGGTACTCGGTCATGTCGTTAGTACAGAAGGAGTAGAGCCAGATCCAGATAAAGTCATGGCTATCGCTAAGTATCCTGTACCCACTTCAATTACAGACATCAAAAGTTTCCTCGGACTTTGTTCATACTATCGTAGGTTTATAAAAGACTTTTGTTCCAAAGCGTATCCACTGCAGAAACTGTTAAAAAACGATGAGAAGTTCATGTGGTCAGAAGAACAACGCTACTCGTTTGAAGTTTTGAAAACCGCTCTAACCACCGAGCCTGTATTGGGTATATTCGATCATGATGCCCCCACAGAGTTACACACTGATTCCAGTGGCTATGGCATTGGTTCAGTGTTAGTTCAAACTCAAAAAGGAAAAGAGACTGTAATTGACTATGCCTCTCGAGTACTGATCAAGGCTGAATCAAATTACTCGACAACGGAACGCGAATGTCTTGCTGCTATCTGGTCCATCAATAAATTCCGTCCTTATCTGTTTGGAAGACCGTTCACCATTATAACAGATCATCATTCTTTGTGCTGGCTTGCAGGATTGAAAGATCCCTCTGGTAGGTTAGCTCGGTGGGCTTTTAGACTACAAGAATTTGATGTAACTATTGTTTATAAGTCCGGCCGTAGACATGAAGATGCTGATTGCCTATCACGACATCCACTACCAACCACTGAAAATGACCCAGAAAAAAGTATAACTACCATCACAAATCTCGCGGAAGAGCAGGACAAAGACCAGGAGATAACAACTTTGAAGACGAATATGGGTGAGCAAAGTAATGATTCAAATTATAAAATTATGGATAGTATACTCTGTAAGCGGAATTATGACTCGGTTGGAAGACAGTGGCTACCGATTATTCCTTTTAAGTTACGCCAAGAAATTCTTCATCACTTTCACGACGTGCCAACAGCAGGTCATTTGGGATTTGCCAAAACATTGGATAGGATAAGAAAACGCTTTTATTGGCCTAGACTGTATCGAAGTGTTAAGCGATACGTTTCTCATTGTAAGGAATGTCAACGGCGCAAACGTCTGCCGCAAAAGCCGCCTGTAAGCTTGATGCCAATCCCAGCTGCGGAAGCACCTTCTCATAGAATAGGTATTGATTTGTTAGGGCGCTTCCCTAAGTTACTTCTAGGAAATAAATGGATTGTAGTGTGTACAGACTATTTGACTAGATTTGCCACTACGAAAGCTCTACCCAACGCCGAAGCCCCCGAGATAGCAAAATTCCTGCTCGAAGACATTCTGCTAAAATATGGTTCTCCAAGAGTTCTCATCTCGGATCGTGGATCTGTGTTTCTATCGAGGGTTGTATCGGAGCTATTGAAACTCTGTGACGTGGATCATCGCACTACAACAGCCTACCATCCTCAGACTAATGGCCTCACTGAAAAATTTAACAATACGTTAGCTGATATGCTGTCTATGTACGTTGACGTTGAACAGAAAGATTGGGATGCTATTTTGCCCTTTGTCACCTTCGCCTACAATACCGCTAAGCAAGAAACTACTGGCTTCACACCATTTTATCTTCTTCACGGTTATGAAGCTGAAACAACTTTGGACACTATGTTTCCTAACCAACATGGATTTGAAACTAATTATGCTGCGCATCTGGTCTGCAAAGCAGAAGAAGCTAGGCAACTTGCTCACCTTCGTACTATTGATGCGCAAGAAAAAGACAAGAAGCGATACGATGCAAAGCACCGACCAATGTCTTATGAACCAGGTGAACTTGTTTGGATTTTTAAACCAGTTCGAAAAGTTGGGTTGTCCGAGAAGCTATTAAAGAAGTATTTTGGACCTTACAGAATAAAGCGAAAGTTATCCGATGTTACTTACGAGGTCGAAGACGTTGCTCCATCTACAAGACGCAAAACTACAGACACCGTCACCGTGGTGCGTATGAAACCTTACCATGACCCATCGTTTCAATTAGAACCACGTGAAACCGAAAATGCAGAAAAACAGAGAAGTTACAAAACGGAGAAACAATCTAAGAACGGGAGTAAATTGGAGTATCTAGGACCAACCACCCGATCACGTGCCAGAACAGTCAAAGAGTGAAACAGCGAGGACGCTGTTTTTTTTTTCTAAGGAGGATGCTATGACGTGTCAGCGTGGCCGAGAGGTCGGAGTCGTCGTCCTGGAAGGACGGAGATTCAGTGTTCGATCCTCAGAACTCTTGTGAAATATAAAACTCCTAAATAAGATTTTATTTATTATTTATGTTTCTTCTAGAAGTTTCTAGAATGTTCTAATATATCATTCTATCATTTCCTGTTATTATTCCTATAAAAGACTGGGTGTTTCAAGCCGAAGGCCCAGTTACTTTCTTCACTGTACTTTGTAGCTGTTGAATAAAGCTCTCCGACTTTCTAGACTAAGTCCTATTTATTCTACGTGACAATATTGCTTGTTAATGTGGCACTAAATCTACACTAATGAACTATTCGAAACTGTGTAGAATACACATCCTGAATGATGATCGAAGACAAAACTGATGCATGCGTACACTATATACGGGAAAGGCAGATGGTGTTAATAAAATAATAGCATATTGGGTCTACGGCACCTGGAGAACGATTTCAGTCTTTGAACCCTAATGTAATATTCGAGGAATATTACATTATTTCCCTATTTAAGGAGTCATGCTTTTCGGGATTATTTTAGCTTTTTGAGAAAACTGAAATTCACTGCATTTGGCATGGATTGTAAACTTTTTATTGAATAAGATTTTGTAAACTCTAAATAGTGTTTTTTTTTAAAGTTTTGATATTTATTTTTTGTAGTTATTAATTAACACATACTGACCCCAGAACAACTCTTGTAGTTCTAGGGTTATATATATATATATATATATATATATATATATATACACAGAGAGAGAGGGAGATTATTGTTTTGTCATACAAGACGTTTACTGTGAAGTCATGAACTTGTATTAAGAGTCAACAAATAATAACACTATTTATTCCAGAATTTTTGTGAAAGGTCCATGTTTGTAAAATTATAAAATATTTGAACATAACTTAGTGAAAATTGAGTCCCTGTTTTGTGAAAAATACTTTTTTGTGAATTATTGAATTTTTTTTCCATAATGTTTCGAATCTAAAAACATCGTAAAATCATAGTCTTTTTACCACAGTCTTGCTGTGTAAACATCTTAAAATAAGTTCCTGCTTTTGTATTTAAAAAGCACACTAAAACCATGTTTCTCAAAGAGTTTTAATTTCAAAATTGATGAACTAAAGACGTCATCGACTTCGTTTTCTAAAAGAAGTTTTATGAAGGGTCCGTTTTAAAAAGGAGGAATATTATGAAGGTTCCGTTTTTATTGTAAAAAATTTGCGAATTATCTATTAACGGTCCCTTAATTACTCCCAAAATGTCCCCGGAATAAAAATAAAATAAAATACACACAAAATCATTCTCTAAGATATTATTAGATAGTAGATGCAGTCCACGCCTTGGATAAAGTAAGATAAAATCGGAAGGTAAAATAACTCTACTCTACATCTATACTTAAATAATAGATGGCATTGTTAGACTAGACGGAGGAAAATGTCTATAATAATGATCAGAAGTATCCATTAAAAAAATTTCGAAACATAGTAGATACGAAATAAATGAATAAACATACAAAATACAAAAATGGCACCGTTTTTTATTTTTTATTAAGAGGAAGAGTCAATTAAATAATTTACATGGATGAAAAAAGTGTTACCATAATATAGCGATTAAGAGAACGTTATAAAATTTACAAAGACATAATTTCTAGCTTTATAAAAAAGGGACTTCAGAAGATGTTGGACATTTATGAATTAGTTAAATAATTTATGAAAATTTATAACTTTATCACTTGATAAAAGAAAAAATAAACAACTTAATAGGAAGTCTGCACATTCAATAAACTACTTTTGATTATGAAGAACTTCAAAGATACCGAAGAAGACTTACATGCCGAATTTGGTAATAAAAAAGCATGATATTTTAATTATGAAATAAATAAAACAAACATAAATCTATACTTAATATTTTGTGAAAAAATAAATTTCTGTAACAAGAGAAAAAGATTTTCAGAAGTTTTTCCACTTTATTATTACATATTTGATACATTATTCTACTTAATGCCGATAAATGAGACTGAAACAAAAAATCGGGTAGATCACATCTAACACTTTTATATAAGTTGGGTACTGTCCTCTAGTACAACATATTAAATTTTCGCTCTTTTAAAATTGTCAATTAAGCCTTTATATTAGATATCAGTCGAATTACGCGAAAAACTGACGCGTCTAAATTATTGATTATGTTGGAAATGAGAAAGAAATTGCTAAATTCCAAGAAAATTAAGACAGATATGAAAATTTTACGACATTTTGAGACAATTTTTACAGTTTTAGAAATTTAAAGAGCCATTAGTTGTTAAAATTTTTTAATGGTTCCAACTCCCGTCAGCTCTCCTGACCATACGTTTGAGACTATATTTTCCATATTGCAGCTACCACTACTCCCATATTTTACGGATTGTTGGCGCCGATGGCGATTTTGAGTTTCGCTGGTGTGAGCAAGCAAGATTCCCGCTCACTATTTTCTTTTTGCTATCTTACTTATTCTTATCCGTTTATAAATTTTTATTATTGATAGTATTATTAAATATTGCTTTATTGTTAATTGGAACCACATTTTGATGTATGGAACATCATGATTTATTCGGAATCATTTAATAGAGTAACTGTTTTCGTTATTGTTATTTTTGTTTTCAATAAAAACTGTTGTTATTTTTTATGAGTTATTTCCTTCAGTTATATTAATTGTTGCCTATGGATAATTACTTGTTAAGAAGATAGGTTGGACCCTTCACGGATCAAAAATCTGAAAACGTAAAGAAAAAAGTATGTTTATTAAAAAAAGTACGCTTTAGCGTCTAATTTCGAATCTTAAAATATTGTCTGCACTAAGTAATTAGCATATTAAAAGGTTAGGCCTTAGAAAGAGTTAGATTGAGTCGTAGTATGTGAAAAGTCGATCATTAGATCAAACTTTATTCAAAATTATCACTTTTTTATTTTGCGCACTGGACATTCACGATGTAGTGAAATAAATTGTGAATGAAATTAGATGAGAATTAGTTATCAAGGCCACAAGTCTAACACTATCCAAACAATGCAAGTTGAAGTTAAAGTTTATTTTCCAATACTAGCTTCAATAATAATGATAAAAATAAATAATTAACTAAAATAAAAAAGCGGTTTCTCATGTTTACGATTCATTCTTTAAGGGAAATTTTACTCTCTGTGAAACAATGAAAGATCCAATCTGAGAAAAAATATCTCCGAAGTGTTTCATATTTTAATAAAATGTAATGTTTCTGAAGCTCATGTAAGCTTTTAATAGAGGATATATAAATCATGTAAATTTTCGGAAGCTAAAAAATAATTTTTTTTAAATATCGTTCCTTTTACTGCTTGTTATTGTATTGCACAAAAAAGCAATTATTTGATAATGCAAATGCTCTCTTTTACTGAAAATAGCTAAAGTTAGTTTTTACAATAGCGTTTTACAATTTATCTTACAACGCAATGAACGCGTTTACATAATTTTGCTAGTTACACAGAGAAATCATTTTTCATTTGTTCTCTTTGATACAGCTAATCTTTGCAGAAGTTTGAGAATGATCCCTTTTCAATTTACTTAACGATTGAACTGGTTTATATAAATTTATATTTATCTTTACAGAATTATTTCGTCTGCACTGATCTTATCAAAGAAACAAATTGCAGTATTTAAAATCGTAAGTAACCCTTGATAAATGTAAATTTCAGTATAAATTAATTCTAACATTTTATAAAGCTAATAAGATATCTTCTTTACAGTAGTTCACAGATAAAGAGACGGCTAATAAAGCGTTTAGTCTTGCCTCTGGGATACATTTCTTGACAAGATATTTCACATGTTAGACATTATAAAACAGAAAAAAAGCATTTTAAAGCGATAAAAAGAAATAGCAATGAAATGGCTACTTTTACACATCCTTCCATAAAACAAAAAAATTTGTGAGAAGTGCAAATTTATCAAGTAATGTAATACATTCACGTTTTTATCTTTCTTCCCATTTAAAATTCAAAAAGATAGCAATAGTGTCTTGCTAAGTAATTTCTTTTATGGAAATTCAAGAAGCATGAAACATCCATCAAACTTTAACATGATTTCGTCATTCTCTTTTTAAGTTTTTTTTTAAAAAAAAAAGCCCAGAGCAGGAATTTCCATTTAATTATAAAATCGAGAAACATAATCTGTTTGTGTTCGAATAAGTAGTTGGCAAAATTCCAGATGGCAAGCCTTGCAGCTACGACATGCAATCCCTTTCCATTCTTTGAGGTGAATAAATTAGTGAAATACATTTAGCAATATATCTACATATAATGGAAAATGGCGAGAAAATTAACATTTGAGGTAAATTATTATTGCATATGATATGGAATGCTTGCAAACTAGAATGCATTCGAAAATGAAAGGATTTTAATCAGTTCATTTGATTCATTTTTTTAGAGTAAGGAATGTTCAAACGAAATTATAAATATAGAAATATATTTTGAATTATAAACAAAATGATTATGCATTTAAGATAAATATGTAATGCGTTTTATATGGAACGCTTGCAAATTTAATTGTTTTTTCCGCATTCAAAAATGAAAGAATCTATCCCGTCACCTGTTTTTCAGGGTGAAAAATGTTCAAACGAAATTTTATATACCAAATGTAAGAATGGCGTCATCTTTTTAAGAAATTAAAATCTCTAAATTTTCGCATTATATGGCGTTTCATTAAATTAAAGATATTCTTGTAATCAATTCTCTTTCAGAATCCCTGTTTAAATATCAGGAGTCAGCAAAAATCGTGGTTTTTTCATATGTTCCTGTCTAGATAAATCTGTACCAAACCCAACATCCCTGCCATGGAAACTTCACCATAGTAATCCATGCAAAAAAACAGCGAAAGCTGTTAAATAAATTTAATATAAATATATATATATATATATATATATATATATATATATATATATATATATATATATATATATATATATATAAAACAAATTGCTTATAAATTTAAGGGAAATATTAACTGCGTATGATATGGAATTCTTATAAACTAAATTGTTTTCGCTGCATTAGAAAAAGAAAGGATTTCAGTCATTTCATTTAATCCGTTTTTCAGGATAAATAATGCCGATCGGCCTGTGTAGGGTGCAGGGAACTGTCCTTGCAACAGAAAGGTTCTGGGTTCGTATCCCGGGCAAGGCATGGATGTTTCTTTCTCTCTCTGTGTGTTCTATGTCCTTTCTCCTTTGTGTGTGTGAATGTGACCCGCCCTATAAACGGGTTTGTGGTTGTGTGAATGGTGTGGCAGTAGTCGAATTCTTGGCCATAGATGGCGCCACTGAAAAACAAGAACAATCGCACCCCCTATGCCTAAACAGGCATACGACGAAAAAAAAAAAAAAAAAAAGGTTAAATAATGTTTCAACCAACTTATAAACATAAACATTTCTATTGAATTATGAACAAGATGCTTTAAAATTTAAGGTAAATGTTTAATGGTCATGATATGGAAAACCTGCAAATTAAATTATTTTTGCTGGATTCAAAAACAAAACAATCTTTTAACCAGCACATACGCTTATTGGGGTAAAAAATATAAAGATTATTTCAACGAATTTATAATTGTCGATTGAATTGTAAACAAAATATTTCCAATATGTTAATAACTTAAGATTGATGCCAAACTTTAAAAGCCTCGTAATTTAATGAATTTCACATTTCGTCCCATAGAAGTTCATCATGAATATAAAGAAAGAATTAATAGGACATTAGATATTTAAATGTTTGTGAACAACTATGTGACCCACGCAAGAGATCAAGCTTGACATTCTGTTTCGCAGTTTTTAAAAGAAAATTTACGTAGGAAAATTAATATGAAGAGAAAAAAAATAGGACATTATGTATTGTATGTTTGTAATTAAATTGCAAAAAATAAGATTATTAAAGATCTTTAATAATCATTAATAATGGAAACTTGTTTAAAATGATGAATAAAAAGAATGGACATTAATGGTGATTGTAATATTTGATGATAAAATCTAGAAAATTTGAAAAAAGTACTCTAAACGTTTAAGTATTCATCATTTTTTGTTTCATTTGGATCTGCTGATGTGACCAACAACAATGTGACCCTCGCAAGAGATCGAGCTTGGCATTCTGTTTCGAAGTTTATATAAGAAGATTTATGTATTAAAAATAATATGAAGAGAAAAACAATAGGACATTAGATATTGTATGTTTATAATTAAATTGCAAAAATAATATCATTTAAAGTAGTTAATAATCTTTATTAATAATGTTAAATCAATAGGGCGGCTGGACCACCTACAGACCTCAGTGGCACTCATGCCATGCATTGACCAACCCCGCGTTTGATGAAAGAATGATTAATGGTAAGACAATAACGCGTGGAATAAGCCCTTCAATTATGATTGCTTAGATAACATGTCAAATATAAATTCTTCAATTACGATTCAGTAATCACACATATCCGGGAAGGAAAAAGCCTAACAATGGGACAATCTTGAAGGTCTAACACACGAAAGACATATTTATTGTTTAAACTAATACCTTTTCCTTATCACTATAAATTAGTAATACTTATTTTATAATTAAAAATTTCATACCGTATAAAGGTAACAAATTTTTGTAAATTTAATATCTTAAAGAGGCTGCGAATATATAATTTATTTTATTTTTATGCGTAAAAATTCCACTAGTGTTTCTGTTGCATCAGGTTTTAATGAAAAATAAATCATGCAATTACTGGAGAAGTTAAATCAATAATGTTTAAATAACTTTAATTTTAAGAGTTAAAATAGCAACTTGTGTTGTCAACTTTTGGAAGGTCTTTTTTTTTATCGTTTGAATATTTCTTTACGTTTCAAAGACAGAGTGAACATATAAAATAAACTTTTCTTTCTTTTATACGTAAAAATTCCACTAATGTTTCAGCTGCATCAAGTTTCATGAAAAATAAATTATGCAATTACTGGAGAAGTTAAATCAATAATGTTTAAATAACTTTAATTTTAAGAGTTAAAATAGCAACTTGTGTTGTCAACTTTTGGAAGCTCTTTTTTTTTATCGTTTGAATATTTCTTTACGTTTCAAAGACAGAGTGAACATATAAAATAAACTTTTCTTTCTTTTATACGTAAAAATTCCACTAATGTTTCAGTTGCATCAAGTTTCATGAAAAATAAATTATGCAATTAATGGAGAAGTTAAATCAAAACGTTTTAAATAACGTTAGTTTTAAGAATTAAAATGGCAACCTATGTTGTCAACTTTTGGAAGTTCTTTTTTAATCGTCCGAATGTTTCTTCATATATTAAGGACGCAGTGATCACATAAAATTAACGTTTCTAATTTTGTACGCAAAAAATTCCATTAGTATTTAATTTGCATCAAGTTAGATTAATGAAAAAAATATTTATGTGAAGTTGAATGAAAAAGTTTAATATTGTTAATTTTAATAGTAAAAATGGCATTTTGTTTTAATGAGGGGGCCTCAATCTGGGAAATATGTTTCTAATAATTTGGCCAGCAGATGCTAATTTTACTTTTTGCGTATTTCGCTTTATATCGATAATTTTTTTCAGCGAAATGAAAAATTTTTGCACAAAATTATTCGATTTGTTTATCCAAAGATAATTTCATGAAAAAAATAACTTTTAGCAAATAATTATAATTTTTTTATTATTTCATTTAATAATAGTCGAAAACTTTTGAATTGTAAGGTAAACAATTTTTTATATCATTTTAAAGAATATAATTTACATCGAAAAAATATAAAATTTTAGTGAAATCTACAACCGATTTCACTCAAATTTAATAGTTTCCGAGAAAACGAATTTTAAAATAAGTCGTATTTTTAATTGTTTTATCGTTTTTGTATCTGATTTCATAACTTAAAATATCGTCAGCACTAATTAGTTAGCATTTTTGTGATCACCCCCTCAAACCATTAAGATTGAGTCCTAGAACGTGAAAATCCGATCATTAGATCTAAAGTTATTTATGGGTGATCCGTTTTTTATTTTATTTTGCGCACTGTACATTTTAGATTTTAAAATGTTTCTATAAATTATTAGAAAAATGTAGGTATGTATTTTTCAAAAGTGCTTATTTTTTCCCTGAATAATTCCGTGTTGATAAATATGGTAAAGCAGCGGTACAAAAAATTCTCTAATTTTAATATTTTCACATAACACAGTTATTTTTTTTTTTTTTTTTGTTTGAAATTGAACCAGGGTACGCATAAATCTCTCTTATACTACTGCAATATAGTAATATATCTGAAGTCAAAACACAGCGCTTTTGTAAAGCTAAAATAACAGAAAGAAACTTCCTCTTAGTATAAATAATTATCTGCGAAAAAAATTTTTAAAAAATTTTAATGATAACCAAGTTGTTCACGAGAGGACAACCCTTTAGATATTCGTTATCGACGAATTTTATTGTCTTTAGCCTCTTAATCTTTTACCCATCCTAGTTGTTCTAACCTATACACTGCATGCAGCGAGATTAAAAAAGTAGCGATATTATTCGTCTATATCATCGATATAGGAAAATATTATTCGTCTGGTCTTTAGTTTTTTGTGTTAATTTATTATAAAGGTTATTTTCTTTTTTATTTTATCTATTTATTTTTTGAGCCACGTAAAACAATTAAGAGGAAACTATTTACATGAGAAATATGATTTTTTTTTCAGCCATGTACTATGTCAGAAGAAGAGGAAGATGAATCACTTGTTTTAAGTTTCAAAGTAATAAAAAAAACTTATTTAGAAGATTTTTTTTTTTTTTAATTTTTCCTCCAAAAACATTAAAAGTGCAGATTTTTATAACCATGTATTCAAATCTTTGAAGATTTAAAAAATCGCTTCACTTTCTCTTTTTGAATTTCGAATTAGTTATGAATTAATAAAAGTTTATTCCGACAGTTTTTTTTTTTTTTTTTTTTTTTTATGTAAAGGAAAAACTAATCACTGAAAAGTGATAATTTTTTGTTGTTGCTTACTCTTTTGACTAAATATTTAAAAAAAAAAAAAAAATTCGCCTTAGTTTTTTTTTAAATTTAAAACTAGATTTAGTATCATTAAATTTTAACATTTATGTTAGATATCCATTAAGATTAGATTAATGAATGTGTCAGATTATTGAAGATATCCATTACTTGATACCGATAAATAAACAAAAGGTCAGGATTGACAAACGGGGGAGGGGAGCGTCCCAGTATTATTTAATAAAATTTATATCATCACATCCAAGAAAAACGTATCTATTACTTAAGTGAAGTCATACTCCAATTCTTCCGTTACCCGTATCTTCCTATCAGTTTTTTACAATGGCATTGAATTATTCGTCCAATAAATCAAATCCTTTTTTAAAAAGGACAATACTATCTTAATTTATTCCCCTCACGTGGCAAACTCACGCCGTACTCCAAAGCAAAAAGAACTATATTTGTAGTTTGTTTCATTGAATAACTACTTGAGGTTGTGTAGTAACTATATAATTTTCTGTGTTATATTCAAATTGGGTGATGTTATGTATGAATGATAATATGGAAGGTAAATTAAAAGTGGTATTTTAAATTTTGCTTCCGTTCGAAAGTTTCATAATTTGATATGATTTATTAAAAATTTTGTAGCGAGTTGAATCATACTATTATTAAAATTTGCTCAAAGCTTAATATAATATATATAAACCATATTATCGTAATTTCACGGCACTATTTTTCTATTAAACAAATTGCAAAAATAATATAACACAATAAAAATAATAACTATAACAAAATGAACTATTGAGACTATTGTTCAATTAAGCAAATTTGTACGGTTTATCAGTGAACCAATTTCTTTGAAACTGTACAATACAAAAAAAAAAAAAAAAAAAAAAACGAACCATAATTTAATTTTTGATTCAATGATCAGATGATCTTCATGTTCTAGTACTCAATCTTAATGCTTGGAGGGGGTGATCACAATCATGCTAATTAATTAGTGCAGACGATATTTTAAATTACGAAATCAGATACTTAAAACGTATTTTTTTCTGAATAAACATGCTTGATTTTCGACGGATTCGAAATTCTGACACCCGAAATATAGGATGTAGCCGCAATCTAGGAAATATGGTCTCAATAGTTTGGTCAGGAGAGCCGTAAAAGTTTGGAGCCCTTAATGTTAATTTCACCTTATTGCGTATTTCACTACATCTCGAGAACTTTTTAAACGAATTCAAAAATTTTGCACACAATTATAAAATTTGTTTGTCCAAAGGTAATTAATTCTAAGCCAAATATGACTTTTAGTAAATTTTTATTATTTGTAATTATTTTATTTAATAATAGTCAATACATTTTTGAAAATTAAGATATACAATTTTTTATATCATTTTTAAAGAATGTAATTTTACATGGTAAAATACGAAATTTGAGTGAAATCGGTCAAATAGTTCTTTTCGAATTTTTAGAAGGGAAAAAAAAAAAAAAAATTCAAATTCAATTTCTCAAGAACTGTTCGATTTTGCTCAAATTTTGTATTTTGTTAAGTAAAATTATGTTCTTTAAAATGATATAAAAACTTGTATACTTTACAATTAAATTTTCTTTTAGACTTTTTTTAAGTAAATAATAAAAAAATATATAATACTTACTGAAAGTTATTTTTTGCATGGAATTATCCTTGGATAAGCGAACTTTATAATTGTGTGCAATATTTTTTTTTTTAAGCCGCTTACAAAATTATCGAGATAATTTTAAAGAGCAAAAAGTAAAAGTAATAGCAAAAGTAAAATAGCAAAAAATAAAATGAGCATTAAGGGTTCAAACATTAGATAACATTCTTGACCAAACTATGGGTACCATATTTCCAAGATTGCGGCTACCTCCCATATTTTGGAAGTCAGAAATCCAAATACTTTCGAAAAAAGGTATGTGTTTTCGTAACTTAAAATATCGTCAACACTAATTAATTAGCATATTTGAGGCTACCCCCTCGTATTAAGGTTGAGTCCTAAGAACGTGAAGATATGATCGTTAGGATAAAAGTTATTTAGGGTAATCCGTTTTTTTTTTTCCACACTGTTCTCTCTTAGAAGTTTTTAAGCGACATATTTGTCTGTTTTTTTGTTGACCAATAATATCATTCAAATTTTCAGCAATGATGGTGCTTAGCCGAGCCGTATTACCTCATTTTTTTACACACGATTTCACCGTACTATAGTTCAACCTGAACGAAAACATAGTTCATTTTATCAAAATTGATGCAAATCTGCATGGTATTATGGTTCAAGGTCACACGCACCAATTTTTCTGAGAGAAAAAAAAAAAAGGTTTAACAGCGTGGACAATACGAGACTTTTCAACAATACGAGAACTATTTAGTTCTTCGTGTTTACGAATAAAATGTAGTTCCATTGTTCTCTTTCAGTACATTATTCAGTATACTCATTTTATGAGAACTTGGCCTGTAGAAGCGATAAAACAGTTTATATAATACCTTCCATTTGATAAATGTAGATATAATATTTTGATAAGTATGACAGATAAAGTGGAATGAGAGGAATTTCATTCAAATCGCGACATTTTTTGGGCACTATCATCTCTTTATTTTTCTTATCATTATAGAACATGCGTTGTATATGCTTAAAATTTTAGTAATGAAAAATTGAGAAATGCAATATTTAGTATAACATTTCTTTCTGTGAAATTGTTATACTAAAATTCGTAACAGTTTATGCACTGAAAAAAAAGTATGGTCAAAATTACCAGAATAAGGTAAAATTTAATGTGTTTATGGATCCATGGGGACACCAAAAAAACTCGGTTATTTTTGCCGAGACGCTTTGGTAATAACTTTGGTAAAATTAACAGTAAAATTTTGTTTTAAAATATGTGATAAAATTTGGTAAATGTGGAGAAATTTGGTAATTTTAATACGATATCTTCGAGCATGGCATAAAAATAATTTACTTTTCAATTTTGTATTTTTTTTTACTATATGTGTGGTATAATAGGAGCAGTAATTTTGAAAACCAGAATTCCCGCTAAACAGTTACCATATGGAAGAAAAAATTATCAAATCAAGGATTTAAATAACGTTTATTTTGGTTTTATTAATCATAATTATGGTTTTCTGTTCAGAAACGTCACTACGACATAGAATGGTAATTTTATCAGAATTTGTTTCTTCGTGCACTAACAATACATAAAATAAGGGCAGTTTAGATTTTTTTTAAATTTTACATTCCTGCTGCGTTGATTCAAAACCCTACTTTAAACAACAAGGGGTTCTACCAAAGATTGAAATGGTCATCTAATTGAGAATTGTTAATAAAGTCATTGTAACAGTTTGTCCAGTACAGTTGATCACGAAATATAAATTTTCAAATTTATCTCATAATAAAATTTTTACTATGATGTAGTATAATTAAATTAATACTTAAAAAAAAATTATAGGAATATGTATTTATGTATAATTCATTAATTATATTTACATATATTATATTTATCTATATCATATTTATATATTGAAGTATAAAAATTTAAAAGAAAACATTTGTAAACTCAATTTTAAAAAAAAGAGGGGAAGAGAGAAAAATTTTAAAGAACCGCTAAAATTTTTAACGGAAAACGATTTGTTATTTTCGCACGATGTTCTTATAAACTTTCAATTCTCAAACGCCTCAGTAGTTTTTTTATTTTTGTTAACTGAATAAACGCTTTTTAAAAATAACTTTAAAAAATATTTAAATGTCCTTAAATTTATTACAAATTAGAATTCAGCTCTCTTAATCTAAAAACGAACTTTTGTTTAATTTAAAAGAGTAATTTCTTTAACATTCATTATTAATAATGAATACTCGTAATCGTTTATATGTTTAAGAACCTATGGAAAAGATTAAATCATAATTTCTGTCAAATTCGCTAAACCTCACTATGGTGTCAATTTGAACAAGCAAATCAACTTGATCGGGAACTTAATTCAATTTAACACTTTATCAAGGTTGCAGCAAATAAAGTCGATTGAAGGTTGAACCGATATTATCGAGATTGTACTTTTACCCTATTAAGGCAAGATTGAATGTATGAAAAATAATAGGGTATTTAGGGAAAAGTTTTATTTTAAAGAGATTTCGAAAAAGTGGAGACGAAAACGTTAAGTAGAAAAAATTAATTCTAAAAAAAGTTTTGCATGAAATATTTGTTTCATGCAAGGAAGTTTGGACTTAACTGTTTTTCTCATTTCAAAATATTCTAATTCTCTGAGCTTCATCTAAATTATTTTGAAATTTCGTGATTTTTATTTATTTACTATTATCTTTGCAATGTAGTTAAATTGTTTTCCACATTTTCAAACATTCTAATTCTCTGAAGTTGAAATAAATTATTTTGAGATGTAGTGATTTTTATTCATTTATTATTTCTTTGTAATGCAAACAATCCTTTTTAATATAATCCTGGAATTTTTATTAAACTTATAGTTCAGAAGTTTGAATCTTTTAAAGTATTTTGGCCTTTAAGAAATTATAACACTTTTTTTTTATCTTCATGTAATGAGAAATTTTGTAGAATTCTTTCTTAAGTCTTAGAAACAACTCAAAGAGCGTTATTACAATCATTTCAACAAAATAATAAAGCACCGAATCTAAAATTACTGCACTAAATTCAATTAATAAACAACCACCATTAGTTTACAGCACATTTTTTAATAAAAACAATTTTTTTAAGAGTTTTAAGTTTTTTATTAAAAGTATAGTTTTGAAGTTCGAATCTTAAAAATGTATTTTGCCCTTTTAGTAATTTTAACCCCTTTTGTTTTTAACTATATGCTATGAAAAGTTTTGCATTATTAAGTTCACCATTTTTAAGCCCAAGAAACAACTCAAAGAAAGTTATTTACAAATTAGAACAATCATTTTAACGAAATAATAAGCACTGATTCTAAAATTACAACACTAAAACGATGATGTTTTTTAATAAATAAACATAGTTTTATAAATAGTCATAGTTTTTTTTTCATAAATAAAACATAAATAAGCAAAAAGGGAGAATTCGAACACTTGTTTTACCTAAATTTTACAATTCGATAATTTGAAACATTTATTGGTATTAAATTTTTATTAAATATGAATAAAAAAATACTTATGTTAGAAATTTGGGGTGTGTTGGACAGCATTATCAATAAAAACATTTTGTCAATTTAATATAGCGTCAAATTAAAAAGTTTTGTCAGGAGAATTTATTTTTATTAAACGTAATTACGTCATAATGCAATTAAAATACAATGGGAACTTAATTATAGTTGCAGCAAATTTGCCCAGTATTATGGTTCAAGGAAGCAACATTGTGGTTCAACCTTGAAACAATTTTTCTGAGGGTGTTATAATAATAAAAAATTAAATATTTATATTTTTCATTAAATACGATACAAGTTAAAAATAATAAAAACAACACAGAATACCGTTCACAATATTGTATTAAAAAAGTTTATAAGATACTATTTGTTAATATTTTAAATAATGAGTATTTTAATGCCAAAACACAATATTTAATTAACAGTTGAGATGAATAAATGAATTAATGTTATTTGCATAGAAATAAAAAACCTCCAATGTAATATTTGGATTAACAAGCAATGATTTTTTTTTCTTATAGTTAAGAAATTTTGTTAACACATGTTTCTTAATTAATTTTAATATGAATTTTATTTTCTGAAGGCTTCAGTTACACAACATTTCACATACTTCAATTAAACGAGTTTCAATTATTTTACTTCGAAATGTAATAATTAAAAGGTAACCTAACCTTAATCCTTTAAAAAAAAATTTAGCACAATGATTTACAGTAATTATTAAATTTCGAAAAGATTTAATTGTATCTTGGAAAAATTAAACTTTTAACTTTTTATTTATTTATATTAAATATTTTTTTCTTCAAATTCAAAATGAAGATAAAACAATGGTTAATTACAGACAAATGAAAACAAGGGGGGGGAATAATAATAATAACAAACAACTGGGGAAAGAAAAAAAGAAAAGAAAAAAGGATAAAGTTTTTTAAAAAACCGGAAAATAAAAGATATAATCTTTTCATCAGCCCACACGATTATATCCGAAAAAGAGTGCATTCTAATATTGTATCAATATAGCCAAAGCAAAATATATCAATACAATAGATATATGATACTTATTGTTTTTCTTAATTTTTTTCTGTTTTTTTTTTTTTTTTTTGTATTTATTTATTTTGCTATATATATATATATATATATATATATATATATATATATATATATATATATATATATATATATATATATATATATATATATATATATATATATATATTTATATATATATATATATATATACATATATATATATACAAATCATAAATTCATAAATAATAAACACTTAAAAAGAGAGTAAATTTTTTATGCTAGCTGATATTTTTTTAATGTATCATTGAGTAAATTTGTAATTTCAAATAAATAAATTAATGTAACTAATATATTGATTATTATAAATGAACAAATGAAAGAAAATAACAAACAAATAAATAAATAACAAATAACAATAAAGCAAATTTACCCGTGAAAAATTCCTGTTATATTTTTCGAATATTCTAAAAGCAAGCCATGGTAGAATACAAGCGTGCTATTCCATGCAAAGTAGAACTAAAGATGCAACACCATAAGCTTTCACGTGTTAATATAAATAAACACATAATAAAAACTACCGCAATGAACGGCGATAAATATACGTGAGAGCGACGAAAAGAGTTGCGGTCTATCCAAAAAACACTGACAACAAATCTCGACCCGACGAAGTGCTGAACTAAACCATGATCTGACCGTACGTTCCTTCGGTTATAGTTAAAAACAAAAGGGGTTAAAATTACTAAAAGGGCAAAATACTTTACAAGATTCGAACTTCAAAACTATACTTTTAATAAAAAACTTAAAACTATTAAAAAAACTGTTTTTATTAAAAAATGTGCTGTAAATTAATGGTGGTTGTTTATTAATTGAATTTAGTGCTGTAATTTTAGATTCGGTGCTTTATTATTTTGTTGAAATGATTGTAATAACGTTCTTTGAGTTGTTTCTAAGACTTAAGAAAGAATTCTACAAAATTTCTCATTACATAAAGATAAAAAAAAAAAGTGTTATAATTTCTTAAAGGCCAAAATACTTTAAAAGATTCAAACTTCTGAACTATAAGTTTAATAAAAATTCCAAGATTATATTAAAAAGGATTGTTTGCATTACAAAGAAATAATAAATGAATAAAAATCACTACATCTCAAAATAATTTATTTCAACTTCAGAGAATTAGAATGTTTGAAAATGTGGAAAACAATTTAACTACATTGCAAAGATAATAGTAAATAAATAAAAATCACGAAATTTCAAAATAATTTAGATGAAGCTCAGAGAATTAGAATATTTTGAAATGAGAAAAACAGTTAAGTCCAAACTTCCTTGCATGAAACAAATATTTCATGCAAAACTTTTTTTAGAATTAATTTTTTCTACTTAACGTTTTCGTCTCCACTTTTTCGAAATCTCTTTAAAATAAAACTTTTTCCTAAATACCCTATTATTTTTCATACATTCAATCTTGCTTTAATAGGGTAAAAGTACAATCTCGATAAAATCGGTTCAACCTTCAATCGACTTTATTTGCTGCAACCTTGATAAAGTGTTAAATTGAATTAAGTTCCCGATCAAGTTGATTTGCTTGTTCAAATTGACACCATAGTGAGGTTTAGCGAATTTGACAGAAATTATGATTTAATCTTTTCCATAATTTCTTAAACATATAAACGATTACGAGTATTCATTATTAATAATGAATGTTAAAGAAATTACTCTTTTAAATTAAACAAAAGTTCGTTTTTAGATTAAGAGAGCTGAATTCTAATTTGTAATCAATTTAAGGACATTTAAATATTTTTTAAAGTTATTTTTAAAAAGCGTTTATTCAGTTAACAAAAATAAAAAACTTCTGAGGCGTTTGAGAATTGAAAGTTTATAAGAACATCGTGCGAAAATAACAAATCGTTTTCCGTTAAAAATTTTAGCGGTTCTTTTAAAATTTTTCTCTCTTCCCCTCTTTTTTTTAAAATGGAGTTTACAAATGTTTTCTTTTAAATTTTTATACTTCAATATATAAATATGATATAGATAAATATAATATATGTAAATATAATTAATTAATTATACATAAATACATATTCCTATAATTTTTTTTTAAGTATTAATTTAATTATACTACATCATAGTAAAAATTTTATTATGAGATAAATTTGAAAATTTATATTTCGTGATCAACTGTACTGGACAAACTGTTACAATGACTTTATTAACAATTCTCAATTAGATGATCATTTTAATCTTTGGTAGAACCCCTTGTTGTTTAAAGTAGGGTTTTGAATCAACGCAGCAGGAATGTAAAATTTAAAAAAAATCTAAACTGCCCTTATTTTATGTATTGTTAGTGCACGAAGAAACAAATTCTGATAAAATTACCATTCTATGTCGTAGTGACGTTTCTGAACAGAAAACGATAATTATGATTAATAATGATAAATGAAAAAATGATAATTATGATAATTATGATTCGGTTCGAAATTTTGTAGAATTCTTTCTTAAGTCTTAGAAACAACTCAAAGAACGTTATTACAATCATTTCAACAAAATAATAAAGCACCGAATCTAAAATTACAGCACTAAATTCAATTAATAAACAACCACCATTAATTTACAGCACATTTTTTAATAAAAACAGTTTTTTTAATAGTTTTAAGTTTTTTATTAAAAGTATAGTTTTGAAGTTCGAATCTTAAAAATGTATTTTGCCCTTTTAGTAATTTTAACCCCTTTTGTTTTTAACTATATGCTATGAAAAGTTTTGCATTATTAAGTTCACCATTTTTAAGCCCAAGAAACAACTCAAAGAAAGTTATTTACAAATTAGAACAATCATTTTAACGAAATAATAAGCACTGATTCTAAAATTACAACACTAAAACGATGATGTTTTTTAATAAATAAACATAGTTTTATAAATAGTCATAGTTTTTTTTTCATAAATAAAACATAAATAAGCAAAAAGGGAGAATTCGAACACTTGTTTTACCTAAATTTTACAATTCGATAATTTGAAACATTTATTGGTATTAAATTTTTATTAAATATGAATAAAAAAATACTTATGTTAGAAATTTGGGGTGTGTTGGACAGCATTATCAATAAAAACATTTTGTCAATTTAATATAGCGTCAAATTAAAAAGTTTTGTCAGGAGAATTTATTTTTATTAAACGTAATTACGTCATAATGCAATTAAAATACAATGGGAACTTAATTATAGTTGCAGCAAATTTGCCCAGTATTATGGTTCAAGGAAGCAACATTGTGGTTCAACCTTGAAACAATTTTTCTGAGGGTGTTATAATAATAAAAAATTAAATATTTATATTTTTCATTAAATACGATACAAGTTAAAAATAATAAAAACAACACAGAATACCGTTCACAATATTGTATTAAAAAAGTTTATAAGATACTATTTGTTAATATTTTAAATAATGAGTATTTTAATGCCAAAACACAATATTTAATTAACAGTTGAGATGAATAAATGAATTAATGTTATTTGCATAGAAATAAAAAACCTCCAATGTAATATTTGGATTAACAAGCAATGATTTTTTTTTCTTATAGTTAAGAAATTTTGTTAACACATGTTTCTTAATTAATTTTAATATGAATTTTATTTTCTGAAGGCTTCAGTTACACAACATTTCACATACTTCAATTAAACGAGTTTCAATTATTTTACTTCGAAATGTAATAATTAAAAGGTAACCTAACCTTAATCCTTTAAAAAAAAATTTAGCACAATGATTTACAGTAATTATTAAATTTCGAAAAGATTTAATTGTATCTTGGAAAAATTAAACTTTTAACTTTTTATTTATTTATATTAAATATTTTTTTCTTCAAATTCAAAATGAAGATAAAACAATGGTTAATTACAGACAAATGAAAACAAGGGGGGGGAATAATAATAATAACAAACAACTGGGGAAAGAAAAAAAGAAAAGAAAAAAGGATAAAGTTTTTTAAAAAACCGGAAAATAAAAGATATAATCTTTTCATCAGCCCACACGATTATATCCGAAAAAGAGTGCATTCTAATATTGTATCAATATAGCCAAAGCAAAATATATCAATACAATAGATATATGATACTTATTGTTTTTCTTAATTTTTTTCTGTTTTTTTTTTTTTTTTTTGTATTTATTTATTTTGCTATATATATATATATATATATATATATATATATATATATATATATATATATATATATATATATATATATATATATATATTTATATATATATATATATATATATACATATATATATATACAAATCATAAATTCATAAATAATAAACACTTAAAAAGAGAGTAAATTTTTTATGCTAGCTGATATTTTTTTAATGTATCATTGAGTAAATTTGTAATTTCAAATAAATAAATTAATGTAACTAATATATTGATTATTATAAATGAACAAATGAAAGAAAATAACAAACAAATAAATAAATAACAAATAACAATAAAGCAAATTTACCCGTGAAAAATTCCTGTTATATTTTTCGAATATTCTAAAAGCAAGCCATGGTAGAATACAAGCGTGCTATTCCATGCAAAGTAGAACTAAAGATGCAACACCATAAGCTTTCACGTGTTAATATAAATAAACACATAATAAAAACTACCGCAATGAACGGCGATAAATATACGTGAGAGCGACGAAAAGAGTTGCGGTCTATCCAAAAAACACTGACAACAAATCTCGACCCGACGAAGTGCTGAACTAAACCATGATCTGACCGTACGTTCCTTCGGTCGCTAACAAAAAGAAACTAAAAATGATAAAAATAATTTTTCCCCTCTGTGTGTATGAAAACTTGCAAGGATGGGGTGGGGAAAGCACTTCGTATGGTTGCCATGACGTAACCCGTAAATTTTATTCTATTTATTTACTTTTTTCTTTTTATTATTATTATTCTATCGCCAAAGTTGCAATCAGCGGACCTTCGGAAAAAGTTTGTGAAGAGATTGAAGGAATGTTAAGAGATTGGCTAGAGTAGATTTCTCGTATTCTGGGCGGAGTAGAAACGATAGGAAAAATATAAAAAAGATATGGATAAACGTATAGTGTTTTGTGTATTGCTGCCATTCAATGAGCTTTTGTTGAAGCAAGGAGGCCTATATTAGGGGGAGCCCACAGCTGCAGTTGTTGATGCTCTTTTTTTTTTTTTTTTTACTCAATAAATATCGTTTGGTATTGAATGTTACTGGAATTGGGGGAAATTCCTTTCTGATAAAAAAAGATGGACATCATTTTTTTTTTACATTCTACCTGCGGTAGACAGTTCGAAAAGGGTTTGACATTTGAATGGCAAAACGCTCTTTCCACACTTCTCAAAACTTAATAATTCGATTTTTTATTTTATTCGTTATTACTTCCTTTCAAAAATATTTATTAAATAATTTATACTTAGCATTCGTTTTGAAATATATTTCATACAAATCTTTAACTCACTGCAAATAAATAAATTATTATATATTTATTTATTTATTCACATTTTGTTTCTCAATAAATATCGCTTAGTGTTGAATGTTGTTGGAATTCGCGAAAATTCCTCTCGTATGAAAAAAAAATTCAAATTAACAGTATTTTTTTTTCCATTTTACGAGAGATAGACAATTAGAAAAAGGTTTGTCATTTGCACGGAGAAGCGTATTCCCTTTTCACACTTCTTAAAACTTAATAAATCGAATTTTCATTTTATTCTTTAAAAAAAAATATGCATTGAATAATTTATGCCTAATTTTCGTTTTGAAATAGATTTATAGAAATCTCTCTAATGAACATATTCCCCTTCCCCACTGCCCAAAACTTTATAATCCGAATTCTCATTTTATTCGCAAGGTTATATTATTATTTTCTTTAAAAAATGTATATTAAATATTTTAACTATTATTATGTAAAGAACTTTCATACAAACATTTAAATCGCTGCAAATAAACAAATTATTTTACATTAATTTATTTATTTATTCTCATTTTTCTAAATAAATATCGTTTGGTATTGAGTGTTGATTGAATTGGAAGCAATTCCTGTCGGAAAAAAAAAAAAAAAAAACTATAGAATTTTTTTTCTAATTCTACCTGTGTGCGCATGCGTAGCAGAGAGTTCAAAAAGTGTTTGTCATTAGCATGGCGAAACGTATTTTCTTTCCACACTTCCGAAAACTTGATAGTTCGAATTTTTATTTTATTCGTTAAGTTATTATGTTTTCTTTAAAAAAATATATGTTTTAAATAACTTATACCTAATTTTCGTTTTGAAATAGATGTCACATAAATAAAAGTCAAATAAATAAATTATTATATATTTACTTATTTATTCTCATTTTTTCCTCAATAAATATCGCTTAATATTGAATGTTGTTAGAATTACGGAAGATCCCTTACTTATATTAAAAAAAATTAACATCGTTTTCATTAATCTATTTATTTATTTTAAACCTACCTGTGGAAGACAGATCCCCTTCCCTAAACATATTCCCGAGCTCAAAGATTTGTAATTTGAATTCTTATTTTATTCGTTATTTCCTTTAAAAAAAACATCAAATAATTTGTTCTTAATTATCTTTTTGATATAAAAATCCACATATGTATGAGACGCTTATTTTATGAGTGAAAGTATAAAATTTTCATCGTGTGATGACTTATCAGTTTCACATTTTAAATAAAACAATTCTGAAGTAAATATCTTATATGCACTCTTAATTCCTTGCGTATACGTCTTTTTCTGCTGCTCAAATATATTTTACGAGTATTGTTGTCTTATTTATTTTATTAGTTTTATTATCTTTGAAGTCTAAAAGCAAATCCGACTTTTTTCATTACCATAACCTGAAATACCAAATGTTCCAAAAAAGCATGACCCTTAGATGATGCTATACCATGGAAGAAAATACTCGTCACAAATTCTCTTTCACCTTGATAGCTATTCAAAAATAATAAAATTAAAAAGAAATAAAAAATGATTTCAGGAAAACCTAGAGTAAGCTTCAATTGTTGAAAAAATTTTACAAATATGAAAATGAGAACTAATTACTGGAAGAGAATTTCTTCATTACGTAATCCTAAATTATCTTCTCATAATTTATTTACATTTTGATATTTCTAAAATTATTTTTTTTCAGTATTTCAAACTTCATGGCTTACTCTAGGTGTGTCGGAATTCTATACTTTATGTATGTGAAAGAAAATTTGCCACGATGAGTTTCTCCAGTGGTATAGCGTCTACGATAGTTTATCACATAGCGAGGGGGAGTATAACTAAATTTGTCCCCGAGCATGGTAATCCTTAGCTATGTCCTTGTTCTGAAGTGTAAATTTTTCTTTAGAAAAATAAACTTTACGCTTTATAAAATAAGTTCAAAATATTTTTTAACACTAGAAAGACGGAAAATTATTATATACCTATATTGCCCAAAAGCAGTCAAAATTACTGGATTGTGAATGCGTAAATAAATTTGTTTCAAATTAATTTTTAACATTTTTTTTAATAATATTTACAGTTATATAACAAGTTATTAGTAAATATTAACAATAAAAAAATTATATGTCGACAAAAAGTCACAAAATTCTAAGAAATTGTGTCATTATATACATCATTGTTTTTCTAACTGAAATTAAAAGCAGTCTAAATGAGTTCCTTAGGCAATCTAGTGTTAATAAAATACAGTTTTGAACATGCTTTACATGAATTTCTTTTAACGTGATATAATTTTTGACTTACTAAAAGTTTGAATATAACGTTTTTAAGAACTACAGTTATACTTTAAAGCAATATATTCGACTATAACTGAATTTATTTAACCGGTGAACTTTACTTTTAACATGAATAAAAATTTCATTTTCTCTCCCAAAGAAATGATTACTCATAATTTGTAATCAATAAGAGTAGATATTTCTGAAATCTATCAATCTACTAATATGGGTATGTTCATGATTGAACTATTATTAATAATATGAAGACAGCTCTTTTATGTTTTAAATATCAATATAGAGTTATCTTTCACCTTTCAAGAGATAGCATAGATAACTTCTTATGAATGGGAAGAAGTAGAAAAATGTTTCTTAGAATGAATATTGATTGGAATTCAAAACCTTCCATAGAAATTCGAATGAGATAGTTACTTTTCCCACACTTTAGCAGGTTATTCAGAAAAATTGACATCAGATTCATTTATTTTGATAGTTGAAGATTGAAACACGCGATGACTAAGTTCTATTCATTCTCCCCCCCCCCCAAAAAAAAAGATCGCATCACAATCAGCATCTCTTTTCACAAAAGAAAAAAAAATTTTGTTGGTTTCTTGTCTTGTATATTAAAATAATAATAAAATCAATTTTTGGATGCTATTTATAAATGAGCAAATAGGGAACAACTAACTACGTGATTATATTTCTTACGAAAGTATAGAAAAAATGTGATTCAGTATTAAGTAAAAGATAGACACACTTTTACTGGTATAAAATAAAATGTGTAAAGCTTTACTTGTCCACAATAGTAAATTATGTATTGAAAATGAATAATTAATGCAAACTGTCCGTATTCAACAGTTTAAAAAAAAAAGTTTTTTTTTTCTTTGTACAAATTTTCTGATCCTATTCCAATTTATGTCAATAAGATTCGATGGTCTTTTTAAAAAACAAACAAAAAACAAAATTAGCTGCATTAACTAACAAAATTTTTTATAATTTAATCCTTTTTAAGATTTTTTATGTTTCTTTATTTATTGAAAATCGATAATAATAATAATAATAACCGGCTAATAATATAATATTGAAACTGAAAATCAATAGCAGGAATAAATAGCAATCTATTTTAATGACATATAATCTATATACATATATTTCTTTATGTGGCGCCATAAACTCGGGTATTTATCTGCCGAATGGCAACACTTTAGTTATTATTCATTCTGTTAAGTTGTCAAAAGTAATAATTTAAATAGTGTTAAAAATTAGTTATACTATAAATATTTAATGTTGAATAGTTAGTTATAAGTTAAGCGTTTATTTAGCCTCATTTTGCAATTTTTCTTAGAAAAAAAACCCCAACTTAAATACGAAGAAGATTAAGATTTATTTTTGAATATTTTCTAAAATGACAAAAAAATTTTTTTAACATAAACTGTACTACGATACCGCATACTATCATACTAATTATTAATGACTGAGCTTTCTTTTTTGGAGCAATAGCATATATGTACGCTACTCAAGTTATGACTCGAAAAATGAGAGAGGAAGTAGTACAGCACAGGGAAGAGTTTTTAATCTTATGTCACAACAGAGATGGAAATACTTTGAATACTTCCGCTTCCTACTAGGCTGAAATGTTCCAAACTCATACTAATGACTGTCGAAGAGATTTTAAATTATTATTAAAATTCAAAATATAAAGACTTTTGACAATATCTCTTGATAATAGTTGCGGGCGACAGGTAGACAATGAAAAAATTTGGTTAATATATTGTTTAAAACTAATTAAGGAGTTATGATTGGAGGAGAGGTTGAAGAGAATTAGAATATTTAAATACAGTTGTGCTGTGCATTGGGCTTGGTTACCATTAAAGGTCACATGTTGTACAAGATAATTTTGAAAGGTGACTAAGCTGGTCGCCTAAGGTGGCAAGTAATTATTGTTAAGTATATGCTCACAAGCGTAATTAAAACGCATAATTAAAATCAAAAAATAAAATTTGAAACATGATCTATAACTTAGTGCTTTGTTTCTGAACTGTATTTGTTTCAGAGCTGCAAGTATTTGTTTCTCAACTGCAAGCATTTGTTTATGAACGGCAAATATTTGTATCTGAACAACAAACATTTGTTTATGAACTGCAAACATTTGTTTAAAAAAAATCGCGTGAGGAGTAACAAGAAGGGGGTCATGGTAGGGCGAATTGTGACATTTTGTAACGAAGGGGAGGAATTTGATGAAAAAACATTGACAAAAATGAAATCGTCGGATGAGAAAAATGTTTTTAAAAACATTTTAATGCCAATGAAAATTTATTTCATGCATATTCGCGTCAGTGTTGAAACCAAAAGTATCTTTCTCATGTCTTTGAATCTCAAATGAGAGATATGAAGATGAGAGGGAGGAAGAAAACTGTTTTTGTCACACGAAAATTTCCGTGCAGGTTATAAAATGATTTTGTGAATTGTGATGACATGTGGTTTGAAATTGCGAAATTTTAAAAGTACCTAGATGGAAACAATACTAAGGAATACTTTGGAGTAAAATTGTCACCTTTAGAAAAAGCGTGGCTTAGCATTATTTGACCCTTAGACATTCATCAGTAGATTTTTAAGTTCACACAACCTTTAAACTGATGGTGGAAGTCGTATTTTATTTTAAATATTTAAAACAATTATGAACAAATATCACACACAAAAAACTTGAGTTTTTTTTTTTAAATATAAAAAAGAGAATAATATAAAATGGCGAAATTTAATTTTATTCTTATACTAATGATATATTTTTGTTTTTTAATGAAATATAGCAAAATATTAACCAAGTAATACTAAAAATTGAGGTAGTATGAGTAAGTTTTGAATAGTTAAAACTTATCTGAATAGGGGAACAGCAGCTTAAGTACGATTTATAAAGGGGAAAAAATTAGCTTTCATGTTATTGGATCACTGTTATTGGATCTGATTCATCAAAAAAAGTAAAAAACTCCTTACATATAATTCAAGAGATATTAAAAATAATTGCTTTGTTAAAATTTGTACGAACTTATCAATATCTGTCTAAGATAAGATTCAGAGTGTTCTAAAAATAACTGTAATAGATCATTCTCTTTTATTTCTTAGAAATATTTCAATCCTTAGGTGATATCGAACTAAATAGATAACAGAAAACTATTATTATAGAAGAGGTTGTTGAAATGAGCAAGATGATTAGTAATATCAGCAAAGTTAATCGTGAAGAACACAATTTGAACCCGTGGGTCAAAGAAATATTTTTTTTTTTTTTTTTGCTATTTGTTTCATTTACTCGTGCTTATTTATAGAATTGTGGAAACAATAGTAATGCACAATCTTTTTTGTAGAAAGGGTGTAGAAAAAAATTACCTATTAGCAATTTAATCATAAAATACATCATTAACATGTAAACGGGTTCAAGGATGATCAGATCAGAAATTCTGAGTCATCCAATCACTGATTTGTCTTTTACTGATCGGCTAATTTCATAATTTCGCTCCCTTTCTTCTCCCCCCCCCCCCCCCCACTTTATTAACTCGCCACATCAAGAATCACTCATAGTAACGGTATATTAAAACACTTGCAATAAAATGTAGTCACAGTAAAGGAAAATATAACATTGTTTAACGTTTGCTACTAAATGACTATACAAAAGAACAGATTCTGTTCCCCTCTGGCTTTTACAGATTTAACCTCTCAACCAAAAGCAAAAACAGTGACAGGCTGCTTAATGAAACATTTTAAAAATAGTTTTGACATAATCTTCTTTAATTCATTAAAATTTAAAACTAAAACCTTGATCATAATGCAATGCACGTGATTTATTCCAATTATATATATTGCAATGATATAATTGGATACCAGCAAGTGACGTCATTGTAGATAAATCGTGCATTTGCCTATCCAGAAGCCAATCAGGTTCGACACACGCGTGACGTTATATACAGATATCCAATTAAATCAGGTTTAAATCACATCACAAGTATAATCACTTCAGTTCTCAAGTTGCATGTACCCAACTATGGAATAATATCGTCATATGTTATTGCATATTCTGGAAGTAAAATATAATTTACAACGGCGCAGTAAATACATTTTTTAAGCAAAGTTAAAAAACAAAACAAAAAATTAGAAATTCGAATTTTTAGGTAATCAAAAGTTTTGCTTTATCATTATAATTTTAAAACTATTATGATACGTTCGATTTAATGATGATGATGATTCTACACTCCCGGAGATTTTGGAACGTGTTGTACGATAGTATAAATCAAATTTTCAGTAACCTTAATATGATGCTGGTGAGAATTCTTAAACTTAATACCATGATACTATGGTTCAACTTAAACGAGGGAATGGTTCGATTTAACACCTTAATTAAATATCAAATTTGAACTATATTTTGGTTCCATAAACTAATATGGTCTAACGTTAAAGAGGTTTTTCTGAGAATATACCGTTTCAAAAATTTGCACATCACTGTCACAAACTAATATTTAAGAAAAACATTATCATGAATGCAAGATTTAAAAATTCAAAACTAATTTATATGTCGGCTGACGATAATTAGAGATATCTTTCAATTTTATACAGCAGATTTTCTTTTTCTTTATTAAAAAGTCAATTTGCAGTTTTCTTTTGTCCATTTTAATCCAACCTAGAAAATAAGGGAACAAAACATTTTATTTTATTTTATAACCCGCGTTAAACAGCCTCACAATTCTGAGCTTAAGACTGCCAATGTTCAATTCTGCAGCCTTGTAATTTTGAACCCAACCCAGAAGACAAAGGAACTCCGGAATAAAGCATTGGAACAAATTGGTCTTCGTGGTGGACTTTTTTTAAAGAACTGTACCCGCATTTGCTTTTCACGGAGAGGAAAATCACAAAAGTCTCGCATGGTTAGTCCGACAGCAAGGAGATTCTAACCCATGCTCCATCTACCACTTAGGATATTTTACGTCAGCACTGTAGTCGATGGGAGCCGGGAGCAGAATTTATATCAACCAGCGACCGCTGGGACTCTAACCTAAGTCATCTCATTGGGAGACGAACACTGTATCCCCTAAAAACCATGAATCGAACATTAGGTCAAACTCGTATTCGAGTGAGATTTTTTTTTTAATGATCCTAACTCACGATTTGCATTACATGGATAGGAAAACCACTCACGGGTAGTCCGATGGAATACTAATCCATTATTTGTTTTTTTACTGTAGATATTTTTGCTGTAGATATACGCCAACACTGTGGAACAGCATAGGAACGATCAGCCATTGCTGAGACTCGAACCTGGCTCACGTTATTAGGAGGAAAGCGCTTTATTCATTGAGTTATAGTAGCATTTCATAACGAAGCCGGATATCCTGGTTGGTAGGCCGTGGACTCACTCAGTTCGAATCCAGCTGGCCGAAGAAGAAATGGTTACTGGTGCACGTTAAATCTGTCGGGTCACAAAGTCCTCAATGTTCCGGTAACAAATTATACCCCTGAAGATTCTGGATAGTAAATTGGTCTCGTTCAGGTCAATATTATGATCTGTAGATGAATGAATGGGTTCGTTAAATAAACGGGTGTGGCAGAGGACGAATTATTGACCATAAATGGCACCACTGGAAAACAAAAGCAATCGCATCCCCAGTGCCTTAATGTCCTACGACAACAACAGCATTTCATAACGAAATTATTGTAATAAACAACATTGCCCTACAATTCAAAAAACAACGTAAGTGCTTCACGATTGATTACGAGAAAAGTAGCTTGACAACTATTTTCCTTCTATTGCTAATGCTACGAACTCTAAAATGGAATTTCAGAAAATTGCTAAAACAAATCCTAATTTTGAAATTTTATTATTTTTTATATATGTAACTTATATCAAATATGCCAAATACATAAAAATCTCAATTTTAAATTTTTTTGTCCCTTACGTTGATTTTTCAATTGCACGGCAGAAGTGTCGTTTATATTTTTTTTAATTTTTAAAAAAAAAGTGAAAAAACTGTTTTTAATGTTTGTATTAAGTGTTGAAAAAGTATTGTGGCACACGAGATTCTTTTCCTCAATTTCACGAACATAATCTATACTATCACGAACCAAGAAAGTATTTTAGCTCGTAAATTTCAGCTAAAAATAAAACCAACCAAGCATAGATGAATTATTAGACATGGAAGTCTAAATGCTTTTAAAGTTAAACATCGTTGTGTGGCAAAGAAGCATTGAATTTAGCCTACATAACCACAACCATAGCTCAATTTGACGATTCTTTTTGGTGTGACTGTCTGTCTTAAAATGATAAGAATGTAAAATTTTAAAAATGCGATAAAAAAAATTCTTTTTATTTCTCGTTTTGAGAACAAAGTCCAAAAATAAAGTAAAACGTAATGAAAATTAAATAAATGAAGCTTAAAAACTGAATTCACAAGTACCTTGATTTAAAATCTCCATGAATAGGTCATGTAACTTAAAGAGAGGAGATATTTCCAATTTAACAAAACTATTATTTCTGAAAGGCTAATCTAAGCAACAGTCGAATCATACAGAATACGATTTAGGAAATAAAAGTGTCCGATTTTCTACGGCTATGCAATTCTTGGGTAAAATGAAGAATTTTGTGCCCAAAAATATCACAAAGTCTTGAACCAATTTTAGTATGACTATTTTTTAAAAAAATATCTGCTGTTCAAAAAAAAAAAAAAAAAAAAAAAAAAAGAGACAGCAATTTCTAAAAAAAATGGGAACCTAGAATTTCGGATGTTCCCCATTTATGGGATAATAGCATCCCATAAATGGGTGTTTACTAAGTTTTGTATACGAAATTTAAAGCTATATTTTATCTCATTGTTTTATCCATATTGAATTTTTTTTTTAAAAAAATAAAGAAGAAAAAAAAACTAAGTTTGTTGTGTATTTTTTATGAGCATCGGATCAAGGTGTAAAAGAACCAGGGGTTATCCGGCATTAAGGTGCAGTACCCATCACAAATTAGCCGAAATTGTCCATTTATTTAGTGACTATGCAATTCCTTTTGTCAAGTTCAATTTCAGTTAAGCATGTTTTAATGAAATATAAAATCAACAAAATTGAAAGCAACTACTGCTTGAATTTTTTTAAATATTTGTAATCGTACCAAACATTTAAATACTTTAACTATTAGGTTTTTATAAAATAGCAAATAATCTTTTATGAATTACAAATGATAAATAAAATTATAAAAATTTTGGAATATGCTAATTTCAAAAATCGGTAAAACGAAATCTTGGTAACAATAATCAAATGAGTTACTCTTTGAAGTGTATGCTCGATAAAGCTACAATATATATATATATATATATATATATATATATATATATATATATATATATATATATATATATATATATATATATATATCAAGTTCAAAAAGAAAATAAAACAAAGGAAAATTACAGACAAATGAAAAAGGGGAAAAAAGAAAATTATTAAAAAAAAAAAAGAAAAAAAAAAAAGATATAATCTTTTCATCAGCCCACACAATTATATCTGCAAAAAAGAGTGTTTTCTAATATTGTATTCATATAGCCAAAGCAAAATATATCAATACAATAGTGTGAGGAGCACTCAAAAAAGTTTTAAAAAAATTACAACAAATAAAATAGAACACAATAATATATATATATATATATTATATAGAATGTCTGTCTGTCCTTTATACTCTTAAACTATACCATCCGACCGAGAGAGACGAAATTCGGCATACTGTTAGTTCGAAGTACTTGGAAGGTCACTGTGGTTATCAGAACATTTTACTACGATCTGTTCGTGCGGGATGAGCGAAAAACGAAATAGAATTTTTTGATAGCTTAAGCGTTAACCATAGTGTTAAATTAAACTATAATCTATTCTATTTCATCATGTATTTTAAAGATAGCAGTGACATTTGATGGGAAAAAATTTTTTTATTGCACGTACATTATTATTTATTTTTTATTCACTGTTAATTCAGATAAATTCAATGAATAACGTTTAAGTGGTAGAATGAAACTGCTACATCACAAAATTAGAATTTCTAAAATTATCTGAAACCTTGTGTTTATTTTGTTTAAAGTAATTCTGTTAAAACGCGTTTCTATAAAAGAAATGAAAAAAATAAATAGTTATGTATTGAAAGGCAAAATTAATGCAGAATCAGTACTAATTCGTTGAAAGGAACAGTAAAAATTCTAAACTAAACTCAGCGGCGCGACAGCCCATAGAGGGACAAGGCCTACTGTGCCCATCTCAGTTTTCTTGACCTTGGGGTGCAGGAGCAGAAGTTCCGGTTAGGTGGTCAGCCAAACGCGAAACCCCCAGTATTTACTTCCCAAGCATGCTTGGTACTCATTTATCGACCCACTGAAGGGATGAAAGGCTGGGTCAACCTTGCCCAGCCCGAGGATAGAACCCAGGACCTGTGGCACGGGAGCGCGAAGCGCTACCACTCAGCCAACAGTAAAAATTCGCCAAACTATTAATTATTGACACCAATGATGCTTAATTAATGTTGGTAATATATATTAATATGAATTTAAAAAAAAAGCTATGATCTAGGATACAAAGTTGATGGAGAAAAGATACTCATTCGTTTTAAGGAACCATAAAAAAACGCCATATTATTTACACCAATGCTCAATTAATAGTGTTAATCTGAATTAATTGAAATTAAAAAAAAATCCATGTATTGAAAAGCGAAGTTAATGGAGAAAAGGTACTTCCCTTATAAAAATTTAAGTTGCTTTTGAGGTGCCATTGAGGTTGACTGAGTTGAACATTTGAAGTTGACTACAAAAACAACCTTCAAATATCAACCTCCCAAGGTATATAACCAAAGTTTAAAAAATTGTTTTATTCACACTTGAGATTGTCGGAAATCTACTTTAGAGCAACCAGCTTAGAGAGGTGTACAGGCTATTTTTTTTTTCTACACAAGCAAATAAGTATATGAGGTGTGAATAATTTCACCTAATCTTAACTAGAAGTATTGCTGAATTGCATATGAGGATGGCTTTATGAAGTGTAAATGAGTTGAAACTAAGGCTTATTAATGAGATTATTTTTGATGCAAAACATTACCTCATTTTCTACCTCAGGTGCACTTTTTTACATCTGTCAATCTCAAAAACATCTTACTTTTTACTAAGGGTTATTCACTTAGGGGAACCGTAGAAAATCGCAATACACAGAAGCTGCTTCGTTAATTTTTGAAATTGCTGCTTAATAAATAGTAATTGGAGTAGTTTTAATAAGAATTCTAAAACAAATTTTCTGTAGTTTCAGAAAACATTTTTTAAAGAAAAGATAGGTATTAACATTTTAATGAATTAAATTTAAAAGAAATTTTTTCCTACCACTTTATATAAATATTTTAGAATGTATATTAAAGGTCAGATAAAGAAAGAGTCAAGCTCTAAAATAATTATCAAGGTCTCATACGAACTCAGTTTGTTTTTAAAATTTCATATTTATTTTGCTACTGCTGATAATATCAACCTCAGAAAATATTAATATCCTCAGTGAATAAATGTTAATTTCACATTATATATTTCTATTGTTTATTTATTTATTTTTTGAATGAATGATTAGAGTTAAAAGTATTTTATTTAAAATGACATTTCATATTTAAACATAACATTTAAAGAATTAAAGTTTAAAAAAATATACTTGTATTAAATATTGAAATTGAGCAAAACAATTATAAAGGAGAGAGCTCGATGCCAATATCTCAAACGGATACTCGCACATCTTAAAACTTATAAAAATCTTATTATAGGACGCCTCTTAATAAATTAAAAATGATAGAAAATTTATAAGGAACTACACAAATGATTTAAATAATAATTTTAATTAACTTGCAAATTTGCATATAATTTTAAATAACTTTTCAACTAAGCAAAATAAATTTGGTTTTGAAATTTATGTACGTTTTAATGGTTCTATCAAACATAGGTTCAATGTTCGAATGTGAAAAATTATAATTTCATTATCTCAATATTAATTAGAATAATTTTTTTGTTCTCATTACTTATAATATAAATACTACTCCATAAACTTTATTTTTTCTCCTGATGTATAAAACATAACTTTTAAGTAAGATTAGTGTAAAATTTCCTGGCTTCAATAAAAATTTTCTTTAACTTTTGCACCATGGCCCTAACTATAATGAGGTGAGGGGATTAAATACAATTGTTAAAACTTTTATGTTTTCAAATTGTAAGTCATATACCAATTTTGAGATATAAATTTTGATTAAAGCATGGATATGCTGCGTACAAAATAAAAAAAGGAAGATAACACTTTGCTAATATTTAATATAATTGGTTTTTCACATGCAAGAATTCAATCTTACTGACTCAAAGGCTTAACCTTAAACATATTAATTAATTTGTGCATGGGTATTTTAATTTACAAAATCAGACACAAAAACTTACTTTCTCTGTCTAAGTAAAATTATTTTTATGGATTTGGCTTCTTAAGTCTCAAAATATGGAGGAGGGGTGTAATTGCCTTCTGGTAAATATGATTCTAATAGTTTAGGCAGTAAAGCAGGCACAATTGTGGACACTTTAATATTATTTTCATTTTTTAATGCAATTTGCCATATCTTTGAGATTAATGAAGTCAGTCAAAAACTTAAGCACACATTTATAAACTTGTAAATCCATGTAAAAATATTTTTTTTTTGTAATTGATATTTTTATTTTACAGATTTATTTTCTAAAAGTAGAAAAAATTTGAATTGTAAGATATATACATTTTTACACCAATTTAATCAACAAAATGTCAATCGATAGAATCCAAAATTGGCGGCCAGGTGGCCGAGTGGTTAGCGTGTCTGACTGCGAAGTCAATGGCTGTGGGTTTGAATCCTGCTCTGGGCATGGATGTTTCTCTCTCTCTGTGTTGTGTTCTGATGTGTGAATGAGGCCCACCCTATGAACGGGTTTGTGGCAGTGTGACTTTGGTTTACATGTGCCCACTGGGTAACGATAAATGAGCAACACTTCCGGCATCTTCTATGGCGAAGAACGAAAGTTCAGTGCCTGCCGTTATTAAAAAAAAGAAAGAAAAAAATTACAAAATTTAAAAGGAACGGGTTGATACATTTAAAAAAAAGAAATTAAATAAAAATGAATTTTTAGAAATAAAACTGTTGAAAATACACTGTGAAATGGTGAAGTTTTCAGATAGTGAAATATGCAAAAAGGAAAATTAACATTAAATGGCACAAGCTTTTGGCTTTTCTCCTCTATAAAACTATTGGGACAATATTTTACAAATTCTAGACCCTTATATTTTAAGGGACAAGAATGTAAATCTGTTGGAAAAAATTTATTTAAAGAAAATACGTTTATTTTTCTTGTTGTCTGATTTTGAAACTTAAAATATTGTCAGCACAAATTTAGAATATTTCATGTTAAGCCCTTAAACCAATTAGTACCTAATACTTAAAAACCAGATCATTAGATCAAAAGTTATTCAGGTGTTCCCTTTTCCAATCAAGCACTGCACATCCATAGAGTTATTCAATTCTATAGAACTAGTTACTGCAATAAAAATAAATAAACATTGCAGAAAAAAAGAGAACATTAAAATTCTGCACTAACTCTTACATATTCTATTATAAATATAAATCAGGATTCTCTAATGTAATTTTTATGTCACAAAACGGTGATGAAATTTAAGTGTAATATTGTTTGAAGTTAGACACTGTTAAAGTCTTTTAAGGTATTGGAAGAGACATAATAGTAGAAATTGATACATCAGATACAAATTTTCCTACTCAGGTTTAACTAAATTATATATATTGTTTTAAATTCAGGATTATTTAAATTAAATTCAAGTTTTTATAACCACTTACAGTTTTTGTCATCCATACAAAATATGAAAGAATGAATTAATTTAAAAACTGCTGTATTGAAAGCATAATAATTAGTTGCGGAGTAAAAAGAATAACTTGAGGTGATATCTTTGGACACCACTTGTTAGAACTATTGTTAACACCATCAGCTCCCAAATGTTCGTTTTTGGAAGTGTTATTGGAGCAATGACAAGCCTTTTTGTCTGTCTGCAGTTATTATTTTTTTTAAATGTTTGAAGAAATTATTTCTATCAGCTCAAAATATGTTAGCTGTTTATTATAGCTTTTATATTTATACATTTTAAAATTGTTTTCTGTCAAATTAAGACTATTTAAGTGGATTAAATTTAAAATCAAAATTTGGTTCAGAAGGTTTATGTGTTCAATGACAAAAGAAGTAAATTTTTCAAATTTTAAAATAAGTTTATTTATTGTACACACAAGTTTGAATCAAACTGTTAAATAAATATAAAATACAAACTTTCAAAACATAAAACAAAATAATAGTAAAAATAAAAACTCTTTTTAAAAATGATAGCTTTAAATTTGAAATACTTAATAAGTGTATTTTTTAAATGATAAGAGTATTTTTTAAAAATAAATAGTAAATAAATGATGAAGTAGTAAATCTTATTTATTTTGCATGAAAAATAAATATTTGATTTCAAAATTTGTTAGACTATTATCTTTTAATGTAAAAAAGGCTAGGTAAAAATATGTTTACATTTCCGTCGTCTTCAAGTAGTCCAAGATACAATAAAAGACTCATTTAGAGAAAATCCCTTTGCTCTTATAGATAAAGTAGTCTGAAAATGATACAATAATATTAGGACACACTTCTATAAATTCATTACGATCTTCCAACAGTATAAAATTGAAGTAAATGAAAGGAAAAGTATTATAATATAATAGATCAAGCTTTAGTTTCTGATATTGTACTATATAAGTGATGAACTAGCATGAGTAGCATGCTATTTTTTTATTCTATTCATGAAAAATATCTAACTATTAGAATGGATTAGAAATCGTGTTTAAGTTTTCAGTCCACAGTTCCATACATCTTTTCAAAACATTTATTTAAATTTTTTGCGTTAGTTCATTTTCTTTGTAACATATAATTTGAAAATTGTTTACATTGTTACATGTAGTTACATATTAGTGTTGCATGAGTAATTTATGCACCACTAGACTAGAAAATGATATTTATAAAAAATATAATAGAATTTTAATTTATAAATTTTTTAATTTAGAACTTTAATTTAATTTTTTGTTTTTTAACCTAATAGAATTTTAAAATATATATATATGGGTGATTCTTTGGAAACATGTCAATTCGGAATAATCTTCAAAATAATCTAAAATTTTTTTGCATATTTATTCAGTTACATTTATTAATATCTTACAGACAGCAGTGTAGTTACAATAGCAGTGTAGTATATTTATTCAGTTACATTTATTAATATCTTACAGACAGCAGTGTAGTTTATTGACATTTGCTCAAGAAAAAAAATAAAATAGAAATCCACCAAATTTTGAATGCCAGGAAAATGACATATTAGCTTAGAAGTTTAAAAAACAGTCCTTCTAAGCTAATAGTAAGTAACTCAACTTATTCCTTTACGTTAGATAGACCATGAATCCCTTAAATTATTCTTTTATAAACTGTAGAAAGAATCAAAAATGTTTTTGTTGCTGATATGTACAGAATAAAATTGTGTTTAATAATCAATCATTAAATAAATAAATAACTTTGATTACATACAAGTATATTACAATCTTACATAACCTTAATATTAGGTTAATATTTGCTTTCCCTCCACACATTTAACTGTTTAAAACATTTTTTGGTCACTGTGTCAATGTCCTGGCATTCATAAGCCAGGAAAATGACAGCCAGGATAATGACAATTTGTCATTTTACAGCAATTAACTTCTCTTTAACATTTTGGCCTAAGACGTTTACATTCTGTAGAACACAACAGGATTTCTTGAAATAACTCAGATAAATCTATGTAGCTTATGTTATTAATGATTTCAAGAAGACAGGAAGATGACAACATAAAAACCCACTCACCTTAAAAAATTTTTTGAAACAGATTTTGAACCAAAAAGTTGGTTCTTAATTCATGCAATAAGACATGTTCTAATCAAACTATTAAAATAAGATATTGATTGCTGGCGCTATCTATTTTGGTTATAAATCACTAAATAAAAGTAGCCAGGAAAATGACAGATTTTAATCTGACAAACAAATTATTGACAGAAAAAATTATTCTCAACAAAGTTTTTGAAAATAATACCATCTGCGTGTATTCTAGAAATGCTTACAATGGTTAAGATAAAAAAAATTAGATATTGAAAAATTTATGAGAAGTTTTGAAGCCTAGTTATTATTGAAAATATTGTTTGTGACATGCCAGGAAAATGACATTTTGAAATTAAATTACATTTTTTAAGTACACAAAACATTCAATGCTAATTCAAAGTTATTTTAAAATTGTAACAGCAATGCTATTTATTAAAATTAAAAAAAAAAAAATTTCTTTTAGTAGTACAGTATTAGATCTTAGAGCTGTGAATTTGTGAGAATCACCCATATATAATTTTAGTTAAATGGGTTTTGCCCACAAACATTAGTTATTTGTTCAAATTAGTTATTTGTCAAAATTCGAAAAGTACTAGACATTGTAATAATACAAAAATTGACTACAGTTCAGAGATATCAAATAAAATTTACAGAGTATATTTCTTTGAAAAACTAATATTTTGCTATATTTCTAATAATCAGTTTTAAAAAAAAAAAATTTTAAAAAATTGTGTCTGAACTAAACTATGCATAATGAATTCTTTTTAGAAAAATATAAACTATTCATTGAAATATAATTATTATTATTTAATTATAAAAAGATCAACATATACACCGATAATAATTTTCTCTGCATAAATGGTATTTCAATAATTAAAAACTTCTGTTCTAAAAACTAATTAAATTGAGAAAAAAGTTAGCAAAATGTTAAAAAGAAAAATATTTGCTAAATGAAGCACATAAATAATAAAAAGCAAAGATATGACAAAAAAGGGAAGAGCATTATATTTTAAATAATTTTAACCCTACTTGCTGAAAATTTCTTTTAAAATTAAAGTAAAATAGCTAATCATTGTAAATTAGAGAATTTTTACTTAATATTATAAATATATGTTGATAAAAAAAGAAAAAAATGCAGACGCACCTTTTTTCCTATCATGCAGGCATTTTGTCACTTATAAATACCCATTAAAAATTAAAAGGATAAAAGAAAATGAATTGCAAATCAATATATTAAAAGAATTGTTATTATTGAAATATACAGTACTTTTTTTTAATATACCTTAAAATCTCTCTTTTTTTTACTACTTGAAAATGCATTCTACTCATTTTTATTTTAAATTTTTATTGATCCGAGGTAGGTTGAGAATTAGATATTGAACATAAAATGTTTTTGAAGATTTAATAATTTCTAAAAGAAAAAAGTTTGCTTTAAAAAATAAATCAATAATTTATAAAATAATAACATTTTAGGTAAACAAATATTTTTTTTTAAATGAAGCTAGAAGCATTTTTATCATAACAATGAATTAATAATTACAAAATTAAATTTAAATATGAAATTCTTAAAAAAGGAAAAATTAAAAAGTAACACAGCAAATATTTCAGAAAATATATCTGTATAAAAGATTAATAAATATATACACATGTATTTATCAATTTTGAAAATGAAAACAAAAAACATACCTTCAAGTACTGAAATTGGACCTCTCTTTTATTTATGGTTACTTTGGATGGTCTTTTATCCAGTCCATATACTTTTATTGCATTCAGATCTAATTTAGTTGGATAGTTGTGCCAAACAATACTGTTGTTGAAACAATTCTGTTAAATAATATACAAAATTAATTCGAATAAAAACATATCTTAAATAATTATAAAATGTGCACAGAATAAACAATAAATATAATATATTGTACATAAAATAATTATAACTAGTTTTAGGTTTAAACTTGGAACTGCAGATAGTTATTCAAATATAAATATATATATATATATTACATATGAATTTACCTAGCTAAAAGAAAACTGAATTTAAAGTAAGTACTTCATTTATTTAAAAATATACATGTAAAATAAAATTTATTCTACCATAAAAATAGACTATAAAAACTGTTTTAACAAATAAAACATTTAAATGTTCAGTTTTAACTACACGTTTTATTAGTTAAACAACAAAATTAAACAAATTTAACTTTGTAACATTTCATTGATCAACGCTGCCAATTGCCCTGATCAACAGACGTTACTAGTCAAATTTCTATATGTTATTTACATTTGGGTTGCTGTTCACATTTGTTTGAGTGAAACTGCAGTTTATCAATAGAGTGCAGGGTAATAGAATGTTATGTCACATCATGTCTTTTTGCGCTATGGTTTGAATTTGCATATACTTTTGAAACAGATATCATAATAATAATAGTTTAATTTTGTTAAATGTATATTGTCATCAACATTATGTCAATTATGTAAGTGTTAAATGGAACTGTCATTTGTACTTCAATGCTTATACTCTGCTTATGCCGTCAATGCAGTGCTTCTGACAATGGACTAATGTTAGTATTATTGTTATGTAGTTAATGTTCGTTTCTTGTCATCCATCATCATATTTAATTTATGATTCATCTCTTTTAATATTTTTCATGTACTTACACATTATGTGGAGTGAATCATTTAAGCTTGTTTAAATAAGAAGCTTGTAAGTGTCTTGAGTCTTAATTGATGCTTAGTAATGTCAACCTCCAGCAGGAACTTGCAGGCAGCAGTGAATTACCCTAGTTACAATTCATTTTCATGTTTTTGGAAAAAGCACATGGCGAACCATTGAACCCATTGAAAGAAGGGCCATATCAATTTACTTAGTGTCATATCAAAGACTATGAACATTATTATAATAAAATTTGTATAATTTCTTATAAGTCAAACATCTTTTTTTAGGCTATGGAATTACAAATGAACAAAAAAGGTGCAAAAAACACTGGGAAAGGCTATTTTGCTTGTAGCCAACTTATATTAATTAATGACATATTTGTATCTCATTATGAAAAAAAAGTATCACATTCAATAGTACATAATAATGGATTATAACACGTTTCGTACACTTAAAACAAGAGGATAGATTTATTATTAAAAGGTTAGCAGAATAATAATCATAAAGAAAAATATAATAGAATTACATTGGAAAAACTAAACGAAATTAACATGAAATTTTCATTTAATAAGATTAAATTGTTATATAAAAAAACAATCAATAAAAATATGAAAGCTCTAATAGCAAAACTGCTCCCATAAAATTCGGTTTAATTGCCAAAATGTATACATTTACAAATTGGTGAATAACTTCTTGATAAAAATACTTCTTGATTCAAGTAAAAATACAAAAAGTTAAAATTATTAATACCATTAAATAAATGCATTCTTTCACATTCTAAGAAAATATTAATAATAAAAATAATAATAATAAAAGCATTAGGCAAACGAAAAAAGCAGAAAATCAATGAACAATGGAAAAATGTCTCTCAACTGAGGTGTTTTTCCTTAATTTTTAAAAAGCTTAAAAAATGCAATATAATTTTATTTTATTGTTGGAGTGTCATTTTTTTAAAAATCTTCAGAAAAATATTAATACCATGAAGCCTCTTTGGAGCGACCACTCTCTGTTCCACAAATGGTCGTTGATGGATGTTGGTCGTTCTTAGAGTCGTTCTTGACTTAAAAATTGTTATCAAAAGTACATGATTTTTCACAAACGATTTTAATTTTAATCAGTGTCCTTTTCTTGTTGGGGAAATGCCACTTCTGTTGGTGTCATGAAAAGACAGATTGATGAATAAAATTTAAAGTTTAAAAAAATGATCCCAACTGATGTGTAAAAACAAATTTACGAATGATAAAGATATTTTAAATAAATAAACAATTATGTTTTTTGTTTAAGTTTGCATTTAATTTTATATCATAAAAATTAGTTAGCTTTAAAAGGTGAGAAGAGGTTTGTTTATTTAAAACGCTTATTTTTTCTAAAATAACTTTTTTTTCTAATTTAACTTTCAATTTTAAAAATAAATCATTGATAGCATCGTCTTTAGTGCACTCTGATTGTAACACGGGATTATCAATCTTTTCAGAGAGCGTCAAATAGAGCTCCCTAAATAAGATCAACTCACAAATATATTCTACTTATTTGTTTTGTTAATATATTTTTTATTTCGATATTTTATATCATTTTCTTATTTGATCTCTTGTGCATTTTTTGCCAAGGTTTGCCCGACCGCTGGTAAAAAATATGTTAAAACTTATTCTTTAAAATACGCAAAAATAACTAATTCTTTAAAGATTGAAAAAAAATGAAATTTTTAATTTTTGTTGGAAGTATTTATTTCAAACTTACCTTATCAGCACTAAAGTGGTTTTTATCATATATTTTTGTTTGATGAGTGCCTAAAATAAGAAAAAAATATTATTAAAATAAAACTAAATTATTAAACAAAAGCGATCATAAAAATTATTTAAAAACATACTACAGTCGGACTTCTATTTAACGAAGTTCCATTTTACGAATTCCTCTATTTAGCGAATTTTTTCGTGGAACCAAGAACATTTCAGAAATTTCTTCGTTAAATAACTTCCAAATAGCGATGTGAATTTTCTATTTAACGAATTTTTTTTTGAGATCTACTTTTTCTATTTCCCAAAATATTTAAGAAAATTATAAACTTGTTAACGCACTTTATGGGGGAAATGACTTTGAACTGATTTTCGCATCCCCTTAACTTTTAGAGAAGCTTTTTTTTAGCAGTAAAATTCCTCTAGCAATCAAAAATTAAAACCCTTAATTATAGAAAAAAGAAAAACTCCAAGATGTTTTAAGGGCACAAAATCTTTGGAGGTTGATTATGAATTCAACAAAAAATCATGGATGACGTCTGAAATTTGTGAAAAATGGATTCAAAAGTTGGACAAACTTATGATTGCAGAGCATCGCAAAATTGCTCTATTTTTCGACAATTGCCCTGCCCATCCGAAGGAAATCAACAAAAAACTGAAAAACATTACAGTTTTTTGCTTGCCTCCAAACACTACATCGAATTTACAACCAATGGATCAAGGGGTGATTCAAAACTTTAAACTGCACTACCGCAAAAGAATTGCACGAAAAGTTATCACTGCTCTTGAAAATAAGCAATCTATGCCAAAGATCTATTTGCGAGAAAGCATAACAGAAATTTCCAAAGCATGGAACTATGATGTTACAGATCGTACCATTCGTAACAGTTTTGCTAAAGCTAGATTCTTTGTCAACGCTGAGAATTTGGAAAGTGAGGATGAGGATGATATTCCTTTAGAAGAACTTAAAAAAATGTGGGTACAGCTAAGAGAGAACCACGAAATTAATGATGATGTGCGGATTAAGGATTTTCTTTCTATTGATTCTGAAGCTGAAACCACCGAAACATTAACTGAATCAGATATTTTGGACAGTGTGAAAAATAAAAACAATAAAGCCATAAATTGTGAGGAAGACGAAGAAGATGAAGAAATTAGCAAACCTTCATATGATGAAATGTTAAAATCATTTGAAACAATTTGTCGTGGATTGCAGTTTGAGGAGAATACGCCTGAAGCAATTTTTGGTGGATTACAAAAATGTGAGACCTATTATGAGAAAAAACACTTTTCCAAATGAAAAACTCAGACAAAATTAACGGACTTTATCAGTAGCAATTAAAATTAAGAAGGCATGTGAAAATCTATGCTTAAAATTACATTTATAATAAATGCAGCAATAATTTTAATATATAAAAATTTAGCATTTTTATTCAGGGGAAAATATATGTAGCATGATAGTGTAACACTGGATAATGTTTTGTTCTATTCTTACTTTCATTGCAGATTTCTTTTACGGGTAAGATTTATAAAATAATTAATAGATAATAATTTACAAGATAAAGGTGTATCAATTGCAATTTTAATTATTTCTAGTATCTATAAATTTTAAACCTGTTCTACGCTGTGTGAGTATTTCAAAAGATGATCTTCTATTTAACGAATTTTCCATATAACGAACTTTTTTTCGGGATTTAGCAACTTCGTTAAATAGAGGTCCGACTGTATTTGCATTTATAAAATATACTTTTGTTCATGCAGTTTTCATATCTCTCACTCCTCAGATATGTTGTAAATAAAAGATATGTTGTAATGCAAAGATATGTTGTAATGCAAAGAGAATAATAATTAATATTTACAGATAGTATTTCTTCATCTTTTTATAGTAATGCACTGGAGTTCATACAGACAGGTTCATAATTGGAAAATGGACACGAATATTGAAAATTCTAGATTGCTTAAAAATAAGTAAGAAATCAATATACTAAATTAAAAAAATATTTTGTATCCATGTAACTGGAATTTTATAAATAAAGTACAAGGCAATTTGATATGCAGTGAACTTTGATATGGGGAGAACAGCTAAATTCTACTCCAATTTGAATGGACAGTTGACAGTTTTAACATTTGACAGTTAGGTGAAGTTCATTAGATGTAAAAGCACAATATTAAAATAACAGTTCATTGTAAATATAATTTTTTAGTTCAAAATGACACAACTTCAAAATTTTGTGCTTAGTTCTTGATTTCATAAATTTTAATTAAAATGAATTTGATAACATGATAGTCAATAATTTAAATGTTAAGAAAAAAAAAAAGTTGACTAATACATGTTGAAATTTTCTCATACTGCAAAATTAAGAAATTTCCAAATTCACCTTTTTTTTACACTATCACAAAAATCATTATATGCAGCTTGGTATAGGATTTTAAATTAAAATATATAGTTGAATTTCCATATGAGAATAAAAAATGACTAATAATGGTAAAGTTCATGAGAATATATAATAAAAGAATAAAAATGAGTGACTTTAAAATAGACAAAAGGAATTTAATACAACTTAAATTATAGAACAAAAAGGGACATAAATATTGAAGATTCACATTGTTTCAAAATAAGTGAGAAATTAATATACTATAATAAAATAAAAAATATTTTGTATATAACAATAATTCTTATGAGAATCAAAAATATTATGGAACAAATAGCAGTTTAATAACTAGCATTACATTTAAAGTTCCTTCAGTAGTTAGAATTTTAAAAAAATTTGCAATCGAAATCTATATATTTTATTTAAATAAAGCAAAATATTTAAAATTGTACAAAAATACAGGCAGGTATAAAATTTGTTAATGTTAAATATATTTAAAATGGAGGTTTCCCTTTCTCTAGTTTTTCAAATTTCAGCACAGTATTTTAAGTAGCAGTACACCTGAAAATAAATTTAGCATATACCCAAAGATTCTCCATCATCCCAATAGAATTCTCCAGATGCCTCTTGATTTTCATCCAGCACAATCAGTATATCAAAGTCATTTTCACGGCTGTAATATATTACTAGATATTATTTCATTAGAAATAGAAAAAATAAAATTAATAGAAATACTGACAAACTTGTTTATTGCGAGTTGAAATTAACAAGATCTGAATTTAAAAAGACAATTTTTATCAATGGTTGGTCTAATGTTTAAAAAATATATTTATATAAAAATCTGGTGTTATAAGCATAGCTTGGATTTAGGAGAAATTCTTCTTAAACTTCTGAAAATTTGTCATGGGTCTTTCACTTCTTTGTAATGAATAAACACAAAGTTTCTTCCATAGAACGAAATATCAAAATTTAACGCTAGGGAAAGATCGTTAAAATTTTGAAAATTGCAGAGGGTAGAATTTATATTCCTTAATATTCTTTTAATTTTGAAATAATTGAAAAATTAAGAAAAAATTTTGAACAATCAAAAATGTGATTACTAATGTTTAAAAATGTGTAAGAAAGGAGATATGAACTAGACTGTAATAAATGATTTTGTGCTTAATACCACTTTGCTTTTGTTATCAGTAGAAAATCAAGGTGTTGGTGATGACACATTTATTACAATGAGTGAAATATATTACATGATTTCCAATGAAAAACTCGAAGTTAAATCATAAAGAGTTAGCTTTCTCCTCAATGTAAGTAATAAATAATAAAACTCTCCTATATTTTGAAAAAAAGTTTGATTATACACAATTTTTAGATATAATTATTGATCAATAGCTATAAGGTTGGACTAAAAAGGCACCCTGAAGTAAATAAGTAATTAAAGGGAAAAAATCACAATGTTCAAAAACTTCTTGACAACAATTCTTTTTAAAAAATAAAACGATTTCAAGTTGCTTCTAAGTTTCCCATATACATTAAACATTTTTCTTTCATAAAATAAATTTGTAAATAAAAGAAGGATAGTTCACCTAGACATAATATTTTTTCCAGGCAACTGTAAAGGCAATATGTATCCACCTCTTACGGCTAAATTTATATGGGTTATGTTGCAAGGTAAACTTTTATATCCAGCTTCATTACTAATTAGTTCTCCAGTGTAAAAATCATACCAAATAGCATTAGGGAAGTAAGCTTTGACTTCTGTCACACCCTAAAAGCAAAGAATTCAAACATTTAGATAAGCATTTGTTTCCTTGTGACGGAAAAATTATTTGTAATTGGTTAGAAAATATAAATTTTTACAGGATAAAGAGCTGGTATAACAAGCAGAGCTGGACCCCATAAAAGTTCTTCATCCATATTCAATGCAATTTTATCAGAAGGGAATCTATGAAAATTAATAGAACATTGTATTAAATAAATAAAAAAAAATAAATAAACTCCTAATTTTCAAATAAAAATTCTTTTGCAAACCTGGATATGATGTGTATTTCTGAAACAAAAATTATTTTTTAAAAAACATTCAACTTTGATCTATAGATTAAATCTAATTTTATCTTAATTAATTATCTTATCTTCATTAATTTTATTAATTAATTTTATCTTCATAAATTAAAGTGAGTTTTTTTTATAGTTACTTTTCCTTAACTTTTTTTTCCAAAAAGGGAAATAAATAAATTAAGACAGGTAAATAAAACTAATTTTAAAATTTTAATAGTAAACATCTTATGATCTACTGGGTAATTGTTAGTGGTAAATCGAAATCTAGCATTAAAAAATGAGTACTGAAAAGTGATATCTAATTAAAAAGAACTTTAGTTTCTAAGAATTTTTTTTTTTTTTACTGGAATTTTTAAACATAGAAATACCTTTGGTTGAGCTATTGATTAAAAAGAAAGTTAAAGAAATTAAATGGAAGTATAAAACAATAATGACCAGTATGGAAATACTAAGATTATTATTTATATCACTTATAGACTGTAAATTAAAATTAATTACATAGCTCACTAGCATTTAGTACATTTCAAAATTTACTCACTCAAAAAACAGCGGTCTAACTGTTGCTTCACCGAATTCAGAACTTCTATAGAACAGATGGTAAATGTATGGTAGCAAGTAATATCGCGTTTGCAGAGATTTCTTAGTTGCAATAAGCACATCACCACCCATAGCAGCTGGATCTTGCTCCTAAAAATATATCATAAAATAATAATAATAAAAAAATAGAAAAAAAATATAGCATAATTTTTTTTTGATTTTATAGGAAAAAATTATGAAATATGAACAGTTATGAAAGTAAGTGCATTTGCTGAAAAATATAGAAAAATGACCTCTTATCACAACTTTTTAAAGTTAGGTATTCATAGGGAAAACCATAAATTAAATCACTGGATTACAAAAAATCTGTAAGAGTTTTCCCTAGTTCTCAGAAACTCAAGCTTCCAACTCCCATCTATGAACAAAGTAACAGCTGTGCCTTAAATTTCCTATGGAAATTGAAAGTTACAAAGAAACCATATGTATGGGAGTTACAAATAAATTAAAGGAATAACTAAATCAGAAGTTCCTAACCAATATTCCATGTTAGAGTCAAATCGACTCTTTCATGGAGGAAAACTCTCATTAAGGTGTCCTAACTTAGATGACTTGTTTTTAAGTTTCCTTACAGTTATGAGAGCTAAGTGAATACAATTAAATTATTTTCTTTATAAAAAAAAATATTTTTAATTTTAAATTCTTCTTGAAAAGTATCTTTTGCTAACTATTGCATCTATACACATTTTACATATATGTCCTACGTTATACATATATACTAAGTGTCTATAATTTGTCAATATATTTTTTACTTTTATAAAGTGTTGTCCCTTGAAATATTTTTCACAAAACTAGTGAATAGCAAATCTAAATCATAGAAAATAAGGATATTCTGCACTAAATATTTTATTTAGCAAAAAAAAATAAAAATAGAAAACTATATAAATAAATAAAAAATAATTTAACAAAGGAATTTTTTGAAAAAAATTCGTCAAAAATTTCAGACATTATTTAATTAGAAAAAGTTTTTATAGTTATTCTTTATTATTAAATAATCAAAATATAAAGCTTTTGTTTTAGAAACTGTAAAAGAGATAAAATCATATAATATTTTTTTTAAATTTAGAGTTCACATGCATTTATTAGATTTAACTTTCAAACATATGAATTTATTAATTTTGAGTTGCCTATTAATAAAATCAGGTGCTACTTAAAGTCTTAAGACCGAAAGAGATCTTAATAGATTGTAGGCGATGTACTTTAATCAGTAGGCATCTGATGGAACATTTGAATATAACACTAAAAAGAATCTGTGTTTTATAAAACATTGCTAGAAGTAAGGTGATTTTAACACACACAAATTTTTATTATCTAATAGGAAGAATACAGATTTGATGTTCATTGGTGAAAATATTAAAATATGAAAAATCATTTTCACATTTTGAAGCTTAAAGTAGCAACTCCTATTTTTTTATTGAAATGCTTTGATTAGAGACAATTATAATTATAATTTGGTTAAGAATTTAAACAGGCAGAAAAATATTTAAATATAATTCTTGAAATGTAGAAACATGTGAAATTTCAGAAATACAATTCTTAATTGAAATATGAAACAATTAAAATTAGACTTTTTATTTTTCAAAATTTAGTTATTATTAACTTTTTCTTTAATGATATTAAAATAACAACAACAAAACGATCCAATAGAAACATATAAGAAAAATAAGTGAAATTTTTTCTTGCAATTTAAGTATTAATTCCAAATAAAATCACTAATAGAAATAAGTATTAAAGGGTTATTCACAAAATCAAATTTTAATTATTGATTTAGTATATAAACTTGAATATTTGCTAATATATATTACAATATGAAGTGGATGTATTTGAAACTTTTTTCAGCCATTTAAATAAAATTATAATTTATTTATTACTTAAATTTTTTTAAATATTTTTGAAAATTTAGTCAAAAAGGAAAAAACATATTTTTTATAAATGCCACATTTTAAATCAATCATTTTAAGCAAATGTACAATTCTTAAACACTGATTTAACTAGTTTCAAATTAATTTAGGAACTTACAATGGTATCATAATCATTATGATTCCTTGCAAATGGATAAAAAGCACCAAGAGCTTGCCAACGAGCACATAGCTCTGCAGTGGTATTTAGTCGGAAACCACAAATATCTGATCCAACCATTGGCATACCATATATGTTAAAAACAAGCATAACTAAAAATAAAATTTATTTCATGATGTGCAAAATATAGAAATTACAAACTAAATATCTTAAACTTAACTTAGTTAATATTGTAAAAGAATAAAAAACAAGAGGTGGTTAATTGGTGTGAAATGCTCACACATGTTTTTGATTAGGATTAAACTAAACACATACTAATTTCTACAATCATACACAAAAAAAAGGCATGTAGACATAAATCAAACTGCATCTAAACATTCTTTCTAAATCTCACTGTGACATTTATTTATCAGATATTTCTATTTTTCGGTTTAATCAAGCAATTCAAAATCTTTAAAGGAATCAAGTAAATTACAGAATTAACCAACAAACGTCAATAGTTATTCGAGTTTGACTTAAATAGGCTTCAGCATACTAGAAAAACTGATAGCAGAGTTATAAAAATATATCAGAAATTGACTGCTTTACCTTGACAATTTAAAAAAGAATAATTTCAGTAAAAGAATCTTTACCCAAGCATAGATTTTATTTAACATAACTAAAACCGACTGATAGTTTTTGAAAGAATATAGTAAATACCATATATTATTATCAAACACAAGAAATCATTATAATTATTTTTTATGTTCTTTGAATTTTAAATCTAGTAATAAATATAAACTATGATGATTGGAAAACTAAAATGATAAAAACTAAAATAAATTTTTAAAAAAATAATTTTTTCCCTATTATATAAATTGTCTAAAGTATTTCCCAAGATTAAATTTTTGAAAACAATTTTTTATATTTTTTTATTTATTTATTTATTTATTATTTTTTTTAACAAATCTTCCTGGCTAGCGACAGCTAGACAAGTTCCATAAGAATATAAACACGCAAAAAGTCTAAAAAACTCAAGAGCTCCCTGATCAGATCGTCCCAGGAAAGGCGGAGGCAGTCCAGGATGTGGTCTGGGGAGGCCAAATCTGAAGAACATTTTCCACGAACTGGGAAAACCTTGCGACCTCCATGAAAAGCAAGGGTCCTCAGATGGCCTTTGGGACTTTGAATGAATATAACTGCTCCAAAATTTGACTTGTGTTATAATTGAAAATGTAGATTAGATAACCAAAGATATACTTTTTCAAGAATAGTATAAACAATGTAGTATTTTAAATAATTTTTCAACAAGCTAATTATGATTTAAATAGATATTAATTCTGAGAAATTGTGCTAAAGATGGCTAATTTTTTTATTTTCTATAAACGAATAATAATAATATATTTAAAGGGGAAAATGGTAAGATGAGTAATTTTAATTTTGCCATTGATGGTATTGCTTTGTAGTGAACAGATGCTGCCACCTATGAGTAAAAACTTGTTTTAACAGTAATAAATCTTTAATAAACAATTCTTGAGCTTTTTTTTTTATTTATCTTATTTAGTAACTATTAGAGTAATAAAAACTCTTTTAGTTCAGCATATTTCATTTTATTTAAGATTTATAATAACAAGAAATATAAGCATTCACATTTATATAACCAACACTTAAAATTAGAAGGTATAGTACAATACATAGTGGGAATCAATAAATTTATATTATGTCATAAAATTAACATTGAGTTTTTTATTTATAAAAATATTTTAAATTTTTTAAGAGTAACTTTAATAATAGGGTTTCAAGTAGAAAGCATTTATTTTGTGACCTTGATACTTCAAAAGAAAAGAAAAATGGTTTTCTAACAATGATATATTCAAATAAATATTCTTATTGATTTTCACTAATTCAATATATATAAATTAACCCTAGCAAGATCTCAAATTTTATCTATCCTGGTTTCATTTATTTATTTTTTTAATAAATAAGCCAACTGTAACTTAAAAAAAAATATTGAATTTATGATGTGAATTTGAGTAATCATACCTAGTCATTATTCCAAGTAATTATAATTCTTGGAAAAAAGATGTAAATAGTTTATTTTAATAGCATCAACTAGATGAAAAACTAAAATATTTAAATTAAACCTTACATGGAATTGTGTATCGAAGATCTTCCCAACTAGATGTTATATCACCACTCCAATGACCACTAAAAGCACCTTGACCAGAATATGTGGCTCGAGATATTATGAAAGGTCGTTTTTTTCTTATAACATGCATTGAACTATAAAAAGAACAGAAAACAAATCAAGCATAGAGATAAAACTTCTTACAATATTTAAGAATTTAAAGTAATTAAATTTATTACATTTTACATCCAGTCATTTATATTACGAAAAAAGAGCCAGGTAAAACTAAACATTAGTAATTTTTAGTTGTTTTATCTCACTAGTAAAAATTCTAAAAAATATTCATAGCCCTCAACTCATTTATTCAATTTACCCTCAACTCATGCAAATAGTAAATACTCATAGCCATTACCTTAAGATGAATGTTAAAAATATGTATTTTATATTATTCTATTTCCAAAATATTTATACTTCTATATTTTTCAGTTTAGAATAATAATAATAAAACTTGTAGGAAGAGGAAAAGGAAATTATATTAATTTTTTTTGTGAACTATAAACACATATTTTAACAAAATAATTGTTGTACAGATAATCAATTTACTAAATATTAATGAAATATACCTATCATTAAGTGAGAGCAATAATGGCTATCAAAATATAATAACTTAAATTATTTGAAAATACAAGAAATAAGAATCAATCTATATATATATTTCTCTTACACGGCACCAAAAAAAAGCCTCATTACAACTTCCCGAATGGCAGCGTTAGAAAATCGACCAATGATTGCATCTAAAAATGTCACATGCTAAATCTAGCTAAGGTGTCTCAACATATAGCGCTTTTAAAAACGGAAACAATAACCAGAGTGAGCATTATCAGGTTGTTCAATTCAGCTGCAGCAAAAATAAAAATAAACAACTTAAAAAATAAAAATGCGGTTGCCAGCCATAGAATTTTTTGAAAGTTAACTTAGCAACATAAATCAAAATGAAAAAGAAGCGCAACTAGATCAAAATTAAGATACCTGAGCGCTTGACGTAACAAATCCTTCAATTCTATAAGTGTTGTATCACCAAATGCCCAAATTAACAATTGTGTTTTTAAAGAAATTCTCTCTCTCTCTCTACTATTCAGACTACTATTTCATATTGTTTTACAACACATGGCTTTAACACTCTGGTGGAAAAGACTTTAAAACAAAACTTACAACAGTTACTTTTCTCAACAACTGAAATTTAGAATAGTGTGATTAAGAAAAATATGTGAACTGTTTGCAATTTCAAATTAATATTGAAATGTACAGGTTTAGAATCTTCTACAGTGAAAAGTTTTCGGAACTTCAGTATTCAAAAAAGTATACAAAACCTAGACGTTAAGAACGTATCCAATGAGCGAGCAAAGTGTGCATTGGATTGCGAAGCAATCCGAAATGAACTGCGAAAGCAGTTTCGGGGGTTGGTGAACGCCAGCGAGCAGGGGGCGAAGCCTCCTAGTATTAGATAATGATCATGCAAGAAAAAAGTTCAAGAAAATAGTTAATCAGTTGCTAGCATAGACTAATTATAAACTCCAAGTAAACTTTCTTTCAACAATCAATATTTTTTCCTGACAAACAAAGCTATAACCAAACTTGATTACCATCCTAAAATAGCATTATCTTTTATTGTACATATTAAGGGAGTTGTTAGTAATTATGAAAAAGCAATTTTAACACCATGCAAGTTGTCAATTCAGTCTATTGTTGCTGATTATCAATTAATGCATGATCAATATTGTAGACTAATTTGTATTTCTTTACAGTAATTACTACTGCCATGAATAAAATACATATAAACAGAACTGGTCCAATATATAGGGGAAAAAAATGTTATCTTTGTGTTAGAACATAACATGATAAAATAAAAATAAAGATTTTAAAAGTTTAACAGCAGCTTAAGTACTAAAAGAAATTTTCAACATATCTGCAGTTTCTTTTTCCCCCTAGCATCGCAGAACTGACAATAATAAATTTTATGTCTTAATTTCTTTTAAATATGCATATCAGCTTTTATACACTATAATTATGATGAGGTTAAGCAATGATTTTGTTCCTGTGTGACTATAGAAAACTTTATTCATGAGAACAACTATAACGTGCATTGATGTATTTAATTTTTTAATGAAATTAGAATACTTCTTTTTTATATCATTGAATAATTTTGAAAGATAAATTAAAAAGGAATTTCAGATGACACAAACAAATGCTTACGCATAGGAGGTGTATGATTCCCTAAAGCCAACCAAGTTATGTTCATAGTAGTGCAAAGAAAAATAATGCTTAGCTGTCATGCATATAGTCTGGGTTCGTAATGGATATGGCCTACCAGGAAGATATTTTGGGTTTTCAATAGATGAATCAGGACACCCTTTTGCTGTTCCATTGTCAAAATTCAAAGGCTCATTCATATCCTTGCAGAAGAAAATACAATATTTGATTTGTTTTTAATTTATCATTTATTAAATAAGTAAGATAGGAGACTGTTATTTTTCACAATTATATAAGATTTTAAGCATCATAAATGTAAAATTGTATCGATATTTAAATCTAGTTTTTTCTTCTTTTTTTATAGAATAACAGATAAACAGTCATTTTAACAGATTTAGTTTTACAAGCACACTCAGTTTTCTTTTAAGAGGTATAATAAAACATATTTTTTTCAATAACGTAATAGCACTTAATTATTATTATAACTTTAAAATAAAATGTAATGTTTCAAAGTACATTTTTTTCCCTTGAGTATTGTATTATAACTTGATAAACAATAAAAGGCCTGAAAAAATAACAGCTAAATAAAATGTAATATTTCAAAGCTATCAGGCAAAATGTTTGCTTGAAATATACAAGTATTAATAAACAAATATTTTAAATACTTAAAAAAATTATGAATTCAAAATACTTACTACATTTATTTACCAAATAAACTGGACTTCTTTCTTTGTTTTTAAAATTGTTAATACATATAACAAAAAATCCATCTCTGCACAAAAATAACAAAAATCAATCTAGGTACAAAAGTAACAAAAAATCGATCTCGATACAAAAGTTACAAAAAATTATTCAAATAAATTATTGATTCACATATTATTTTAAGCATATACATAACCAAGGTAATAAAAAGAAGTCAAATAGCTAGAACAGATTTCGTAGTAGGCCAAACAATATATAATAATAATAAAATAAAGACATTTTTCATAATCAGAAAATTTTCTGAAACAGCATGCATACACCAGAATACTTTTAAAACTTAAACCATAAAAAAGTATAATTTATATTACTTAAGTACAATAAAAGAAAATGCTTCTGCAACAAATAATAAAATAGATTAATTTTATTTTCAGAAATATAGTGTTCAGAAGAGAAATTTAACAGTTTTCAGTATTTTTTTATTGATGGATGACTGAACAACTCATAATAGTTTGATATCAATATCTAGAAGATTTTCATAGTACTGGTGCAATAAAAAATAACTAGTATTAATCAGTTATTCCCCCATACCAGTAATTAATTAAAATTTGTAACAGAGTTCTAGACTTCCTCAAACAAATAATTTTAAAGCAAGATTCTAATTATATTGAAAGGAAAACACAAAAAATATGCTATTCAGCATTTTTTTTACAAAGGTAATGCAGTAGATGATCCCATAATAAATTTCTTAAAACATCTATGATACGATTACAGCATTGAGGATTAGAATTGAGCATTTTTAAAGACAGATGAAAAAGTCAAATCAATGTTTGTATTTCAGGAAACATGTTGTGTTGCCCAATACTAAAATTTTGACTATGTAATGCATTCAGTTGATTTTAAAATATTAAGTGCTTATTATATTAATAAAAACAGAAATAACTCTCAACTCTCTCTTGGGTAAAAAAAATAAATAAATAAATAAAAAAACAGGGTACCTACCAGCCATAACCCATCAAACTTAACTTCTTTGTAAAATTCATTTAATCTGTCAGTCCAATAGCCTTGAGTTTTGGGAAAAGTAAAATCGGGATAAACTGTGTAATTTGTATTCCATACCTAATAAATAAACAAAAATTATTAGTATATGACAAAATAAGAAGTAAATTAAGCATGTTCTATACACCAAATAATTGAATCACAATGTTTCAATAGTAATTCACCAATGGAGACAATATCAATAGAGATAATAAGCTTACAATACCAGCTTTGTTAGCAAAACAGACATACATTAAAGAATTTAATATTTGTTATTATTACGTGATTTGTAACTAAGAAGAAAAAAATAAAGAATTAATATAACAATAATGAAATAAGTCTAAACATCATTACTATTTTTGTAATAGTTTTATAGCTATATAACTATCAAAAGAAAAAACAGAGAAAAAAATTTTTTTTTAATGAGTGCTCTCTCTTATTTCTTTTTAAATAAAATTTTTTTTAATATTATTACTCTGAAAATTTTTTGTAATATTATATTATTTTGTAAACTTGACATTTCTATATTTTTCCTTATAGCTGCCACTTTAGTGGATGCATTTTTGCAGATACAGTGCTAGTTTTTTTTTTAAATGTTTTCTAATACCAACACCTTGGTACGTCCTTTAGAAAGCATGAAACTTATCCCTTAGTTTATTAGAATTTTTTATTAAAATTTTCAGTATAACATATGCTAGCATTTTGAATAAAACGAATATACTAATTAGTTCAATGGCACTTTTAATGGATAATAAAACAAATAAGCAACTTTCTTAAAACCAAACTGGGCATTTATTTGCTATTATTAAGTAATTAAAATGCTCTATTGCAGGTCAATGAATATTATTTAAAGTTTTTTTTATCACCAAAAGAAAATTAACTTGCCCATTAAAGCATTTCTCTTATGTGTCAGTTTTGATGGAATAAACCACGTATTAATGTCATCTAAATTAACTAATTTTACTCCACAGCTCATTTTGTCAAAAATTGATACTGCACCCATCATTTACTCATTCTCACCATCAGACTAACTTAAAATAGCTATAGTCTCTTGCAAACTGTTATGTTTGAATTTATGAATTGGTCTATTGTTGGCAAAATTATCACTGTGGCCTTCCTTTTTGCATTTTTAGGCATATTTGAAATCATTTTTTCTTTGTTTTCACTGTTTCAAATAGTGGCATTAAAATTTTTGCAATGTTTCCATTGTTACAGTTAAAGAATACTAAATTATACCTTATGCAAAACTCTCATAAAACTGATATTTTTCTTCTAGCCGTTGAAACATTTGACCAGGAACTTATACAAAAACATAATGTAATAAATGCAATACATAGTAAAATTTGTATATTGGTTTGCATAGTAATATCTGCTAAAAGTTATTGTAACAGACTCCATATTTTTCATTCACCATTGCTGCATTTAAGTTGTGGATCAATTAGTTATATAGTTCATGAAAAAACAGATGACAGATCTTCTGTCATTACTTTTCATTGCTTATCTACAGACAATTTTTGCACAATTTGAACTAAAGTGAGGTTTTAAAATCTTTTTTTAAAGGAATGGAATTTTCACAAACAGTCAAATATTTTTTGACAATATCAATAAAACAGAGTTGAAGAATTTTAACTATTCTTTAATAAATGACTTTAAATTTTAAACTAATTTACTTTATTGGGTCGGGTGTAATTATGGTAAATATTTTATTACAGAAATTGTCAATGAAAATAAATGCACTTATCAGTTTTTTTCAATCATTTTAGATTTACAAAAGAATGAAATTTTAAAAAAATATATGAAAGATAATTACTTTAGATTCAATATAATTGCCTTCAGCATCTTTCACAAAAAGATCCAATTTTTTTCCTTCATCAAAAGCAGGATATGTTCCATTTTCCTCAGAATTAGATACTCCAGGTGACTAAAAACAGTTATGAAATGCACATAATTTTTCTCAGTCAAATGTTTAATCAGGAAAAATTGTAACAGTTAAAATTATGCAATATAGTCAGAATTACTAAATATGTTCATTAAACAAATTGATTATTGAAAAAAAAAATACCAATTGTTTATTAGCTTTGAATGTTTTCAACAAAACAATTAGTAAAAATAAGACATATAATATAGAATTATAACAGTTAACCATAAGAGTGTCAAACTTAAATAAAGGTAGAATAAAGATTTTTGAGAAGGGGGAGAGAAGATTTAAAAAATAAAATTAACAGAGAATCAAGCCTTAATACAGTAAATGATGTATATTGAGCCTGAATCCTTTTATTACATAGTTATTTCATTACCATAAAAAAGTAACTTTTGCTTTTAGAGTATAGGAAAAAAATTTCAATGGAATAATGCTTGCGATTTTAGAAGATGTTAAAGCATGATCTCGACGTCTAACTACATAACTGGTAAAGGTTAGTATGTTTAACAAATGTTTAGCTATCTAAGAGGTTAATGTATTTTAGGTTTTATTTCTTTTGTTAATTTTAATACATAAATACATTTGATTTGAAGACACTAAAGCATGATATCAATATCCTGACCCCATAACTGGTAAAGGTTAATCTGTTTAACAAATGTTTAGTTATCTAAGGGGTTCATGTATTTTAGGATTCATTTCTTTTGTTAATTTTCATATATAAAAATTTTGGTCAAAAATTAAGTCTGATCCAAATATTTAAATAAGCAAATAATAATTTTTGAAAGCTATTAAACAATTAATGCTAAAATCCCACCTCCTTTGTTAATTTTGATACATTCATGTACTATATATATTTCTTTCAATATGTTAGTCTATTCAAAATATTTAATTTTATAAAGAAATAATAATTTTTGAGATAATAAATAATGTTTAAAAATAAATAATTTTAATGTTAAAATCATTTTTTTTGCGTAAAAATAAAAAGTTTAAAACAATACTTCAAATATTTTTGTATATTCTTTTTAAAAAAATTTTTTTAACATCAAGCAAGTTTGCCCATTTAAAGTTTAATCTTGTTCATGCATTTAAGGAGGAACTATAGATCTTTTCAAATTATATAAATATATATTAAAAAACCTGAAATCAATGTTTAAGTATAAAAAATTTACATAGATTTTACTGTAATCATAAGCATGAAAATACAACTCACTATCATAGCTACATAGTGCATGCCTTTTTCATGCAATTCATCAACCCATTCTGGCAAGCCATTAAATGCAACAGGATCATATGTAAAATCTAAGTGCCTCTTCATATAATCAATGTCATTCCACATTACATCCTTAAAAACAAAATAAATTAAAATCTCTCAAGAATTTTAAAATATTAATTTACAGATGAACTTCTTATAGAAATTATTTAGTCTATATACTGCAGACAAAATCAGGCAAATAAAATTGATAATGTCATATAATGTAATGTATAAAATAAAATAAATAAAGATGAGTTTACAAGTCCTATAATTACTAAAATCATTAACTTATGACTGACCGTGAAAATTAAAATTAATTTATTACAAAATGATAATTGTAACCATGTTTACCTTCCAAAAAATAACCATTAACATAAGCATATTTGGTATATGATAAAAAGAATTTTGAAACATTTTCTATAAACTATCTTAATGTCACTGATACAAGGTTATCACATTGGTGAATCTTGCTTGAATGCAGTTGACAAAATGACTTTTTTTCAATAGCAGAGCATTACCCTTTCATAGCAGAACTTTCCTAGGTTGCCTTGCTATCAGAAAAATTTAGGTAGGCCTGTATGTTGTTTTCATGTTTCTTTAGACTAAAACGCCTAGAGACAAACTAAGAGCTAAAAAACAACATTTAGACACAGCTCACACAGATGGGAAAAAATGAAGAGGGGTGACTTCTAATTGGTCTTATAAAGGGACTCAAGTAACAAGGATAAGAAAATTCTGAATCTCTATTACAATCTTCTCATATCATTGGCTGTCATGTTTTTCAGAGAAAATATCAAATATCTAGATCTTCAAGACAACTATGTATTGAAAAACACACCCAGTTTTTACATAGTATAGTATAGCTTTTTCGCAACAGCCTGTTTTGAGCCAGAGGGGGCCATTATCATACCATTGGTCTGCAATTTCAAGCAGCAGTGCACACAAGCCACTTTTACTTCTCAGATAAGCTGGAACCCATCAATCTAAAGCAGTGAGGGCTTCAAGTCGCCATTGGAGATCAAACTCCAGTTTTACATATTTACAATTTTTAATATTTACTTAGTGTTAAAAATTAAACATTTTGAATTTAAATTTGCTTAATATTTTGATAGAAATTTAACACCAAAATATAACTAATTTTACTTTGTTAATGAACACAGAATTTCATTAGATTCATTTTAATAATTACGATTTTATACAATGCTTTGTTACCAAAATTTCAAAAGCGTAGAAAGACTTAGTGAAAAAAAAAAATTAAAATACTCACAACAGGAACACCAGCATTTAAATTACGCTGAAGTGTTTCATTAGTTTTACTCAAGCTAAGGTATCCATATCGGCAAAGATGGAAACCAAGACTCCAATATGGAATAAAAAATGGACGACCAACAATATAGTTATATTGACCAACAACTTCTTGAGGAGTAGGGCCAAGCATGATTAGAAAGTCTAATATTCCACCAATTGTTCGAAATGTAACAGCAGGAGCAGGCTGTAGTAAAACATCTGCAGTGAAAAAGTAAAGTTGTACAAATACAGCTAATTATAAAAAGTAAATAGAAGATTTCTTTTAAGAGAATATATTATAGTTGAATAAGAGTCAAGAGCAATAAATAAATACAGCAATAATAATAAATTAAGGGCAATAAATAGAAATAAATAAATTGTGTAAAGCATACAATAACTCCTCATTAAATAACATACTGTCTAGGATAGGGTCAGGTAGGGTAATGTGGGTATAAAATCAAGCTTGTTTTTTTAAAGAGGGCTCAAAAATCAAGCCATTACATTTATTTTACAGGAAGTTTTTGTGTATTTTGTATACATTGGATTCATATAGATTAAATATGAAGCATAACTTACCTATTTTGTTTCACTGTTTGCTTATTGTAATGCATTCAAAAGAACATATTTTGATATACCCAATTTACCCCATTCTGGGGTAAAGTGGGTATAGTTCTATAATTAGTACATATTTCACTAAAAATATTTTTGAATATTTTTTTAGAAACAAAATTGCTCTTAAATAAATGTATCATGGTGATATTTGTAAAAAAATGCTAGAAAATATTTTTTTTCTTCATATTATTAAATTAAAGAGTTAATGTTCATGACTATCAAAATTAGGTTTCACTTCGGATGCAATGCATTTTGCTGAACTCTACACGATTTCATCAAAAAGCAAGAAAACTTTAATAGTTTTTGGTTTATTTGAAATATAAATGAGAGTGTAAAAATTAATATTTATAGTGGTAATTTAAAGTATTTTTACTATTTATAGCAGGCATGCATTTTTATTCAATTTAATTATTTTAAGGAAATTGTTTCATTTTCAATGAAAAAACTGCCATATAAAGGCAGAAAATTGTGTAAAAACTTATCTTTATCTTTAAATATGCCCACCAAGTAGTACCATTATGCTATTTAGTAATTTTTTTTTATTTCATAACATGCCTGTTACTTTGTTACCCTACCATTCTTCTCTTTAAAAAATAAAATTTTAAAGAAATTTTGCCTTCAGTGCTAAACATTAACTATAATGTAGGGCTATAATCAAACAAGTAAATTATTTTTTAGCTGTTTCAATTGAAAATATAGAGCATTAGATACTTACTAAAGTCAACACAAAAGTTTAAAAAAAATATCACTATCATACAATATTTACCTAAGCCTAACCATATACCCACTTTACCCCACCTCAGAATACAATTCATAATAAATAGAATTTTGAAGCTAGTTCTTAACTTTCAATGTAGATCTATTTTTTAGATGACCTTCTACCAATTTGAACTTAAATTAACAGCGTTAGCCAGTTATTGATGATATTAGATTAAAGTTCGTGAAAAGCTTAAATTAACATCCTCTATAAGTTAATCAGTAACAGATAGTTTGTAAAGATTGAATTTTTTTATCAGTTTCTAAAACTGAAATAAAAATGCTTGCCACAAACCCATTATAAAAATATTAACTCTTTAACTACCGAGGGCTCAAACCACAACATGCCCAGAATACCGCAAACGCCCGAAGTAGGAAAACAGGTAGCAAAAAGTTCCTACCCCCAGCTTTACTTTGGAATGACAGAATGACTGATCATCTCTTAATTCACCTGGGGAAATATCCCCAAAATAGTTGTTCAAAGGGAAAAAAGACATAATTTGAAGCAAGAATATCGCTAACGTAACAAGAGTTATAAAATGTTAATAAATGCTTTCATTTTTTTTTTTTTTTTTTATGTATATATATTTTATTATTTATATTGAAAATTAAGTATGTAATTTCATGCAATCCAGTTATAAAATTTTCTGAATAAAACATTTAACTTGAAAATAATATTCTCGCGCAAATAAAATTCTTTTTTTCGTTGTAAAACAAAAACTAATATAATTTGATAACTGAAATGATTGAAAAATAAATTTTAAATTTCTCAGAAACCAACATTTAAAATTAATATCAGTCATTAAGGAGAAATTAATTTGGTGATAGTATTAAAATATTATTCAACCTAAATGTGTGTCTTATTTTATATCATTTTACAATTTGAAATAAGAGAAACTTTTCTTATTATTTAACAAAGCTCTGAAACTATTATCCCCAGAAACTATTCATTTCACCGCAAGGTATAAAAAATATTTTTTCCCTTTAGCCTGCATTAAATTCATTTCAATGAAATTTTCATTTGTAAATAATATTCCTTCTAACGCTGCACCATAAAAGAGTTTGTAAACTTGTAGGAAAAAAAATTAAAAAATGCTAAAGATCTATTTTAACAATAATATTTTAAGTGCAATATTTCTATATAAATTTTAAAAGATCAAAAAGTTTAATTTTTTTTAAAATGAATTATTTTATCTATAAACTATATTTTTGTGTGAATTTCAGTTTGGTGAGTCGGGAAAAAATATTAAATTTGAAAATTAAAAAGGATAATAATAAATAAAATTATTTGTTGTAAGGGTCTTGCAAATAATCTAAATTGTTTAACTAATTTTTAATTATTTAAAAGTAAACGATTCGAAATGGATGCTGAATTTTGTATAGGTCTTTCCCTAATTTATATAAAAATATTTTAGTTTTTGCATTCCGAGTATGCTTTTTAATACGCTCTGATTATATGTAGTTTGAGCAAAGATTAAGTCATATAAATTTCATAGTGCAATATTTCTATATAGCTTCTAAAATTAATGAATTTATTGTAACTTCAAATTATTGAGATATAAAAATTTTAAGTTTTAATGTGGTGACTCCCGATGTCGACTCAGAGGTGTTATCAGAGAGTAAAAGATTAAAATTTCAATAAGTATTTTAATTTATAGCTGAAATTCACTATTTTTTCTTTTAAATAATGTTTTTACTGTGAAATGCTTATTTTGTTATGTTTATTTGCTTGAAAAATTTTCTCGCTTATACATTTTTTACTTGTTTGTTTGATATGGTATGAGGAAAAAGACCAACGAAAAAAAAAATCAACTACGAAATGTTTATCTCTAAGTAAATTAGTACTTTCTTTATTTTAATTTGTAGAAATAAAAACACTTTATTGAATAAACTAAAAGTATTGCCAGAATACTTTTATAGTATTTTAGAAAGATTCTTTAAGTTATAATATTTATATTTATTAAAATCTGATGTTCAATATTTTTTCAATGAATATTTTTTCTATCCTCTTTTTGGAAGCATTCATTTTTGCTGAAATTTTTCCAAGTGTCCTCTTCATATTTGATAATTTTTCTCACGAAGTTTTAAAATATTGTCGTTAAAAATAGAAATTAAAATGCAATAAATATGGGTAATTAAGTAAATTGGTCTAAAAAAATTATATTCATAATAAAAACAATAAAACTGCATCTGAATTTCAATAAATCATTGACAATTATTAAGTAAAAGTAAGTTTATGTGTAATTTAATAAGAATCTAATCATTGAAAATATAATATATATATATATATATACAATGTCTAAATTTTTATTTACTTATTATTATTATTATTTTTTAATTTCATTTTTAAAAAATTTTAATTACTATATTTAATAATCTATATTTTACTACTATATTTAATGCATAATTTTTTAACCTCCGATCTCATCGTTAATCTGCCAGACAGCTATTCTTTACGTATGCTAGGGAACACAATTACTTCAGATTTCAACCAATACCTCCTAGGTGTTGTTTCAACACTGCCCTCTAGACTCAGATTTATCTTTTTGTCACATTTTACTTGTAATTATTTCTTTTTGAGTATGCGACTAAATTGTTCTGCATTTTACTGAAGAGTCGGAAATTTGGCATCTGTTTATCGACGTATAGTGCAGTATACATGGGTGTGGTGACAAGAAATTTCTTTGAAAGAAAAGGAAAATATAGAAGACAGTTCTAACACTACAGCACCATAATTTTGTTGACAAAGATATCAGTCCCAACTTCTGGTAGAAATGGAGATAATCTACAATATGACTTGTTATTTTTCATTTAACAATAGCCTTTAGAAGCTGTGCTGATAACGCTTATCTTCTACAGAAATGAATGAGTAACTTGTAATATAATGATATGGGTGGTCTGACAGCTGAATATAGAACATTTATTATGAAGGAAAGAATAAGTTTATGAGAAATTACAGTTGACTAATGATTATACTCCAGCAAAAAATCCCTTTCGTTGGAAGATAGCGTTTAAAATTGAAAATAAATAAATTCAAAGAGATTTAACTATTTTAAGAGGTTTGACATCAACAGCATTCTCAACTAGTAAACATTCGTGTTCTTAGACCATGTGTTAACAATTAATAATAAAAAAAAATGGTTCGTTGCAGCTTCAAGTGCAATACCAAAGTAATAACAAGCATTGAAAAGGTGAGAATAGCGAGGCATTTATAAACAGCAAGACAACGTGAATTATGATTTACAGCTGTCAAACTACAAATGCAGAATAAAGTTCAAATTTCAAAGAATAGTTTCGGTACTCTTCAAAGCAGTTTTTTCTCCTTGATCCTATTGTTATAAATATAAAAACAATTTTTTAAGGCATCAAAGCCTACAATCTAATTTTAAAAAAATAATGTTTACCTATTTATTTTATATTTAAAAATAGATTTATAATTAATTGTTTTTAGTAATCTTACAGTCTAATAACTATTTTATAATATATTCTATAATACTATAACTATTCTATAATAAGAAGTACTAATAACATATTTTTAAATTACTGTTATTTATTTTTTCTAAAAACACTGCAAATTTCTAGCAGTTTATTATTTTGAGCAACTGATATATTTTTAGAGACAAAATAACTAAATAATTAATTGTTTAAAAAAAAAAAAAAAACTTTGACACCATTACTCTAGTATTTTTTTTTCAACGTAAGTAACCAAAAAAGTTCTGATAAAAGAAAGTAGACAGCTTCATAATTTAGGTTAATTAATTTTGAGTATATGTTTGTTTCTATATCTCTCTCTCTGTCTTTCTGTTAAAAAACACTATATTTCTTAACTATAAATTTTAAGCTTACGAGAATTTTATTTTATTTTTACCGTATAAGATTTTATTAAATTTTTTCTCGAGAAGTATTGTCTGAAAAAGTTCAATTAATTATCTTTAAAACCATTTTGCAATTAGCCTCAGAATATAAAGCTATCCAAATAGGCTACACTAAGAGTATCTCTATTCATATAGATGAATTTGAAGCTGATTTTATTTTTGAGGAGGTGCATTGAATTTAAAATGTTAAAAACAATAGTTTAAAAAAAATAATTTCACGTTAAATGAATTAAAAGCAATCCTGGTTTTATTTTAGCTGATAAATAATATGGACTTTTTAACCTCTAAAGAAATAATTTTCAATCAAAAAATTCATTACAAAAATTGGCGCGAAAATCAAAATAGAGAAAAATAAGGAGACATTTTAAATTTAAATACAAGTATTAATTATTAAAAACGTTTAAATAACTTAGAACAACAACGCAAGAGAAAACAACTTTACAAGCAGAATGATATGAAACAAACTTTTGTTGAAAAATCCCTGTTTTTTCTCCCCTTTTCGTAAATTTCCTTCTAGGACGATTACTGCCACACCTCCCTCATTGTGTGTCATTTTTCGAAAAGGGGGAAGAATCTCTAACTAGTTTCACGGGCACTTCGGGCGTTTTCGGTAGTCTAGCTTACGAGGCGTCTCGGGCGTTCCGGTAGCCAAAGTGTTAAACAAATTATCTCAGGTCAAAAGGAGAAAATAGATGTTTTTTTCACATATACCCACTTTAACCATATACTCAATTCAACCCACCTGACCCTATATTGATTTGGTTTCACAACACTCCTAAAGACACCAAACTCAAAAAGTAGTGGTGAACTACAGTTAGAAAGATAAGTCACTTTAAATAGATGTTGTTTCATTTTAGCTATTGTCTGCAGAAACAACAACAACAAAAAACTTATTGTTTAAATTTTTTCCCCAAGATTATAAGAACACTTAGACATTTTCCAGTGAGGCTGTCATTTAAAAAGTTTGTAATAAAAAGACAGTGACTTGATTATTTTTAACTCAAAGTTTAAAAAATAGTTTTAAAAAAGGCATAAAGTTTAAAAAATATAGCATAATTTACAAAACATTTGCTACAAATAAATAATATTATAAAAATAAAATTTATTTGAAATGCTGTTACCTATTGCAGCATTAGCTCTGAAAAATATGCCATTAGCATTTCCGTCAGGTTCCATCACCAAACAAAATGGATGTGTTCCATACAGATTCCTATGTGGCTGTAATTTTTTTTTATTATTATTATTATTAAAATGATAAAAACATGTATAAACACAATTATACAGATTGATATATTTTTAAAATTACTAAAAAAAAGTAAATGAATACATCATAGATTGCTATTCTTTGAAAAAAAATTGAATTTAATTTGTAAGGAAATTTACAATGTATGATTGATTTTTGAGATTAAAATTTGGTGGTGGAAATAGTTTTCAAAACAAGGTTTCAATTTCTATTCTCCATTTATTTAATTTAAAAGAAAAGATAACAACAAGAAAACAATTTTAATCTTACATTAAATGTTATTTTTAGAGTTGAAAGTTAATTTTTACAGTTTTTCATGCATGCTGCATTCTGGTGCTGGAAAAAAAAAAGATTTTTTATCAATAAGGTTTGGAGTTTGATGACATCTGCATTTCTAAACACTTTTTAGGGCATTTTCAGTATTTTTATAACTTCAGTTCATTTTTTGAAATTTTTAGAAGTAATTATATACTAGAAAGTTATAGTAAGAAGTATAACTTTAACAAATTTTATCAGAGTTATACAATGATTGCACTTCAATTTCTTGGAATAGGATAAACATTGTCTACCACTAAAAAAAAAATAAAATAATATTAATTTAAAAAAAAAAAAAAAAAAAAAAAAAAAAAAAAAAAAAAAAACAGAAATAGCCTCTGTGAACCTTATGGGTGAGTAAGACAGAAAACTAAAGCATTGTAACTACAGGAAAACCTGCGTTTCCTTGGAAACGTTTCATGAACAACTGGTGCGCCATAGCAGATATCAACTTTAGGACATATTTTTCAACAAAAAATAAGGACCTTTTAAGTATTTTTTAAGTACTCAAAAAACATATTTAAGCACGATATACATTAACAAAATGCAAAATCATTTTCAAAGAATTTACAAGATCATGATAAAATAATTAGTTTCTGACAAAGAATTATTTTTTTGATTATATTAGCCAACATGAAAAGATAAAAAAATTTTCCGGTTCATTTTCAGAGGGTGGAAAATGGAGCCTGAAATTTAGAATAACTTTCAAAATGCAGTAGAGTTGCATAGCAGAGTGCTAGAGTCTCACCGAACCCATCTTAGTAGAGGCACATGTGGATTCGCAAATATTTCATCAAACATGTCAAATAATTGGCGCTTGCATACACTGCGGACCGTCGGTACGCCAAATGGATTATGGCTGAATAAATTGTGAAAAAGTTGAATAGAACAATGTAAAAACCACACTTTCGTATAATACATGGCGAAAATCGACATGGTAAAGAAAAAAAATATCATTTTCGAAAAGGAATATTAAGCACCTTATAAAAAAAAAAGAATTGAAAAAAAGCAACTTTAAGGACTTTTAAAAAACAAAAATCGAAAATAAAGCACCTTTAAGCACTTTTTAAAAATGCTATGCATCATGAACTTGTTTGGGGAATATACCAAAAAAAGAGTTGTTTTAACTTGTACAACCTAAACATGCATGAAGTGATGGACTATGCACTTGGCAGCATTTCTTGCTAGTTGTATTTTTTTTACTTCGAACTGTAGTTTTCTCTGAAAAAACCAAAGTAAACAAATCTTTTTAAAGTATAACTTAGGTGCTTTATCCTTAAAAAATTGCAAACTTAGAAAAACAAGATTTAGAACTTATTGGGGATAAGCAATATTGCTAAAAAGATTATTACCATTTTGAACAGTTATGAAAAAAATCAAGAGGCAAGATTCGACAAAATATATTATCAAAAAGTTAAACAAAATTTGGGAGAAAAGTGATGACCTCCAAATGATAATATAATCAATAATATGTAATAACAATCATGGCAATGTTTGAAATAGTATAGAGTCAAAACTGAATTAATATACAAATTTTCTTTTACTCATGTATTAATTTGTTATTTAAAGTTTTGAAAAATTTATTCTGTAAAAAAATTTATTAAAAAAATTATAAATAAAATGAAAAAATATTGAAATTTAAATTTTACATACCACTGGTATATCACCTTGATTAAAGAGAGTAAGCTTTGTCCAGTTAAAAGACCTCAAGAGTTTATCTTTATGCTCACCCAAGCCATACAAATAAGATGATGCTACATATGAAGACAATTGTAAGAATTGCTGGCTGTAAATCAACTGGGAGAGCATTGTTTTAAATCTAAGAAAAATAAATATAAAACAGTTGTAAGTAAAAAAAATATATACATAAATTATTTCTGCAAATAAAAATTTTAAATAATACTGTGTGCTCTGTTGGACATATTTGTAACTACTTTAAAATCTACTTAAAATCATAGTTAAATAAAAATAATCCACGGCAACGATAACAATCAGATTTGAACAATTGTTCTCGTCAGTATTTACATGCTTACCATATTTTGAAAAATTGCTTCAGAAGAAATGCTCTATATTATTAACATTTACTAGTTTTAATCTTTTCAATTTTTTTTTTAAAAAGCCACTGTAGAAATCCCTGCAACTGGCTAGTAGTTAAATTTCCTAATTTTGTTCTCTACAGTAAGATGATAAGACCCTTTCAAAAGCAAATTTTAATTATGTGACTGAATTTACAATAAATTATAATCTAAAATTTTCTTTCAATTTTAAACTGAGAAATAAATAAAAAAAACTTACACACTTGCACCTGTTGATCTTCGAAAAACTGTCAATAAACTACTATTATCAATCTGTATTTCATACAGAGGATTTTCAGCACCAGTAACATTATGAAAAAGTGGGATATTTGAGACATATCTTTCAGGATCTTCATCTTTCAACTATAAAACACAGAATACATTACTTTATAAAGTAAACAAATAAATTTAATACAAATAACTTTATTAAACATTTTAAGTTTAAAAGAAAACCTTCCTTTAACACATCTAAAGTAATAAGTAAAAATTATTATAAGCCAAATTTAATATAATAGACAACAAAAATGCAGCAGCTATAATTATTTAAATGAAACTTTTTAATGAACATTTAGATAAAGAATAACCTAAACCCATCCAAAATAATAGAGTTCTTTATTACGGATAGCTATCGTTATATAGCTTCCCAAATTATTTAAATGCGTTCAAAATCAACAAATATAAATGAGTCCTAACATGGAGTCTAGAGTATCGTTTTAGGATCCATGACTCCTAAGAATAATTTTTAAAAATTTAGGTTTAAAATTTTATCTGGGTTTTATTACTTATCTGGATAGCTATCGTTATATAGCTTCCCAAATTATTTAAATGCGTTCAAAATCACAACAAATATAAATGAGTCCTAACATGGAGTCTAGAGTATCGTTTTAGGATCCATGACTCCTAAGAATAATTTTTAAAAATTTAGGTTTAAAATTTTATCTGGGTTTTATTACTTATCTGGATAGCTATCGTTATATAGCTTCCCAAATTATTTAAATGCTTTCAAAATCACAACAAATATAAATGAGTCCTAACATGGAGTCTAGAGTATCGCTTTAGGATCCATGACTCCTAAGAATAATTTTTAAAAATTTAGGTTTAAAATTTTTATCCCCCCCCCCCGCAAGATGCGGTAACTAGGCAACACTGGCCATAAAGCACGGTTACAAATCATTTCTGCTCCTTTAAACCTGTTGAAACGAAAAAACTTTGCCTTTAGGCGTGTATATATTTTCTCATATTTTACGTACTTTCCAAAGTTTATTCCTTTAATAAAAATTTCAAAAAATGATAACAGCAGGTTCAAAAACAAAAGCTCACTAGAAGACCATTTTCACTAAATACGGTTCAAGACATACAGATGAGAAACCTGATTGGTAAGTTTTTGAAGCAAAATATTTTCACCAATCAAGATCTCAGTGTCTGCCGATGGTGGTCGAAAGGGCATGAACCGCATTTAATGAAAATGGTCCTTATTTTAAACAACACAGCCGTGTTTCTGGATATCTCACATCTTTATACTGAAATGGGGGAAAAGTCTCAAACTATTGAAATTGAAAGAAACTCAATAAGAACAACAAAAGAAAAGAAAAAACTTTATGAAGCATTCTCAAAGCATACGATTCACATAAGAAAAAGTACGTCAATACGATTTATACATGCGTAAGCAGTTCATCTCAATGCAGTTTAAAATAAACAGTACTTTTTATTAAGTTGCACCAGAGCTGCACAATGGGCTATTGATGACGGCCGGGGAAACACCTCTGAGGATGATCCGAAAACATTCATATCACAATTTTGAATTACTGCAGTGGGGTAGTGCCTCTGCATTGGGAGCCCGATTACCTCGGGATGTGAAGTCAAACCCGAACAATTTAACAAGGGCTGATATCATGTACTTTTGGTCAATTTGCAGGATGATCAAAGAGGTCATTCAATCGCTCACCGACTGCGGAAAGTGATGCTTGACTTCGTTGATTGATCTACTGGCAAACGTATCTTCACAATCAGTGTAATGTTGTTGTTTCTAAAGACAATTGGAGAAGCTAAGTTGGCCGCACCATTAGGGTAAAAGTACGACTTAGTATTCATGCGTTACCTCATGAGGCAGATATATCTGCAGATATGCGTACGAAAGCTTAGAAGCTACACACAAAACGAACTGATAGTTCGAATTGTACGAATCGCATATGCGAATTGCATCACGTGAGAATTCTCCATTAGCTCCAGAATCCCCAGAGAGATGGCAGTACTACTCATTCATGAGGCCATTTCTGCAATGTAGATATAGATCTGAAGTTGAAGATCCCTGTATCCATGGTACTACTCAGTGACCAAAAACAGGACTTTAGGTTCCCCAGATTTTTCGAGCATGAATATCTCATGTACTCAGTGGGTCTTCAATGCGGTTTTGAGAATTGATCTCGGTATCTCCGGACCAAAATTCGTTGCTCTAACCATTAACCTCAATCCACTGTGAGATACGCATACAGTTTCAGACAGTGTGTTGTGTTCATTACAAACGCTACTTATGATCCCTCGTCAATTTCAAGATAAAATAGTTCATACAGAAGGACAGTATAAAGATACAGCATGAGTTACTGTAGGTTTTTAGCCGGGGGAGGGGGATTTTGGAACGGTGAGATTTTACGACCAGGGAGTTACCAATACATTCAATCTTGTATGCTCATTACAAAAAGGGTTTTATAAGTCTTTGTCACTTTGAAGAACAAGAACTGATAGTTATTTTTTTTTATTCTTACAAAAAACTATGCAAGGTTGTGTGTTCAATACAAGTTCGAAAAGGACAGCACAAAGATACATACAGGATACCGGCATGATTCGAACCCGCCACCTCCAAAATTCAGAGCTTTTGTTGGAATGGTGATATCGCTCGGTTAGGCAAGGTACAATATGAACCCTAGAACTTCTCTGCAAATGTTCAACACCCTAAACACTCGGCCACCTCATTTAATCTTTGGCACCGATTTTAATTACAGATATTTTATTTGAAGTTTATTGGAATTACCTACATGTGCAGGCTTGCGTGCTCAATTTAGGCTCATAAGCCTTTGTCAAATAGAAGGTTGTTGTAGTAGTTCATTTACGTCGCACTAGAGCTGCACAATGGGCTATTGGCGTTGATCTGGGAAACATCCTTGAGGATGATCCAAAGACATGCCATCACAATTTCGATCGTCTGCAGAGGGGAGGGCACAGGGGGGAGCAGAGGGGGGAACGCTTCGGTGGCACGACGACCAGCACGCGAAGTCGAGCACTTTACGGTAGAACGGTTTAACGAGGATCAATACTGCAAACCCTCGGTCCCTATGCAAACTGATCGAAGTGGTCACACCCACCCGCTCAAATAGAAGGACAAATAGCACAATAAGAAGGACAGCACGAAGATACATCTAGGGTAAGAGCAGGATTCAAACCCTCTACCTCCACCCATTGCACAGCGTTTGGTGGCTATACAGCTCGGCTAGGAGGCCTCTAAAGATATTTTAATTTTGCAAATATTATATTGAGTTATAAAATAATCGTTATCGATATTAATAAAGTGCATAAGAGCACTGAATCTCACATAACTTATTAACGGGATTGTCCAGCACTTGTAAATTATACAAAACTAATCAAAATAAAATCCACACCCTATGTTCCGCTTTGCGAAGCGAGAAGAACAGCCTTTTTAAAAAAACTTTCATTTGCCCAGATTACGAAATCCAAGGCAGGAGAATACATGACTCGTACTGAGTTAAAATCTGAACTGGACAAGTTCTCGGGATCAATACAACATTTAGTTTAGAGCACCTGCACAAAACCAGTATCGTTGCTGGCGGCCCATATTGAAAATTTAACGAAAACAATCAACCAGGTTCTAATTCCAGCAATCACAGGCATCCGGCGTAGCAGCCTTCTCAGACCCTTTTGATAGTGAACATTTTCAAGTTTTAGTCAAAGTTAAATTTTCATTAAGAAACCTTTGCCCACCACGCCCATACCTCCATGTGCAAAATGCAATCGCTCAAGTTCTATCAAATAATAATTTCAACGCAAGGGACATAGAGAAAACTTGCAATTCCGTTGTCAAAGATAATACCCGATTTACAAAATATTCCCCTCACCCCACGACTCCGTGGTGGAATAAAAAATGCGCGTTTCTGTTAGGTCAAAAGCAAAAAATTTTGCGGAAGGCTAAAAAACAAGTCTCATCAACACTTTGGCTTAAATACAAACAATACTCCGCTCAGCTCCGCTAATACATTAAAAGCAGAAAAAGAATTTATTGGGATAAAATTTGTCCCAATTTAGGGTCCTCAAAGAACGTTTTTAAAATCTTAAAAAGTATCTCAACCATCTTGATCAACGATGCAAAATCTTTTGACAGGGTCATTGCCAAACTCCAAGATGCCCTCATCACCATTCATTGCTGGTGCACAGAGTGGAAAATGGCTATTTCACCCTCAAAAAGAGCAACTATTAATTTCTCCAACAAACTTCTCTCGCCTACGATTCAGTTAACAATTTTTAACAAACGAATTCCCCAAGTTAATTCCATCAAAATTCTCGCCATCTATTACACTGCAAATATTTCTTTCCTTTGCCGTTTTCAATAAGTAAAAAAGAAATGTTTAAAAAAAATTAATGCACTCTGCTGCACCTCTGGCACGCAGTGGGGATCTCGAACCTATCACCTCATTCAGATTGTAAATGCTACAATCAGAAGTATGTTAGAGTATGGCAGCCCAATCCTCTTATCTGCGCCATAATCACATCTCCGAGTAGTTGAAACAATCTACAACTGTAGCCTCCGAGCCATGCTGGACTCCAATTCATATCCTCCACAAAGAAGCTGGCACCACCTCAAGTTCGCACAGACTTCTTTTAGCAGCAAAAAAATTCTACCTCCACCACTGTTCCCTTGGATCTCCCTCCCCAATGAATCGCCTTTTGCATAAATTCCATTTTACTAGACTTAAAAAGAAAACACACATTTTCCTCAAGTTTCCAGACATCTTCAACCAAAAAGGCATAAGTAAATGCAATATCATCCCCTTCCACATTCCAGTTTTTCTTACAGATCTCCCGAATCTCTATCTTTATGTACACGATCTTCCATATCAAACTACAAAAAATCCCAACGTAATCCTCCCTCTCTATCAGGAAACCCTCCACACCCTTTGGAAAGATTTTACCATCCTGGCGACAGATGCCTCGAAATCCAATACGAACAAAGGTATTGCGGATATTAACTTTTTGTGTCACCGACTTCATTGTTAAAGAAGAATTATTAGATTTAGTAACACTTCAAGAGTCAACCCGCGGTGTCGATATTAAAAATGCATTAGATTCTATAATGAAAACTTTTGATGTGCTTCTTAATAAGCTAGTAAGCATTATAACTGATGGAGCTCCGGCAATACTGGATAAAAAAATCGGTCTTATTGTGATTTTAAGAGATGATTCTTAAATTCCACAATTCATACCGATTCACTACATAATTGTCGGAGATCTGAGGAACGAACCGCTACTAAGGAAAACAAACTGAAAAGTAACAAACTGTTTGATTGCCGGAGGAAACTTAATTGTTAGAAAGACCTTAAAATTTCTACGGAAATTAAATTAGTTAATTCTTTTTATTCCCTCTAATAACCCTTTCTTATAATTGGACATATTTTCAAAATTTGTTTCTTCCTTGCTTAAATAATTTGAAACCCCTAATATGTATGCTTTTGCTTTAATCTTTAAATATTCTAAATATATATTAAAGGCGGTTTTTGCCGACCATCCTGTAAATGAATGCATCTAGATTAAAGATATTTTTAAAGTTAAAGATTTTACTTTTGACTTTATTTTTTAAAAGTGCAATAATAAAAATTTATCTAAAGTGTACTTTCCATTTTTTAAAAAATAATTTTTACGCGTGAAATTTACCACCAATAGCACAATGAGCTTTTGCCCCTTTGAATTTCAGGTTCAAATTCAGAACTTTAGTTTGGATTTTAAAACTGGATCTCTTTTATGCTTTCTAAAAATATTTTTGCTTTAAAATGCCCATTTGTTTATCATGAGGCACACACATTTCAAAGATATAAATCCTAAAAACTCAAGTCCTAGAAAGATTTCTTAAAATTGAATGGTTTTATTATAAAGTACACATTTTTAAAAAGTTTCACATAGGGAAATTTTTAACAATTATAAAAGCTTCTAATTTTATGACATTTTTTATTAAACTAAAATTGTGGAGCTCTTTTTTTTTTTGTATTGCAACCAAATTGAAAATTTTCAAATTTTGTCTTTAAATTGATTAATTACAAGCTATTTTTCTAGTTTCATGATTAATTATTTGATTAAAAATTAAAGCTAAAATTTTGATGTATGAATACGTTAATTCTTCCAGGTATTTGAGAAGCTGTCTTCAAAAATGTACTACAATGAAACTACAGCAGTCGTCTACCCGTTCGCTCAATCTACAGTTTACTACCAAAGAAGCGGAATCTTGAATACAGTTTAATGGCAGTTCACCGAAAATGCCCGTTATGACATATTTCATTATATTCTCCATAATAGGTAAATATTATTTTCAGATTTTTCAATGTTACTAGATTAACGTTTTCAGATTTTACAATGTTTCAATGTTACATGTAACGTAGATGCTGGTTAGTTCCACCAAATTCCTCCACAAAGACAAATGTCTCTCAATGCTTGTTCCAGGAGTTTCCTTGTCTTCTGTATTAGGTTCAAAATTACAGGGCTACAGAGTTGAACATTAGTAGTCGTAAACCCAAAAAATTGGGCCGGCTGTTCAACGACTGTTATAAAATAAAATTTTAAAAAGTTTACTATTTATGATTTTTTTTTTCGGTCCTTCGCTGTTTATTTTGAATTCATTAACCCCTTCAGGACCGTGATCATATGTGATCATGCCACTCTCCCTTCATGGTTTACAATATCAGCCATGAAACGTGCCTTTCTGTCTCGAGCAGTTCACGATCACGTGGCATTTCTTATTATATCTCGTATTAATAGGTATAAGCACTCTTTAGTATGTATAAACCGGAGTGTGCGGGCTTGAAAGCGGAGGAGGAGTCAATATTTTCGAAAATATAAACTTAGCTTGAGTTTCAAATATAAGATAAGTTACTTTGTAACAAAATTTATATTGGATTTAGAAACTATTTATGCAATTCTATTTGTTATTTTTCAACTAAAACTTATTTAATGCCTCACAAATCTCTTTTAAAATGCCTTTGTAAATAAAATGCTAACGTCGTGGTGGTGGCAATATTTGCATGACCTAATCTTGTAAAAATTTTATCCCATCTTGATTCAAAAATATCTTTTGAATTAAGAATATACTTTTTGGAAAAATGTTCTTAGTACATATGTTCGATTCTGAATAAAATTAATTCCTTTTTTAATGGTTTTTATGTAGATAAAAAGGAGATTAGATTCGGCGAATATAAGATTAAAATGTTGCCAACTTAGTGAAATAACAACCATTTCGGTCCTATGAGAGAAAAATATTCATGAATAAGCAATATAAAACTATTTTGTTCGCAATAACTTCGCAAAGTTTCAAATTTAACAAAGAATTAAAAGCTAAATTTCTTCATCGAAATGTTAGTTATGGCAAATCGTTTCTACGAGTCAAAATATCCGGATTTAAAGTATAAAGCGAATATTTATTTCGAAAGTAGGATTTCAATGTTTTTATAGCAGTTGAATATAAAATTTAAATTCTATTTTACTTTAATCATTAAAGGAAAACTTGCTCCCTCGCTGGGGGCTGTCTTTAAGAACCGTGCTTTGAAACACACACCTTTCTAATTTTCACCGTATTTGTTTTACTCTTTTAAAAACAGAAATAAAAATATTTATTACTAAATATCGTCACTTTGATGCATTCCGCTAACTTATGTTCTTGTGCCATTAAAATTTCCATTCAATAGACGGCAAATAAATGGGTGTACAAAGTAAGTTTTAAAGATAAATTGTGAGATTAAATTTTACGTCCTAGTTAACAATATTTAAGTTCCAAATTTTTTTGTTTGTTTCGGTTTAGAAAGATTTTAAATGTTTTTACTTTTCTTGTTCTCTGGTTTATAAATGTAACTTCAAAATTTTATATTTACTTAAATATCATAGTAGCAATTGTAGGAGAAAGTCTTAATTTCGGACGAGCTACTTATGAAATGCATGGAACCTCAAAATTTTAATATGTATAAAACTGGGAAAATTTAATGTTCAATTCTCAATGAATTAAACTTTCATGCGTATCTCTGCACATTATTTGAATGATCAGTGAGTTTGAATTATTTAAATTATAAAATGAATTTTAAAAAAATTTACACAATTTGTAGAATTTAGAGACAAATTTAAAATTTTGAGTAAATCGAAGACAAAGTTAAATTTCCAAGCAAATTAAAAAGTTTTAAAAATGAATAACTAAAACTTTATTGTTACGAACATTATTTTGCAAGCGTATTTGGTTAAAACAGTAATATGCCCCAATAAATTTAACCAAATTTAGAGAAACTTTTAATTTAATTTGATAAAAATTATTTTTCACCCTTATTTTATTTTGATGTCAATGAAATTCGTAATACGAAATTCCTTTTTATCCGACATTTGCTTTGATTTATTTTGTAGACAAATTTCGTATCACCTGTTGATGTAATATCGATCATATCAAATGTCAAAAAAAAATATTAAAAAAAATAGCAACAAAAATAGAATACGTAATCTGGTTATCGGATATGATTAGTAAAATAAAGCGTTGAAAACTTTGGTTATGCGAATAAGCATGATTGCTTTCAGAAACTAAAAGAGCATGTACAATTATTCAAGTTGCAAATTTGATTCATTAACATTTTTGTTAAAATATCAAAGTCATAAGAAAACTTTTTAATTAAGCAATTTTTGTATCTTTAAGGAATTTCGTTGCGCTAAAAATTTTAACTACTAATTCACTGTAACTACCTAACAATAGCATACTTTAACAAGATGTTAACGCAATTTTCTTGTCATCGAAAATAAAATAAGGCAATTGTTACGTAAAATTAAATAGAATTAATTATACATAGGGTTAACACAAAGTTACGTAGGCAGTAGACACTCAGAATCGGAATAGTTGCATTTCATTTGATTATATTGATAAAAAATTTCCTCTTAAAAACTTTTATTATAAAAATTACCCTAACCATTGTGAAAAATATGTGGAGATTAAATTTGAAAACTCTAGTTTCTTCAATTCTAGTTTCCGTTATTTGAATTAATACTGAATATTAAGTAATTGCTCTTAGATAAGTACTTGAAACTCTAAATTAAAGATCTCGTAATTTCAACAGAGTGTTAAGTGATATTTCAAGTTCTTTTTAAATAACATTAAAATATTGTCAAAATTTCTATTTTTGTATCTAAAATTTTGATCGTGCATAGAAACCAAATGACAGAATGAAATTGAATATTGCAAAATTGTAACAGTAATACTAATTCTATTATTGTTTTATACTTCTAAGAATTGGATAGCTTCCAGGAAGAAATTTTTAGTTATCAGGCTCTCCATGTTTTCCTTAAACTTAGTAATTTTTCTTGGATAATATTAAACCTTAAATTTTATTTTTCAATACCTTTTATATTCCGAAATAAAGTTTTAACATATGTTACGAGATATGTTATGTAAATTTTGTATTAACTGGTTTATTCACAACTGCGTATCAACTTTTCTTTGCAGTGCAAACTGACCGGTACCGGTCCGTGGATCAAATGGTACCGGGCTGTCCATTTCATTGAAACTAAATTTAAATTCCTAGGTTTATAACCCAAATTAAAAATATCTGTGTTCCATTAAAATTTTATTTGTTTAAAAAAAAAAGAGCCCCTGAAGATAGTGACATAAATTTTTTTATGTTTGTAATGTATCGTCTCCGATTACCCCCATATGGAACCGTCTTATTGCAAGGGAACAAGGTCAGGGTTCTCATTTATTTAACGTTCTAGTAAGTTAAAATGTTAAATCACTTAATATTTATTTTTTGGTGTAACTGTATTTTGTTTTGAAGGCTTGTTTAAATACAATTAAATTAAAATTAATTGTATTTAACAATTATTGAGTGCCCTCCCCCCAGCGGACGCGGTAAAATTATCAAACGTTGACAGGTCCGCGGTGATAAAAAGGTTGGGGAACACCGTTCTAGACTACTAGAGCAGTAATTGGCTATAAAAATCTTAATCAAAATTTACAGTTTTATACATTTAAATAATTTTGTAAAATTTTAGTGTTTCGATGTTGTGCTTAGAATTTAATTTTCGCTTAAATCTCTGGCAACATGAAATTTGAAAATTGCGTTTAAGTGTAATTGCGGTTTACTTTCTTGAAATTCACTTTCTTGAAATTTTCTGAATTGCTTATGCTTGACCTACAAAAATTAAATTCTTAACATTATGTTTACCTTGTATAAAATTGAGTTTTTGTAAAATTGTTGACTTTCAGACTTATTGAATATTTCATTTGGGGATAAAACAATAAAATTGAACACTTTAATAGATTTCTGTTCATTTCTAATTTACTGACATACTTTTGTTCATGATTCATGTCTATCTATTTATTGTAAGTAAAATGTTAAATTTGTATAATGTAATTTATGTATTATTCCAAAATGTTTCTTCCTTAAAGATATCAAAAATATAAATCAGCAACGGTTCATCTTGTGTGGTGTAAAACTATGAATTTAATAAATTTTGTATGTGCATAAGTGTTTGTTTTTATTCAAGTAGAAAATCGTATAGTATTTCACTGCAGAGTAACAATTATTAAGTTTCGTGATACACTTAAACGAAATTCATGTATTTCACAAATTCGTGCAGTCATTAGTTAAATGTACAGAAATTTTTCAGCTCATAAAAAAAAATTTTTAAGTAAAGAAAAATGCGTAGTTAACATGCAGCAAGCAATTGCTGCGAGTTGAACCAATACCTCTTAGAAGAGAGGCCTCAGCACTGGTGACCATAAACAAAAGATTTGTTAATAGTCCAAACGTAATAAAATCTTTATTATCCTCCATTTCGCAGTGTATGCTTGTGTCTGACTACTAAATTGATCCGTGATCAGGCCTCTCCTTTTCTAGGTGTTGTTTTAACCCTTAAATACATAGTGACGTACATCTGCATCATGTGCTTAAAACCTCGTATCTTTTTGATAAAAATTACCAAAACTATAGTTTCCGAACGCAACGAGAATTACACTTCATTACTTTGTGTCATAATTTTCATTTTTGGTGTGATAAAGGAGTACAATTTTGTTTTGGCGGGAGTAGCGAATTGTGAAAATTTTTTAAAATTTATGTTTGAAATATTATTGCGCGCAGTTTCAGCAGTAGTTTTGTAGAACTCGAAGTCATTTTCATAAAAAAGAAATCTTTTTAAAAAATTAAATCTTAGCGTTGATTCTTTACCCACATGCGGTTCTTATTACATCGATTTCCCAGGTTATTTTAAGCATTTATTAAAAAAAAATTATACAAAGAGTAAAGATATTTTTGACTAGAACAGAAACCTCGAATTTCGAAAATAGTGTTATGTTAACAGAAGTAGTTATTTCTTTTAAATCGTTAACTTAAATGTTAAGATGCAACTCGAAGATAGTGTTAAGCAACTGTTCTTTAAGCAAATTAAGTAATGACTATTTTACTAAAACTTAAATATTTTTTTCATTAAGAAACTTAACAATGCATTGGCTGAGATAATTTTTTTACCATACATATTTCCGTGTACTTCATAAAATTGAGTTTAAAACAGGGATTTATATTTTTATAAACATAAATTTTTTAAATGTTTTCAGTACTGCGGTAATAATATCTTCAGGGCTGTGATAATATGTCCTCACGCGATTCTCTCAACACGGCTTACAGTATAACATATAAAATGAGCCTTTCCAACACTAGAGGCCAAAGATGATAATGTATATTTTCTTCCAACAACTACATAAAATACTATCCAGTGTCAAAAAGATACTTTCACTTTTTGTAAGAGATATGACACTTTATACAGTGTGCTTCATAACGATTGCCCTTTGTGGATATTTGAAGAACTTTGCCACAAAGGAAACGAAAAGTATACATTCTTTGAATCACATATTAACATATTAAAAAAATGGTTAAAATCCCTTCATTTGCTAACATACTCGAAAAGAGAAAGAAACAAAAAATCTATCGAAATCACACGAATTACAACTGACGAAGGCGTCAATGAATTTTTTAGAACCTGCATAATGAGGAAACAAAAATATTAAATGACAATTATTAGGAATTCCCTCTAAGTATCATCAGGCAACAGTTTTAGTATTTTTCAACCGACGTTTCCTGATAGAGATTCAATAGATTTCAGCAACGTTTTTTCTTCCCTTTGTTATAAATTTTAAAATCCTTTATGTGCATACTTTTTTTAACTTCATTTTTAACAAAAATTTAAAAAATATATAAATTGGGTGATCATTGTAGTCCTGGGTGTACCGGATAAATCAATTGTCAAACAAGCTTTTTTTTTTTAAACAAAAATATTGAAATATCTGTGGTTGAAAATTAAAAATAACTTAGAATAAACATTAAAAATATTTATAATTACCTGTAATCTTAAATTTTTATCATCAATATATGTAACGTACAAAAGAACTTTACGGCTATCTTTCAAAAATCCTGATGGAATATTTCTCGTCAGTTCTCCTTCCAACACCCAGCTATTGTTTTTGGTAAGAGTAAACGAGTAGCCATTGTAATCTTTTGGGAAATAACAAGATGGTACACCCAAATAAGAAGAATTAATCAGATCAAAATCAGAAACACCGAGATCAGATGATGGATTATAACAGCAACCTCTCTTCAAACATTCAGTTTCTGTTATTGGCCGGTCCGGATGGCAATCGAATTTCTCTGAATCGGGAATATTCTCGCAATCTTCTGGTAAAGAAGGGTTTGATTCATTATGTATTGAAAAAGTTCTACCATTTATTATCCAAAATGTAAATGTACCCAAAAGGCCAGCAGTTATTACAGCTGCGATTAAAAATATAACTTGCCTCTTTGTCAGTGAGCGATTTTGTAGCACAACTTCCTCTTCGATTGTGTCATCACTTTTATCTCTCATTAAGGGTTCCATACTTAAAATTATTAAATTTTTTTAAGAACAAACATTTTAAAAAGCATCTTTCCATACTGTGCGTTTGTACTTTTGTTTTGGCTTATAATCATTCAAAAATAGCATATCACAAAAGAGATAAAAATTTTCATTATCTTCAAAAGATTGCAGGGGAATGCTATATGATTTTAATCAGCTGAATTGCTTCACTATTTATTAGAATCCAAACATTCAGATATCAGTTCTATTCAATTTTTTTAGAAAACATTTTTCGTCCCCCCTATCACTTGGTTAAAAGCATAATACATTCCTCACACTTTTTTTTTGTAGTTAATTAATATAGTTCCTTAAAAAGGCCTTAATATCGAGGCATTGCCATTGTTCGAAATAGAACAATACCTTTTTGATTATACTAAATCTATGGTCTTTAAAATAAAGGTCTGAATATCATTTTTCTTTACTAAACTTAATTCATGCTGCAGCTACTAATGAGAAAAACATGCAAAAACAATAAGATACATATAAAATAAAAGTTTGCAAGAAACAATCAGTTAGAAAAATGATATCTTAGTGAAAAAAACAAAACAAAAAATGCCATCTTTGTTTTACGGGTAATGCAGCACATTCTTATTCAAAGTATCATGGTTCGTAAAGAGAAACTTAGGTTTTACCAATTACAAAAATAGAAATTTAGAAGGAAGAAATGCGTTCTAGTTTTATGGGTAACGCAACACACTCTAAGTATCACTGTTAACCTTCGAAAGTTTATGATGTGATGCTTCCTAATGTTATGAATATACATTCTTTATATTTGTATAATTACATGCTTCTCGACTCAATAAATAAATATATGCCTTCTGAGATTGCTATAAAAAACTAGACCTTTCCGGATATAATTTTTTGATTATACTTATTAGTTTACGGTCAACTAAAAATCTTCAAAATTTAGTTTTTTTAAAACTTACCTTTAATTAAAGCTGCTAATGAAGCAAAGTAAGATAAACTTTGGTTTTACTAATAACAGAAGTGGAAATTTGAAAGAAAAAAAAAAGCGTTCTAGTTCTATGGGGTTACGTTGCACATTCTTATTCTTAATGGATACACCGAGCATAACAATTTTCCTTTAAAAATGTATGATTTTATAGCCAAAATAAATCTATTAGCCAAAAGTACAAGGATCAGATGAAAATGCTATATGCTGAAAACAAAGGGAGTTTTTATTATTTTTTTCATCCACAGAATCGTTTGAAAATCGTTTAAGTAAAGAAACGAACGTCTTATTTTTAGAAAATATATGTTTCTAGTCTTACGCAGACGAGTAGTATAATAGAATATTTTTAAATAAATTTTAAACATATCAAAATCATGCAAAGATTAGAGGCATCAGAAGACTAAGTGACATCTAAAAATTATAACTGGAAAGATCAGGTTTATTAGTTCTCTAAGAAAGCTTATATTTATTTAAATTAAATAAATAATCCCAAGAAACTGAAGCGGTAGGATATTACCTGATTAAAAACTTCAATCGTTTCAAAAATATATAAATGGAAAATAAAAGTCTACATGTTTCAATCGCTCGAAAGCAAGCTCCCATTTTCAAGGCTGGCCTGACGGAAGAAAACAGATAGAACAAAAGGGATTTGAAATATAAAAAGAAAAGTTGCCAATTAAAAATGGAAAAATAAAAGTGATAAACAAGACTAAAACAACTACAGTAGCCGAGAAAGAAAAAAGATGAGTAGTAAATCAGGGTAAATCAGCATTAAAATAAATAAAACAAGATTCCTGGACATTAAAGATTAGCTGTTAGGGGAAATAATTTTGGCATTGTCGAAATTTAAATTATGCCCAAGATTTCAACAATGTGCAGCAATTGATGTTTTCTCGTATCCTTGATAACACACATATCTATCGTGTTCCTTAAATCAAAATTTTACGCTTTTCTAGTTTGTTCTAGTTAGTAAATAATGACAAGGAATGTGGTAAATGCCCCAGTGATTATTAAAACTAATAAGATCTTTAAGAGGCTTAAATTTGATTTTGTTATTAGAAAAAAAAAAAAAGATTTTAAAACCAAAACGGAAAACAAAATATTAGCAATTTTTTATTCTATTGCAATTATAAATAGTTATTATAAATTGTTATCAAATATTAGCAATTTTATAACAAACGGGAGAAAAATCGGTAAACTGTTAACGGTAAATGATTGACTGTTATTTTCTATTTTTATATATTTGAAGCGAATCAAGTTTTTAATTAGGTATTATATTTATTTATTGAACTTTGAAACATATATTTATACAATATAAAGAATGTCTACATTTTTAATGCTATGAAGAGCCTAAAACATACAAAATTATCAATCATATTTATATTAGATATATAGTTTTAGCTCGCATACACTTTAAAATTATTGTATATTTCTTTACTCCTCGAAATTTGTTTTAAGCTAGATTCAAATGAAAAAAGGACATTTGCGGAACATTTCTTTAAAAAAAATCTTGTTCCAAAACCATGAACATTAAAGCACAATCAAAGTTGAAATAACTAATTAAACAATCCGACAGATAAGTGATCTTTAAAGATGAGAAAGAGAGATCAAGAAACACATAGATGATATATTCCGACAATATTTAAAAAGACAGCGAAATCGCAATTTAGATAAAATCTTAATTTCTTTAAATATGCGAGCACTAAAAATTTTCACTGCATGATTATCGGGTCTAAAATATCATTGAAATTATTTAAAGCATACAATATAGTGATCAACGGCCGGGATAGCCTGGTTGATAGGGTGCTGGGCCCCTACTCAAGAGGTCGTAAGGTCGATCTCCACCGACCGAAGATTCCCCTTGGAATAAATGGTGATTTCCGCATGTTAAATCTGTCTGGTCACAAAGTCCTCCATGTTTCCATAACAAATCATGCTTCTGGGGGTGCTGAATGGGAGATTGATCTTTCTCTGGTTCAGGTCAAAATTGCAATCTGTGGCTGAATGAATGAATTTTTGAATGGAACAGCCTTATAAACGGGTTGTGACGTGTATGTGTCTGAAGTCGTATTCTTGTCTATAGATGACACCACTGATAAACAAAAAACGCACCCTGTGCCATAAATACGTTTGGTTATACCAAGCAGGATTGCTGGATTGGCAAGTGGGATTAGAAACAGCAACACTGGTGACCAAAATCGTTGTAAATCAAATTAACTGAAAAGTAAAATGTCAAAGCAAAAAATTATGCTACCACTTTACAATTTCATATAAATAAATGACTAAAATAAGTAAAGCTGACATGTATGAACAAATCACCCTTCGAGCATCGAATTTCACCGAGTGAAGCGACGAATCCCCTTCAACGTGCTGACTACCGATGAAGAACGTTTTGAGTTCACGCGGAATTCGGCCAGCCAACTTTACACTAAAGACGATATAGATGGAAAGATCGACTTCTGGGAAAGCCGAATTCGAGTAAAACCCGAAAATGCCGACCAATACAAGTTCTGGCTTCGAGCCTTCCTGGACTGAAAGAATGAGCTCTTCCCTGAGGAAACTGCCGTAGAATCTACGACGCCACCCGAGACAGAAATGCCTGAGAACACCGACACGCCAGCGGAGCCCTCAGTGATAGCACCAATACCCTACCCAGAGACTACGGAGACTACTCCTGAAACTACAGTTGATCCAGTCAATATGGAGACGGATCATGAACCAGTACCAGAAACCAAACCACAGAAAGAGTCTGAGTCGGAACTAAAGGAACCCTCAACCAAGAGACGAAAAAAGAAAAAGATTCCCACTGCCAAGCCAGAAAAGAACGACATAGACTCTCCTACGACTACTATACAGCGAGAAGCCTCAACTACAGCCCAGGCCACAGATGAGACCTCCCCTGCAATATCTGATCAGACTGATAATCTACAAATTAGTAGAAATCTAAAAATTCTCATCAGAGGACTAACTCCAAACACTGAGATTACAGATATTGAAAAAAGCCTGCAAGATTTGAGACTACGCCCAATCAGAGTTGAACAGCTGAGAAGAAGGCGGGGCCATGAGTGCAAGCTCCTCCCCCTTTTTCTAGTCATTCTCATAGACTCTACTAAGCACCGAGAGATCTTCAACATCACAGAACTCCTGGACTCACCACTTAGGATGAAGAGATTTCGTGGCGGCCGCCACGAGATACAGTGTTATAGGTGCCAAAAATTTGGGCACACACTAAGATCCTGCAACGCCGAGCCAGCTTGCATGAAATGCGCCGACGCGCATTTCACGTACTTATGTACTAAACCTAAATGCGAGCCGGCTAAATGCATCAACTGTTCCGGTGAGCACCCGGTCTGTGTTTCAGGCTGCGGTGCAAGACCCGTTAAACAACCGAAGAGAGAACCCGCCCAGCCTAAGAGAGCCTCAGACTCAGCATCCAGATTCCTGCACATCACCAAAGAGTTGCAGCAACTCCTGAAAGATCAGGAACTCGTCAGTCTTCTGAGATCACTGCTAGCAGAAAAGACATAGACACAGTCATCTCCCTCCAAGCCACCACCCTGCAAAGACGTCCACAGCCTTCCTGTGGAAATTTACTACATCTTTTTTAAAGCCAATAGTCACAGTTGCCTAAGGGCAAATCTCATCAAATGAAAAAGTGAGATGCCCGCTTCGCGGGCAGGTACTTTGCATCATCATATATCAAGTCAAAGGCATGTATGAAATAGAATACGTTAAAGTAAGGGGAAACTTTCTAAGTTGAAGCCAGTGGGCTGTAGTGGACTTCCTTTTCAAGATTATTGATAAAAAAAATATTTCACCCCATAAACCTTTGCTTAGAATTGTCTTTGGATAGACGAACTTTATAATTGTGTGCAAAAAAATATTTGGTTAAATTTTTTAAAATAGTTTTCATTATATGGTGAAATACGCAAAAAGTAAAATTAACATAAAGGGTTCCAAACTTTGGACCGCTCTCCTGACCAAACTATTGGATCCATATTTCTTAGATTGCGGCTACCCCTTATATTTTGGGGTAAAAGAAAGAATCCGTTGGAAAAAGGTATGTTTATTCAGAGAAAGTACGTTTTTGTGTCCGATTTCGTAACTTAAATTATCGTCTGCACTAATTAATTAGCATATTTAGGGTCACTCTCTCAAGCCATTACGATTGAGTCCTGGAACGTGAAAATCCGATCATTAGATCAAAAGTTATTTAGGGTGGCCCGTTTATTTTTTTTTACGCACTGTACATTACACTAAAATTAGGAAGATAAGAACAACGGATTTATAGTACATAAAATTAATTTGCTTGAATTCGTTCATAAAAACTCAAACCAAGCAACAACAAAAAAATTAGGTGCACTTTATTATTTACAGAGATATTAAAAACATAACGTAATAATATATAACAGACATAATAAAATACATTATTATTTTTACTTCTTAAAAGTTATTACAGGAAGCATATATGGCACATAAAAATATTTTCCATAAGAAATATTTTGATATATACATGTCGCAGAAATATTTTTTATACGAAATATTCTCATATACTTTGCATTCAAGTAGCATACATAAGTAGCTAATGAATTTAAAACTACGAATTCATATAAATAAATGTGGCACTAACAAAAAAATCTTTGACTAATAATATAATTATGTTTGCAATTAATTGAAAAAATTATATGAATAATTCTATAATGAATAATTCAAGTAATACCACAATACTTTAAGTATAATTAATCACAGTTAAATAAGGCATGTATTGGCCACGCTATACATTTAAAAAATGTTATTTTTACAGTTCTCTTAAAAACTCTGTAAGAATTCTAGAGCTTCTTGCATTCTTCAGTTGTTATTTTGTTCCAATTATCCTTTTATTCTTTTAGTTCCATGTAACAACCAACTGTTCTTTAAGAGAAGATCCTTTGGCAGTTATAGTTAAGGTAGTCTGCAAACGAAACAAATAATTAGTAAAGCAGGAGGAAAATTGTGTTTTGAAAAATTAAGAAAAATGTATTTTTGCAATCTGAAGTACAAAAAACGTTAAATTAAGATAGCGTGCTTTTATGCTTTTAATACTTTCATCACGCAATTATTATTTGAATTTTAATCAACAAATGTCTGTAATTATGCAATAAAATGTAAAAAACGTCTACAAACCTTAATTTGAAAAAAATGTATTTTTTTAAAATTTTATATAAATTTTCAAAAATAGTTTTATTTATTTCAAAAATAAATAAATGAATAAATAAAATAAAAATAAATAAAATGAATAAGTAAATAAACAAAAATAAGCAAAAAATAAATAAAAATAAGCGAATAAATAAATAAAACAAAATTAAACAAATAAATAAATTCAAATAAAAAATTTAACAAATCATTTTTTTTTTACTTTTAATATAATAATTAATTTAAAACAATCTATTAATTTTTTTCATGAATTGGGCAAAAAAGGATACGAATTTTAGAGCTAATTTAGAAGGGAATTATGCAATATGTAGTTTTGAACTCTGTTAAAATTTCTATTATAATAATAACTATTATTTCGTTTCAGATGATTTTTTATTTTTAATTAGAGCTACGGTTTAAGTAAACGAAACTCGATGCAAAATCGCTCAATTGTAAGCTTTAGTGTAAACCTTATGATGAAGTTTGATATATAAAAAAAATATTCAGGAAATTAATTTTTTAAAAAATTAGTTTAATTAACAAAAAATTTCTTACGCACCAATGAATTATTTATAAAATATTACTCTAACTTTTCGAATCATTCTAATAATTAGAATTACACCACGAAAATTGAATTAAGCAGCATTATATTAGAAAATTTTACTTTGTTTTCTCCAAAAACTGAAAAATCTGTTGGAAGAGCGAGCAAAATTACATTTAAATAAAATTACTAAACCAGCTGAAAAAAGATTTTTTTAGCTCAGTAACGACGGAAGAAATGTATTTTGAGAAAGAACAAATTACAATCAAATTATAAAAAGTGTTTCGTAATCATCACTCTCAACATATAGGAGGTAAAAAAACTATATGCATTAAAGGCCACAATTTTTTATATTTAAGCGAGGAAAATCAATAATATTATCAAAATTTGCCGAATCATTGATGACGAAGATCACATAAAAATCTCCAAAAACTTTTTGATTGCAATAGAAAACTGTGGCCGCGATGGCTCAGGGGATAGAGCGTTCGCCTTCCAATGAGGCAAACCGGGTTCGAATCCCAGTCGATACGAATTCCGCATCCGGCTTGCACTGACCACAGTACTGACGTGAAATATCCTCAGTGGTAGACGGATCATGGGTTAGAGTCCCCTTGCCGTCAGGCTAACCGTGGGAGGTTCTCGTGGTCTTCCTCTCCATGTAACGCAAATGCGGGTTAGCTCCATCAAAAAGTCCTCCACGAAGGCAAATTTCTCCCAATACTCGATCCAGGAGTTCCCTTGTCTTCTGGATTGGGTTCAAAATTACAAGGCTACGGAGTTGAACATTAGTAGCCGTAAACCCATTAAGTTGGGTCGGCTGTTCAACGACGGTTATAAAAAAAAAAAAAATAGAAAACTGTGGGGTGGAGAAAAGTAAATATTAGAGAGCCTTTCTTAGTGTTTGTCTTGCTTTAATCGTAACGCTAACCCCTTTCGTACTCTTAAGAGAGATAGTCATTTGGAGGGGAGTTTTTGCGCATGTGGTATAAAGCTTAAATAGCGTTTAAGTTAGCGTTGAAGCAACCATAACCCTACACAAAATCTCGATATTAACAAAATTAAATTCTTATATCTAGTAAACGTATTTATGTGCTGTGATGGTTTTTGATAGAATAAAAATAAAAGTGTTAAGAGCAACCATAACTCTACGCAAAATCTCTTTATTAACAAAATTAAACACTTATATCTCGTAAACGTCATATTTTTAAAGCGAAGGTTTTTGATAGAATAAAAATAAAAGTCCTAGGAGAAACCATAACCCTTTACAAATATCTCTATTAAAAAAATTAAACCCTTATATCTAGTAAAAGTCATTTCTTTTAATGTGAAGAATTTTGATAACAATAAAAATAAAAATGTTAGGAACAGCCATAATCATATGCAAAATATCTCTATTAACAAAATTGAACCCTTATATCTCGTAAAAGTCATTTCTTTAATGAGAAGGTTTTTTGATAGAATAAACATTAAAATTCGTATAATTTTAAGACTTTTCACGATTTTGAACGTCCAATATTACCCAACAATAATAATAAATTAACTTACTTCATTATAATCAAACTTTGCAGCTTCCTGTCCATTGATAGTTACTTTAATTGGCCTTTGATTTACACCAAATACTCTGATTACGTTTAGGTTTATCAAGCTATGGAACTGATGCTCGATAATGGTATTATTGAATGTGTTCTAAGAAATAGAAAATAGAATTATATTATAGAATATTTATTATTATATTATAGAATAGAATAATAGAATATTTATTTCAAAGAGTCATAAAAAAATATTTCACGCTTTAAATATAATATGGTAAAAGCTAGCGTTGAGTGATCGAGGAATTTTAACATCCTGATATATCACCAATAAGTATCGATATTTCACGCAGTCAATATTTTTGCTTTTCATATGAAATTAAAGACAATATCGTTTTCTATAAGATTTATTTAACCCGGACTCAGGCCGCAATTTCGATGAAACCACGATACAGTCAAAAGAGCAGTAATGCCATGCAGGCAGACTCTCAGGCACCTTATAGTCACGAACGAGTGAAGAGTCACTAAACGTCGAAAAGCAGAAAAAGGCCGGCGGACGATGCGAAATCTGCGATACGAAAATATTTCAGATCTGTTAAAAAATTTCATACAACAAAAGAAAAGAAAATGCTTCCCATTTGTAACGCTCGTGATATTGTTGTCGATAAGGATTGCAACATTATCGATATATGGGTGATTCTCACGAAATATGACAATTCGGACCAAAAAATTTCTTCAAATTTAAAGTCGTCAAAATAATCTAAAATTTTTTTTTGTATACTTCTTTAGTTACACTTATTAATATCTTACAGACAGCAATGTAGTTTATTGATATTTGTTTGGGGAAAAAAAAATAAAATAGAAATTCACCAAATCTTGAAAGCCAGGAAAATGACATATTAGCTTAGAAGTTTAAAAAACAAACATTTTAAGTTAATAGTAAGTAACTCAACTTAAACCTTTATGTTAGATGGACCATAAATTGCTTAAATTAATTCTTTTTATCCACTGTATAAAGAATCAAAAATTTTTTTTTTTGCTGATATGTACAGAATAAAATTTTGGATAATAATTAATTATTCAATAAATAAATGACTTGGATTACATCCAAGCATATTACAATCGTACATAAACTTGGTATTAGGTTAATATTTGCTTTCCCTCCTTACAGTATTAGCAGTTTAAAAGAATTTCTGGTAACACTTCAATATCCTGGCATTCATAAGCCAGGATAATGACAAATTCGCCATTTTATAGCATATAACTTTACTTTAATTAAATATTTTGGCCTAAGACGTTTATATTCTGCAGAAAACAACAGGATTTCTTAAAATAACTCAGATAAATCTATGTAGTTTATGTTATTAATGGTTTCAAGAAGCCAGGAAAATGACAACACAAAAACCTACTCATTTTGAAAAAATTTTTGAAATAGATTTTGAACCAGAAAATTGGCTCTTTATTCATGCAACAAGACATGTTCATATAGGAAGGTATCTAATCAATCTATTTACATAAGATATTGATTGCCGGCTCTGTCTATTTTGGTTATACACCACTAAATAAAAGTAGACAGGAAAATGACAGATTTTCTTGGGACAAAAAAATTATTGACAGAAAAAATACATTTAAACGAAATTTTTGCAAATAATACCCTCTGCGTATATTCTAGAGATGCTTATACCTGTTGAAATAAAAAAAAATAAATATTGAAAAATTTATAGGAAGTTTTGAAGCTAGTTAGTATTGGAAACATTGCTTGGGACATGCCAGGAAAATGACATTTTGAAGTTCAATTAATTTTTTAACTATACAAAACAGTCAATGCTAGTGCAAAGTCATTTTAAAATGCTGACAGCAATGCTATTTAACAATTTTTTTTAAAAAAAAGTTCTTTTAGTATTCTAGTATTAGATCTTGGAGCAAGGGACAGTGAATTGTCATATTTCGTGAGTATCACCCATATATCATAAAAGATAGTATTTATTATATATCCAATGAATATATAGTATAATTTCGTTATTTAGATGGTTTAAAAAGAGTACTTTATATCACAAGTACATTGCACGCATTTAATAAAAATGTTGCAAAAATGATGTATACCTACTAAATGTTAGATTGTCTTACCTTAGCAGCTGTGAATTTATTTAGGTTGTAAACTCCCTTCTTGTATGTATCTGAAGCAAAATTAACAAGAGTCAAAAGAAATTCATTACACTCAATGATGTTATACAGTAAAATTAATATTTAAAAGAAAAGTTTTTCAATTTAACTAGGGAACTCTGCACCTTGATTACTTCACATCGACCGTCAGTGATTGACTATAAACAGATTGTTACATTAAAATCAAAAATTATTTAATTAAAAATTTTTTATCTTGATGAAGCAGATTTGGTTCTATGGATTTAGTTTTCGATTCTCTTAGGATAAAATATAAACTTAATAATTCTGTTCGGATACTATTGCAATTTCTATCCACAAGCCTGTTTTTTTTTCTGAAGTAAGTATTTGGTTCTTACTTAAACTTTCGAAATATATTTTCGAAACTTTCGCTTAAGAGATTATTTAGTAAAGTTGTCATAAATTCATTCTTAATAATGAATATTAATTCTTAATAATGATTACTGAAAACAAATTTTTAAAATATTCAAATGAAAATAAATTATAAAAAGATAACTTAGGATAATACAATGGAGAAGTTCTCTTCCAATAATTTCCTTGAATTTTTATAGCTGCAATTTTTTTTCAGCCATTGAAACTTCATGGCTGAACTTACTTTTTCATTTTTTAAAAAATGTCAGATCAGTAATAGAGGTGAAAGAGAATTTGCGACAAAAAGTTTCTCCCATGGTATGGCGTCCTCTTGAGTGAAATAAATGAATAAATGATTTTTCTTACAATAATTTAAATACCATCGTTTTATTGTTGTTTGATTATTTTGGTTAAATATGGTAAAATGACGATATTTTATCATTTTTTCGGAGAAATTTCTAACACTGGGGGATCATAATTATTTGTAAAAATTAATTTTATTTATAGATATTTCTCTTAAATCTGTTTATAAAGAACGTTATCAGATTTAAAATATAAGAGAACAACATCATTTGGAGTCACAAGGAAAACTCACTATGCTTCAGCATTTTTTTTTTTAAAAAGTAAAAGAGATAAGAAAATTATTGAAGAGATAAGATTTTTAATTTTGCAATACTGAACTAATTTTATTGAGAACAATTTTCTAGCAATGATTAAAAATATATTCAATCAGATATGGTTACCTAATGAATCTCCATCGTCCCAATAAAATTCTCCGGAAGCCTCTTGTTTATCATCCAATGCAACTAATATGTCAAACTCATTTTCACGACTAAAAGAGAAAAAAACAGAGGATATATATTTCTTTTTAACTTTGAATAAGTAAATTCAATGTTGTGATGAATGCATAAGACAAGGAATAACACATCAAAGGTATTCGGATGATTTGACCCATGTTAAAAAGGCCAAAAATAAGACTTCTCACTTTTACCCTTCAAGTATCAAGAGAGTAGTGATTTGTGGTTAAGAGTGATCAAGAAAGTAGCTGAGCAAAGAAAAAAAAATCATCAATCACGGATAAAACTTAAGTCATTTGAAACCTGGAAAAAACACACAAAAAAACGAAACAAATAGGGTGCTCCGATACCTGTGGAGAGCATCAAGTCAGGTAGCAGAGAGTCATCAATTTTATGTCAAAAATACGTATATTTCACTTTTAAATTTCACTAAGCATTAATAAAATTTACGTAAAACTAAAACGTCGAATTATAGCAAAAATAGTTATGTATGTTTATGTAAACAAATTCATTTCTTTTACGAATATTTTACCAACTACTTTTTACTAGGTAAGAATGAGTGCATTAGTTTTTTACATAATATTTACGTCAACAATACGTCAAAAATTACACAATTTGAAACGTTGAATTATAGCAAAAAATGGTTATCCAAGAAACAGAAAATTTGCTTTCAAACCCAAATTTAAATTTTAAATTTGCTAATAATACATAGAATGCACAGAATCATTTTTATACTAAATATTCTTTCGTCAATTTTTCGTAAAATATACGAAAGCAATCTTACCGAAGGGTAGTTGGTAAATCCATTTCGTTAATATTACGTAAAATATACCAAAGATTTTTTCCTCCAAATATCCCAATGGTAATAACATTCTGTCAATATTACGTTGTTGTTGTTGTTTTAAATGCTACTTGCCACACGGGATAGCCTGCTTGGTGAAACCGAGCAAATTTAAGGCAGAGTGTGCGTTTCTTGTTTTTCAGTGGCGCCAAGAATTCGTCTTCAGCCACACACATGTCACAGCCCGTTTTATAGGGCGGACCCATTTACACATCCATTCATTCATCGACAGATCGTAATTTTGACTTGAATCAGAGAACGATCGATCTCTAATCCAGTACCCCCAGAGGTATTGATTTGTTATGGGAACTTGAAGGTCTTTGCGACTCGACAAGTTTAACGTGCACCAGTCACCATTTACTACACGGGGAGTCTTCGGCCGGCGGGGTTCGAACCCACAAACTCTCGGACATGGGGCAATATTACGTAAAATTTACGTACGTATAAAGCATATTGATTTTACCAATTTCCCCAAAATTTACGTTTTTACGTATCATGCTACACGGGAAATCTATAAGGCATTTATTAGATAATAAAAACCCAACAAAGATATCGAAACCCTTTTCCCTCCTTCTTTACCCAGACGATCGGAGAAGCATCACAGGTTAAAATTAATATTTCGTTAAACTTACCAAAAGCTCAAAAAATTATACAGGAGGGTTGACCGTATGTGTAAATTTGTAAGTTTAAATTCTAGAATCGTTTAATATAGCTTAAAATGAAATTTAATTTATTTAATGTGTATCAGCGTTGATCGTAGTAAAAGAGGCCATGAGTAGATAACAATTTACCTTCAGAAAAGCTACTTTCTAGTTGATAAATAAATTTAAAATTGTAACTATTGCATAGAACAAAAAATATAGTAAAGATATTTGGATGTTTCACAACGATACATGTTGACAAACTTGAATGTAGCTTCTTTACTTCAGGAAAAAAAGTTTTTTTTAACTGCTAAATTACAGTTTTTATTATTGAACATAGAATTCTCTAATAGAGATAATAGGATGCTTCATTATGACCCATTGTCATTATAGCAACCATAATAATTGTATAATGGTTAATAAGTTTAGATATAGATTTAAATAGGGAGATTTCACATTTGTACGTTTACTTCCGTATGCTCTCGTACGTAAGATGTGAAGCAACTGCGCGTTAATTTTAGATGCTGCTTATCTTTACGTTATGCTGACGTAATTAACGCTACAAAGACAAAGCTACAGGCACGCTGTTTATAGCTGCTAAATGTTGTTTTCTGTTTAAGTTGACTTTCAAACTAAAAACACGGAAGTGGAATGTGAATTGGAAAAAATGAATCGTGTTATATTGCTATTAACTTACCTGTGTAGTTTAAAGTTATAGTTATTTGCGAACCTTAAGCAGTAACTAAATTTCTCCAATATTCGGCAACAAATCTAAATAAGTCTCATTCTGTATCGTTGATTTCATCAAAATCTACCAAATTTTATAACCTAATTTAATTCATAGTTATTTTTTGAAAGTAAAATCGAAATCTAAAAAAAAAACATAAATGATTGAACCTTTTTCTTTTTTAGTAATCTTTTCAATAATAAATAAGTAAAAAATTATATACAAGTTTTTTTAATTTTCTCAAATCAAAATAAGAGTAAAATAATTCCTCTTTATTGATTTTTAGATATCGATGACTTAGGGCAGTGAGTTTATTAAAAGAACATTTTTAAAAGTGACATTTTTAAATGAAACTGTTCCTTGGTATTTTTTCCATGCAGGTGGCTTACCAGCTTCTAGAATTAACTATAGATGGCAGCTCAATTCATATTATTCTCTAAATGTTATTTCCCCAAAATTGCTTTTTTGAGCAATTCGAAAAGACTTTTAGCTTTATATAGGCCCAAACTCTTTTTATGTTGTTTTTAACTTGAAAATACATGAACAATATGATCACAGAAAAAAAAATTAATTAAAATTTCAAAAGAGGGAAAAACAAACTTTCGCTTTCTAATTAAGTTAAACATGAAACGGAGCAAGGTTTTTCAAAAGCGTTATAATATTCATGTCATATTAACTGTTGATAAATTAATTGTATTATAAAGCATTTGGAAAGTTCGAAACATATTCTTTCTTACAATCATTTAATTTAAAACGCAACGCTATATATTTTTTATTTTTCCAAAGCAATGTAAAATATTTTATTAATTATTTAAAAAAGTTTCTCTTATATTTAAATATGCCAAAATTAAATTAAAACCACTTGTATATAATGTGAAAATTAAATTACAAAACGTTAAGGAAAATGAAATTTTTAAGTAGAGAATGTTATTTGTAATGTTTATCACTTTAGCATCAACATAATTTCCTAAGCATTGACTACATTAAGAACAACTAGCCATAGAAACGAATAAATTGAATTTAATTAAAATTGCATGTCAGCAAGCAAAGCTGCTATCATTTAGATTACGTTAGATAATTAAATGAAAGAAAATGAATATAATTTTAAATGTCAGCTATACGGTGTCTTAGAATGAACGAAACGTAAGTTCTAAAAATTAATCCAATATGTATAAATTAAGATCGAAATATGCAATTAGTTTATAACAACATGGGACCGGTTGTCAGAATTTAAACTATGTTGAATTGCAATAAAGAGATTTTAAATAATTAACGTATTAATTGAATTTTACTATAAAATTGAAAATCAGCTAAGCTAATCATAATCATTATTAGTTCTTGATATGTATTGCTAGAATTTGCAATTGTAAACGTCATAGAGAAAAAATTATTATTGGCAAACAAAATAATAAGAATTGAGTCTTTTAACTTTAATGTTTAAAGAGTTAGAGTTTTATAAAATTAAATATCTTACTAAATGTTTCTGCAAATTTATATATATATATATATAATTGAAAATCAGCTAAGCTAATCATAATCATTATTAGTTCTTGATATGTATTGCTAGAATTTGCAATTGTAAACGTCATAGAGAAAAAATTATTATTGGCAAACAAAATAAGAATTGAGTCTTTTAACTTTAATGAATGTTTAAAGAGTTTTATAAAATTAAATATCTTACTAAATGTTTCTGCAAATTTATATACACACACACACACACACACACATATATATATATATATATATATATATATATATATATATATATATATATATATATATATATATATGTGTGTGTGTGTGTGTGTGTGTGTGTGCGTGTGTGTGTAAAATGATGCAGTCGGACCGAGCAGCAAAACAGACACAGGATTTTAATGAAAGCAGAGTAACTTTTAATACGTCATTCTTTGTTGAGTGGGAGCGAAAAAGTGATGTTAACTCCATTCACGAACAGTCTTTCTGGTAGGGAAAATCTTTCAAAAAGTCCGAAAATGTCTCTATTTAGGGAAAAGAGGGAAACCTCAGAAATTACTCTTGGTTAATTAAATAGATCACGTGATTCCCACGAAGCTTAAAGGGAGAAATGTCTTTATTTAAATTTATGCATAGTAGAGCCAAAAATAGATTTAGAAACAGGATGTGGCTTTTTAAAAGTATGATAAAGTGTTTCGATATGAAATTAATTAGTAATAAATTAGGATTTTTTTTAACGAAGAAACTAACATAAAAATATTAATAGAAGCTTTTTATGTTACATATATATATTCAAAATTAATTTCTTATTACCATACATTTAGTAAAAAATACAAAACTGAAAATAAAATTTAATAGAATAAAGGATTTTTATCCTATTCTTTAAGAGATCATGTTAAAATTAAAAACTTTTCCCGCATTTACCAAATTTTATCACGTATTATGAAACCATACTTTTTGTTAATTTTACCGTAATCATTATCAAAGCACTTCAATAAAAATTACCGAATGTTTTGGTGCTTCCATAGAGACAGATATATGATACATTTTATCATATTCTGGTAGTTTTAAATATACTTTTGCTCTTAGTGTAGATAATTAAACTATTTAAATAATAAAACAGACTAGTATTAGTATTTATATTATGTAAATAATTACCAAATTCATAATTGGTTTATTTTTAACATCAAGTGTATTAACAAGTAAAAAAAAGTAGTTTTGAATACTTTAAAAAGCTTAGAAACTAGTTTAGAATAAAACAGTAAAAGTTTTGAATAAAAATAAAAGAAAATATTAGCGAATCAGAAAATAGTTTATTGAATTCTTAAAAAAAGCTTAAAACCAAGTTTTGAATAAAAATAATAGAAATTCAACTAAAAATTATAAAGCAATTTTTTTTAATTCTTTCTTAAATTTAAATACAGGTTTTGGTGTAAAATTGTAGAAATTTAAATAAAGTACTTTAAGAAAAGAATAACTGAATTAAAAAGCAGTTTTTTAATGCTTTAATAAGCATACCCCGCTAATGTAAAATATCCTCAACAGTTAGATTGATTATGAATTTGAGCCACATTGCCATTGGGCAAACCTTGATAAGTTTTAGGGATTTTTCTCCTTTTGGAAGAAAAATATAATTCAGAACAAAAATGTTTCTGACTCTTCTTTATAAATCAGAAACTTTTTTTTTTTTTAATTCGGATTCAATATTTTTACTTCCTTACTTATAAAACACTACAGCCCTCTGTGAGTCTTGGCCTCTGTGAGACTTCCCCTATTTTTTGCTTTCAACTTTCAGTTTTTCTCCTTCAAGGTGGTTAAATCTTTGGTGGTATCGTCCAATCATCTCTTTTTCGGTCTTCCTTTTAGTTTTGAATTCAAAGGTTTTCAATTTTTTTTCTGATTTCTATTATGATTTAATCTCCCAATGTAACCCAGCCATACCAAACATCTGATTTTAATAAATCGAATTATGCTTTTTTGTCTGATTAAATAGTCCTGTTCACTTTTTTTCTTATTCTCCACTGTGTATTGTTTACTTCAATTGGTTCTTTTCAAAATAACCCTTTCGAAGATTAGTATGCCAATCATGTTGAAAGATTAGGGCCTTATATCAACAATGTCAAAAGAATATTTGTCTATGGTGATAATACTAAATAAAAATAACTTACCTGTCAGCAACCGTTTGAGCAGGTAATTGCAGAGGCAATATATATCCACCTCGGACAGCCAAATTGATGTGAGTAATGTTAGCAGAAAGCTTTTTATACTCAGCCTTATCAGTAATACGCTTTCCATCATAGAAATCATACCACACAGCTTTGGGAAAATAAGCGTTCACTTCTCTAATGTCCTACATTCAGACAACAATGATGTTAATAAATTTAATATTTTATTTTATTTTAGTTGATATTAAATTTTTTATCAGTTATATTCAGTCGCTTCTGAACTTACCGGATATAAAGCCGGAATTATATAGAGAGCAGGTCCCCAAAGAAAGGCTTCGTCGATACTTAATGCAGTTTGATCGGTAGGAAATCTATTAAAAAAATACATATAAATGAATATAGATAAGATTGAATATTATATCGGGTACTGATTTAGGTATTTGAATTAGACTTATGTGAATGTCTGAATTTAATGATGCTCTAATGTATGTAGTTACTTATATATTATTTCGTTTCTTAATTATGCTGTTAAACCTAAGTCAGACAGATTACCAATTATTATATCGAACAAACATTGTTGTTACAGATTTTAAATAGAATTTTATTTATTAAATATTTTGTATATTGTATTATATTTTATATATATTATATTATATATATATTATATAATATATATTATATTATATATATTATATTATATATATATTATATATATTATATTATATATATATATATATATATATTATATTATATATATTATATTATATATATATTATATTTTGTATATGTATTTTGTATATTCATTTAAAAATTGTGAAAAATTGTTTCATTCTGAAAAAAAATTATAAAATGTTTACAAAAACTGCTAAAACTTTTAAATGTACAATCAATTTATTAAAATTTTGATAATATTTAACAAGTTAAATGTTTATTCAAAAATAGAAAATTGTCCAGTAATATTTGTTAAAATTTATAATAGAACTTAAATTATAAACAAAATTTTTTTTTTACTAAAAAAACTGGATGTAAAAAACATGCTTCTAGCATATGCTAAGTGAGCGATAGCAGTTAAATAGATTGTTCACATTTCAGATTTAAGCAAAAAGCTGCAGAATAATTTTAAAATATTTCGAATTAATTACATTTTAAATTTGAGTAAAAAGCAACCAAATCATTTTAAAGAATTTCATTTTTTTGAATTTTTATTTTTTGAATTAACACACACAGAGTCTAACCAGTTATTATTAGCTTATAGCCAGGCGAAGTTTTTAAGTTTTAAATCCGGCGCATTAAATATCTATTAGAAATTCATCTGAAAATTGTATTGCAATAAAAATATTTATACATTGATTATAATGGTATTTTGCTTAAACATGATTTTGTTAAATTATTTATTCCGTTTTTTTTTTTTTTTTTTTTTAATTTTAATACTTTATCCTGAAACGATAAAAAAAATTAAAACAAACAAATCATTACAATTTTCAAATAAAACGAATGGTTATATGATTATAGAGACATCTCTTTCATTATTTAGATTTTTGCTTTTAAAGCAAAATAGCTTAATCAAATTGTTAATTTTTTCTAATAAATACAACGAAAAAACCCAACAGAAACTATAAAAAAATTACAATAAACTTTATACGGGTTAATTTTTAAAAAAAAAGAAAAACACTTGAACTATTCCATAATAGTAACATGCATACTCGAAAAACAATGGTCGCACAGCTGTTTCACCAAAAACGTGACTTCTATAGAATAGGTAGTAAAAATATGGAAGAAGATAATAACGAGTTCTCAAAGCTTTTTTTGTTGCCTCGAGTACATCTCCACCCAGGAAAGCCGGATCTTGCTCCTAAAAATAGAATGAAAGATAAAATTTTAAGTCCAAACTCAAAAATATTTTTTGTTCCTTTTATAAGAACATAGAGAATATTTAAATTTTTCTTTCCACATAATATCAATATGTTATGAAATGACATTTAGTTAGAAATAATGTATTTTATACGATTGGAAATTAAATTATCTTGATATTGTAAAACATATTAAACATATTTTTCATGCTTTTTTTCATTATTTTGTATTGATTTAGTTCAAAATAAGAAATAAATATTATATTTAACATTTTAATAATGTATGGGTAAGAAATAAAGCACGAAATAGCGATGGTATCTTTTCCTGATTTAAAGATAAAATCTTTCAAACACTGCTCACTTCCTAGCAATATATTTTGAATAATGTGATGATTTGCAGATATTTAGATCTGACAAAAACAGTTATTTATCATTGAAATTTATTTAAGTTGCTAAATGATTGATAAATTTGTGAATATGAATAGAAAAAAGTTTTTCAAGCTACTTTTTCAGGATGTTAGGATTTCAGTACATATATAACTCCCATAATCTAACAGATTGCTTTAGTAAATATTAATCTGTTTTTTATAATTAAAAAATAAGAAAATATATTTTTGCTTGTAACTAAAGCAAAAGAATAAATAAGTTAAAAATATAGAGAAAACGTGGAAAATAATAAAAATTTATGGAAAAAGAAGAAAAAAAAAGCATTAAAATAAAATATTATATTATACAATGCAGAACAGAATGGAAAACAGAAAAATGTAAAAATATAATCTCTTCATCATATATATATATATATATATATATATATATATATATATATATATATATATATATATATATATATATATATATATATATATATATATATATATATATATATATATATATATATATATATATATATGTATCACTATTTTTTTTAAAAACTCTCACTTTGAGAAACATATTTATTGGCAACAACTACAGCAATGTTTCAGCCTATTTTTCAACATAGTCACCACCAGAATTGAGACACTTGTCGTATCGTGGGATCAACTTTTGTATCCGTTGTCGTAGAACTCTGCCGCCTGAGAATGGAACCAGCGTGTGACGAAAAACCTGACACCCGAACACAAAATTCAACGCTTAGGACGCTGTTGGTACGGAAAGTGATGTGCACGGTGTTCTGGGACAGGAAGGGCATTCTGTTCATTGACTTCCATCCACGTGATGAAACAGTAAACGCTGACCGTTACTGTGAAACACTGCGGAAATTGCGACGCGCCATTCAAAACAAGAGGCGTGAGATGCTTACTGCAGGTATCTTGCTCCCAGCGATTTTCACGTTTTCTTACACCTCAAGAAATTCCTGTCCTCCGGTGAGAGTTTTGGCAACGACGAAGAGCTGAAGACGTCTGTCACACGCTGGTTCCATTCACAGACGGCAGAGCTCTATGACAGAGGGATACAAAAGTTGATCCCACGATACATATATGTTAAATCATAAATGAAACATATGATATGTTGAAAAATAGCTGAAACATTGCTGTACTTGTTGCCAATAGATAGGTTCCTGAAAGTGTGAGTTCTTTTCTTAAAAATTTACTTTCTGGATGCGCCTCGTATATATATAGACACACCGGTGTCCTATCTGTATCAAAGGGTTAATATAAAATAAAAATTAACTTTTCACAGTTTGTAGACTATAACTATAAAGAAAATTTTCAAATTCATTTTCCAGCTTACAAACTAAACTTTAAAAAAAATTCTGTTTCTCATTTTTAATATTTTAAAGAAGAAAAGGATAGCAAAAATTCGCCATTTACGGACTTGGTTGCATAAAAATGATTTTCTCTCATATTTAAAATATAAATTTTTTTCTGAATATTAAGGTTATTTCAGTTCGTTTTTTCTAAAGAATCTATGAAGTGATTTTAAATAAATATCTTGTTAAAAACACTAAAAAATAAAATAAATTTCTATAATATAGTTTTGTTCATTTTATTGACTGAAATCTGATAAATGATAAATTTTATCAGTAAACAATACATTTTCAGCACGAGCTAAATTCAATAATCTATTTATACGCTTCAGAATTAAATCATCTATAGATAGTAATAACAATAAACATAATTTTTGAGCTTGTCTATTTTTATATTTTTAAGTTTACTTTTTAAGACTTATTGCGTATTCACGTTTAATACAAAATATTAATTAAAATTAACTTCCAAATTTTGATCTGTTATAAATTCTTCAAATTTTGATCTGTTTACAGACAATAGCTGTCAAAAAAACTTTAAAATTCATTTCCTAAATTAAATGTTTAAAAAGAAAACGGTCCAGAAAATTCTCTTTTTTATTTTTATTACTTTAAAGAAAAAAATAACGACGCTATTTACTGACTGGGTTCTTAAAAATGATGTTGCTGCCAATAGTCATACTTAAGTCAAATGTTTACTGCAAATTCATATTACTGTGTGATGAATTGCTTACATCTTATCAAGTATAGCATCTGTCGCTTACAATTTGTAAATTTTTGCTACTGTTTTTATTAAATAAATAATATCAATAGAAATTATTTAAAATAACTAAAACTCATACTTACTATGGTATCAAAATCGTTATGATTTCTAGAAAATGGGTAAAATGCTCCGAGTGCTTGCCAACGGGCGCACAACTCTTCAGTGGTGTTTTGACGGAATCCACAAATGTCAGAACCAACCATGGGCATGCCATACATGTTGAACACCATCATAACTGCAAAAAGAAGAAAATATGTATGTAACAATACGATACCTGCAAGTGACGTCATGGGGGTATCTTGATCCTGATTGGTTATTGAAACGTGGCTTTTTCTTACGTTAGCAACTGTTCTTTCCATTCTATTTCGAGTAACCTAAGCCCGATAAGTATCAATTCTCTTAAGTGACAAATTTTTCACAAATATTCTTTCACAAAGATTTCAGTTCTTTCCCTATATATTTCTTGCTTAACACAAAGACTGCCATAAAGACATGTAGGACATAAAGAAACAAATTATGCATCGAAGTTGCCAGGTACACAAAACAACACTATATCACGATTTTAATAAAATACATAAACAAATAATAAATCTAAGTTAAGTTAAAGACGTATATTAACAAATTCGATGTTTGATACGGCGCTGTATTTAATTAACTTCCCATTCATTAACATTCTAACTCATATGAAGAAACTTAGTTCAACTTAAACACGCCACTCTGCTAGTTTTCTTATAAGAGAGAAGGAGAGGTATTGGACAACTGGTAGCACAACGGAGGAAAGCCAGTACCATTATGTGCACACAAGGCAACTCTCCAAGTGCTGTCGACGCTCCAATACAGCTCATAGAGTCTCTTAACTTATTTATATATTTTTAATCCCAGTATGTCGAGCTGGCATGTAAAACGTGTCGGGGTTGCCAAACCTCCTAGTATGAGTTGGGTGAAACAATGTTTAATGTACAATGCCACCCTGGAGGTGACAGTACCAGTTCTATGGATCCGGTCTCAAGTACTGCGGGAAAGCGAAAACAAAACCATGTTTTGTTTTTATAGGTTCTTCGTTTCTTAGACAAACTTTCTTTTTCTTTTCTTTAACGATCAAAACTCCCGAGGTTTGCGATCATCCTGACTTATTAAATTAACTATCCAATCCCGTAATTGCTCAATAGCCCTACTGTACCAACCACATTATTATAGTCAATTCCGTCAATCTCTTGTATGTTAAACAACAACGTCTTGCCATATATGACTTTGTCACCATGCTATTAAAATAACTTAATAATATTTAATGCTATATTATGAGTTATGTGTAGGTCATCTAATTATAATCTTATGACAAATTGTATCTAATTTTATATTATCATTCAAGCCGACCGGCCTGCGTAGGGAGCAGGGAACTGTCCTTGCATCAGAAAGGTTCTGGGTTCGAATCCCGGGCAAGGCATGGATGTTTCTTTCTCTCTATCTGTGTTCTATGTCCTTTCTCCTTTGTGTGTGAATGTGACCCACCCTATAAACGGGTAGTGGTAGTGTGATGTGGGCGACGCTGCTCCACCGACGTGGCTTTGCCACAGGTGCCCACTGGGTAACGATAAGAGAGTTAGCAGTTCTGGCACTTTCTGTGGCAAATGGACAATAGTTCCAAGTGCCCACCATTAAAAAAAAAATTATCATTCAATATTATGCAATCTCATGTAACCAATAATATTTTATCCTCCGAAACGTTATAAAATGCAAGCTAAACTGTAACTGCCAACTAATCAATAGCCATTGTAAATAGCCGCAACTAAACCAGGTGAAGCTGCTATAACTATAATCAGTAATTCAATTCAGCACGCACATTAATTACTTCTGATTAAAGCCTTATATCCACGTCTCTGTCTAATTATTAATTTTCATTTAACTACTGTTCTTATTTAATGTAACTAACCTTTTCCCTTCTCGCAAGTCTGGACAAACGGGGTTTAATGGGTCGGTCGGGTTTTAGCTTTGGGCACTAGGTGCAGGGCACCGCACGTATGGCTTCTGAGTGGTGGCTGGTGGTTTCCGTGTCCGACAAGTCTGGGTACTACGAACCTCTGGACTGCTAGGGTAGTTTTCTACGCATTGTCCACGAAAACCAGCTTAGCGGGTCGGTTGGCCACATGCGGTGACCAAGCGATCAGCTGGCGCTGACGTCATAGGTCATAATATAGGTATCTGTGATCTTCTTCTCTTAGTGTCTTCTTCTTAGTAATGAGGTGGAAAAAAAATTCTCTTTTTCATTTTAATATTTTAAAAAAAAATTTCTCGTCTTTTCTCGCGCATTTTATTTCACTTACGACATTAATTCAACATATCTTCCTTTAGCAACAGAATTTTAAATAATTTATCGCAGTTAAAATTTTCCGAAAAGTTATATCATAGTAACTAAATAATTTTAATTATTATTTATGATTGTAAAGATAACATAAAATCAGTTATATTTGTAGCATTTGAATTTCAATGCTACGGGTTCAACAATATTTTCAAGAAAAGAAGGAAAGAAAGAAAAAGAAAATGAACTAAATGTCATTTTTGGTAATAGTATAAGTAAATAATTTTTGAAAATTGTATATGCAAATTCACTTAAAGCATTTTGCCCCTTTATAGAAGTTCTGATGTAATGTTCATCGAAGAATGGGAGCTTAAATGTTTTATTATAAAAATATAAGTGAATAATTAAAATTAAGAAAAAACTCAATAAGACAAAGCATTGTAAGCCACGCCATTCCCGTTTTACCGTGGCATCATCATGTTGAAATATTCGCAATATTTTCTTAATCTTGCTTAATTAAGCTTTTTGATATTAAAAAAAATCTAGTGCATGATAACATTAAAACTTCATATGCTTCAAAAATAAGAAGATGGTAAAAGTCAACACGTTTCTAGCATGCTCAAAAATATGTGCCTGTTTTCGAAACTCGCCAATGAGGAAACCGGAGAATTTTTCTCTTTTGAAATTCACGTTTGACAGGTCTATTTTTGGGGGCTCGAAACGTGTCGAACTTTTACCATCTTAATATTTTTTGAAGCAAATGAAGTTTTTTTTTTAATTTTCAAGTATATCTTTCCGCTTTAGCTTCCTTTAAAAAAACACGCTTCAGTTATTCATTTAAAATCATTTCTGCTCTTAAAAGAACGAGGTTTGACAGTGTTTATGTCAAGAGATTTCTCATATTTCTTTCAATAAAAGAGAATCTAGTTGGAGTCCTTTATGAAGCTGGGGAAGAAGTACTTAAAAGTGGTAGCGTTACAATTAAGTAATATTTAAAACATTTATAGATACTTTATTTGCATCGCACTTGAGCTAGACAATGGGCTATTGGCGAAGATGTGAAAAACATACCTGAGGATGATCCGAAGACACGCATCATAATTTTGATCCTCTGCAGGGGGGGGGGGGGGGGGGGGGCTCCTCCACTTTGGTAGCCCGACGACCTGAACGCGAAAGTCGAACACTTCACTGTAGAACACTTTAACAAGAACCGATACCAAGCAGCCTCGGTCCCTACGAAGGCTGATCAAAGTGTTTACCCACTAGCTTACTGACCGCATCCAGTAATGCTTAACTTTTACTAGGAACCAACTTCTACTGTTGTTAATGTCTACTGGGAGTTCTACTGGGAGCCTTGTTTATACGATTGCAGGACAAAAAAGAAAAAGTAGAAAAAAGGAGAGCGCAAAGCAGTAGTAAAAATAAAGGCAGTAGAAGAAGCAGAGAATTTTTTTTTTAAAAAAGTGGTAGAAGTTAAAGAAGAGGAAGAACAGAAATAGAGGAGAAACATTAAATTACCATCATATGATCTATGATTGACCCTATTTTAAAGCACTAATAGAACTGTTTTAGGTGCTTGACCAATAGATATTTAATTGCCAGGAATAAGAAAAGTGAATGAAAGACAGACCTATACTCAATGCACGACAAAATTTACAATAATTAATTAGTCAATTCATCCTATTACTACTCAAACTACAAAACTGGCATTTTTTAGCATAAAAAAATATAATGTTTATTAAAAACTCACATGGAATTGTGTATCGAAGATCGTCCCAATCAGATGTTATATCACCACTCCAATGGCTGGTATAAGCACCTTGTCCTGCATGTGTGGCACGGGACAACAGAAAAGGGCGTTTATTTCTGATATCCTTCATAGCACTGCATTATAGAAAAAAAATCACGTAACACATTTGGACAAAGGAAATAGAAATTTCAAAAAATGTAAATCCAATTGCATTGGTCAATATTTTATTATTCTTTGAAAAAATTATAATTTTTAAAACACAATTTGTGACTAGAATTTTTTGCATAATTTTTTATAAATTATTAATTAATATTTCTTTAAAATTCATATATATATATATATATAGTTTCAGCTGTTTGTAATGAGCCTAATGTTATTCTGGAGCCTCAAATGGAATAGAGAATGAGAGAATACAGTAATACAGTGAGTAGACTGACAATATCACGGTTTTGGTGATCTACTCTTTATTCCATTAAACGAGCACAAAGATTAGAAATTTAACTAATTTTTGATCTGATGAAAAGTATTTTAGATTTATGTCTATAATTAATATATTAATTAGGTTCTTGAAATATTATTCATGTACAATCAAGTTATGTTCCAATAATCCTTTAATAAAACTAATTTACGTGGTCTTATTTTAATGAATGACAAATTTTAAATTGCCTAAAAATAAGTAGGCTTACTGCAATAAATTTAAAAAAATATCAGACTCATTAGAAAATATTGGAAGCTTCTCCATTTAAACAGTTGCATTGCAAAATGATATCGGCGATTCGCTAAGAACTGAATTTTTTAACTAGCCTACGCATTATACACCAAAATTCAGGTTTTATCGAACGACAGTTAATGAAAAAATATTTTTTTAGCTGACGTTTACAGTTTTGAGAAAAAACAAACCACTAAAAGGAATAGGCAAAAACAAAAAGAATGGGCCCAAAGAATTTCTGGAAGAAAAAAAACATAAAATTGCCTCTAATTTAGACTTTGTAAAATGTTAAAATTGGAAGATATTATTTTTTGAAAAAATATGTGAAGTTTTACTTTATTTTATGTTTTATTTCGTTGCATAATTGCCAAAAAAATTAAAATATTTGTAACATTCTTTTCATAAGGAAGAAAGATCAATTCCTTAATATTTTCACTTTTGCAAGATTTATATAGCTTAAAAAAGCGTTTGCATTAAAATACAGACTTCAGACAAGATGATTAAAAATATCCATTCAAATTTATTTTTTAAAAATAGAAATCGGAGTCTTTAATAAAGTATGTTTCCTTTTTATTTTTTAGAAACCGAGTTTGTTAATTTTCTATAAATTCTAATATGATTAAAAATTTAAGGAACGTTTGAAAAAAAATGTTTATTTGTAAAATATTTTTTTATAAAAGGCGGTAAATTTTTCTAAATTAAAAACTAAATGATTACGAAAAGAATTGAGGGAAAAAAACTGCTATGAAAAGAGATCTGTAGTAATTATACGAACGACATATTTATATTAAGTTAAAGTTTTCATTTTGAAAAACGGTATAAAAAACCACAACCTATAAAAGAAAAAAAATAAGAGTTCATAGAAACTGTTTGATAAGATTGTATTAAATATTTAAAAAAAGGCCGTAGCTTTACTTTAACTTTAATTTTTTTAAATATTTTGCGTGAATTAATTCTTATCATTTTGTCTGTTTATGAGCACATTGAAAAAACATTAATGCAAAGTATTCAAGCATTTAAAAATTTAATTAAAAGGATGGTTGAAAGCGCCAAGAAAATGTTTCGTTCATAAACTTAACTAGAGAACAAATGATTAGTTTGCAAGTATTTAAAAATCCGAAAACAAGAAAATAAAACTTAAGCAATTAAAGTAAAATAAAGATAAAATATATAGTTGCGAGAAACTGTTATTTTAAATCATATAGATATTTTTAAAATTCCATTTATAGTTCATACAATAATTAGTAAATATGAATTTGTAGTTAAAAAAAACTTCTTTACAATAATTTCTAAGTTTTATAAGAATCTCCAGATGACTAGACCTAAAAGTATTCATACTCAGTACTAGATTTGAAACAAACGAAAAGAAATTTCATGCTAGAGTTTTGTTGGTTATTAAATTTTTTAAACTTTATTTTATTAAAGTAAAAAAAAACATTATAAAAGGGTCAATACAAAAGTAACAGTTTTTAAAAAACTTTTGAGCTTTATAAATTTAAAATATTCCGGTAGGGAAATTAAATTTCTCATTTTTATATTATCAGCGATATTATTACATATTCTAGACAATTTTAAGTAGGAACCACTTTTTTAATTAACATCGTCAAAGAATTCATACAAGTGATAAACTTCTATATGAGTAATGCTAATTTTTTAAATAACAAATATTATTTTGATAAGCCAATTAAATCTTGTTTTAACTCTCAATTTGTAAATTTTACATTAAACATTGCTATTAGAAGTGTGTTTTTTCATCTGTCCTTGCAACGTGATTTCAAAATAAAAGAAGAAAATAATATACTTTGCAAAAATAGATTTAAAATGTCCAGAACAAATTAGTTTACATGCTAAAACGTAAAAACGACTATTATTTTCATTTAAACAATTATTAACTCTTTGACGCAGAATTTTTATAAAGCACATTTTCCCTAATCTTTCCATTATTTTGTATAAATTTTGGTCAAAATAAGTGAAAAATATTAAACTTAGCATTTTAATAATTTATGATAATAAACACCGGTGTTTTTTTCTGTGTTAAAGTTCAAATCTTCCAAATACGGCTCAATTCCAAACAATAATTTTTCAAATTTCCTCTTATTTCCTATTATCCTAAAAAAATAAAAAAAAATTCAAACTCCTTTCTCTTAATTTATATTTTTGGACAAATACAATTCCGATAATCTAAGAAATTTTAGTAAATATTACACTATCTTTTTATAATTAAAAATTATCAAAGCATATTTTTACTTGTATTTAGAGCATCAGAAAAAAAATTAAAGGACACCGGTGTCCCATTAAGGTCAAAGGGTTAAAACCTTTCATTTAGAAATCTAAAATATTTCAATATCATTCAAAAAATGCTATCAATGGTTTTGAATATCATGATTAATAATATTGTGATATCTTTACTTTGCTTAAATTGGGATGTCTTTGCAATTAAATTTACGCGCACTTACAACAGGTCCATAATCGTACAAAAAAAGGATTTAAATAGCATAATTTAATAACAAAATTAATTAAGTTATTAAAACGATATGTAAGAAGTTTTGCTGTTTAACATCTGTTATTAAAGCATTTCATTTATATTTCTGAATTGTTTCTCTGTTATTTACAAACATTATTAATGACATTGAAAACCATAGTTAATAACATGGTGTTATTTTTTAATAATTTGAGAGATAAAATTAATCCGTTAAAGACTAAACGGTATAAAGTCTAAAAATATTTAATAAATAATTGGCTAGCAAAAGCATGAATAAAAGTAAAAATATTTAAAAAATAACAGGCTAGCAAAAGCATGAATGAAATAAACTAAACACATAAAGAGATAAAAAAGAAAAATGAAAGCAGGCGATAAAATTAGAAGCATGAGATAATTTTTAGAACAACAGAGAGTTGTTGATATTTTGGAGAGTAGTTTTTGTTTTTCGAATTTGAGGTTTGTACTAACCTATTACGAGTTTTCTATTTTTGTTTGAAAAGTTATTAGTTTCCCGTTACGGGAACTTTAATTTCATTGCTGTATTTGTTGTTGTAAAATAAATGTTTTTATAAAAGAAACAGAACTTTTCTTAATATAGCTTGATACGTCACAGCTATATTTAATTGCTTGATACGTTACAGCTATATTTAATTGCTTGACACCTTACAGCTATATTTAATTGCTTGATACGTTACAGCTATATTTAATTGCTTGATACGTTACAGCTATATTTAATTGTTTGATACGTTACAGCTATATTTAATTGCTTGATACCTTGCAGCTATATTTAATTGCTTGATACGCTACAGCTATATTTAATTGCTAGATACGTTACAGCTATATTTAGTTGCTTGATACGTTACAGCTATATTTAATTGCTTGATACGTTACAACGGTAAAAAGTTAAATGAAATGAAAATAAAGAGCAAATGATGAAGCTCTATAGTTATGTATTTTATTCTCTTGCTTTACTAATAAATTTTGATTTTTTAATGACTATCTTTGCATTACACTTCTAAAGCTCTTTACTTTTTTTTTATATTTTTTGTTATAATAAAACTTTGTTTTTTACTTGCTTTTCTTTACAATTTTGCGAATATAAAAGGCATTAAAGTATTTTAATCACAAGTTTAAATACTGATTTTATTTAAAGTGATTATTAAATTACGTGAAATTTCTAAATTTTTGAACAAAACAGTTTTCTACACATAAAAAAGTTTTAGAATTAAACAAATTATAAACTATATCTAAGGCCATTGTATCCTAATGCTAAAGCATAAGGGAAAACAATATTTATATATATATATTTTTTATACCAGTGATTTTTCAGATTTTTTTTATTACTGTAAGAATAACGTCTTTTAATTTTGTTTTAATTAATGTGATTTTGATAGATTACGCAAATCCAGTGTATTATATTCGAATCTGTCTCTTGGAAAATTTTATCTGAAACCTAACTGTAATATTTTCATTAGAGGATATGTTAAAGTTTGCTTTCGAATTTTGTACATATTACAAAATATTGCTGTAGGACAGTCTGATTTTCGAAATTCAATGTATTATTCTAATTAAAAAAAATTTTAAAATTGCATATAAGTAAACAATACAGATTTTTCACCGAATGTCTTATAAAAATTTTACTTTTTTTCTTCCTTAAATTATTTGAATTTGATTTATATGACATCTCGTTTTACATATTTCTTAAAAAAGATAATTACAATTCTCAAAAGATAATTACAATTACGATTCATGAAATTTAACATCAGATGATATCTTATTACTGTAATTGTCACTTTAATTTAAGCGAGAGGGTTTAAGACAGTTGTCTGTGTCATTAAGTAGTGAGTGAAATATATTTACAGATATGTATCGCGGGATTCCCTGTAAGCTACCAAGTTGTGTTCATTGTAATGGTCAGTAGAATAATGCTTGGCTGTCATACATATGGTCAATGTTCGAAGAGGATACGGCCTTCCAGGAACGTACTGAGGATCTTCTAAAGGTGATTCTGGGCAACCATCATACGTTCCATTGTCAAAATTTAGTGGTTCATTCATATCCTGCAATTGAAAACGTGTTTCAAAAGTAGAATAGTCACAGAATTCAGAATCTTATTTCTTTATTATTACACTGCATGTTTCTAATTTATAAAGAAAAGTCACAAGGTTTTGAAGCAGAGGTCTTCATACTAGGGTTCTTGGGTAGAAATCGTCTTGAGATGGCAGGATGGATGCAGGTTTCTGACCCCCTACAGTTTGTTGTTTTCAATTTTAAAATTTAAATATCATGAGTCAATCCTGCATAATAATATTCCGAAGAGACACAATATCTGATACACATAATGAAATTGAAGATTTCAAATGTGCACTGTAAAAAACAACTGTCAATTCTACAGAAGAAAAACACATTTTTAAATAGATTTAAGCACCAGTTAAAATTTAATTTTTACCATGCAGTTTTACTTACAGCGTGATGACTCTCATTTGTTTTCAAATTCTTTTACGATTATTTTCTGTACTTGCTCTTATTTTTCAGAAATTATTTTATGGTTTTGAACAACGTTGAAGTAAACTATGATTCGATTTTTGTTTGTCAGCTTGATTGTTTTACTTGATTATTGCATTTCTTTAGATATAATTTTATTGTAAGTTATGTTGCCAGACATTTCTATACAGATAGGCCGCTATAGTTTTAATTATTTTTACACTAAAATATTATTTAAATAAATTAGACTTTTAAGATAAAAATAGTTTAAGATTTTTCCTAATAGTTGAGCTATGGTTGGTCAGAAAACAGAACGCTGGATTCCCATACAGTTCTCCTGGTTCGAATCCCAGCGTTGGCTGGTCACACGAATGATGCTCTCGGCTGGCGCCTACCACAATGCTGACTTAGTAGTTTCATAGAATCTTGAGTACCGGAATTCGATTATTAAAGCAACAGTACTTATCTGCTTGAAAAAATAAGAGTTTGTTTTTTTTAAAAATAACAGCATTTTTTTGTGAAATAAATGGTTTTATATTGCCACACCACCTTATAAGGGAAATATTATTTTGTTAACAAAGCTAAATGTACGCAGGAAATTTTTTTTTACTTACAAGCCATACGCCATCAAAATCCAAAATAGAATGAAACTCCACAAATCTATCTTTCCAGTATTTTTGAGTTTTTGGGTTCGTAAAATCAGGATAAACTGTATAATTATCATTCCACACCTGCAATATTACAAATATAATTTTAAAAAGTGCTTAAAACTAAATTTTTGTCAATAACAATACAGAATATTACAGAGGTTTTTCCACAATAGTTTTTTTTTTCATTTCTTTTTTTGTACATGCATTAAAAATGTATTTACTTTAGATTCAATATCATTGCCATATACATCTTTTACAAAAAGATCTAGTTCTTTCCCTATGTCATAAGCGGGATATGTTCCATTTTCTTCTGTGTTAGATACTCCTGGTGACTGGAAAAATAAGTTAAATATTAATGTAGGTATGAAGAATGTAAAAATTAAAATGGTATGAGAAGTAAAGAAAAGAAGGAAGAATGAAAATGTTAAGAAGAAGTTTTAATCTCTGTGTCTATTCAATCACTCCAAGGTTTCAAGTTTGGAAGCCTTTCTTTGGGTCTCAAGACTATCTTCTGAATGTATTATTATTACTATAATTTTTTTTTTAAAAAACGCAATTGTGCAGGAAGGTATATTAACTGATACTTTTTTTATGAATTTAAGAAAATGAGCTTAAACTGTGTTGCATATCTGGAAATTGCTTAAGCGTCATTTGAATTACGCGTCAAGTAATGCTTATAGACAATTAATCTTAAGCCAGAAATTTATTATATTTTTTAAATTGAACTTAATTAGAATTTTTCTCACCAATGTCCATCACTACTGCTCATTCATCGCTGTTGTTTTTTTCCTTAAACGTAAATATTTTCCAGAAAAAACATTTTGTTTTCAAAATACACAATTATTGTGGTATTATATGTTAATCGACACAAAATAAAAAATTAACTTGTTTTGAAAAATAATCATCTGCACTTGAAAAGAGTAATTACATAAGGAAAACAGATTATGTGTTTAAATAAGAAATAGATTAGAAGCAATTTTACTCGCTGACGTGTCTATAACAATTCGAAGACGGAAAGGTTTATTATTACAGTTTTGATTTCATTTAAAAAAATATCATGAACATTAAGATTTATATATAGTAACATCTGATGTTGTAATTCTCTTTATTTTGTTACTTTTGATTGACATATGATCGACTCGATCGCAAAATTATAAAATAAAGAAATAAAGATCTTGTTAAAAAAATTTATTTTTTACGGCAATGAATGAAAAGTCAATATTGAAAGCAAACAAACTAAAAATAGTAGTGCGTGGAGTCCCTCCGCGCGGAAGAAGTGAAACTTCGTGATGTGGAAATGAAAATAGGAAGGGGTAGAAATTGATTTTTAGTGAAATCATATTGTTTCTTTAAGACAAACTTTATTAACATTGCTTACAATTCACAATTTATCGCATCTTTTAATTATCATTTTCTACGCGCATGCGTTCGAGTGCCACGCATTCACTCTCGCTCTGTCTCTTTCTATTCCCCCTCCCCAGGAGCGTTGAACGTTTAACGCAACATTGCTTTCATACCCCCTTCATGGTAGCGTTAAGCGTTTAACGCAACCTTGTTGGAAGTCGCATTAGAAGTTTCACTTATAAAATAATAACCGGCAAAAATAAAAAATAAAAACATAGAAAAATAAGTATCTAAAGCAGAGTATCTATGTGCATCAAAATATTTTTTTAATTGTATTTAATAAAAAAATATACTTATTAACTTTTTAAATACAATACTTTGTTTCATTTAAGAATTTTTTCGCTTAGTTAAAAAATATTAATAATAAAATATATTTTTAAAAAAAATTATAATAAGAAATCAGCTTATTTCTAAATGTTCTAAATTTCAGTAAGGTATTCTTAGCGAATTTTAAAAAAATATGGCTTTGTTTTCTTTAACGCCATTATTACCTACTATGTTTTTCTCTTACCTCGTGCGGTCAACGAACGTAAAGAGAAATCTAGTTTCCATGACAACGGTAGCGTTAAACGTTTAACGCAACCTTGTTGGAAGTCGCATAGGAAGTTTCACTTAAAAAAAAGATGAAAAAGCACTTGAATATGAGGTAAATTTTGAATGAATTGGAATTAGCAAATTTCACTTTGAGCTCACAAATAAAAGTTACTCTTTCAGCAGGTCGAATTTTAACTCCGTAGTTGCGTTTCAGCGGGCTACTGATTGACCATGCATGGTATTGTTATCTCACAAATTTGACCATTATTCCTGCAATTGTTCAAGAATTTTCATACTAATTGTTGAATATCTAATTTTTTCACTCTGCCTTACTCTTTGTACGACAGCCCATCGTAATTTCAAATTTTTAAATGTTGTTTTAATTCAAATAAATGTCGTATTATTTATGCGCATCGACGTAAAATGTAACGCAGTGAAAAAATATCGAGAAAAAATGTGCAAAAAAAAAGTATTTAAGATTGCAATAACTTTTCATCATAAAGCTCATGTTAAGTTTCTAGAAAAAATTTGCCTTTTTAGTTCGCTAATTTTCAATTCTAAAGTTGCATTCCTGAAGAAATCTTCAAAACGATCCATATTGTATTTTTTTTTGTCAAGTTTAACAGTTAATAACGGTAATTACTGTAAGTAAAATTTAAGTTCTAAGATTACTGACAAGGTTGGAACTACAAATAAAAATGAAAAATTTTGCCTTACAATCATAGCTATATATTTTATTCCTTGTCTGTGCAAGTCCTTAACCCAATCATCAAGTCCATTAAACCAATAATCATCGTAAGTGAAATCTAGATGTTTCCGCATGTAATCTATGTCATGCCATTGAACATCCTAATAAATGATAAATTCAATCATTAAAAGTTACATAATTATTCAAAAAATATTAGAAAACAATTTATGATTAGTATTAATAGTATTACTTAAAAATTTAAAAAAAAAGTACTACTTTGAATGAACTTAAAGACGAAATGTAATCTCCCTCTCGTTATATATATATATATATATATATATATATATATATATATATATATATATATATATATATATATATATATATATTATATATATATATATATATATATATATATATATATATATATTATATATACATATATATTATATATACATATATATATATATATATATATATTATATATATATATATATATATATATATATATATATATATATATATATATATATATATATATATATATATATATATATATATATATTATATATATATATATATAACATGTTTAAAAACAGTGAGACAATTATTTTTATTGTATTTAAAGAATAAAAATAACTTACTACTGGTACACCAGCTTCTAGGTTACGTTGTAGAGTTTCATTAGTTTTATTTAGAGAAAAGTATCCATATCTGCAGAGTTGAAATCCGAGACTCCAATAGGGTATCATAAATGGACGGCCAATGAGTCCTGTGTATTGTGAAATGACGTTATCTGGTGTGGGTCCAAGCAAGACAAAGAAGTCGAGTATTCCACCAATCGTACGCAGGGTGACAGCAGGAGCTGGCTGGAGGATAGCATCTAATATGTGCGAAAAGTTTATTTATTTTAAGTATCTAATGGATTTTTTATGTCAGCAATTAAAATGCGTACAAGGTATACTAGACATGCTAAGGTCAATATAAAGTGGACAAAATAAATTTTAACAGAAAAATAACAATTAATTATTTTATAAAAGCAACGTAAAATTCCATAAACAAAGTATGCAAAAAGATTTTTTTTTAAAAAATAACAGCTATTGTATATATATAATGAAAAACAACTGATATTAAATTCTTTCATTTTTATAGTTCAAATTAAAAATTAACATAAGACAAGGAGCTCAACTCGTTTTATGTGTGCTCTCCACCGTATTACAACGATAAAAATATTCAGATTTCAATTAAATTCTATATAAAAATATAAATTTCAACAAAAAAATCATTTAAAAAATTAATTCCTACTTTTTGACGGTTAAGCTAGGTTCACTTAGGTTCAAAACGTTGGATATTTTAGGTTCTCTTATGTTGAAAACGCAGAATATTCTAAGTTTTTTAGGTTCAAAAATTTGTGAGCCCCGACCTAGAACGTCGTTAGTAAACCGACATTGATAAAAGGGCACCGTAGGTTTAAGTTAAATAACTAGACTAACTTTTAACAATGAAATAAATCCAGCTACAAACTCTGGTTACTATGTCACACAACAAACTATTTTTTCGATAATTAAAAGTGACAAAAAATAAATAAAAATACAAAAATTTTAAATGGTACAATTTTTCTTCTAAGTTTGGTATTACTTTTTGGTCTTTGCTGTAACATCAATTTTAATAGCTCCTGTACCGAGGAATATCAAATTAAAATTATATACTATTTAAAATAAATATTTGACATACTTACAAGTAAAAAGGAAAAATTCTCTATTCTATTTTTCTTTTTTATACTAATTGCGGTATAAAAAACCGGCACTTTGGGTTCATCATCCGTAAAATCCATTTTTACGTTAAATATTATACCGTAATTTTTACAATAATATTTATTTATTAGAGTGATTTAGTGATTTTACTGAAATATTTATTTAATTAGAGTTATTTAATAATTCTACGGTATATTTATTTAATTAGAGTGATTCAGTGATTTTACGGTAATTATTACTGTAAAAATTATGGTACATCAAAAATTACCGGCACCCTGAGTTCCGGTACTTTTTCCCATAATTTGATATGAATTTTTTTACGGTGCATCTCATAATAAATTAATCAATAGAAAAATGTTCGATAAAAAAAAATTAAGAGCATAAAAAATGTAAATACAAATGTTCCCAAATATGTTCTAACAAGACTGCACACCAATGACTAAAATATAGCTTTAAAATTCGAAAACTAACAAATCAATATATTTAAAATAAAAAATAACTCAAACTTTAATAGTTTCATTAGTGTAAAGTACCCTGATAGCAGAAAAGAACGTTTCGAATTGTATTGCTAGGCTTTAAATCTCTCAAACGTAAGGTCGTATTTAAAAGCCGTGGGACAGTAACGATTCTTTCTGGGATGCTCATTTAATACCGCTAACGGCAATTCTTTAGACTTCTTGAGTTTAGTTAGAGTTAATTAGTTTAGTTTGCCTGAAGTAATATGTTTCAACTAATCGAACATTTTCCCAAGACGGTTTTATTTAAAATTATATGGATGATGTTTTATAAAGTGCAGTTTTATGTTATCATTTCAAATGAAAGGGTCTTAACGAACTATTAACGAAAAAAGCGAAATTTATGGAAACGCAAGTTTTTATTTCAATAAAAAGAAGAAAAGTTAACATAAAAAGGCGATTTTAAGTATTTTTAAAATTATTTAATAAATCATATATTTTTCTAAATTGAATAAAAATCATATTAGAGAGATAAGGATCTAAATATTTGCAAACATTATGTTGTACAAGGACAATACATGCTTCAAGATACATTTGTGCTAATATAAAAAAAATATATATTTGGTAATATTTAAATTCATTTATTAATTGAAATTACTTACTTACTAAAGAGTATTTATTTATTTTTAATCTTCTCTAATATATTTTGAATGTTTATCAATGAGCCGTGGTGTCTAAGGTGATGGAGAGTTCGTCTCCCAACGAGGTATCCAGGTTCGAATCCCAGCGGTCGCCGGTTGATACGAATTCTGCTCCCGGCTCACATCGATCACAGTGCAGATGTAAAAAATTGCAGTGGTAAATGGATCACGGGTCAGAATCTTTTTGCTATCGGGCTATCCGTGGGATGCTTTCGTGATTTTCCTTTCTCATGCAACTGCAATGCTGGTTAGTTCCATCAAAAAGTCAACCTTTTGAGTTGGGTTCAAAATAACAAGACTACGAAGTTGAACATTGATGGTTTTGAACTCAGAATTGTGAATTGGGTCGACTGTTCAACGCCGGTTTTATAACCCATAGCACAGGTAATAAAATGTTAGTCAAAGGTGATATTTAGAATGAATTTTGTTTCACTACAGGTGAAAAAGATGCGTATTTGGCAATATTTCTATTCATATTATATAATATATATTTGGAAATGTTTCAAGAACATTTATTTTATTTTAATGTTGCATTTGTTATTTTAAATGTTAATCAATAGAGCTATGTAGAATGGATTTAGAATTTGTTACGTATCTGCACTTGAAAAACAATTAAAAATGTGTCCATCTATCTGCAATAAAATTTAAAAAATTAAAATAATTCAAAACTATAATTCAAAAATGGTGTGAATGCCAATTTTTCAAATTGTTATTTTTTTATGATTAATAAGGTTAAAAGTTTTATGATGATTCATTATTTTGTTGTAACTTTCACAAAATACGTTTTCTATTATTGCAATTTTCAAATCAGATTCTCCTGAGATTTATAGTTTGGCATTTACACCATTTCCAGACGTCTAGTCATGTAGAAGAAAATTACCCATAGCATTGGTATTTCGCAGGAACACTCCATTGGCACTTCCATCAGGTTCCACAATCAAATAAAATGGATGAGTTCCGTAAAGATTCCTGTGAGGCTATATTAAATTATATAATAGTGAATATATTTGTTATGAACTTTTTAAGATTTATAAAAACTAACTGTGAAGGGAATTCAATTAATTTCTAAAGAATCAAAATACAATTATCTAAATTTTGCATTATATCTATTAGTTATGCATTCTCCATAACCTTTACTTAACCTAAGCTGCTCTTATGGAAAATTTATGATAATTAAGAAAATTAATAAAGGGCTAATATTGGAATCAAAGGATAAAACTGTAAAGTATAATCAAAACGCAATAGTAACTCTGTTAACTAACAGATAATCATATGTAGTATATAGAAAAAGAATTTTTTCTCGATGATGCAATACTTATTTTATTATTTTATCATTGGGATTTCAATCTTTTTAGGGATTTGACTGATCACTAAGCAAAATAGCTCGCTATGTGTTGCTACATTTTTAGATCCTCATGTATTTTTAGTATTGAAGAAAACCTCTACACTTCTAAATTTATCTATATTCACCTGATTTATCTATGTATTTCAATTTATATTCAATTTTTTTTTACTATTGATACTTAATTTAGCTGATCGAAGGAATATAGTTATTGTAGAGCTAATTTAGTTAAAATAGAGAGATATTTATAAATACTGTAATTATATTTTATTTTGGTTAAAAACGGTGGCAATATAGTTCAATAAAAGCAAGTTTCTTAAAACTAAATAAATGAGTAGATAGAGTGAATTTAAAAAAATATTGAAAATTATTTGTTTAGCAATGTTGATTCATACTTTTAAAATGTAGATTGTTATTTCCACATGCTAATTAGCTTTATCCGATAGCTCCATATTTTTATACGATGATAACACATTTTTTTACACCTTACGCACATTTTTACACTGTAGATCAAGGATTTTACTTAGTTCCTTCATATTTCCTCATTATTTCCTCGCCGCCTTATTTTTTTATATTAAATTCATAATTTTCCTTATTGATAAAAACGCAAATCATACATTTTAGGAAATTTAGAAGTGTGTTTAACGCTGTTCAAGTTTGCAGCAACCTTAACATAACTTCACGTTCAATCATATTATGGTACTTCTTAAAATTAATATTCAGTACTTGAACGGAAACATGGTTCAACTTACAGCCTTATTAAGGTTGTAGCAGATTTGAACCATATTATGGTTTCGTTCAACCACAATTTATCTGAGAATGTAGCAACATTGTAATGGTTTTTTTACAATCTTGAGAAGGGGCTCAATAACAGTGGAGAGAATTTTCTTTAATTTAAAAGAAAACTTAAATACTCCAATTTTTGATTCAAGGCTTGTCAGGTTACTCAAAATCATATTTAAATTTTTTTTAAAAATGGTGAAGTTATACTAGGTTGAGGATTTAGCATGTTGGTTGATTGAACTTTATTCTCTCAAGAGTCAGAAATATTTATACGATGCCAATATTTAGGTTAGAGAGTTATACTTTTTTTTATATTTAAATTACTGGAGATAGTCTTTTTTTCATATACTCTAAAAAGATTGTGATGCGTAAAGTACCGAGTAAAATTCTTAAGGACAGGATAAAATCTACCAAAAAGTTTGTTCCTGAAATATTTGAATCGTCTACAGTCAGTTAAAATATGTTTAATGGTAATATCTATACATGGTAGATCTATATATGTAGGATCTACTTTATATAAATGCTTATGGGTATACAAGGAGTAACCGATACGTAGCCTATCAATTACAACTCGGCGATCGGCAGATATACTTTTTACAGTTATTAAGGATAGAATAAATGTCATGTGATTTAATATTAAATTGCGTATTCCAATGATCTCTCCAAGCTTCCTGGGTAGAAGATTTAAAAATTCGCTTAGTTCCAAAGGTATTAAGAAATTTCCGCTGATATATTGGGTTTTTTTGCTAAAATATCAGCACCTTCACTCCCTATCCAGCAAAAATGATGTATAGTATTGTTAAGAAAATGTTATGAAAAGTATTTATACATACAACTGGAAGATCTCCTTGATTAAACTGAGTAATTCTTGTCCAGTCAAAAGACCTGCGTAATCTATCCTTGTGTTCTCCGAAACCGTAAAAATTTTGCGAGGCTACAAAAGTAGACAATTGCAAAAATTGATCGCTGTAGATCAGTTGAGAAAGTTTTGTTTTAAACCTAAAACAAATGTAAGACATTAGATGGTCTAACTTATCTAATGAAATAAACTTTTAAAAGTCCACCAAATACATTAAAATATTTTTTTAAAGTCTAATATAATGTCATTGCTAAGTAGAAATTATGGGCATTTAATTTGTTTCATTAATGAACGCGACAGTTTTTTTTCATATTTATAAGTCTGCAGTACCATCAACAATATTTTATTTGTCTATTTCTCTAATTTTAAATTTACAAGTTTACAGTTTAAAATACTTGTACGTTTCTCACAATAGGTGGAAGAGTTATAGTTATTGATATAGTTTAAAAGAAATTATTGAATTGCTTCAAGTGTAAAGCACTTAAACTATTTCTTTTTTATTTTCTTCGACCACAGAGCTTCGAAAAACAACGTTATATATATATATATATCAAAATGAAGATAAAACAAAGGTAAATTACAGACAAATGAAAAAAAAGGGGAGGGGGGATAATAATAACAAACAACTGGGGAAAGAAAAAGAATTAATTAAAAAAAATATTAATAAAAAAAAAAAAAATAAATAAAAAAATAAAAAATATAAAAAATGATAGTTTTTTTAAAAAACCGGAAAATAAAAGATATAATCTTTTCATCAGCCCACACGATTATATCCGAAAAAGAGTGCTTTCTAATATTGTATCAATATAGCCAAAGCAAAATATATCAATACAAATCAATCAGTTAATTTTTCTTAAATAAATATTTTTTTCTAAAATTATTTATAGTCAACTTCTTTAAATTATCCAGTATAATATTACTTCGCGCGCATCCGTTTTCTGGACCATCCTTGGTAACTAACAAATCAAACGCACTTCAGTAATGCAGCAAGAACGCACTTCAAACTCCTCTAGTTACGCTCAATTTGCGCTTTTGTTTTCATAGTTTTCATATTTTGCAATTTGGCAATCTTGTTACGTAAACATTTTAAATCATTCTTGAAAAATTTCCCTTTTTATGTAAGTTCATTATATTTCACTGCTCGCTTTATAGATTTTGTTTTATTCTGCTCCTCCTTTATATTTTATTTTCTGTTTTTACGTGTTATTTTTACTTATTGTGTTTAATTTTATTTGTCGAAATTTTTGTAAAAAAAATTTTTTGAGTGCTCCTCACATTATTGTATTGATATATTTTGCTTTGGCTATATTGATACAATATTAGAAAGCACTCTTTTTCGGATATAATCGTGTGACCTGATGAAAAGATTATATCTTTTATTTTCCGGTTTTTTAAAAAAACTTTATCATTTTTTATATTTTTTTTATTTATTTTTTTGTTTATTTATTTAATTTTTTTTTAATTAATTCTTTTTCTTTCCCCAGTTGTTTGTTATTATTATTTCTCCCCCCCCCCTTTTTTTTTTTCATTCGTCTGTAATTTACCTTTGTTTTATCTTCATTTTGAACTTACCTTATGAGTTCTATTTACTTGCAGCTTATGCGCAATAAATGATACTTATTATATACAATACAATACAATAAATGATACTTCTTCAACATAATAGGTTGGGTCATGAGTAAAAATGTCAGCGTCTCCTTCTCCATTTGTTAATACTCTTTGATTCTTTTTGAAAATTTAAAAATTGTCAAAATGACCCTGGATAACAAAATAACCTCGGTTGATGGTATACGTTGGGATTGTTTCGATATAGTTTTTGTTAGAAAATTAAAATACTTTATTTTAAGAATATTGTCTTCCATCTACTAAAACGTTTGAGGCAGATGGGGCACCTGTCATATATTTCTTTCCGACGCTCTAATAACAAGAAAAAATATATCTTGCTGGCATTTATTAATTGTAAAAAATAGTCTAATAATTATTGAAAAAATCTATGAGATTATGTGACTTTTATTTATACTAAAATATAGAATGATTTCGCAGGCATTGGGTTTTAACTCTAATAAAAAGATAAAAAAAAAAAAAAAAATCTGTTAATTTACAGATATTTTTCTGATGTGTTTTGGATGTTCCTTCTCTAAAAAAAAAGATATCATTTGGTTTTCGCTTGCATAAGAAATAATATCAAACATTTTTTTTTAATTTAATAAGCCACAATAAAAAAGAAACGTTACAATGCTACATTAAAGACGTTTCCAGAGCAACTGAGTGACTGTATATATAGAAATCGCAGCTATTCGTCTCGTACAACAACGCCCCCTATAGTTCGTTGAGACCGCGAATAATGTTTGCTTGCTACGATTGAAATATTTGCTCAATGAGTTAAAAAAATTAACCCTTCATTTGCCTTATCAAATTGGAGAATTTAGGAATGTGGTTTGCATGCTGCCGCCATACGCTTCAAATTCACAAGATTGTTTTTTCTTTCTTTTAGTAGGATTACTATATGACCGCATTTGATTTCACTTCAACCCCTACTCAAATTGAAATAAAATTATCATTTATTTATTAAATTTATAATAGTCAGAATTAATCACTTGTATGCACACATAATCAGCAGTATACTGTTCTTCCATTTAGAATGATGAAAAAGTTTCAGAAATTTTATTGAAAAAAAACTATTATGTTTATTATGTTCTACTTACACAACAGCAGAACTTGATTTTCTTGTAATTGTTAACAATCCATCATTATCTAATTTCACTTCATACGAAGGATTCTTTCGAGGTGATGGATTTACGTAGAGTGGAATGTCTGGGACATATCGCTTAGACACGGCATCGGTTAGCTACAGAAAGTAAACAAAATCAGAAAGGAAGATTACAAATTTTTAAGCAATTCAATTATCGTAATATTGTTATCTTTTTACGTTATTAGCTTTGCATTCATTCTGATACATTAACGTTGTCTTATAATTTTATAATTTCAAACTATTTTGTAAGACAATGGGTCTGTTTCGTATCACGGAGCTTTTGGAACTCGCTCAAAATTCCTCCAATTTTTAAAAAGTAAACAATCATTTGACGGGCGACTTTTCATAGATTTTAAGTGACGTCATTATTCTTTATTTGAAAAAAAATTTTTTTTAATCAAAATTTTAAATAATTCTATAAAAAAATATAATAAGAAAAGTTGATAGCCTGGTCGGTAGGGCGCTGGGCCCATATCCTAGAGGTCGTGGGTTCGATCCTCGCCGGCAGAAGACTATGTAGAAGACTAGTAGAAGTGTAGTAAATGGTGACTGATGCACGTTAAATCTGTCGAGTCTCAAAGTCCTCCATGTTTCCATAACAAATCAATACCTCTGGGGGGTACTGATCCAGGAGTTTCCTTGTCTTCAGGATTGGTTCAAAATTACAAGGCTACGGAGTTGAACAATAGTAGTCGTAAACCCATGAAATTGGGTCGGCTGTTCAACGACGGTTATAAAATAAAATAAGAAAAGTTAAAAAAGATTATTTTAAAAAACTATTCTAAGAGTTAAAAAAAAACTCTTTGAGCTTTAATAAAAATTATGATTTTTAGAAACCTACATTCTTACCGAATCTGTTTTGTTCGTTCTGCTTAAAATGCACTAATAAAATTATCCATCTCTAAATGTATATTTCATATGAATTATTATTTTGATATAAAAGTTACAATCAAAAATACTGTCGGTGCAGTGTCAGAAAATATTTTTATTGAAATGAAAGTTTCATTTAAAAATCATTTTCAATTCAACCAAAAACTCGGTCGTTTATAGCAAAAAGAGAAGGATGAAATATCTCCCATTTTCTCTTAAGATTAAAACCGATTAAACTTTTTTGTCTGTTTGTGAACGGTATTGTTAAAACATCTTGGAGCGGTTTCCAAAAACTCCAAGTCAGGGAATTGGCCCATTCTTTTTCTTTTTTCATCAACCGACTTTTATTAAAAAACTTTTTTCCTTAATTTAATTTTACTGGGCAAACGTTTTCTTTTCCTATTGTGAACGACTTTAAAAATGTTTTATTTTGGAATAATCTTTTTGAATCTCAATTTTAAAACTTTTATTTTTAAGTGGAATATGAAAAAATTTTTACATTTTAATTTTTTGAACAAGTAAAATATCTCAAGTTATGTAAAATTTTAAACTCCATTTTAAGTATTTTTTAAGGTCAGAGATTGTTTAAAATATGATTAAAAATCATATTTTTTGGTATTAGGTATGTAATCGCTACATATTTTATTTGATATAATGCAAATTTTAAAAACAAAATATACGAACTTTTTTAAAATAATAAATTTTATGCATGTTTGTGTGAATAATGTCAGAAGAAACCGTGAAAGCAATAAGAAGAAAAAGTGATGATATTTAAGAATACAAAACGACAATACTATTGCAACTGCACTAAGCCCATACAAGATATTCCTTTATTTTCTTTTTTATCTACAAAATATGCTCTATTTCTTACAGAGGAAACGTACTTCCTAGTAGGAAAGAATACACATTTTTTCTCTTATGTATATGTATTTTTTCTCTTACCATTTTATTTATGAATGCCACAGTATTATTTGATTCAAATGCCAAAGAGAAGTCTTTTTTTCAAGTGAAATATGTATTTGAATGCATAAAACCATAAATTTTCTTTCTTGAACTTTTGAGTTACCTTTATTGTTAAAACGAATATCTTAATGATTTTGAAAAGTGTATTTCGTATGAAATTTATGAAACCTAAACCATTCAAAAGATGATATTAACATTTTTAGATTGTTTTTACATTTAAAACTTTCAATAGTAAACATTTTAAGCGCATTTTTGTTGAATTCTAATATTTAATTCATTTATAATTCTCCAAGTTGTCTTTCTTAGACGTTGCTGTGATAAAGGGTTAAATAATAGGGAAAAAATAATTTTAGTTTTAATGACAAGACTTTATAACAAAATACTTGCAAAGCGATCAAAATCCTGTAGTAGTCCTGGAATTGTTACTTTAATATTTTCAACAAAGACGCTCAACTATCCATAAAATAGATAGCATTGAAATTGTTAACTGCAAGAAAAATCATTTATTGATGGTTTTCACTTAATACGGTTAAGCAACCTAAATTTTTATCCACTCCAACTATTCCAATAGCCAATGAGAATCGAGCGCACGTTTTCCGAAAGTTTTAAACTGGGCTATGTCATAAGGGTTGCGAGTTCATATTTTTGTTTTCTATCATCAAATGCCTAAAACCATAAGCGTTTCATCATCGAAATGTCAAAAAATCTTAAAGTAATAAATGTGTGGTGAACATCGTATGAAGCAACTTTCTGGAAGCTGAATTCTACTTTAGTCGAGAGGGCTAATCAATCGATGACACCATAATATTTTCTTCAATGTATGAAGAACTTTTAGTGTCCTGCAGTCCTCAATTGGAATATAAAGCTCTCATATAGGCACCGCAGAGTTTCTTTACACGAAAAGGTCTAGTACTTCCCATCTCTCACGAAGGATGGCGCCACTAGATAAACTAATTAAGCCTCATTTCACGGCTCATTTGAACGTCCGCTACCTAACGAAAAGCCTAACAAAACCTAACTCTAATATCCAGTTAAATTTCATTTTTACGGTTTTTAACCGTGGTATTTTTTAATATGAGTACAATGCAAAAAAAATGGATAATTTTGATTTAATGATCGGATCTTCTATAACTGCAATTCAGGGAAAGTTTAAAGGGAAAATTTCAAATATACTAACTAATTAATGTAGATAATATTTTAAGTACCAAAATCAGACATCGAAACATAATTCCTCTGAATAAACTGATGATATATCTCTTGGATGGATATGGATTTCTAAACATCAAAATATGTGGAAAACATCAATCTAGAGTTCGGCAAAGTAAGCGATCATAAGTTTGGACCCCTTTATGTTAGTTTCAATTTTTGCGTATTTTCATATACTTTGAAAATTTTTTAAGTGAAATGAAGGCTTTTTGCACGCAATTGTAAAATTTATTTATCAAAAGATAATTCCGTGCAAAAACAATTTTTATTAATGATTTTTATTATTTATTAAGATTTTATTTAGTAATAGTCGAAAAATTTTGATTTGTATAAAGCGTACAAATTTTTACATCATTTAAAAAAATATAATTTTATGAAGGCACAATTTACAATTTGAACAAATTATTAGCTTCCGGGAAATCAAATTTTAAATATTTAACTTTTTATAATTTCAATTTTTTCACGAATTTTTTGAACGATCGATTATTAAACTTTGCCATATAAACTTAAATTTTTTAAATTGATGTAAAATTTTGTATAGCTTGCAAATCAAAATTTTTTCGACTTAATAATTATTGAAAATAATTTGTAGCATGGAATTATCTTTGTATAAACAAATATTATGATTGTGTGCACTGAGCTTTCGTTCTCTAGATATGGCGAAATACGCAAGTAAAATTAACATTAAGAGGCCATAATTTTGAACCGCTCTCCTGGCCAAACAAATTGGAACCACGTTTCCTAGATTGCGACTAACCCCCGTTGTGTTTTGAAGGCAAGAAATCAAAATTCATCAAAAAAGTCATATTTTTTCAGACTAAGTACGTTTTTGTGTCTGATTCCGTAACTTAATATCATATGCACTATTTAAATAACAAATTTGAGGTTTTTTCTTTAATCCATTAAGACTGGGTTCTATTACATAAACATCCGATCTCTAAACCAAACTTATCCATGATATTTCGTTTTTTTTTTTTTTTTTTTTTTTTTGTTTTTTTTGTTTTTTTTTGCGCACTGTTCATTAAAAATTCTTCAAAATAACAAACTAAATTATTTAAATCACCAAATGTAATAACATTAAATTTGAAAAAAAAATTGAAGGTATACAAGTAACACTAAGAATTTACCTTTATTCTTAAGGTATTATCATCAATATAGCTGATATCCAAAGATACTTTCTGTACAGTATCATTAAAACCAGACGAAATTTTTTTTCTAGTCAACAGCCCTTTAATGGAAGAATCGTCATTTTTTAAGAGTTTAAAGCTGTAACCCTTGTAGTCACTGGAAAAGTAGCAAGATGGAACACCTATATATGAAGATTGTTTGAGATCGAAATCTGTTACACCTAGATCAGAAGCCGCTTTGTAACAACAACCACGATTTAAACATTCTTTTTCCGAAATAGGTCTATCTGGGTGGCAATCGAACTTTTCTGCATCTGGAACAGCAGAACAACTGTCCGGTGTTATTCCTCCTTTCTTACCAGAAAAAGAACTTCCATTAATGAGGAAAAATAGAAGAGTTCCAACAAGAGCACCGCATACTATAACACCACAAACGTAAGCGATCCTGCGCTTGCGTGCTGCACTTAGACGCTCACCGGAAGTGTAAGTAAAACTGTCCATATTTAAAAGAATATTTTGCTAATGATTTTCAGATTTTTCGTGCAGCACGAAAAAAAGAAAAACAAACTCCCCTTCAATACATGTACCTTGCAGCTGTGTCACGGAAAGTGTCAGTTACAATTCTGATCTTTATCGCGATAAATAAAACAGATTTATCAAAATAAACAGTGTTTCTCATTACAGTTGAGAAAATTCTCGTTCGTAATGAATACAAAACGTGCAGTCCTGAAATGATAAATAAAATAATTATCATTCCGCCGTTATCAACCGTTCTTTTGTGTTTGGAATGATATCTATAAAATGAATTTGAGACGATTTAAAGGGTGAAATAGTTTTTTTTTAATTTTATTTATTTGTTGTATAGCTTCGAATAGAAAATTTCACACAAGTTTTTTTCCCTTCTGAATATATAGTATTAAAATATCACTTAATTTTAGCTAACCATATAACTTTCAGTAGTTCAAAAATATCTCTTGTAGATAATCATTTGAATTTTATTTTTTTAGATACTTTTTTTAAGTTTTTAGTTTTTTTTCTAATATTTTTTTTAAAAATAATTTCGACGTTTTATAAAACAAATATTTAGCAACGAAATTAATATATGCTCACAAATTTTCAATACGAACATTGTTGCAAAGTAAAATCAAGCTAAAACGGAAATTGGGCAAAAATTTAATTTTGCCCAATTTGAGAAAAAGATTTACTAATTATCACGATTAAAAAATCATTATGAAATTAATTACAATTGTAATTGTGATTTTTAGTAAACGGTAACAAAAATAAAAGATATCACAAAACAATTAATTATGTGATTTATAATTATAAGTAAATTTTTATTTTCATAAAAGTAATAGTTTACAGAAACATTGGAGTATGATCATAAATTCCTAATATCCCCAGTGTAGCAAAATTTTTAAAAAAAAGTTAAATAATGCTAGAAACCAAAATTGGGTAAAGATATATTTAATTACAAGCAATGAATTATTTAATTAATTACAAGAAATGAACTATATAAAAAGTCATCATAGATTTGATAGCAATTGTTGTCGTGATTGCAACTAAACGGTCGCAAAAATAAAAAATTTACGTTAATAATGTGATCTATGATTATAAGGTAAATTTTTTTTTCTCCATAAAACTTAGAGTTTACAGAAACATTAGAGTATTAACATGTATTCCTAATATGCATAGTGCAACAAAATTTTAAAAAAAAATTTATTATGCTAGAAACCAAAAGTGGGTAAATATATAATTAATTACAAACAATGACCTGCGCATGTTATAAAAAGTCATTGTTGATTGCAATCGTAGACGTGATTACAAAAAGCCATTATCAGAAATAAAAAAAAAATTTAAAATATACATATAATTGCTTTAAATCGTACGTGATTTGGAGTAATACAGTAGTACAAGTAATACAAGAGTAGTACAAGTTTGGAGTAGTACAAGTAATGAAGGGATAATGCAGAAATTATTCTAAAATTTTTATAATGAAAGTAAGCACAAGATGTAAGCTATTTTCTCCAATTTCATTTCGTAAGCTATTTTTCATAATTTCTCTTGTTACACCAATTTCAGGTCTATTACTATAATAACTTACTTTAATCAATTATTTTTTAGAAATGGGAATGAAAATGAATCATATTAATTACAAGTACATTTGGTACTTGTCACTACATTGTCTATTTAATAAAACCTCATCTGTTTATGTATCAGTATAAAATAAAACATAATTTCTTGCCTAAAGTAAACGTTTTCTGTAAGAAATATGAGTATTTTAAATCGCACAAGCAATAAATATGCTTGTAATCATTGACGTATTATAAAATTATGTGATTACTTGTAATAACGATTAAAATAGGCCGACCAGGAGGCCGAGTGGTCAGCGTGCCTGACTGTGGAGCCGATGTTTGCGGGTTCGAATCCCGCTCGAGGCATGGATGTTTCTTTTTCCTTCTCTGTGTTCTATGTCCTTTCTTCTGTGTGATTGTGTGAATGTAACCCGCCCTATAAACGGGTTCGTGGTTGAATGACGTGGGCGACGCTACTCCACTACCGTGGCTTAGCCATAGGTGCTCACTGGGCAACGAGAAGAGAGTAGCATTTCTGAGGCCAATGGGAAATAGACCCAAGTGCCCGCCATTAACCTACAAAAAAACCCGATTAAAATAGCAATAGTAAAATATAGTAACCTGTAATCTCTATTACAAGCAAATAATACACTACGTATTATTATCCTTAATGAATTACAGTTGATAACGATTTTTTACTTGATGCTCAACTCTGCTAGAAACTATGTCTGTTACAAATGCAAAGCACAGAAAATAATTGGGGGGGGGGGGGAATGAGGAATGCTCACAGAAATATCAGAAGATCGTGAAATCCCTATTTTATCAGAAATAGATGAATTCTTAGTTTAACAACTCCAGGGGTATAAATTTCAGAGATATTTATATTAAGATTCTTTAATCAAAAGAAGAGTAACCATTTAAATTTTCTTGCCATTAGTTTCTTACACTATAATGATTCTTCTAATAATTTAAATATTGTATTCAGCAGAAGAGTTGAGTTTTTAAAGGAATTTTTTTTCTGCTTGTTATCATTATGAGAAAGTATATCTTCTTACTGATGCGCAATCTATTCGGAAAAACAAAGCTAGTTATCTAACTTTTTTTGTGTTTATTTAGAAAAACAACAAAAGAAGAATTACTGCTTCTTTGTTTTCGTGGAATTGCAATCGATCAGTGTTTTGTTTCTTTCATGACAAGAAATGATAAAAAAAATAATAAAAATAGGAGTTATGATAAGGTCAAAAAAGACTTACATCATTTAATGAACAACATCATTTCAGCTTTTGTTGCTTGTAAACAATGGCCTTTTCCCCCTGAGAAATTCTAGTGCATGACACAACTTCAATAAAAAACAATGTTAGATTAGGATATAAAAAAAAAACAATTTCGAGTTTGGTAAATACGTTTTCTGACAATTTAATTGCATTACAAAGATCTACGGCATAAATAATGTGGAATTCAAAATGGAAAAGGTATTTTAAATTGATGACGAAAAATAAATCTTTCGCTTAATATTATAAATGAATGAAGTTTAGTTAAGAAGTCTTTACGCGGGCGGTTTCCTAGAGAAAAGTTTGCTCTCATGAAATATTTTAAATTGTTTTGAAATAAATAGTAAATCATTATAATTGTAAACATCAGATTTGGTATCTATATTTTTGAATAGATATTCCCAAAATAATATTTAGGATATAGATGAATTATTCAATTTTATTAAGCAATGACTAGTTCTGAAATGAATGGGAAAATCCCACTTTTCAATCCTCTATGCCGAATTATTCAGTTGACATTTTTGCACGATGTTTAAGATCGAGACTGAAGTTTCCCCTGGTCAAATCTCTAAACGCTTGCGCAACTGTTCTGAAATTTAAAATTGACACACAGAAGCATACAAACTCTTCATATAATTATTATAACTATTTTAATTCAGATTTGATGTTATAGTTAGGAAATACATTACAAATAGATTTTAAAAAGTAAAAAGAAATTTTTGTGTGCTGCACTATAAACGTATGATAAGGCGGCTTTAAACAATTCTAAATTACGCGATTAAAAGCTTTATCATTAAATTAGAAGTTAATTTCAAAGCACGTAATTAAAACGTGAATATTTTATCCATTGCATAAAACATTTTTATCGCTGATCTATACAATTGATATTAGAAATTTGATTAAAACGTGCAATCCCAACTTCACTCTAGCTACAGAGATTTTTACGCTTAAATATCTTGTTCCGATAGAATATCTTCCTCTTGTGAAATAATTTAAAGAAAGGGAGATGAAATAAATCATCAACATAAATGTTAACATCGAATTTTACCTCTATATATTTAAATAGATACTCACAGAATTATATTTTGCACATAGATTAATTATTCAATTTTATTATGAATTTTTAAATTCCAATTCAAAACTATGATTTTAGAATGAGTCTGTTGAAGATTGTCTAACACAACAAGAGTTTCTGCGTAGCTTGTAAACTCAGGATAGAAATTTTCTGAGCAATTATTTAAATACACTACGTTAAATAAAAATTGCATACACAGGTACTTCCTTAACTTTACTGTATGATATTATGGTTGAACTTACAAAAAAAATTTCATAGATCGAAAATAACGTTCAAATGCACAAACTTTATGATGCTACATTGATGACATCATAATACTTCTTAAACTTTATTACTTGATAATAAGTTTAAACTTAGAAAAAAAAAGATGGTCCAATTTCGCGCATCATTTAGGTTGCAGCAAATTTGCCTTACATGGCAGTTTCAAGGTATCAATACTATGGTAGTTGAATCAAGTTTTGTGAGAATGTAGTCATTCTGCTTCTCTTCACTCCGAATTGGAGCCTAGGACCTATTTTTACTCTAAATTTTTCTCTATTTGTGGTTAGATGTTTTACTGCCTTTTATGTCTTCCCAATTGCTTTTATTTTATTTGTAACAGCCCTTTGTCTTTCTTTGTTTCCTTGCTGGTTCTAATATCAAGTGTGTTTTTCTTTAAACTTTTCATGTTTACGGAGAACACGTAAATTTCCATTTACGTTTCTAAATTTTAATATATTATTTAAATATAATTACAATAGTTTGTAGTTTAAAGTTCTTAAGTGTACTAAATCTTTCAGGAACCTTTTTTTAAAATAAGGTTATTTAACCCAAATTCTGTATTAAAATTTCAATTAAATTTAATACATTCAATTTTAAACAAATAATTTTATTAACATATTAAAATATAGTTAGTTATCGTTGTCTTATCGATTCAGTGCTAAATATTTCCGAAATTTTGTGAGGTCTGGTGCCTTAAGATTATATAGGATGTCCTCTGATAATGAGCCAAGTAAAGAAAGCTAGTATAGCCTGGCAGTTAAGAATATGTTCTGACGTGATTTGGGTTTCGTGATTATGTGTACAAATGGGGTAGTATCTTGTATTCTCGTCTGTTGCTGGATATCTTTAGATTTTTTAATAATATAGTTACTATAATAAGAATTGCCTTCCAATGACATGCCTTCACAATGTAATTATTAAATTCAAAATATATATTAAAATTTGAACTAATTCTAATACATTTAATTTTAAAGTATAATTTTTATTGAATTGAAATCTTTATTATTTTTATTGAATTATTAATAAATAGTTATCAAATCTTTTGAGTGAAATTACGATAAAAATATTCATCAATGCCATGCTTTAATTATATAGTTATTTAACTCAAAATGAATACTTAATATTTAATTAAATTGATAAAATTTAATTTTAATCCAAATAAATTTAGTATTCAATAAAATTAATTATTAATGCAATATATAATTACAGTACTTTCAAAAACAAAAGTTATATAGTGAGTGAAGCAGAAAAAAAAGGAAAAAGCAACAAAAAAACATAGTTTGTTTAAATCGATTGTAGTAATATTCTCTTAAGCACCACGATCTGCCTTCAGAGACTATAAATTTTTCAAACATTAGAACAGTATTCTGTGCATTTTTCAAAAATAATTCCTTCTTCTCTTCTTTCGAAAAGGTTGTCTCCACCTTTTTTATTTTAAAAAAAAAGAAGTATTTCCGTTTAGAGTACATTCTTTCAAAATATATTTTGTTTGTTATTTTACGTTTGCATATCTGTTTGCTATATCATTTTGAAGAGGAAAATATTTTTTAAAAACATCAATAATTCTTTTTATGCATAGTTAAATATATATAAAAATTACTTTTAATTAAAAAAAAACTTTTTTTATTCATTAAACAACCGATATGTTGCTGAAAATTGTTTAAAATATTTTTCATCTTTGCTTTACTATCTCGCTCTTGAAATTTACTTTTAGAAGGAGACATTTTTAATCATTTAGTATTTTTAATCAAGTTTTCTAGATGTTTTACAAAATAAAAAGCAGAACTAGATCATTTTATAAGTACCCAAGTGAAATTAATAAATGGAATAATGAAAACAAAAACTAGTTATGTTTTTTTAATTAATAAAATGAATTTACATAAATGAATTTATATTTAATATTTATTTAATGAAAAGATAATATTTTATTTTTTTCCAATCTCCAGTTTTATTAATGTTCTCTTTCGACAAGTAATGAAATATTTTTCAAGTGTGTAATTAACTTAAACTTTTTGGCATATCATGCCTCTTAAGTTGGATTTCCATGTTTTATTTATTCTATTTATTTATATATATATATATATATATATATATATATATATATATATATCATCGATGTATTGATATCTAACTATGAATTTTATGTCAACCTACTAATCATTTTCAACAAACAATGTTTTTCCTTTAATTGGTTGTCAACTAATTATGTATTTCAAATAAAATAGTTATGACAGTTTAAATTTGTAAGTCCAAACTTTGTAAAACATAGGGGACGGTCTATATATATCGTTATTTAGTTTTCAGTAGTTTTTAAAACCTTGTCATCTTTGTGGCAGTGAATGATATCATTCACAGAAGAAAAAATTGACTGATTAGGTGTTGAACGATATCATTTACAGAATATCTCATTAATATACAAAACTATTTAATATTTATTTCAATATTCTCATTGCTTTCTTTTTTTTTTCCTTTTTTCAGTCTTATGCTAAAAAAAAAACAATGCAATAACCACTCACCTGAATTTATTCAAACAAATTAGCACGCAAAATGAAATTTTAGCTTAACTATTTCTTTTTAATTAAAACTGAGTGAGTTGTCTTGGAAAGTAATCTTTTTTAAGCAAATTAGTCAGTCTTAAGAAATGATCCGTGTCAGTCTATTCTGTGATGGTTCATAATGTCTTTCAAATTTACTTTAACCTTAATATAATAAGACTATGTCAAATTAAATAATTATAAACATGCTTACACGGTACTATGGTTCAACTTAAATGAAAACCATTTAGCACCTCATTAAGGCGATGCAGCTTTGTTCAAGCTACTGATTTTATAGTTCAATTTTTAAAAAAGAAAAATTTTTATTGAGTGTAATTTTTAATATTATTTGCATTTTTATCAGCACTATCAACATTTTAAAAATTTGAAAATGCGTGGTTAACATTTAAAAGTGTATGAAATAAACAATTATTTTTGTTGTTTTAGACGCAAATTATATAAACGTTTAAAAAAAATTACAAGATCTATTGGAGTAGCTAATGTTATATCTTAAAAATCTTATTATAACTATGCAACTTATCTAAATATACTATATATATTTAAAAAAATTTCACGATTGCTTGGTTGATGTAGAAAGATAATCTGTAATAACAATTCACCTTCCAATCAAGAGATTCAATGGACCATTCAGATAAGCTCTTTCGTTCAACTAAAAAATATAGTGTTACAAAGAAAAGCTTATCTCGATGATTACACTTCTTTTAGAGGCTTTAATGGATGCATCATAAAACAAATGGAGTAAATATAATAAGTAACAGTGGATGTTGACAAAAAATCAACCATGCCTTTTTTTTTAACAAAAATTATCTAAGGGTTATAAAAGCTGTAAAAAAGCCCACTAATTTACCTTGAGACTAAAGGTATCTATTATCGATTCGGAAAAAAAAATCCAGACAGTTTTTTTCTAGTAAGTAGTTATTTTTCAGTTTTGCCGCTGAATTGTAAAGATATAAACGCGGTTAGAATTTTTGGAAGTGTTTTGAATCTAAGTACCGCTTAAATTTGCTGCTAACCCAATATGGTGCAAAGTCGAGCCATATTTATTACACTTTGTAAAATTGATTGCATGAAATTTGAAGAGTTGATTTTCATAATGTTGCGTTAACAATAGTTTAACTTAAGCCCATCATTAAGGCTAAATCAAATGCGTCACATGTACCATGTATGATTCAAAGTAATACCAAATTTTTAGAGGGTGTACTGATAATACACGAGAAGAACATATTTATGCTACAAACACTTGTTTTGTAATTTTGTATTTTAAAGCCCTCGTTGAATTGTTGCCGACCCAATTTTGAGTTTACGACTACAAATGTTCAACTACGTAACCTTGTAATTTCGATACCAATCCAGAAGACAATGGAACTCCTGGATTAAATAGTGGGAGAAATTTTTCCTTCAAGGAGGACTTTCGGATGGAACTAATCGGCATTTGCGTTACACGGAGAAGAAAACCAAGAAGACCTCCCGAAGAAAACCACGAAGATCGCTAGCTTCACGGCAAGGGAATTGAAACCCATGATCCGTTTACCACTGAGATCATTGAGGATAATTTACGTCAGCACTCTGGTCGGTGCAAGCCGCGAGCAGAATTCGTATCAACAAGTCACCGCTGGGATTCGAACTGTGTCAATTCATTGGGAGGTGAATGCTCTATTCTCTGAGTCATCGCGCTTCTGCTAAAACCCTTGATTATGCATGCGCTATTGTTCATAAAATCCATACATTTCAATTAAAAATATTTAAAAGCACATGAATTAAAGCATTCCTGAAACAGCCCATTTTTTGACATTGAGGGCATGAAAGTTAAGTGATGGTAGTAATCTGATCGGCATTGCGATCGAGCGTCTTTATTTTCTAAATACCCTGATACAAATCGAGCTGAAGCTGTCAAATCGCCACTGAGAATCGAACCAAGATATACTGTTGAGTGCCTTAACCACTGAGCCTTCACGGTTCATTTAAAGAATAATATTTTTTAAAAAATCAATAATAAACGGAGATACATGAATAATTTTATATATGTTAGTTAAATCATCATTTATTAAGTAGTGTCTCACGCGCACTGATTACAATAAAAAAATTATTTGAACATCATTGGAAAAAATTACATTAATTTCTTTTAATTATAATGAAAAATGCATGTATTTTTGAACATCCACAACTCCTTTGAATACAGTGTTACGCGTGGTGACTAAATTACTGTAATAATTCTATTTCTTTGCTCCCTAATTTTATTTTTGCAATAACATTGGCTTAGAAATAATACTTATAAAAAATACTTATGAAAATCAAATCATGAAGAGCTTTTTAAAGGGTTTAAGTGCATGTTTAGAAATTAACGGTAACTTTGTAATCTAGAATGTTTAAGAATTTAATAATAATGCTTGCAAAATACTAGATTTTGACATGAGGGGATTTAATCTTAGACTGCGCCAACCTTCATCTATCAAAAGGTACCTCAAGATGGAATCAAGTTAACATTTCTTATATACTAGGGAATCGGTATTTAATATTTGTAGTGGTAGTTACGCCACATTACTCCCCTTCTACAATTTTATCTATGATAGAATTCGATGAACGAATACCACTAGTTGATTCATGCTGCTTATTTATTTATAACATTTTTGCTCATTATATTTTTTCTTTATTTTTTTACTCTTAGCATTTCGCTCATTTTTTTCTATATTGTTTATAACCGGGAGACTTTATTTACTTCACTGGATCTTTGTTTTTTAATTTGAGCAGTTTATATTAAGCAAATCAACTGCTTAATGTGGACCATCCATCATGTTAACGAGTTCATATCATGTCCGCAGGTCACCATTGAAAGGATTTAATCTTAGACTATGCCAACCTTCCATCAAAAGGTACCTCAAGATAGAATCAAGTTAACATGTCTTATATACTAGTGATTCGGTATTTAATATTTATAGTGGTAGTTACGCCACAGACACTATTCCAAATTTGGTCATAATAAGCTGGATAAGTATTGTTGATCATAATTATGTTCTGAAAACTAAAAATAAGTAATGATAAATGTTTTCTTTTTTCTTGCAGAAAAATATAATAAAGATATTACGCAATAAGGGTTATATAAATAAAACTATCATTACCTTTATCATTAATTATCAAATCACTACTAGTGGAAAGTTTTCTCTAAGCTTTTCTAAAAAAATTGACTTGTGTAATAAAAATATATAAATAAAAATATGTAAATAAAAATATATAAAAAATAAAAGTATAAATAAGAGACGCATAAAAAAATAAAATTATATAAATAAAAATTTATTGAAATATAGACTCTATAATAATTTGAATCAATGAAAACTTATCGAAGCATAGCTTAAATCCAGGCGAAAATCTTACCAAATGCTAAAATGGTCATAAAACGAAAAATGAGACATGCTTGAAAAATTGCTGAATTCTTACTTTTGTCATATCATTAAATAATTCAAAAAAAAAATTATTACAATAATTTGGCCATAACTGTAAATGAGATTTTAATATGTATTTTAACATTATACACTGAATTATTCTTTAAAACCTGAAGTTAAGTAAAGTCTAATAGTTTTCTGTGATATACATAAATAGAGAAAAAATGCTTGGTTGCTTTACAGCTCACTACTTTCTTTTTAGCAGGTGTTTATTGTTAAAGCAATTCACCTTGAAATGAAATATAATCAACCGTGAAGATTGGATATTAAGTTCTGGCTCTACTTTTATCTGAAAACTAATAATAAAATGATGTGAATTTAATTTTAGAAAAGTGGTATAACTATATCGCCATTTTTGAAATATTCATCACATTATAAATGTTATTGTTTTTATCTCATTAAATGAAATAAAATACGCATAAAAGCTCTTTTTGTGTGATAAAGTAGATTTTTTAAATTTCAGTAAAGAAATTAAGAATAAAGAAGAAATAAATTAAAAAGCTTTAATCTGAAACTTTTGTCTAGAGAATTAAAAAAAAAATTAAATACATTTCAGCCTTACTTATAATAAGATTTCACACTTTTTTACAGGTTTTTTTTTTGGAATGTTGACACTTATACTTAAATTCATTATTTATTTTTTTATGAAATAATAATAATTTCATTAAATTCATAATTTCATTCACTTTTCATTTTTTGTAACTTAATTTTGTTATGCCTTAAACAGTGCAACGATCCCATTTAAAAAAAAAAAAAAAAAAAAAAAAAAAAAAAACTAATTTATCTATAATTTTGAAAGTAAAAAAAAAAAAATATTAGTTCATGATTCAGATAGTTTTTCTGAAAATCTTTAAATATTATAAAACAATTTCATTTTAAATACCACCTTGGGGTTAAGTTATTTTGGAAAAAAGGGCCAGATTTAATAGCCCTTTTATAGCCCTTCAGAACAATGGGAACATTATTTATGATAGTGGAATATTACGGAAGTAAATCAAATTTATAGTCGCTACATATCTAACGTAGAATCTGAAATGCTCACTCCAACAATTAGATTAACCCCCTGTGCGAATTTTTCATCCCCGTGTGCTATCATTTACCTCGCCAAAAAGCAATTATTCACTAGTTCTATTCTCTTTGCAATTATAGCATTCCTCTGGGTTCGAAAATTGATGTTTGGCGCCATAAATTTAAAGAGCCCCTAGATGACTGCTTTGAGCTTCTACAGCTTGAAGATGACTATTCGAAGAGTTTTCAATTTTGCGATGTTCTCAGAACCGATAAGAATGTATATACAGTCAGTAGGATTAGTTTATGAGTTAAGTTAAAATTAAAATTTATTGCATGCTATTGTAAATAAAATTTATAAGCATATTAATCAGATTTAGTTTTTGTCATAAAAAATTGTTTGACGTGGAAACTTTTAAAGTGGTATTCACGTTATTTGTTACTGATCATAAATTAGAATTAAAATTAAATATCACATGAAATAAATTAATCAACTTGGTTTAAGATTGTTTAAAATATATAGCTCAGGATGCGATTTTCGTGCTATGATCTAAATATTTAGCTCTATCTGTATATCCCAAATGCCACCCTCTCCCTCAAAAAAGATCTAGTTAGTAATGTTACATATCCCTTTACAGCTAAATAGCTGTAATTTCAAAATTTTTATTACTCAAATTTTATCGAGATTTTTAGTTTTTCTGAATTTGTAACTTTAAGGACGTAGTACGTATTTTCAACTGTATAAAAGTTTTAAATTTAAATTAATTTACAGAATCTTTCAAATCAGATATAAAGTTTATTTTAGTATTTTAGTTTTGAATTTTATTGAATGCTGTGTTCTTGATATGTCATGCTTAATTTTTAAACAATATTTTAATTTTTCAACTCTTTTAGCTCAGTATACCGTTAGAAAAGTCGATACACGATGAACCTCGAAGGGCATGTATCAAGTGCTCAAAAACAGGTGTCCATTCTCAAGACTTCCCAGATGGGAATGAGAAGGTACAAAAGTGATTTGAAAAATAAAACGAAAAAATGCCAACTAAGAATGGAAAAATAAAGATCATAAACAAAACTGGAAAAACCAAAATAACATAGATAGAAAAAAGATGAAAAACCACAAGAATCAGAAATTGTCACACATCATTTAAGTTTTGGGCATAAATTCATTTTCGATTATGTCAAAATTAATTAAAAATTAGTATGGTTCTTTTTGAAAAAAAAAACATAGTTTAATTTAGCAACTTATGATTGTTGCAGAAAACGATCTCGTAATATAGCTCAAAATGTCAATAATATAGTTCAAATTGAACCGACTTTTCTCAAAATGTTAATTGTTAGTTCATTTTTATTTAAAAGAAACACATTTAAGATGCCTTTTTAAGTTTAGAAATAATCCGTTAAGATAGCGTAAAATTAAAAAAGTTATTCGTTATTAACTTTTTTAAAAACATATTACTGTAAAATTAGATTCTTATTGGTATATTAAAAAATAATAATTTACGTAATGTGACTTTTAGTGCTAATGTAGTTTTGTTTACTTAATTATGAAGAAAGTTACATTTTTTAAACAGAAAAAAAAAAGAATTGTGTACCAAGGTTGCTGTTTACATTTCTGGCCTAATAATAAAAAAAGAAATATTTATGACAGATATTAGTTTGATTAATTTTCAAAATATTCCCCATGAAGATCAATACACTTTTGCATGAACCAATTTTTAAATTACTTTTTTCATTCCGAACGAGGTAACTCAATACATGCGTTTTGATTTCCATCAGCCGTTTTCTTAGGGGTCGAAAATCACTAACTATATAACTTATTTTTGATGTGCGAGAAAAAAAAAAAGTCATTGGGTGCTAAATCATAGCTGAACGGGGGATGACCCATCAATTCTATGTATTCCCTTGTTTGAATCGATGTGTCTGAGTTTGCATTGTCATGATGAAGAGTGATCAACCTCTTCTTTTGCTTGTTTTCGAATTTCTCGGATGACTTCTGGCAAACATATGCTCTTGAGCCGCGATGGCTCAGAGGATGAATCGTTCGCCATCCACTGAGGATAACCAGGTTCGTTTCCCATCCATGTCTAGTTGATACAAATTTTGCTCCCGGCTAGCACCGACCACATTGCTGACGTATAATATCCTCAAAGGTAAATGGATTTTTGGTTATAACCCCATTGTCACCGGGCAAACCGTGAAAGGTTTTCGAGGTTTTCCTCCACATTCAAAGCAAATGATGGTTAGTTTCATCAAATAGTCTCCCAGAAGCGCTATTTTGTCCAAATGCATGATTCACTAGTTCTCTTGTCTTGTGGGTTGGATTCACAACAGCTCTATAGTTTCTACCGCACACCAAAAATCTCTGTAGTTTCTACCAAAGCATTTTAGAAATGATTTTGGTAAAATAAAATAGCATATAATATAACTTATAATATAAAATAAACTAATAAATAGCAATAATTCTGGTAACAATAAAATATGATTTTTTTGACTTATGATAAAAATTGGTAAATGTGGTAAAACCTGGTAAATTTAAAATGATACTTTAGAGCATGGTATAAAAACCATTTATTCGGCTGAATTTATTTTTCAGCTCTCTATTTTTACTAAATGTGTGGCAATAAGAATTATAATTTTAAAAACCAAAATTTCCCGTAAACCGTTACCATATGAGCGAGAAAATTCTTACTTAGATGGTTTAAATACCATTTATTTTAGTTTTATTAATTAGATCAATGAATTTTTTTTTACCAAACATGTACTTAAACTACTTGACATAGAAGATTAGGATGCCATTTTTTATTTTTCGATTTATGGAGAGCTATGGCTATTTTATTCTATACCCTTATGGCTACATAAGAATATGAGAAAAATAATAGCTAAAATAGCCATGCTATTGATGCACCAGCTGGTGAATATGTGTTAGATTATTCCTTCTATTGCCTCTTTCAAATAAAATGAAAATGGCAAATTTATTCTATTACTATTTTCCCGAAAATAAATAGGGCACTTAGTGAGCAGTTATTGAAGTAAGGAATGTTATAGATACAAAAATCTAAATGTATTGTTACTAACATTTAAATCCTGGTAAATCGTAAAGATCAAATGTAATTTTGTTCAGATAAGTCACATTACCCCGGTTTTTAAGAAATTTCAAACTAAATCTTTTATTTCAACCATTTCTCACTTGTTTCAAAATTGAAATAAAATATCTAATTTTTGATCAAATATAATATAAAAAGTAATGAATATTTTAATCTTTTTAAAAAGTGCATTCTGTTGTATTTCTTTCCATACAATCATTTTTCATAAATAAATGATTGCATTTTTTATTGGATTTACATTATTGAATTATTTATTCAATAGAATAAAAGAATTACTTATCACTAAAATTAAAATAAAAAGAACTTTGAGTAAAAAATTTCATTACCATTTGAAAGGTTTAAAAAAATAAAAATATTTTTTTATTAATATTAAAATCCTTTTTTATGGTAAAACAATATATTATATGCTTTATTTTTTCCTAAAACTTATAAAATCATTTCTAATTCATGAAAATATCAATTGGGTACTTGCAATTTGAGAAGAAATGAATTGATTATACCTTACCATGTGATTTAAATTAGATTTAATCGGATATCTGTTAAATTAGATTTGATCGGATACCTGTAAGCAACATCATGAGCGTGTCGAACATAATTGAGTGCTGAATTGATAAATTCTACTATTTACCTACGATGACATTAATTACCCTCATCCAATTAAGACTTATACAAAAAGTTAAATTTCCTTAGAATTTAAAAAAAAAAAAAAAAAATGCAGGATATTTCTGAATTCTACGTTCAAACGTGAAAGGGAGGTTGAGGCACAAAAAAAATTATAAATGTATAACAACTCATGACAGGAAATGTCAGCTTCAGTCGCTTAGGCGAGCTGCTATCTTGTGAACTGGCTGCTCATGCGCATTTGAGTAACTATTTTTATTCACCTAAATTATCCTAAATTTTTATTTTGTAATAGTTATTATCAAAAATTTTATTCAAACAGGTCCAGAATTGACTCTTTTACCAAATGTAATGAATTGTTATTAGTTGAAAAAGTAGTCACCAAATCATTAAGTTACGCTAAAACAGCTATTTCTTTGGATATTATAATGTAAATTTCCACAATAACTATAATAATATGTAAGTTATATGTTAATACTAGCAGCCTTTGTCGACCAGCGTCGTCACCTTACAAATTATATTTTACCAACATTTAAATTTAAATAATAACCCAGCCGAATGCACAGCTGTATATGAACATTCCAATTCTTCAACCCCTCCTCCAATCCTTACAACTTAATTAGATTTAAACCATCTATTACAGAATCAAATTTTTTCACCGTCCAGCTATTGTCCACTGTTTTGCATACGCGGAAGTACTTTGATTTCAATTTTAAATATTTTCAAGATATACCTACGATATTATCATTTATCGTGTCATCCTCATTTATGTATTGAAGATTAGTAATAATTTCAAATTTGTCCGGAAGCCATTAAATAACACAAACCACCGTCTGAATTCCGGACATTTCAGAATAGTAGGCGGCAGAAGTATTTAAATTATTTCTAACTCTGTCATCAGATAAGATAGAAAACTCATCCCAATGTTCCATTACGTCCTGCACTACTTCCTTATTCATCTCTGGATTAATATAATAGGTATCGAATAATATATAAAATCTTTTTTTTTTTTTTATAACCGTGGTTGAACAGCCAACCCAATTTTGGGTTTACGACTACTAATGTTCAACTCCGTTGCCTTGTAATCTTGAATCCAATTCAGAAGACAAGGGAACTTCTAGATCAAATATTAGGAGAAAGTTTGCCTTCGTGGAGGACTTTTTGGGGCAACTAACCTGCACTTTTGTTACATCGAGAGGAAAACTATGGTTAGCCTGACGGCAAGGGGACTCTAACCCGTGATCTGTATACCACTAAGGATATTTTGAGCTAGCTCTGTGGACGGTGCGAGTCTGGTGCGGAATTCGTATCAGTCAACCATCGCTGGGATTTGAACCCGGTTTACTTCATTGGAAGGCGAATGCTCTATCGGGTCACCACCATTTAAAAGTTATTGTTTAAAAAAAGACTAGCCCTGTCACCAATAATTAGTATGTGGCATTATGTTTAAAATTTCTGCAGCCAATTTTAGAAAGGATCAAATACAAGTCTAAATAATATACTTCGGGACTAAATTTTTATTTCTAAAAAATACAATAATATTCTACATAAATACTTAATGTGTAACTAATTTTTCAACACTACTTAAATTATTACTTTCGATTACCTAACAAAATGAATAATGGTTTATAGTGTTACCAATAAGTAAAGAAGAAATACTCGAGTTCATGGTGCCACATAAAAAAAACGTATATATATATATATATATATGTGTGTGTGTGTGTGTGTGTGCGTGCGTGTGTGTGTGTGTGTTATAATGTAAAGGTTAATTTATTAAGGTTAATTTAATTAATAAAATTACCGGTTCAAATGAACTGGAACAGGAAATCCATTATGAGGAACGTATGATGATACTTCCGATCATGGGTTGCTAGGGAATTCTGTAATTCTCAGCCCTTATGATAACTCCCTATCAAATTTGTTATCGGTATTCTGAAACACCCTGCATATATAGTAAATTTTGTCTGACTACCTTTATATAAAACAGAATTTGCGCGAAAGCGGACATTCGTGTGTGTTATTCAGTTAAAAATTTTATTAAGTTTTTTGATTCAAAGATATTTCAAACTTTGCCTTTTGCTTACGGCGGGTAAGTAAAGGGTTCAAAGAAGATGGGGGCGCTGCAACAGAAAAGAAAAAGATTCCACACGCGTGAGTATTAACGAAAAATCCGATTTTTTAGCAGACGAAACATCGTGATATCTTTCGTATTTCGCCTCACTGCGCAGTTCAGTAGCCCGTACGTAGTGATATATTTCGTTTTTCCCCCACTGCGCTGTTTATGTTTGTTACGTCGGACTACTAAATTTATTCGTGCAGAAGCAACACCTCCTAGAAGAAGGAAGGCCTCAGCACGGAAAAATTCAGTAGTCCGATATGACGAAGTTAACTGCGCAGTTGATGAAAAATAAGAAAGATGTCATTACGTTCGGGGTACTAAGCTGTACAGTGGTTGAAAATACGAAATATGTCATTACGTTTGGACTACTAAAGGATATTTATGGTAACCCGTGCTGAGGCCTACTCTTTCTAGGAGGTGTTGGCAGAAGCCTTCCTTTTTCTAGGATGTATTGGACAATGGCGACAAAAAAAGCTGCCAAGGTGCTGTAATAGATGTTAGTTGGTTTGAAATCGTTTATAATAGTAGACTTGAAAAAAATATGTTGCAACATCGAATAATGACTTCTTTTCCTAATTTTAAATAAAATTCATTTAAAATCAAAATATGTCATGACACGAAAATATAATTGTATTTCGCATTGTAATTAAATATTTAATTAAGTAGTCCAAAAAGTTAAAATTATTATTTCGTATAGTCTTTCGTTTCAGGTTTTAGACTCTTTTAGACGAGTTTTTTTAGACTTTCTTTTCAGGCGTATCAGGTGAAAATGTTTTTTGGCGTAAGGCGTAAAATTTCTGTTTGACTCCCTTCAATGTCGTATGTAGAGAGATTGCATTGCACAAAAATGTTTAACTATTAATAACTTTTATTAAAAACAAAATTTGAAAAAACTACTTCAATAGTCTATTTTTTTTTTAATAATTAACTACAAACGCTGTTCAAACACATTTTTTTTATCATTCTTTATAATTTAAAAAGCCACTAATGAAATTAGCTTAGATTATAACTAACTTAAGTAGCTATACTTTACTAACTAATTATGCTTAACTAATAAAACTAGAATAAATTATCTCCTCAATTATTTCTCTTTCCGAACAAATCATTTCTAATATTTCTTTCACAAAAGGATGAGTAGAGCGCGTTTTTTTCTGAAATCTCGTTTTTTTTCCAACTGCTTAGAAAACTTTCGAAATTATTTTTATTGATTGCATTTCCACTGATGATTAGCTTGTGACACGTGGTCTAAATTACTGTGAAAAGTCACGTTAAAGAGAGATAAAGATCTTAAGGGCGACGAATGATTGTAAAACTTGCTCTTTAATTTGCTCAAATATCGAAAGTGTTTAACCCCTCGTTAGATTTTGTTAATTCATCTGCAGCAAATAAAAAACTTAAAAACGACATACAATTATGAAATAAAGAAAGATATTCTCTGATTTCTCATATTTTAAGTAGTATTGCATATCATAGTAAGTAAAATTGCTTTTATATACAAAATTCCCTATTTAGTAGCCTGATCTTTTTCATACAGAAACAATCAATACTATTTTAACGGTGGATCACATCCATTATATGTCCATATTTATCATTTTAAATAAATATCGTTAGAAATAAAATTTCCTAAATTCTATTGCAACAGTTCAGTTTTTAATAATAAACAAATAAATAAACGTTAGACAAAAATTTCTATTCATCCTTTCTGATATTAGAAATCAAAAACAAAATATATATATACATTTTGCAAAGTTAGATGTTCAAAGATTCAATTTTAAACATTGGAAAGATATTTTATTTTTCATGTATTAGTCACATTGTCACAAACATATAGAAAAATCACAACAAAGAAATTTCCAAATGAATACACAAAAATGAATATAAAACAATTATCTGAAACATATTATAAAAGGAAAGACCAGTTTTCTTGGCTCTACTTTTGGGACAATTGACATCAGATTCTTTTAAATGAACAATCGAGTAAGAGACATTGTTTTTAAAGGAACACGTTGCTTTTTTGGCTACATTGTTGACATAAAGTGACGCTTCGACGTTAAGAACATGAACACGAAATGTTTCTCTCAACCACCTACGCATCCAGTCACCCATCCAAAGAAGCTCACAACTGCAGCTCCAGGGATTGTCCTCTAAAAGCACACCGCCTAAAAATTACATAAGACATATATTGAATTATTGAAGAAACATGCAATCTATAACAAAAAAATTAACCGAAATGTGGCATATATTTCTGATCGACTCGACGTACATGCGGTGTATAAAATTAAAAAGCAAAGCTTTTCCGCAACACCTAGTTGTAGATCTGATGATTCATGGTGGTCAAAGCTTCTTAATGTCTCATGATAGTAACAACGTGGTCAGCATTGCGCCCAAACCGTCTTTACTTCCCAGACATGTTGGTGTCCATTGATCAGAAGCTGGGAGGGCTTCATACTACTACTGAGAATTGAATTCTTTATAATGATAACTCATTTCTTTTCCACTGAGCCATTACGCCTTATGGTAGTGTATAGACTCAAAATATGCGGTGTGATTCTAAAATCACTGTGCAAACTTGGAGGGAGATAGGGCACATTATAAAAATTTAGAGCATATGACTGGAAATGTCGTCGTACGCCGTTAGAATTTTTTTTCTTTTAAGAATTTTTCCTACTTGTGCCTCTGAACAGATACCTTTATTTATATAAATTATCTTAATTTTGAGCTTATTTTATGACTTCTATTAATTATTACATTCAAACAGTCTCAGAAATAACTTTTCTACGGTAATTTGATAATTTGGTGAGCTTATTAAAAGTACATGTTCAAAGGCACACGCAGAAACAGTTCATAATAGGAAAGTGACCCTAGCGGCGCACGATAAAATACAGGTCATGGATTTCTGTGCAACTCTCAATCCTTAAGATGTGCCCTATCTCCAATCCAAGTTTCACTCTCTAAAGATTACTGCTATACAGCAGGTTAAACATTGATTAATAATATATTGAGAAAGAAAATGAGGCAAAATTACTATTCAGAATCTATGCCATTTAAATTATTGCATTGTGTTACTATCCATACCATACTATCGCTCAAATTTTCTGCAACCTTAACATGGTGCTTATTTGAGCCACATTATCGCCTTTCCAAAAAACTTTTTGCACGATAATTAAGTTCAACTAAAGAAGCCTGGTTTAATTTAAAATCCTATTAATTTTACTTCAAATTTTTATCATATTCTGGTTCATATTTGAATTGTATTTTTTTAAATCATGCTATTATTCTTCAAAATAGTATTAGGCTTCAAAATTACATTTTTCTCAGAAAAATTGGTTCAATGTTGAACCATAATATGAGTACCTGGAACCATAATGCGCCGCCTCTTTAATGGGGTGTCAAATTTATATAAACCATATGCTCGAATAATGAAGTTTGTGAAGTACAATACTATAGTAAATGTAATTAATTAAAATGGTAATGTGATTAAGTAACTTATAATTAAACGTGAAACGTATACGTATATATGTGTAACATGTAACGTAAACATATATATGTGTAGCTTGTAACATGTAAAGTAAACGTATATATGTGTGACTTATATAAGAGCTTAAAACTTATGTGTTTCTCGGTAATGGTTTACAACCAGGGCCTCTCTTGTATTTGCCGATTTGAAAATATATATAAAAATATAAACCAGGAACTAATCACATAACGTAAACAAAAGTTGAGGTAATCCGAAGATGACGTCATTGAAAGTAAATATGACAAAGAATGTCATGGTAACGAGAAATAGGGTAATTAGTAAAACTGAATTTAGTAAAACTGAATTTGGAACGTCAAGCCAAAGAACTCCGATTCAACACCTTAATCTGTTTCTTTATTATGACGTAATTCTATAATATTACCTTATTGCAATACATTTTCAAATACACTAATTTATTGACTTCCTTACAATTATTATTTTTTGTTGCAAATGGCACTAATATGCTGTTATAAATTACGGTTAAAGAGACTCGTTAAATGATCAAACTCAACAATCAGCTTTATGCACAATGTGGGGCATGCACAAATTGTATTTAATATATCAGCTTGTTGGTTAAGGAAAGTATTAAATTATGGTTACGAACTCACCAAATTTTTTATAACAATAAGCCATTAAATGTTGTTTTTAAAAAACATATTTCTAATCAAAATTTTTTATCTTTACTAATATATCTTATTAGAATCATACGAGATCTTTCATAATATTTACCAATCAAATTCCACTCAAAATAAACATTTAATTTAAGGAAATGAATGTTGGGGATGGAGAGTGAGGGTGCAGGGGTAAGCAAACAGAGTTCCTTATAGTTCATATATTTTAAGTGAATAATTTAAAATTTCGTAGAAAAACTTTTATGCAAGGAAAATAAAATTTTTGCGAAGCAATCATCGGGGTTGATGAGTGGTAGCGAGTAAGGGGCTTACTCTCCTGGTAAATCAAATAATATGAGAACATAAAAACCAATTTGAATGTTGTTTTTTTTCTTTCAAAGTTTAATAATTTAGAATGATTATAAACAACTCGCTATTTTCTTATTTTCTTGCGATGTATACTTTGTGAGTAGTATCCAAAATACAAAAATCCATTGTTCAAACCCTTACATACAAATTAAAGCTTTTTTCAAAATATATTTTAAATGGCTTCACTGATTGGCTCGGTTTATTAACATATAGATTTCTTAGGATATATTTTTTTTTATCATTTTGTGACATTTTTTTATCCCCTTGCTTCAAATTTTCCACATGCAATATTAAAAAAACTTGTTTTTTTATTGTTTCAGAGGATGTTATCACAGACCGACAACATAGTAAAAAAATCTTTATCTTTAATTTTTAAAAGAAGTAGAAGCTGACAATAATTGTTAGAGAATCAATGAAATATTAGCTGAAAGCTCGCTTAATTCATAATTTTATCTTAGTATTCTTCAAGAAGTTCGTTAAACAAATTAACATGCTTTTTGTTTAAAACTTATACTTCATAATATGTTATAGTACTGAACAACAAAGTCTATTTTTTAATACCCAATTTACCATGATACCTATTTTTGTCAAATCTAATTGAGAAATGCTCCCAAACACCCTAGAAATGAGAAGGTAAAAATTCGTAACAAGATTTCCAGATTACAAATTATGAAATAGAGGGGTAAATAGAGGGGGTTTGTTTTATAGTGCGTTCTTACTGCAGTACTGAACAGTAGTACTGCAGTGCGTTCTTACTGCAGTAATTTGTTAGTTACCAAGGATGGATCCGAAAATGGGTGTGGGCAGGGTAATATTGTGCTGGATAATTTAAAGAAGTTGACAATTAATAATTTTAGAAAATTAACATTTATTTAAGAGAAAAATTTATATATATATATATATATATATATATATATATATATATATATATATATATATATATATATATATATATATATATATATATATATATATATATATATATATATATATATATATATATATATATATATATATATATTTGAAGCAAGTTTTATATTCAAAACATTAGGGGTGTAGTGTGGTAGGCCTCCTCGTGGTGCACTTTGGGTAACGCTAAATCTGCTACAGCCTTCTCCAATTTCTTGAACTTGAATCTGAGCGTAAACAACGCATCGACTTTCTTATTTGTTCTGGAGGAGAGGTAGTCCTCCAGTGGATCCCTGGCCATTGTGGCATATATGGAAATGAACGGGCTGACATGTTGGCTAGAGAGGTTTCAGCATTGCATCCACCTTCTCATCCAGTTCCTCTTAGAAATGCAAGGCGGCTTCTTAAGAGCAAATTCAGATACAGAGCAATATCTGCTCTAAGGGACTTGGCTGATGGAAAATCCTGGGCTAGCCTTTCTGATGGCCAGCAGCGCTCACATCTTTCCCTCCTTCCCTGGACCGAGGGAGTTTCTTGTCTTAGAATAATTTTATTTTATTTTATAATTGTCGTTGAACAGCCGACCCAATTTCATGGGTTTACGACTACTAATGTTCAACTCCGTAACCTTGTAATTTTGAACCAATCCAGAAGACAAGGAAACTCCTGGATCAGTACCCCCAGAGGTATTGATTTGTTATGGGAACATGGAGGACTTTGAGACTCGACAGATTTAACGTGCATCAGTCACCATTTACTACACGGTGAGTCTTCGGCCGGCGAGGATCGAACCCACGACCTCTTGGACATGGGTGCAGCGCCTTACCGACCATGCTATCCCGGCCCTGTCTTAGAATAATTACTGGACATGATTATTTGCAGGCTATTATTTGCTATTTAAAATTAACCTGGTCCATTCACCTCTTTGTATACTCTGTAACACTTTGCCTATGACTGGGGAGCATCTATTTGATTACCCCTCTCTTCTTTACTTTCGTTCCTGTGAAGACTTTCGTGCCCTCTCACCTTCTGGAGCTACTTCACTCTTGTATTGGACTGCAAGACGCCTTATGTCTGAGAAGACAATGGCGGGCGTAATTTAAGAAAGAGAAAAAACATTCAACACAATGAGGCAATTCAACCTGTCTAAAATTTAATCGTTCTTTCAGTAAGACAATAACGTTTTGTTAACCTTTTAAAATAAAAATGTCACTGTATTAAATAATAGATGTTTTAATTTTCTTAATCTAACTTACCAAAATTGAGATTAATTTATTTCAATAAAATTATTTGCAGCTTTAAAATTAAGATACTTTCAAAGAGTCAAAAGGAAAATTTATTCGCAATTCAACACAATAAATATATTTAAACTAACAGTACAAACAAAAAACTTTTTTGATAAGTAAAAGCTTTTAATTATAAAGTTTAAACAGTTAATTAAATTCTGCTCCATCTTGAATATTTAAAGGAAAGAATAAAAATAAAGTTGAGAGGTGAATAGAAAAAATTTCGTTTTCATTTATTTGTGGATGCGAATTGAATTTGACTTAATTAATTGTTTTCGTGGAGTGTCTTTTTTAATCTCATTACTTTAATTACGTCAGAAGCATTAAGTAAATAAATCTATTTGATCATTATGTTTACTTTTATTTTATCAAACTAAAATTCACTTGATTTTAATTTTACGACTTAGCAAATAAGTTTAGACTATATTAATGAAAAGAATATTGGTAATCTTTTATATATATATATATATACATATATATATACATATATATATACATATATATATACATATATATATATACATATATATATACATACATATATATATACATATATATATACATATATATATACATATATATATATATATATATATATATATATATATATATATATATATATATATATATATATATATATATGCACTGACCAGATGGCCGAGTGGTTAGCGTGCCTGACTGCGGAGCTGCTGGTTGCGGGTTCGAATCCTGCTTAGGGCATGAATCTTTCTTCCTCTCTCTTTGTGTTCTATGTCCTTTTTTCTTTTGTGTGTGAATGCAACCCACCCTATAAACGGGTTTGTAGTTGTGTGACGTGGGTGACGCTGCTCCACCGCTGCGGCTTAGCCACAGGTGCCCATTGGTTAACGAAAAGAGAGTAAGCAGTTTTGGCATCTTCTGAGGCCAATGGGTCTTCGTCCCAAGTGCCCGCCATTTAATATATATATATATATATATATATAGCTTATTTTATATTAATAAAACTTATATTTTAAAGCAATTCCATGATAATAAGCAATTCAAATTCCATTCAATAAATTACTTCAAAAATTTTAAAGAGAAAATAAATAAAATAGTTTATAGTTTTAAATGATGTATATGTTAAGTTTAACAAATACGAAAAGAAAACTTTAATAACCGTAAACAACTGGAATAAAAATAAAAATTAACGAATTAAAAATCTGTCACACGTCGGAGTTGAACATAACAACAAAGAAAAAAAAAACAGTAAGGTTAGAAAAATACTTTTACTATAATAAATTTGGAAAGAAATTAAATTCTTGGTTCTTTGAAAAAATAAATAAAGCAAACATTCTTTTGAAAATAATGCGAGAATAAATAGGAAGGAAAATATTTCGAGAATTGGATTTTACTTGTACGCTTTAAAGTTTGTTTCCCGCTTAGTAAAATTCTTATCGAATTTTTTCTCTTCGAATTAAATTTAGTTGAACTGATTTCAAGTTGCAGAATTTCAGAAAGAAGTATAGATTATATTTATTATTCTGTATTCAAGTTCATATTTTTAAAAAACCTTAAAGATTCCCGTGTTCTTCTTTCTTTCATTTGACTACTGAAAAATTTAATAAATTTGACAAATTATATCCCTAAATATTTTGATGAATCTGATCCAAAACCATTTTTCAATATATAAATTTAAGGTTGTTGATTTAAAAGTCAAGCAGTGTAAAATATTTATTGTGTGTTTTGATAAAATAGAAGAGGACGTGATTCAGTTTTAAGACTTACCTTTTAAATTCCGCAAGATTTTTTTCAATCAAAAACCTCTTTTTGAGATTTTAAATAAATATTGATTTAGGATGGAAATAGAATTCAGCTTAAGGTCTAAGACATACAAAGTGTTGTACAGTTCTTTCAGTAATTATTTTTGAAATTGCAATTAATTATTTTTGTTATATCCGATGATTATTTCGTTATTAATTAGAAAAATAAGCAATGCGAGAATTGGTTATCACTACGTTAAATTTTTAGTTTTATCTAAACCATTTACGGCTTCCGGTGATCAATTGGTCTGTCATTTTAAATAAGTAGGATTTCAAATTTCTCGAGATTTAAAATCGTTTAGTCAAAATTTATGATAATAGTAAAAACATCAATTTAAAAAAATTTCCCGTTCATGCAAGTTCATATGAATTCGCTACTCGCTTTATAGATTTCGTTTTATGTTTTAATCTGTGTTTCATTTATATTTCATTTTCTGTTTTTACGTGATATTTTTACTTAATATGTCCTACTTTATTTGTTGCAAATTTTGTTAAAATTTTTTTTGAGGGCTCCTCACACTATTGTATTGATATATTTTGCTTTGGCTATATTGATACAATATTAGAAAGCACTCCTTTTAGCGGATATAATCGTGTGAGCTGATGAAAAGATTATTTCTGGCATCTGGAGCATAAATTTAGTGTAAATTTGAACACTTTCTCTTGCTACATGAGAAATGATCAAAATTTCTATTCTTAGTTTTTTTATTAAGAGATAAATGCTGCTTTTGGCGAAGATCCGGTTGAGATTTCAGTTTCTAGATAGTTAGAACGTGGTCGAAATTTTGATTGTTAATAAATTTTCTTCAACTGTGATTTCTGCTTATATCTGTCAGAAAATAAATGAAACTTGAATTGCTTTCCAGCACAAAACTCCAGTTAAAGATTTGTTCACTCTACTATGTTAAAAAGTGATCGTAATTTTGATTGCAAGATTTTCTAATTAAAATCACGAAAATGAATCAATAAAAAATTTTTAATTATGAAGAACAGACATTTTCTCTTTTAATTTACATGAAATTCTATAGGGTATCCAAATGCATACACAATTCGCCTGAAATAATTCCTTTCTTACTTTTATGTCTTACATTTCTCATCATGTAAAATAAATTTTACTGATCAAATAAAGAGAACATACGAGTTGAAATTAAAATAATTATGACTTCATATAAGTTCTCTTTAAGGTAAAGTCTGTTACTATTTGCTCTACAACAAATCCTTCATTAAATCAGCAGTATGACTTCAAGATTTTACGCTTTTAGAATAATTTAAGGGATTTTAAAACGTAACTCTAACTATTTTAAGTCAATATTAAACCTAAGTTTCAAGAACGGAAGACTATGCATATTTCCTTTTAGTTTAGTTGCTTTAAAGCAGTTTTCTTATTTATTCATATTTGGTTTATATCTATTCAAATTTAATTTTCATGTTTGATAATTTGAAAATAAAAATTTTCTATTAAATATTTTATTAAATTATTTTAATAAATTTTTTTTAAATATTCTATTCTGTTAAGATCATTATATAATTTAATATTTGTCTTCCAGTATTTTATGTTTGGACATTTTAAAATCCCTTATTATACACTATCAGATTCTTTGGGAAAGTATCGGAGAAAAGTGTCGAATTGTTAGGAAGGAAACTTTGCGATCATATAGTTTAAATTTGCTGCAAACTTAATATACTGCTAACTTAGATCATTTATTGTATTATTTAAACTTGACCACACTATTGCATGATTCAACTTTAACAGAAGCCCAGTTTAATAAGTAAATTGCACCGTATTATAGTTCAGGATTGAAACTATTTTTTGAAAATATTATGAATCATAATTTTAAATATTTTAATATTTTAAATCATAAAAATTAGAAGAATTTAAATATTTTAAATCATAAAAATTAGAAGCAGGTCAAAATGTATGGTTGATGCATTCTGCGTAGTCCAAAGTTTATGTTCCTCAAATTTCAAATTTTCTTATATAATTATTTAAAGATGGCGCTGTTAACAAGAAAAATGGTAAAATTGTTTTTTGTTGCATGTCAGAGCAATCCAAATAAACTTTTTGCTCGAGCATTTATTTTATCCATAGATTCCGCCACGTTGTTGTTTCAAATTGTGGTTATTTTAAGAACGTTGCATTGTTGATTTTCACAATCAACAGCACCATTTGTTGACAAACTTTGTACTTTGTTTTAAAATTAAATGAGAATAAATTGTTTGGTTTCAGTAAACTGCTCATTTTTTTCTTTAATTGATTTTCTGAAACGTCAATTATTTTTATGATAACATGTATGAAGCACGTTTTCTAATTATTTCATGATATGGCAAATTTAGTTCTACATACACAACAGATTATAAAATGTTTTTAAACCGAAAACGTTTACATTACACAAGAGTTTCACTTGTAGTCGTATTCATTTATTCTCTTCATAGTTAAAATTTAGCTTCCCGTTGTTATGCAGCTTAAAAAGTACCAAGCATGCTTGGGAACTAAACACTGGGGGTTCCGCGTTAGGTTGACCTTCTGACCGGAACATCTGCTCCTGCACCCCAGAGCCTAAGGTCAAGAAAACTGAGATGGGCACAGTAGGCCCTAGCCCTCTATAGGCTGTCACGCCACTGAGTTTATTTTTTATTTATATACAGTATATATATATATATATATATATATATATATATATATATATATATATATATATATATATGTATATATATATATATATACAGAGAGAGACTCTTTACTTTTACAGCGGGCTGGACAGCATCATTAATAAAAAAACTAGAAAACTATATTAAAAATAAAACACACATCGCTTGTTTAAAAAATTACGAACATTTCTCTTCTTAGCAATATATAATTTAATTTGAATAAAATATTTCAAGACACTTTTCTTTAAAAAAAACATGAATTTATAATTTAAATAATTTACATTAAAATTGATTATAACATTTTTAAAGAAAATATATAGCGTTAACCTGTCACTTAACACAAGGAGGAAAAGACTAAAGTATTCTGGCACTATATCTGATATTTTATCTAAATAATCGTAGCGAAATAAACAATTTTCTAATATTAGCCATCTTGACAACAGCTGGGTAAAGTTTTCTTCTCAATCGATTTGTCGTTATTGTGCCTTTATTAGTCTTGACAATTCTATTAATAAATTATGCTTAGAGGGTCTGTCCGACGAGTTGCAGTCAGTGTTGCATTCAAATAATATTATAATTAGTGTAGAATATTGGCATGGTTTCCCTTTAAGGTAAAGTAACCGAAATGAACAGCTATTTTACTCTTCTGAGAAAATAATGCAATTATAGATGCGATACTTTAAGTTACTACAAAGTTAAAATGGATGAAATAAATCAGAGATATAAGACTGAAGTGAAAAATATATTCTCCAAACACCTCTTTTAGATCAATATGTAATACTGAATAACAAGGAATATGCAATTTTTTATGTGAGCAAAATTTTTAACTGATTTTAACCTTATTTGTTGCATTGATTTCATTAATAAAAAAATCCCTTTTTTTATTATAACGTATCGTCTAAATATTCAGTGCAAAAAAGTTCTAAACTATGAGGTTCTGACCAATCTTTATATGTTTACAATTGTCCTTGCTTTTAATCAGATTTTGAAAACTTCTGCATGTTATATAATTTTCTCCTAGACACTTAGCCTTATTAAGTAACGAAATATGTTATTTATGTAGCAATGCAAACGCATTTTACGAGTTGGTTCTCGCAGTTTTCGTATTGCATCTGGTATTTTTTTTCCTCATAAGACGACACATTTTATCCAAAAACGTTGTTTTAGAGATTCCGTTTAAAAGTGTTTAAATTATGGAAATTGGAATTTAACTGTTCATCTCAACGCAAAAATTAGCAGTTTTAACCAAACAACAAGTAGAAATACTCCGTAGTTTTAAGGCTTAGAGAGTACTAACAAGCAAGGGGGGGGGGTGCAGGATTCTCGTTCTTAATATTGAAATGACGTTTAAATCAACTCTTAAAATAAAACTAAAATTAAAATCACCGAGTAAATTGAACTCAGAAATATGTGATGTATGGAATCACGTTCATGGCAAACCAACGGGGATATTTTCTTTGGTTAGCTTGCGGTAGGAAATTCTATACCGTATATAAAATAATATACCGACCTGACCTTTACTTGATTAAAAACTTAATTCCCTTCAAAAATGTATAAATAGGAAAAATGCTTTTATATGTTTCAAGAGCTCAAAAGCAGGCGCACCCATTTTCAAAACTTTCCATCAGAAAAAACAATAATCTTCACATTACAACTAAACATTACTATTAATAAAAAAAAAAGTGATTTTAAAAAGAAAACGAATAGTTACCAACAAAAAAGCGAAAAGTAAAGGCGTGAAACAAAGCTGGAAATATCACAGTAGCTGAGAGAGAAAAAAAGATGAAAAAACAGAGCAGAGCAAAATATTTATTTAATACTGAGTTTTATTTTTGACTTAAAAAATTGATAAGTACTACGCTTTTAATTACAAAACGCAATTTCTTAAAGAACCTCCTTTATTGTGAAATTTTTAAGGAGATAATTTTTAATTCAAAATCTAGTTTCATACATATTAAAATAAGTAGTCCAAGCTTTAAAATGATATATAGAGTACTTTTTACATTAAAATTTCGATGCTCAGATTGAATATTTTGCAGAATGTCCCAGTAGATTCAAATCTAATGAATGTGATGCTTTATTATCGTGTCTGGTTAGTGATGCCTTCTGCTTGAAAGCAACAACAAGCTGGTGGAGTAATAGTTTTAAAATAACCTATAAAATAACATGTATCAACAAAAGGGTGGGGTTAACTCCACTTTTTTAATAAGTGGAGTTGCTCACTTTAAACAATACTTTCTAGTAAGCAATAGTTAATCTACCAGTTGGGTAAATTTCAATTTTGTGGCTGTCTATAGTTACCTTGAAAGAAAACTAGTTCAATTATCATTGTAAGGAACAGCTATATAATTTTTCACGTAAATGGATTCTGCATTAGAGTAATAAAAAGGTTTATTCGCATAAATTAATTTTAAGCAATAAGAAGATTTATAAACAGGGATTAATTATTGGAAACCTTTCCAAAATAACAAATTTGGGAATATTTCCTAAGAGTTGAATGTTTTGTATAAATAGTGGCCAAATAATTTTAAAACTAGTTGCCCTACGGCTTATTTCTGCTACTCTATAAATACTCCGAATCAAAACACGGTATAAAATACCGATACGTTCGTAAAGTCTATTTTATCGTAAAATATATTTCACCATAAAATATTATACAGTAATATTTACAGTGATATTTATTTAAGTAGAGTGATTCAGTGATTTTACGGTAATTATTTCTGTAAAAATTACAGTGTATCAGATTTTTTGTTCCGTAATATATGTTCCGATAAAAACGAATTTTACGGTAAAAATCCCGAGGTTATGGTTGATCTGGATCGATTACCGTTGATCCGTAATTTCTTACAGTGTATCTAAGAAAAGAAATGACAAATCTGGCAGGATACGAAAAATAATATATTCGCTAGATTTTGAAGCTCAATATCTCAAAATGGATATGGAGTTAGACTGCTATTCAAATAAACCTTGCAATTAATCTTTTGATTCCCAGAGTAAGATTCAACTAAACGGATTTTTAAATATTTTATTTTCGAAATAACGTTATCACAACGAAAATAAAACGCTTCAAAATACTAATTTCAGAAAAAAATGTCCTTCTGCAGATAAATAAATCATAACAAATATAATATACAAGGTGTAGAAAAAATTAGGAAAAAATCAAATATTTCGAGAAAGATGCATGGGATCAAAAAGTGAAACTAAACACATTTAGTATTTTTAAAAGCTATCCCTCGGGGGTGGGGTGGAGGTAAATTTGAAATATTAAATATGAACCGCTTTTTTATTGCACATTTGGATTCTCCCGAAAAAAGTAACCCTATTAGTGTTGTAAGTTTATGCATTTTGCATCGCAGATAGCACTGTAACCAAGAAAAATTATAAAAAAAGGGTACAAACTATTTAAAATAGCTGTAACTCAAGATCCATCAGATTAAAAATAAATAAAATTAAAAATGTTTCTATCTCGTTTTCAAGAAGAAAAAAACTCCAAAAAAATTGAGAAAAAATTCTTTTTTTTTCAAAAGTTCTATTTTAATCTTCTTAATAAAATCAATTTCAAATAATTATTTAGCAATTTTAAATGATTGTAATTGAAAATAGAAATAAATATAAATACAATTGCTTTGATACTTTTTTGAAAAACAAAATACAGAAAATCGATAAAAATATTTTTCAACGTGTCTATTTTGATCTTCTTAATCTGATAGGTCTCGAGATTCGCCGTTTTAAACAGCTTGTACCCTAATCAACTTTTCTCGGTTACAGCGCCATCTGCAAAGCGAAATGCATAAAGCTATAACTCAATTAAAGTTACCTTTTTCCCTGGGGATTCCGAATCTGCAAAAAAAAAAAAAAAAAAAAAAAAAAAAAAAAAAAAAAAAAAGAAGGATTCATAAAGATTTCAATGTTCTCCACCACCCCATCCCACCCTCAGGTGTGGGGGTGAAAGATCGAGTTTGGTATCGTTGTATAGCTTTTAAAAGCATTGAATGTGACTAGTTTCACTTTTTCGATCCAATTTTAAGATCTCGATATTTTTGACCATTTTCAAATTCTTTTCTCAGGATCTCTTACCAGTTATGTGCTGTGTTTGATGCGTCATAACACCTTTAACAGTGACTTCAGCCAACACTCCAGGTTTCATGGAAGATAACTGATTTTTCCTCAAATCCAAAGTCAAATATCGTATGTCTGTTAAATATCTAAGAAGGCCTTCTGGTAGTTCTGTCACGGCTGTGTTGCTGATTTTTATCGTCAGTTCGTGAGTAATTAGACCAGCGAACGCATCTGGTAATATTCTTTCCAAGTTCCTGCCAGTAATCACTAATTCTCGAAGTTTAGTACCAAAAGATCTCTGTACTTGATGTGATAAAACTGGCTCTTCGATATCAATGAGAACACTTTGGAGGGCGGAGGCTTGAGAAAGTAAATCTTGGAGACGAAATGATCGCACGGAAGGGTACGAGTCAGTTTTAAACACGGTCAGGAATCTGAAATGATTTAATAACATTTTCAATAAACTGATTGTTATTTTAAATAGTTTTTTGTAGTAAAAGGAGTAATAACAGTTATCTTCTAAACTTTTGATTTGTTATAAGTAAAACAGAAAATTACATGATTTTTTAAACATCTTAACGAAATAAGACAGCTAAGTTATGCTGCTTGTAAATATAGCAACAAAGCATGTAGTTACTTTCATACACGTAATTTTTTCCTATGCTGTTTTATTTATATCCGTGTTTTCTGCTATAGTGAATCATTTATTTTTATTTTTAGTTGGGGGTTCCAACCCCTGCTCGCTTTGTCCCTCAACGCCTGTGATTACTGCGCAATCAGTTTCTGTTTCACCATAAACAGATTGTTACATCAAAATATTAAAAAAAAAATTATTCAGTTAGAAGATATTTTATTGTATTAATAAAGTATTGGCTCAGCTGATTGAGTTTCCAAATCTATTAGGATAAAATGTAAACTTAATCGGTTTGTTCAGTTATCATTGCAATTTCATTCTCACACTTGTTTTTAAATTCATATTTAATTTTGGTTACTAAAAATTTTTTTAAATCTTTTTTTATCAGATAGCAATAAATGATGCGAAAAATCAATTCTTTTCAATGGTTTACAATTTTGCGTTCATTATTTTAATTACAAAGCTGCCTGGATACGGGTATGCATAAAGCTTATAATTAGAGCAGAGAATTCTAAAGCTGATAAATAAATATTGCAAGTTTAATTATTGAACATGACGTACTTTCCAGGTAAACAATAACTTTATGCAAATGAAAACTGATTCACACCATGTTATTTTCCAGAGAATGAGAATACACGTAACAATTATCACTTTCACTTGATTTTCATGTATATTAATTTTAAATTTTTGGCCTCATATTTTTATTTACTTTTACTTTTATATGATTTTGTTTTTTTCTTTAACTTTTTCGATGTTTTTGATTTCTTCTTCATACAGAAATAAAATTTTCTTAGGTGCTCAAATAAGCAAAAACAACAAGAAACTTAGCCATTTTATTTATTTCATTTTAAAAACTAATTTAAAGAAAAGAAATATTCTTTATTGAAAATATAAAAAAAGGTTAGGAAAGAATACGAAATAGTACGTAAATATTATGTCAAACATTATAAAGTGTTTGAATTGCAATACGACTAAAATATATTTGATTTATTTATTTAATTTTTTTTTGTATAATCACTGAAATTTTTCAATAGTTGTTCAATGCATTTTATTAAATATTAGATTAAAAAAATAAAACTGATAACTGCCAATGCATTAAATTTTGTATTTATTTTCAATAAACAACTCAAAGTCTTCAAGTTGAATCTTTAGAACAAAAATAGGAGGAATATTTTTTAAAGGACAAAAATAAAAAATAAAAAATACTTTTAAAAAGAATAGAATATAGAATTCAAAAATAGAAAAAAAAATTAATCTATTAACAAACAAACAAATCTTTTAATAAAGTGAGGGATTGATTTTGAAATAACTGTGTAGGATTAATTTCGTAAAAAATGATCCCTCACAGTTTATGATTAATAAATTATACTCAAATGCTCTTTCTGTAAATAATTTTCTGTTTTACCGTTTTGCTTCAGTAGTATATATATTTTATATTTTTCTTTGCCTCATGTTTTTTTTTTCCTTACATTTTTCTACGTTTTTGATGTCTTCTTCTTACAGAAATAAAACTTTCTTAGATTCTAGAATAAGCAAAAATGACATTACTTAGCCTTTTTATTCATTTAATTTTAAGGACTAATTAAAATGTTTTGTATTAAAAATATGAGAAAAGTCTAGAAAAGAATACTTACGCACTATGTCAAACCTTAAGAAGTGTTTGAATTAGAATACAAGTAAAGTCTCTTTCATTGAATAAGAAAACAAACATAAAATTGTATCAGCACTGAAATTGTTTGATAACTGTTCAATCATTTTAATAAAAGCAAATATTTACGAATGCATAAAATTTTGTATTAATTTTTAATAAATAACTCAAAATCTTCAAGTTAAATCTTTAGAATAGAAATAGAACGAATAATTGAAGAAAAATAATAAAGCAAAACAGATGAGAATTGAATATAGAAATTGAAAATAGAAAAATTAAGAAAAATAATTGAATAAGACATACTTTTATTTGAAAATCGAATGCAGAATTTCAAAATAGAAGAAATAATTTAAGAAAAATAATAGAATAAAATATCTTTTTAAATGAGAATAAAACAGAAAATTTGAAAGTAAAAAAAAAATAATTTGTAAACACACACACAATTTTTTTTAATAAAGATTATCTTTGATAAATATTTACGAGTAATAAATCAAATTCAAATGCTCTTTCTATAACTAATTCTGTTTCTTATCGTTTTGCTGGCAGCTGGTCGAACAAGTGAACCAGAATAACAGCATGTTAAGCACCGTGATTTATGAAACCAAAGAGAAAGAAGCATTATGAATGATAATACTGTACGTGATAATGAGTGAAATGGTTTCTCAATGTTTCATTTTCAAAAGTAATAATTTACAAATGAGGAAAATGTAATTGAGCCCATTAATTTACTTTTGCCTAAAATAACAAAAAATCTATACAAATTAGCTTTTTGCATTTACTTAAAAGTTATTTTATTTAATAGTAAAACCATATTCGAAATTGCGAAATTATTCTTCACTTCAATAGTTTTTTTAAAAATTGTGTTTGAGAACATCAATATAGTAATTATGAATGATGAAAAGTGTTGGGGAAGGAAACTGTTAAAATTTACATATTTTATAATAATGCATTAGTAAACGCATAAGCAGTCATCCTGTTTGATTATTATTTCAAAACGTTACAACGTAAATGTTTCCAAATTTATTTTACTAAGTCCCAAACTAAACGTTAATTTAAAAACAAAGTTACAATTAAAGCTATCGAAACATTTACCTGTTATTTTATCTGTCTTTTTATCTGTAAAATTTGCCTGTACCCCATTCTATGACTTTCGTTGCATTTCATATTGTTTATCACTTTAAAAAAAAATTTATAAACTTTTTTTTAATATATTTATAGTGCACGATCGTAAAAATGGCCGATAAATTTTCTAATCAATATAAAAAACAAGCCAAAATAAACCATACAGATAGAATACGCAACATAAAAAATGTAACTATAGCTAGAATTTATTGGATTGTAAAATATTAATTGCTTTAAATCAAAAATTTCAATCAAAAATTGTAAGCAAAATCTGAATAAAAATTATTTACATTTCCCCTTAGCAAAGCAATGAAATATTAAAATGTACAAAATTTTAGAGTCACTAAACTTTCACTTATCTACATATTATTATTAAACATTATATTTTTACTATTAACCATGTATCGATAATGTACATAACTATACAATTATTAACTTATACAATAATTCTAATGGTTTAATTAAGCCATACAGTATTTATTAAACCATATATTAATTCAAGTCCATATAACTACTATTAACTTAAACGTAAACATCAACCAACCGCACTTCTCCTTCTACTATTATCTACACGAGCAAGCTAGGGTTTCTGTTCTCCTGAGTTATTTCCTAATATTGCAAAACACGCTTCTTTACAGTTAAATTATTCAAATAAGCTTTGAGCTTTTAAAGATTTAACAGCACGTATGATAAGATTACAAAATTTTAGAAGGTTAAATAAATCGTTTATAAACTTTCGAAAGCCTAAAATACTAGATAAGTTTAAGGAAACTCTTATAATTTAAATTTTGTAACTGGAAAATCAAAAAGCCTATTTATTAAATTATCATTATGCGACATGCTAATTCGTGTCAAGTAACATTTTTTAGCGAAATATTTTGCCAAAGGATAATATTTTGTTCGATGCCAATTCAAATATCATATTTATTGTAATAGATCAACATTGATATCTTTTGAACAAAAGAATGATGTTATATTTGATTAAAACGTAGAAAATCACACCAAATTACATCCAACCTAAGCTTTTTTGCAAAAATCAAAAGTTTCACGTTTTTAGAAAAACATACATAAAACCAACTTTTTTCATAAATTTCTAAAGTCTACACTTTGTGAAAAGTCAGTTCAACGTTGAACCATAATATAAGTGTTTTGAACATTAATAAGGTGCAAATCGAATACGTTCTAGTTGAGCCATTGTATTATGTAATCAATATTATGATGTATGATAATATGGTTCAGTTAAGATTCATACTAAGGTTTAAGCAAACTTGGTTAATATTATAGTTCATCAATCCCAAATATTTTCCAACGCTGCAGAAAGAGAGTATAAATTTATATATTTAAATTTTAATTTGTTAAATATGTTTGAATTAATTATGTTAAATATGTTTGAATTAATTATGTTAAATATGTTTGAAGTATGTTTGAATTTTAATATGTTTAATTTGTTATGTTAAAATTTAATTTGCTAGGTTTTTTTTCTCAGTTTTCTCTAATAATATTAGTTATTTTAATAAATAACTTATAACTGTAAAAGTTGTTTAAAACAAGAGTGTTTTTGTGCCTCTTTTAATTTTATTTGTTGATAACAAGCATGAAAAATCTTTGAAATAACAAACAAAAAAAACACAAATTTTTTTTTAAATGTCTTGAATACTAACCAGTTAACTGCAGATTAGTTTTCTCAACAAAATTTTTTTATAAGGTTTTTCAATGCTTTTCATATACGCTTTTAAAATTTTTAACTTTTCATGATTTAAAACTATTCTCCCTTTAACCGTATTACATGCAACTAAAAAATATCTAAATACAGATAAATCCCTTTATCTCACATGCTTTTATAATTCTACTATCTCAAATTACATTAAATGCAACTATTACAATATTTCAACTAACTTTGCTTAAAATATGTTTTAATAACTCAAATTCTACTATCTACTATAGTCTACTATATATTTTATAATAACTAATACTAATAAATTAATTCAATGCATTGACTTAAACATGTCAGACATGTGTCAGCTTTTAAAGTTTTTCAATTCTTCAATTTCAAATTGCTTAATCATAGTTCCAATACATACTCCCAGCTTTTAAAACTATATAATATATGTATAACTACAAACTGCATTACATACAACTGATGCAATTATTCCTTTGATATTATTTATAATATCACGATAATAATGTCAAACCATGTTACATTTAATTAATACAATCTCCATTATACCTGCCACAATATATACCTTATGATATGTAGAGTTCTTGAATCCAATCGACTCAATAAAAGTCTTCTTACATCCAAACATCTAAGCTTTTCTAGTCCTTTGAAACTATCAAAATGTAGAAAAGAAATTGGATTATTTGAAATATCCAAATCGTCTAGATATCTCATAGATATCCATAGGTGCATTGGTATCTCTTGCAAGAAATTGCCACTCACATCTAAGCATCTCAGCTGTCGCAGATCCTTAACAGTAGGTTGAGATATATTATAGAAAAAGTTATCTTTTAGCGACAGTGAGGTGAGATATGGCAACGGTAAAAAAGGCAAGTTCATCAAACTGCAGTTTTGCAAGTTTAGCAATCGAAGATTGGCAACAAACGTAAAAGACATGTCTTCGATATTTTCCTTCAGTTCGTTGTGAGATAAATCCAACTCAAGAAGGTGAATCAATCCATGTAGGGATCGCTCACTGACATGAGTAATCCTATTGGAAGACAAGTTTAAGGCTTGAATCCTGTTTGGTAATGCAATTACGTTGTTCGGCATTGTAGTAATGATGTTAAAGGACAAATCAATAGATATCAACGAGTTTTTGGCGGAATTTATTCCAGAAGATTCGAGAGATTTGATGTAATTTCTTGATAAATTAAGCTTCTCCAGGGAAATTCCTGAAAAAACATTTTCAGAAAGAGATAGTAATTTGTTATGACTCATATCTAATACACGTAAGCTCTTCATGTTAATGAAAGTTTCTTTTTTGAGAAGCGAAATTCTGTTGTGATCCAAATGTAAAATTTGGAGTTTCGGACAGCTTTTGTGAAATGCGAACTCAATCAGTAGAAGGTGATTATGCGATAGATGTAAAATTTGCAATTCTGGAAGAGGTCCTAATTGCAAATGTGAGATTTGATTATGCGACAAAAATAAAAGAGTTAAGAAATTCGAAACAGGTTCAAAAAACGTTCTTGAGACATTTGAAATTTTATTATACGTCAAATCCAAAGTACGTGTTTTTAAAATTTGTAAAGTTTTGTTTTGAGGTTTTAAGGTTTGAATGAAATTATTAGATGCATTTATAATTAAATAAGCAGAAGCACCTTCAATTATATCAAATGAAAATGATTCTAAATAATTGTCTTGGATATATAAGTTAGAAAGTCTTGTAATATTTGCGAACGCCGAAACATTGATAGAATATATGTTATTGCCAGAAAGGACTATGGTATGTAAACTGGAGCAGTTTTTAAACGAATTTGTTTCTATAGTTGAGATGACATTACCTATTAAAGATATTCTAGAAGTATGTTCAAGATTCACAAAAGTTTCAGATTTGATAGTACCTATTTTGTTGTTAATTAAATGAATAGAAATAATTGAATGCCGAGAATTAACAAGAATACCTTTAGGAATTTCCGGTATGTTGTTGTTACTTAATTCAAGATGTTTTAATCGTTTTGATGACTTTGAACAAAAAGAACTTATTTTTGACAAATTATTATTGTCTAGTAGCAACCATTCAACTCGCTCTAAATCAGCAGTTATGGCGTCTGGGTTGTGAAAACTATAATCAAAAGCAGAACTTAATTCTAAAACTTCTAAAGTCTTTCTAAGCGGATATAAAGCATTTTTATCAAAGTATATAATGTTGTTAAAAGATAAATTCAACTCTCTGAGCTTCACTAAATGAACAAACACCTCTTCTTTTATACTCGTAAGTTTGTTACTCGCCAAACTTAAGGTAGTTAGGTTCTTACCCCATTCACCAAAGTCTTTTTGATCGATCTTGGCGATAAAATTATCTTGTAAGCTTAAACGAATAAGGTTCCTTTGATGCTCTAACGCAGCCTTTGGAATAAAAGACAGAGCATTCCCTGATAAATCTAGCACTTCTAAAGTCTTTCTGCAGCCCTGTAAATCTTCTTTACCCAGTTCTTTCAAATAGTTCTCTTTCAAAGACAAATGTACGAGAGATTTGAGATCATTAAGTGCTGGTGGAAATTCTTCCAGTAAATTAAAACTTAGATCTAAATGAGTAAGTGACACTTCGATACCTGAAAACGAATCGGAATGAATATGTGACAGCCTATTATTGGCAAGAGATAAACGCTCAAGTTTTGTTTTCTTAAAACTTCTCGCCGAAAGAGATCTCAAGAAATTAAATTCAAGAGTTAACTCTCTAATGGGGAAAGAACCATTGAAAACACAATCTGGCATGTATTCTATCAAGTTGTTTGATAGATCTAGTTTCTCTAGTTTTGCAGTCCACATTACAAATGGACATGGTAATGTTTTCAGCAAATTACCAGATAAATAAAGAAATTTCAAATTTCTAAGTTTGTAAATAGCATGAAGAGGCACTTTTTTGAGAATGTTATTAGATAAAGACAAAGAAGACAGTGAAACTGGCAAAGAATGAACGTCTACATCATAAATATAATTCCCATCTAAATTAAGTATGGTTAGGTTGCTCAACTCTGTAAGGACACTTTCTTTTATAATGCTGATGTGATTTCCACCTAAGAATAAGCTGTTTAAAATTGGTTTGAATGTCATTTCTGACCACTTGAAATCATGATAATTATCTATAGAATTTCCTTGCAAATTTAACCATTGCAGGTTCTTCAGTGGACGCAAAGCTTCGTAAGGCACACGGTTTAGATTATTATAGCTAAGATCCAACGTAGATAGCAAACTTTCTAAACCAACGAAGGCATTTGGCGAAATATGTACAATATTGTTATACATCAAATGCAAAGAGGCAACATTTGTACCTAGAAATTGGTTTCCTTCTAAAGTTGAAATTCCTGATCGAATGATTGTAACCTGAAAATTTAAAAAAATAGCATTATTAGATTTGAATGTTTTTTAAACAAGATTAAAAAATGTGAGATTTCGAATATTATGTAATACAAGGAGCGAAATTTCCTCTCGCTTGCAATTGGCGACTAAATATTTGGGGCTGGCGTGCAAGTTTAGTTTTGCAAATTAGTATGCTTCGAACAACTATACTTAAATTTCCCTTCAGTTTTCTGTAAATAACTATTGAGCAAGAATTTCAGACTTAAAGCGGATCATTTATAGTGCATGCGCAAAAATATAGATTCCAGACAGAAAAGACAGAAATCTACCCAGAGGAAAAAACATTATGGACAAAACTATAAGAATATAGTAACATTTCCTGGCTCTATGGGAACACCAAAATCTCGGTAATTTTTACCGTAACGCTTTGGTAATGATTTAATAAAATTAGCTATAAAATATAGGGGTTTCTTTACCATATAAATTGTTTTTTTACTAAATGTTTGGAAGTAAAATTTGGTAACATTTGGTACTTTTATTATAGTACCTTAGAGAATGGTATGAAAACAATTTATTCGTTCAAATTACTTTACAGTTTTGTAATTATTACTAAATGTATGGTATTATTACTAAATGTGGTCATTACCAAACAGTATGGTAATTTTATGAGAATTTGTTTTTCGTGATTGTCATCAGATGTGTTAACATCTGTGCATGTTTTCAATATCTTAGTTTTCCACACAAAGAAACAATTCTTGAATTTGAGATCGAGGATATAAAGAAACTATTCACGTAATTCAAACCAAATTTTATTAATGAACCAGTGAATGCTGTGTTATCAGAGTGGACAGAATTCCAGTTTAAGCTCACTTCACTGATATGGGTCACTTCAGAAGTAAACAGTGAAGTGTGTTCAGCGAGTTTCCCAAATTTGCTCCAGATTATGAAATTTTCTCCTATTTGTTTTTAGTTTCTACATTCTTTTATTGTTGTCGCCACTGAAAATATCTTTAAAATTACGTCTGTTAAAATTTTAAAAATTGTTTACAATTTTCGTAAAAAATAATGATGAGTAGCCTGGCGTCAGAACTGAAATTTCATGCTCTGATCTACTATTCTGTTCAAATTGATTGAGACAAGTTATTTTCTTTCTAGTTTTCAATGCATAAGTATGTTCAACAAATTGCAAAAAAAAGAAGGTTAAAAAATTTTTTTTAGAGTATTTTTCCCTAGAAAATAAATAATAATTGTTACTAGTTCCTATTGAAGGCATGATAAACATTAATATTTCTACTTACTCGGAGAAAAAATCCCGATGAAATTACTATATTGTATGGTAATGACATTTTTTGTAGGAAAAAAAACATAATTGTGGTTATAAAAACGAAACTATATAGTATGTAAACCATTCCTTTGGTAATTTTTCCTTTCATTTGGTAATGGTTTACTGTAAATTCTGGTTTCCAAAATTATAGTACTTAAGTAATAATTATTACTGAACATTTTGTAAAAACTGCAAAAGTAAAACGTAAATTTAACCGAATAAATGGTTTTTGAGCCATGTTCTAAAGTAACATGAGAAAAGTAATCATGATACTTTATAAAAAGTATCATGATTTATTATTAAATCTTATCACACTTATCAATTCTTATCACATATTATAAAACCATATTTTATCGTTAATTTTGCCACAATCATTACCAGAGCAATTCGGTAAAAATTACCGACTTTTTTGGCGTTTCTACGCAGCGAGAAACACAGTAAATTTTACTATGCTCTGGAAGTTTTGACTATGCATTTTTTCTCAGTTTAGGATATAAATATTACTATGTTGAATTATATAAACATTACCGATACATACATACAAGTTACGAATTATTGTCCCATACATACAAATATTCGGCGTAACAATTTATCGTAACTTGGTGCCCAGTTATAGTTTAAAAATCGTAAAGAAATTCATAAAGAAAATCAAAATAATGAAGCTAGAGTTAAATCGAAAAAACTTTACAAACTAAAAGTTAAGTCTTATACTATAGTTAGTAGTATAAGTATTATAGTTTTTTCGCATCAATGCAAAATAAAGCAAATGTAAAATTAAGTAAAGTACGCAAAACGATTCACGATTTTTTATATAGAGAGAAAATTTCATATCAGCAACTCATTTTGTTACAGAGGGCCTACAAAATATTTCTTGTACATAATACTAACGTAAAATATGACAATACGCTGAGAAAAAAATCTAGTCAAAATTACCTGAATAAGGTAAAATTTACCGTACTATGGGAATACCAAAAAGCTCGGTAATTTTTTCCGAAAAGCGCCTTGGTAATGAGTATAAAAAATTAAGAATAATGATTTTATTTATAGGTGAGAAAAATTTGGTAATTTTTACTGGCGCTTTTAAGTTAATTTGGTAATTTAACTTTATTATGATATCTTAGAGTATGACGTAATAACTATTTATTCGGATAAATTTACTTTTCAGTTTTGTATTTCTTACTTAAATGTGTGGTAATAAGAACTGTAATTTTTAAAACTGGAGCTTCTGGTAAACCATTACTTTAGGAACGGAAAAATTACCCAATGAATGGTTTAAATACCGTATATTTTGATTTTTAATTCCAGAATTACGGGGAGGGACATTATTTCACCGAAAAAAATCATGATCTACAGTACGTTTTTTTTTTACCAGAACTTTTTTCTAGGTATACTTTTATGTAATATAACAACCTCAATTTCAACAATGAAAATTACATAAACATTATAGTTCTTAATTAGTGTTTTATTTCCTTTCGGTAATAATTACCTTTAACTACCATGTTATTTGAATACGATTCCTTTATTATTAAATGTAACTTATTAAATATATAATAACTCTACATCTGTTTGGTCAAAGCAGGGTTCATCTTTTCTAAAGTACCCGAGATAATTTTCCAGGAGATTTACATAAATATTTTACCGAAATCGGAATCTCTAGCAATTCCTTCCTTAAATCTCTCGAAATTCCATTTAAATTGAATTTCGAATCTCTGGGGGCACATTCTTGTCCGAGAACAGTGTTTTCGGCTTTCTGGAAAGATTCTCTTACAGTTTGAAACCAATAGACTGGAATAGTTCCCTGTTGTACTATCTCTAAACTTAGAACTGTGAAAAGATTCTGTTTGTAAAAGTAGTAGATTTGAACAAAAGTCTATTAATTTCAGTCTAGATCATTTGAATAGTGAAGAGGTAAGGTTTATATAATAATAAGTATATTTATTCTTTTTAAATCTCTAGTAAATATATCTATTTGAAATATGTAATAAGTACATTCATTTTAAATATGTAATAATAAGTACATTCATTTTAAATATGCAATAAGTATATTCATTTTAAATATGTAATAATAAGTGCATTTATTTTAAATATGTAATAAGTATATTCATGTTAAATAAAGAGGGTAAAACTATACCGTATAGAATTGTTAAAAAAAAAAAATTCTTTTATTCTAAAACTATCGTAAGGATAGAGTAAGCAGAGCATTTGCCCAAGGCTAACCTTTTCTATGACCCTATAGTTGTAGGGGCCCCACCATATACATTGACCATATATTTCTAGGAGTCCCAAAACCAGTGATACTCGGCTTTTTAAAAATAATTATACAAATATAAATTTCTTAAAATAGTTATATTTAGTATTGAACATTTAAAAACTGTAATTTTTATTCTATCGTATACAGGAGACATAGAAAGAGGCATTTACCATTTTTAGTAGCCCCTCACAAAAATATTTCATATAAATCAAAATTATAGAAATAAAAAAATAAATTGTAAATATATTTAGATGAATATTTTAGAGGGACATTTAAACGCCCTTATAAGGGTTACTAATATTGTGCACATAAAATGTAACAATTAAACGATATAATAGAAAATATGAAGAAAAAAAAAGAGGAAAAAAACATCCAGTTTTTAGGAAGAAAATTACAAAAAAGAGTGAAAAAGAAATCATGTGTATTTTTGTAACAGTGATCTTATAAGTGAAAATCTGGGGTCATTAGTGATTCGTTTTACTAAAAATGCCATTGAAAGAGAAAATTAAAAGAGCCCTGCTTTGTTTTTATTAAAAAGTTAAAAATGCAAAAGCATTTTGATAAAAATTAAAAGCATTTATTTGAAATTAAAAGCATTTATTTAAAATTAAAAGCATTTATTTAAAATTAAAAGCATTTATTTAAAATTAAAAACCAAAGTTATATAATAAAAAAGATTATCGAAAGCACAAACTCTAGAATATCAAAATACAAGCTATTTATAAAACAAAATCTAGTTAAAAAGAACAAGTGCTATCAGTGCAAAACTGCACTGATAGCACTTCTGCATCTTCTGCAGCAAAAACACAATTTATACAGATATCTTAGTTAAATTTCAAAATATTATGTTAAATTATGTTAAATTTCAAAAAAATTTTAAAACTTACCTTATATATATCGGCTCTTCGCATCTGGGGAAATATGGAGAAAGGAACCGATCTGCAAACAACTTCGTGATGAGCTTTCCGACAGGTGCACAACGGGTTAAAATCACATGGTTCAACTTTTGTTGCAGTAGAGTTAAAACTTAGCACAGTCGCCAGAAATAGGAGGAAGATTATCATCTAAAAAAGGAAAGAAAGTAGTCTTTTTAAAGAAAAATAATTAATACGCATCATTATCGCGTTCGTTAAAAAATCATAAATGCCTCTGACTGTCTTTTAATGTGAAAGGCGTTAAAAATGTTGAATAAAAATGCTAAATCTTTTATAACAACATAATTGAAGTTATGTAAACATTATGACATAGCTAAAAGTTTATACTTATTATAAAACCAGGTTTTTTAAAGATCGAACATTGATGAAAGTTAATTCAATTTACTTAAAGTTATATTAATTACTTAATTACAGAATTGATAACATATTAATTACAGACTTTTTTCACTTTGCAATTATTTTATTCTATTTTAAAATCAGCTGTGAATAGCCGACCCAATTCTTACCAATGTTCAACTCAATAGCCTTTTAATTTTGAACTCAACCCAGAAGACAGGAGAGCTTCCAGAAGCATTGAGGTTAATTAGCCTTCGTGGAGGACTTTTTGGTGAAATTAACCCTGATTTGCGTTATATGGAGAGAAAACCATGAAAACCTCCCACGGTTAGCTCGATGCGAAGAGAATTCTAACCCATGATCCGTCTACCACTGAGGATATTTTACGTCAGCACTGTCGTCGGTGCAAAGAAGGAGCAAAATTCATATCAACCAGCCACCGCTGGGATTCGAACCTAGGTCAACTCATTGCGAGGTAAACACTCAATCCTCTGATAACTTTATAATTTATGAGCAAACTAATTTATTCAGCTTATATCTTTTAATGCACTCTTCACAAGTAAAGTAGCCATTGATTGATTACTTTATGGGTAATTTTCTAATGTAAAAGATTTTTTATTTTTTTATTTTTCAAGTTTTACAAATAATGTTTAGCTAGTGTTATTCGTAATGTCTATGCAAGGTGATTCAGTTTAATGAGTATAAACTTTGAAGGGAAGTACAGTAACAACCTAAGAATCGATAATTGAATAGAAGTCTATAACTAAAATTTCATCGTTTGCTAGGACTTTGTCTTCATTGTGTACTCGCTGCTAGTACGCATTTAGTACGGTACTCTTATTCATCTAAATTATCTTTTTTATATTGATTGTAACTTTTTTTTAACATTTATCTCAAAAATTGAATTTAATAGCCTGGAATTACTTATTTTATCGTTATTTAAATATTTGGTGACAAACTCAGTAGCTCACCAAATTAATTACCAAATCATTAAATTGCGATAAAACAAGCATTTCTAAATCTATTTGAATGGAGTTTTTGAAATGAATTGTTAAAAAAATAAAATTAACGTAAAATAAAAAAATTTAGATCAAAGAAAATTATAATTTTAAATGCGCATGAACAGCCAGTCAGTAACGGAAAGATTTTCGGCGCAAGATCACATTTCCAGCCCGCAATTGCTGTGCTATTCTCTATCCTTAGGAATTCTTCCTTCCAAGTTAATAACCACTCAGCCTGAATCTGCCTGTTTAATTATTTTCCAGGTTAATAACCACTTTCTTCCAGATTAATAACCACGCAGCCTGAATCAGCCTGTTTAATTATTTTCCAGGTTAATAACCACGCAGCCTGAATCAGCCTGTTTAATTATTTTAAAACTGAAAACAGATTAAGCAGCTGAAGTGTCCATTACTAAAAATTTAAACAAGGTGTTAACACTTTGACATCAGATTTTTATTTACAATATTTTTTTTAACTTTTTGTTATGAAATACAGCATGAAACAACGGTGTTTTTTTTTTTTTTCCTGCCTTAAAGGTAAAATTTTTTGAACACGGCTCACTTCCCAAAAGTAATTTTTCAAATTTATACTTATTCGCAATATTATTAGTACCTATTAGACTATTTTTTATATTTAAAAAATACCAAAATGTATTTTTGCTTGCAATTAAAGTGTCCGAAAAAATATATGTTGAATAGACACAGATGTCTCATCTGTGACAATGAAAAGAGCGTTGGCTAGTGAAAATTTTTATTGAACTAAACTTAGAAATTTAAAAATCTCTCAAAATTCATCAGAAAGCAGCATTAATTTTGAAGTGGTTATGGTAATTTGATCTCTTTTTAAAACATTCTAATATACAATATTTCCAACTGTTTTCTTTAGAACATACAGAAAAAATTAACAGCACCATTAAAATAATCTGATTCATTTCAATTTTATTTATTTATTTTTTTAAATCCTTCTATGTAACATAATAATATCCGATCAAAAATATATACAAGATGAATTTTCTGTTAATGTTTCGAACTCACGAAAAGTTCACGTTTAAAAACCTCGAAACAAATTTGAAATTAAAAAAAAAAGTAATCAAATACGAAAATCAAAATTCTTTAAACTTAAAATCAAGATTTTTGTACCACGAACTACGTACGTATACTTAGCTGCAAAAAGTATTTTACTGCGATTAATTTTTTCGTTACATCGAAAAGTTCAAAAAACTGTTAATATTGACTATTTATTTACTCAGTAAATACGGAATTTAAACAAAGTGAGACCTCTAATTCACTTTCCGAAGGTGCATGGCAGAAAAATAATTCGGTTGCTAATATATTTCGCTAAACTGAATAACGAGCTTGTAAAAATCTATTACTTTTACAAAAAATAATTAATTCAGCAACTTTTACAGAATAATTAAAGACCACATCATTAGCATTTTTGTATCACAATGTTTCTTAAATATTTTTTCAATTTTTTATGCGTTAAGAGAAGTAAAAAATTTCTCAAATAGTAATCACTTTTATTTCGTAGTAAAGGAAGATTATTTTTCGCCTTTCCCGAGTTTATATTATTCATAGAAACAGTTTGCAAAAGTGCAACTACTATCAGCTAAACCAAAATTATCATGTGGTTTCAGAAAGGTTCCAAAATACTAACACAATGATGTAGCCCTTACATGCCATCCACGTTTATCAAAATTATTGAAAATATTTTTAAATAATTAATTATAATTTTTTTTGAATTAATATCATTAATTAATTAATAAAAATTATTAATTAATTAAAATTATTAATTAATTATAATTATTACAAATTATAACAATTATTTAATTATAATTATTAATTAATTGAATGATAATTCAACTAAAGTTTAAAGATGCCGATTTTACGTGACATAAAAAAAAATCACAAATAAATATTTTTTAAATAACATATAATAAACTCCAGGACAAACTTGTTTTACTTAAAATATCTATAGCAAACATTACAAGTGTTATTTTTAAAATGATTGAAAAGAAAAAGCATCTGCTGCAATTTAAATTCTAACAATGCGTAATGCTAATTCGATGGGGAAAGTTAATTTTTCACGCATCTCTCCTCGAACAGAGAAAGTAAAAATATTTTCCTGAGTTTAATGATAAAACAAATGGTTCTTCATTTATAAGAGAAGCACATAGACGCATAAATTCTTCTCCTTCTTATTATGGATATGTTTCTTTGACAATGTTGATAAGTCATACAAATTTTTAGCACGTTGTTTTTCTGCAATTATCCTAGTCAAAAGTAAAAAATCCAAAATGTTACGTTATTAATTCGTACAGTGAAAATTTAATAGTTTTCTTTAAACTGTGGGCTCGGTCCATTTAATTACACGGGGGAACAATTTTATTTTTCTGTTGCATGAGGTTTTCTAACAGATCTTAGATACTTTCGTATCGCAAATTCCAAATCAACAATCGGTTTCTCCCTCCAAGTTACAGATTTTTTTTAACTATTTCTTCATGTGTTTCTGAACAGGTCATAATAGGAAAAATACCCGTAGCCGCTTACGACGACATTTTTGATCATAGATTCCTATGCGTTGGCCCTAAACCCCAAAACAGTTTGTCTCAATATTCACTCAACTCCTTCTAATATATAACATTTTTGAACTTGTATATATAAACAAAAAAATAGACAAAAAAATTTAATTTTTTTAAAAAAGAAAAGAGTAGTTTTAGAATCAAAACTAATTTCAGATTGGAATTCCCCACACCCGAATTAGTCTAGCTTACGTATTTGTATAAATGCAACAAAGAATGTGTGCTATCTGTACGCGTTCCTGACTGTTTGCATTTCAAATATTTCTTGACGCATATGAACGACTAATGCGGATCTTTTTATATCCAACAACAATACAATATATTTTGCTTCTCAAAATTTTATCCGGCACATTTATTTTCATTTTAATTCCCAAAGGATTTCGTCACTTTTCTGAATAGCGTTATTTGACTGAGATTTATTATTGAAATAACCAAGGGATTTGCGGATTTCACTAAAGTAAATCAATATTTCGCATTTATAACACGGAAATAGTTTCTTTTTCATACAATTTTCTAAAAAAAAAACAATTTTCTTCTTATAAAAGAGAAATATCTTTTGAAAGTTAGAAAGGAAAGTTTGTTTGTATTAATTATCTCAAAAAGGAGAGATTATCGAAATTGGGAAATTGATAAAGATATTGCGTATCAACTTTGAATATGCTAAAATAATGACTCTAAAGAAAAAATGTTTGACATTTTTCCTCTCATTCAGCTATGTAAGAAAGGAATTTACACTCAGATTTTTTTTTCTCTTTGATGAAAATATATTTGTCAAAAATTAGATTATATTGCTAGCAGACTTCGTCCCTTGTTAGCTCCACCTACCACTCTTACGTGGTCGCTTCATTATTTCTAAGAATTCAATAAAAAAGATAATTTGTTTATTTGTATGTATATATATATATATATATATATATTTCTTTAATTTTGACGAAATTCGTTTTCTCGAGGAAGTGAGGATTGTTATTTTGTCACTTTAACGAAATTTTTGCTGGGCGCATATAGCAGGAAACGGTTTCTTCAAAAACGAAGAAAGTTTCGTGATATTTGAGTATCCATTTTATACCGTGTATTTCTTTTAATAACCTATATGGAAAATATTTCCTCTTTCATCTTTGGAACAAAATCAGAGAAAGTGTTTAATAAAAACTTTAAAAAAATTTTAATAAAATTAAATTTTAATTTAAACTTTGATTTAAGAACAAGAGTATCATTCCTGACGCTTTTTTATTAGTAATTTTTACATCACTTACAGTTCAAAAAATCAAAAAATAATATGAATATATGATCAATCTAAATTAAAGTTTTGTCATAGTACTAATCTTTACTGTTTAATAAAATCTGATATATGAAAGAATTCTTAATTTCATAAAAATTTTAAATTAAATTTTCCGAACAGAGACGAAATCATTTTTGACACTCGTGCTAAATTTAACTCACGACTGATTTTCAAATGCAATAGCGTGAAGAACAATGTCAAACTAATTGAATGGAATTCTCATTTTGATTCAAATTTTTCAGATTAAACATAGACATTCTTTGTCTGCTTTGGTATGCTGAAATTAAACATTGCTAAAAATTTTCAATATGGTTTCTTTTAATGCTTCGACTTAACGTTATTTCAATCGTCATAATTGAATTCAAAACAATTCTCATTTAATCTAACTGTTCTTTCATCTTATTCACATTTCTTCTAAAATGTCGTTTAAATCTCACTGCTCAAATTTTTTTTCTTGATCTATCTTTTGTACAACATAATGTAATTATATTTTCCCGTTTGAAAATTTTTCATTACATCAAATAGAGATAAGTCCGATTCGAAATATTTTTTTTTAAATAAAAGAGCTTTTATTAAATAATGTTATTCCTAAAGCGATTTCAATTGCGAAGTTTGTTATATTTGTTAGCATTATTTAATGTTTTTTGATGTTTTACAAAATTGTTTTTGGTACTTATTTCAAGCTTCAAATCAATTATGAGGATGCATGTCTTTGTCTGCTTAATTGGTTCTTTTATGTTAAGTGAAAAAAAAAATAATATTGCGTTGCCATTGATAAATATGGCTTCTTCCATTTCCATTTCTAATGACATTCAAAACCGTTCTAATGTAATTAAACTAAAGAAAATTATTATTTCATTTTAATTAATATTTTAGACATTTATTTTAACTTTTAAATCAACTGTATGGATGCAAAAAATAATGGGCACAATCACCAATTTAATATTATCTCCTTAATGTAAAAGTAGGTAGAATTTACAATTACATTATATTATATAACTAGCTAGCCTCCAGTAACCAACTGGTCAGCCTTTTTCATGTAAGTATATTTTCAAGTATTTCGAGATTTTAAATTGTACAGTCAAAAATTTTATTAAAGTATAATAAACACGTATAGATCAAGTGAGAGTGGATTTAATTTTTGTCATGTTCGTATGGTATCGTAAATATCGTGATGAATTTGTTATTAAAATTTTTAGTACAGCATGTCGATGGTTCAAAACTAAAACGACACATCTGCAGGCAGATGTGTCGTTTAATTTTGAACCAGAGTTATGCTAACATTAAAAGAAACAAATATGTTAATTATCTCTATGATGTCCTTGATGAATAATAAATCAAATTAGCAACCTGGTCAAAATTGAACTAAGCACTTATTTGCTATTATTAATCATGAAAGCCAATGAAGTTTATTTGCAAAGGTCTTTCCGCATGAACGAAACGAACTTTAACTGATATAATTTTGCTTAAGTTAAAAAATAAAAAAGATTCAAAAAGTTCCTCAAATTAAAATAATAAACTTTCATGTTTTTTTTTAATTCTTAATCGGACGCAGAAAATCAGTCTACAGAAAACTATCATCAAATTAGAAAAAAAAATTCGTAATAGTAAATTTTTTATTATAAAAATCATAACACTTATAAATCTAGAGATTTCCAAAATGATATATACTTCGTTTGAAAACTTTGTTCTCAAATAATATATACATAGATTATCCCTTCATTACTTTAGGATGACATACCACACAAAAAAATTTTTAAATTGCAAGATCTCGATATGAATTTCAATATGTAACTTAAAAACAGAATAGCTGAGTTGAATTTTTATTCCATACTTTTCTGAATCATATTACTTCAAGCATTAGAATATGCAAGAAGTATACACAAACACATAATGTTATGCCATTTAATTTTTCAAAAAAAAGTATTTTGACAACAAGTTTTATCAAAAAATTATAAATTAAAAAAAGTAAAATTAAAAATTCTTAGGATAAAAAACAATCCTAAAATTCCTCATATTGAAATAAAAAAACTTTCATATTGTTTCTTTTTTTTTTATTCTTACAGTTCTTAATCAGACGTAAAAAAACCATTCTGTAGAGAACTATCATCAAAATAGAAAAAAAAAATTATTTACAAGCAAATTTTTTATTATAAAAATCATAATCCTTACTTGCTATATAAATCCGGAGAATCCCAAACGAAATGTTCTTCGTTTGAAAATTTTATTTTCAAATTATATATACATAGATTATCCCTTCATTACTTTTAGATAGCATACCACACAGCAAAATTTTATAATTGTAAGATCTCGATATGAATTTTAATATGTAGCTTAAAAACAGAATAGCTGAATTCTAGTTGAAATTATTCTTTTATAACTAAAAAATACTTACCAAGAAAACGATAAAAATTTACATATAGTTACATATTGAAATTCATATCGAGCTCTAAGAATTATAAAATTTTATTGTGTGGTATGTTATCTTAAACTAATGAAGGGATAATCTATGTATATATTATTTGAGAATAAAGTTTTCAAACGAAGAACATATCATTTTGGAATTCTCCGGATTTATGAATCAGGTAAGTGTTATAATTTTTATAATAAAAAATTTACTTGTAAATATTTTTTTTTCTTATTTGATGATAATTTTCTATAGAATGGTTTTCTACGTCCGATTATAAATAAAAAAAAACATGAAAGTTTTTTATTTTAATGTGAGGAATTTTTAGAATTATTCTTTTGTTTCGTTAGCATTCTTTATTTTATGTTTTTTAATTTCTTAATAATGATTTTTATTGAAATTTAAAATTTTTTGATGAAAATTTTTGTCTAAAAACTTTTTTTTGCAAAATTACATTATATAAAATTATGAGCTTCTGTATACCTTTTGCTTATTTTAGTGTTTGAAGTAATATAATTCTTAAAACTATGGAATGTAAAGTTTAAATAGGCCTTTCATGTTATATCATTAAATTTAGTAAAATGATTTCGCAGGCATTAGGCTTTAACTCTAATAAGAAAATGCATAATTTTTTTCTGTTTATTTACAAATCTTTTTCCAATGTGATTTGGATGTTCCTTCTCTAAAAAAAAGAATGCCATTTTGTTTTCGATTGCATAAGAAAGAATATGAAATATTTTTATTTTTTAAATTTAATAAGCCACGATAAAGAAGGAACGTCACAATGCTGCACTAGAGACATTTTCAGAGCAACTAAATGACTGTTCTTATGGAAATCGCAGGAATTCGTCACATACAACAATGTCCCCTATAGTTCGTTGCAATCGCGAGTTTTATATACTTTTAAAAACCTACACGAAAGAGTTTTGCCAATAAAATCTTATCTTTTCTGAATATTTAGAACAAGGAGTTGAGTGTTAACTGATCTAAGTCTTAAATGCATGTATTACTCAAGTAGATATTTTTTATATATTTGGAGCATCTATTCGCTTTTGGAATCCAGTGTTTCATCTTAAACTTATCGGTTATACGGACCCTGCGTTATCTACTGCTTTTTTAAGTTGTCACTTATACCAACATTATATTTCTTTCTAGCACGCTTTATTTCTGCACTTAAAAACAAGGAGTTTAGCGAGCTTCAATGATACTTAAATTTTTCTATGGTTTATTTGGCTTCTGTATTATATATATATATATATATATATATATATATATATATATATATATATATATATATATATATATATATTGGTATTTTCATTGGACTCTCAATTATTTGCTACATTCACTTCACTTTTCACTACATTCGAAACTTAGCACAAATTTTCAAAACACAAAATATGAATAAATTTGTTTTCTATTATTTTCTGTAAATCTAAACCAAAACAATATTAAAAAACTACAAATATATTTACTAAGAAAACTTTTATTTGTAAGTACTCAATTCGCTTGAAACCGTTAATGATTTCTGTTTGAATCAGGCCATTAAGTTTCACAATATTGGCAGATAAAGGAGGAATATTTTTATTTAACTTCACAAAAACATGGAAGTTTCATTAGACTCTTAATTATCTGCTACATTCACCTCACTTTTTACCATCTTCGAAACTTAGCACAAATTTTGAAACACTGAATATGAATAATATGAATAAATTATCTCTCTCTTATATTCTGTAAAACTAAACCAAAACAATTTTAAAAAACTACAAACATACTTGCAAAGAAAATTTATATTTGTAGGTACTTATTTCGCTTGAAACCATTACTGATACAGTCAAAATCAGCCCATTAAAATTATCAATATTAATATGACCTATCATTAACCAGCTGTTATTAAGGCTTCTTCATATTTTAACTGCGTTTTTCAACAACGTAACGAAGGTAACAGTAACACTATACATTGATGAAGTTAATGTGAGGGCAGAAATCATTAAATTTGATGATCAACGATATTTTTACGCGTTTCAAAAAATAGAAGTCGAGCCTAATGATGAGCGCTGTTTCGTTCCTGAAATTCATCATTCCATTGGAGCGATCTTAATTGATAATGTTAATAATTATCCTTTGATGCTCTCTTCATATATTTTTAAATTTTTATCATTATTACGAAAAAAAGAATCCCACTAAAAGGATAAAAAAACTCCATCAAAACGTTTTAAATATACTTAATTTTAAAGTTTTTTCTTATTATAAGTAAGGGTTATTTTAAGATATTTAAAGCCAGGGCTTTACTTCTTGACAACTGCACTGTAAAAATTCCAGGATCAATTTATACTGTTAGAATTTTCAATCTAAAACTATGGCAAAATGACTGGCAGCAGTCTTTCCATTCAATTAACAGTAAGTTACGGTTTTAACTGTTTACAGCTACTAAAGTTTTAAAAAAAACTATAGTGTTTTTAAATCGTATAGTTTTTTATTCATGATTTTTTAACCATTTACAACCACGGTTACAAAACCGTAAAAAGGAAATTTAACTGGATATTGGAGCTAAGCTTCTTGTTTGGTAATAGGTTGTGATTGGGTCGTGTTTTATCAAATGAACCGTGGAATATTTTTTAATTAGTTTATCTGTCTCATCTACTGTAAGAGATGAGAAATACTAGATTTTTTTTGTGTTAAGCAGCTTTATGGTGCTTATATCTATGAGTGAAAGAGAGTATCGTAATCTAATTGTCCAGGATCACCAACTGAGGAGTGCAGGACGCTAAAAACTCTTCATGTGAAGAAATCAGAGGAAATATTGTGGTATCACCATTGAAACTCGAACCCCCGCTCTGTCGGTTATGAGATTAACGGATCAACCCTCTCGGCTATAATATGTACCCAGCTACAAGAAACTAAGTGTCTGCAATAGGCGAGCCTAACTGGTACGTAAGATTCTAATTGTTAACTGTATTAGGTAAAGCTAGTTTATAAACGGTTTTTCTCGCAATTAACAGTTTGAATACCATTTTATATATGGTTATTTGACTGCTTTGTTCACTCGCGCATTTTTATATCAAGAAAAAACTATCAGAATTCTAATAGACGGGACTTAATATTCCACACGGAAAAATATAAACAATTAAAAAATAAGTTTCTATTGTTTGCAAAAGTACATTTCTCTATAAAATAATTGTTAGACAAGACTATTCAAGTTTTGAAGAACCTAAAAATGTATATAAAATTTTACGTCGCAAGTAGCTTGGTGATCATTTTAATATTTTCCTGTAAGTAAAACAGAATTGCATGCATTTATTACATACCTGCAGTGTTCTATTCTTTACTAGATGTTTTTTCAGAAACGTTTCTTTGAAATATTGCACACTTCAGCTGCCTATTTATTTTCCAATAAAGTACTTGAATTTTTCACCGTTAAGTAAGCTATAAGATTCCCGCGTTGACAAGAGCTTTATGATGATTGCAGGTTATTTTTAATAATATTCTCTGCATTTTTCCATATTTCTTACAGTGCTTGTTGTGTGGAGAAAAAAAATTCGATGCACTGTCAGACAAGTGAAAGAAATATTCAATAACTAGCAATTTTATGATTACTTCAGAGTATACATTTTTGTGTAAATTAGATATAAGAAAATAAAATAAAATATAAATGATTCCGTTGTGTAACGCAAGAATAATTTTTGTTTCTAAAGAAATATACAGTTTTGAAAACTGTATTCTGAAATCTATATTAAAATAATTGTGTAAAACAATGTTCATTACTTTATACGAAAAAAATATATGATCACGTGAAAAATGTCACAAAAAAGCACGACGAGGAAGTTTGAAGAAACTCATCAACAGGGAAGCAGAGAAAGAATTTTTATCACGAGGTGGGACTATCACAAACTTCTAATGATTACATAAATGTTTGGATAATAAACATTAGATAGTTAACCCGAATTAGTTTTATTTTTTCGATTAAGTTTAACAGCATTTCAACTGCCCATTATGAAATTCTACTTTTTTGTTTATTATTGAGTTAGAATCATTTTTTTTTTTTTAAAAAAACATTATTTTTCCAACTTTATGCAGCTTTTTGAAAAATTGCTGATTTGCGTAAAAAACGGATGACAATTAACAATTTGCTCCAATTTATCACTATTTTATGTGATAAACGTAATATTAAAATATAATAAAAGAAACAATAAAGGTAATGTGTTTTCCTGTGTGAAATAATGAAGTTAATGTGTTCACCAAAGCTGAGATGAGAAAATATCCAATATTTTCCCTCATTTAGAATAGCTCTCAAATTTTGAGAGACAGTATGTTTATGCTAGTGTCATTCACGTGTTAAGCTCTCGAACAAATTCAATGTTTTCCACTTTAAGACCTTTTGAAGACTTCCAGAAATAAAACTCACTTTTGACGATTCAACAATCCTTGATCAGTATTTCGTTAATTTTGAGAATCATTTCGTCACGAAATAACGTAATTTGTGACGAAACACGAACTGTCAAATATATGACGAGAATGTTTCCTCAACTCAAAACGAAATTGTAGTGCATTCTGGGAGATTGTTATCTAGAATGATGAAACTAGAATAAAGAGTAGACAATCGAAAATAAAGTGACAAATTAAGCAGGCCGGTTTGGAAGGTAGTCTGGGAGTTAGCCTCGCCCTAGAAAGATCAGGGGTACGATTCCCGCTTTGGGCGTGAGTGTAATTTATCTCTGCTCTTTCTGTCCCAGTTGTGTTGTGTATGACGCCCACGTTAAAGTGATTATTAGAGAAAACGAGGTTTTTATTTATTTCCTTTTTGAAAAAAGTGGAATGAGGAAATATTTCTTTAATTTTGACGAAATTCGTATCCTCGAAGAAGATTATTTCGTCATTTTGACTAATAATTTTTGTTGTATATATCAAGAAACGGTTTCGTCAAAAACGAAGAAAGCTTCGTAATAATTGAGTGTCTATTTTTTTACAGTGAAGTCAATGAAATTTTTCGATTATGAAGTAAATTTTTCCGCTTCAGTTTCTTGGGATTATTCATTTTCATTTATTTAAAATACGCAAAAATATTTTTACTACATTGTTGGAATTATATAAACATGTAAAAAAAATAAAGACCTTAATAAATATTATTTCATTAAAAATGACTTTTCTTGGCAATAGATGGTGCCACTGGAAAACAAGAACAATCGCTCATCTTGCCTTAGTGGCCAATTATTACATTAAATATTACATTAAAAATTACTTTCTAAAATTTTTGTGATTTTGTAACTCTACAGAAAGAAGAGGATCACTCTTTAAGGCTATCGTCCCGTTTAAAGATAATAAAGTACATTTAAGAAATAATCAGTGTTAATTAACCAACTCCTTAGAAATTATAACAAGGGTGTGCATATTTAATTATTAAAAAGAAATTTATTGAAAAATTTCAAACGAAATAGCTTACCCTTCAGACTGCATAGAAGTTCACAACTGAACTGCAATTTACACGTATATCATTTCTTGAGAACCTGTAGATAATATTTCATAAGAACAGTAAAATAAAGTTTCAAAAACAAGATTTCAAATATTTTGTTAACAGCAATAAATATGTTATAGCAATATATATATATATATTTCATAATAACAAACTTATCGATAGTGGTTGAAGTTTTGTCGAAGCAATTACAACTGGAAAACTCTATAGACCAAAAGTTACTCTAATGATTTCAGGTTTTTGTGAAAGTTTTGACAATTTTTATAAAGGTGTAATTTTTTAAAAGATATATCATAAAAGGCTACTTCTTTAAGTTCTAATAATAATTCCAAAGATAGGTTTTCAACTATGCAAAGTTCTACACTGAGAAAAAAAAATGGTCATAACTACCCTAATATGGTAAAATGTACCGTCTTTCTGGCTATATGAAAATATTTAAAAGCTCGGTCATTTCTACCGAAGCACCTTGGTGTTGATTTTTTTCAATGACTTTATAACAATAAAATAAGTTTTAATAAGTGATAAAATTTAGTAAATACGGTAGAATTTGGTAATTTCGTCATGATACCTTAGAGCATTGGTATAAAAACAATTTATTCGGTTAAATTTACTTTTCAGTTTGGTACTGTTTATTAATGTGTGGTAATAGGAAGTATACTTTTGAAAAAAAGTTACCGTTACCGTTATCGCTACCATTTGAACAAAAAAATTTCCAAATGAATAGTTTCAATTCCTTACATTTTTGTGCTATTAACCAGAATTATGACTTTTTTTTTTTAACAAAAATGACATTACCACACATTGCCGTAATTTTACCTGAATTTTTTTTTCTCTAAGTAATAACTGAGGTTTTTTTCGTAAGCTTAATAATGGCACAGAAGCCTCTTTTTGGTTAGGATGGCTTTGTATTTTATGATTCCATAATTTAGACTCCTAAGATTCACATAATAAGCAAATTTTGACACATTATATGCAAGTTAAAGAACTAACAAAAACGCAAAATGAAATACATAAAATTAGTTATAAAAATGATAAAAGTATACCAATTACGTCAAGAAGCCTATTATCTGTCTTTATGAGGATTATAACCATAAATTACTAAATTAAACAGAACGATAAAAATTGTTTGTGTGATTAAGAAAATAATAGAATTCGTGTTTAAGCAAAAGTAATCTGAACTGCAGGTGACACTCCAAGTTTATTATGTTATAGCATGTTGTGCTATAACATGTTTTCTTGATGCATCCACAAAAATATAAACACTCTCAAGTCTTTCCTCGCTTTGTATAGTATTATTTGTTCCGTTATGTAATGAATACCTTTAACTAAAGTGCGAAAAATATAAAACGGACTACCACACTGAATAACTTTTGATTTAATGATCGGATCTTTACGTTATATGACTCAAGCTTAATGGTTCGATGGGGGTGGCCTCAAATATGCTAATTAATTAGTGCAGACGATAGAATCAGAAGTTACGAAATCATACACAAAAACGTACTTTCTCCGAATAAACATGACTTTTTTTCGACGGATTCGGAATACTTACTCCCAAAATGTTGGGAGTATCCGCTGTCTGGGTCACATAGTCCCAATAGTTTTGTCAGGATAGTGATCCAAAGTTTGGACTCCTTTATGTTAATTTTACTTTTTGAGAATTTATCCCTATTTTGAGAACTTTCAAGCGAATTGATAAATTTTTGCACAGAATTACAAGATTTGTTTATGCAAAGAGGATTTCACGCAAAAATAATTTTTAGTAAGTATTTATTATTTTATTTTATAATAGTAGGAAATATTATGAATTTTAAGGTTTAATTATAAGGTGTAACTTAGGGTAAGGTGCAAGGTGTAAATCATAGACAGTTAAAAAGTTTCGATTTAAAAATAAAAAGTTTCAACTCCAGAAGTAATTTTTTTTTCTAGACACACTTCACACTATAATTCTATAATGGTTAAAAACAAATTTTCTATTTAAAGAAATAAGTTACATTTACATTGTATTAACGTTTTAACTTTTTCTGTATTGTTATAGCAGTATTATTAAACAGATAAATATCCCCTTAGAAATTATATCATTTAACATCCTTGAGAAAGTTAAACTTTGAAATAATATTGGCACCAGTAGCAAAATGTCTTTTCTAAAGTTCTCAAATATTCTCCAATACCTGATGTCTAAACTCTAGTAAATCATTCATTTTTAAAGCATTGATCGCCATTTTAGCATATGTGTATGAGGATGACCTTTTCGACGCTTGGTTTAGACAGTCTCGAGTTAAACCAAGTATAAGTCTTCTTTTCTCACAGAAATGTTGGCCTTGTGTGTACTTGTAAAAATAACGGAAAATTTATTTTCTAAAATAAATTGTTACACAAGAAATTCTAAGATAAACCTCTTTTTTAAATTTCCTATTCAAATGACTTTAACATCAAAATATTTTATATTTATTGTTGTGGAATAATATCTCAAACAGTACAGAAGAAAAAAATATATTTTTTGGACTAAACGCTTTGAATAATTTTGCATATAATTTGTTACGGGGAGATTTAAAGTCACTTTATATATGTTATTTCAAACATTCACAAATATTTTATTTAAGAATGTTTTCCCCCTATGTTAAAGGGTGGAATTTTCGATATTTGCATTTTTTAACCGAATCAGTTTTGAAATTTTGTGCATCTTTTCTAAAACAAAAATTTTAGGCATTTTGTCACTATACAGATATCACAATTTAAGATCATTATTTCTAAACAAAATAATATATACTGCGGCACTTTTTGGATTAAATATTATTTTACAAAAACAGTTCATGATTTGTGTAAAATATCAACGTCAATTTAATTCAAAAAAGTGGTTTCTGTAAGTTTTGTATTTTCATAAAAACTTATAGCGTAATGCTGAAATATCGAAAAACTCTGTTGCCACATGTGCTATAAGAAATATATAAAAATAAACTTTCAAAATTTTGACAATTTTCAGATCAGGACAGTCGAAAGACTTTTTACACATTTAAGTATTTTGACAAAATGATTTTAACAGTTTATTTTTTTTTCTAAATTTTAGTTTTTCATTATTACTTTTTTAAAATAAAATTGCTAACCACAAAACATAGGATATTTATTCGGCACATTTCAGTTAAGAAATATGTACAAATTTACATTCAAAAATTTAATATCTTACAAATTACTGCTTTGGACGGAGAAAAAACTTTTTATGAAAAATTTCTAATATATAGCTCATTCTCTCTCTCTCTCTCTCTCTTTCTCTCTAATAATAATAATAATTATTATAATACTATATTATTATTAATAATAATATTATTATTTATTGATATTATTATTATTGTTATTATTATGCAAAAATTACTAAATGGTAGTAGAATATAAATTTTGACATCCCCGTACTTTTAGATAAAAGCAACATTGCCATTTTTTTTCAATTTCAAATTAGTTTTGAAACTTTAATGCTAAGTTACAGTTTGGGCTGTTTTTTATGAGATCTATTTATATAATTTCAAATATTAAAACAAAACATTCATAATATATTCCGTTATTTATTCCTTTTTTTCCTTTTTTTTTTAGTATCACAAGGTGATATATTCTGTCATTCTTTAATTTAAAAATTGTTCGGTACTTATTTCAAATTGGAGACTCATAAATATACAATTAATATAGTGAGATTTTGAAATTATTCCTCTAGTGCTTTTAATTTTTAACTCATTAACTGCTTTCTACGTAACCTCTTCTCTTTATCAACGTGTGAGAGAGAGTTTAAGTAGTTTATTTTCTATTGATAAATTTTCTTCGTCTTTGCTTTTCATTAAAATTAACTGTGGAATAAATAATGTATTTGCAAAATAATTGTATTAAAAAAACATTCCCGCAACTACCCGTCATTGGCCAGGGAGATCATAGAGGTTAAGTCTCCACAGTTCCGAGACAAATAGTATGATTGTGGCAATGAGGTTATCACTGCGCACAGGCCGCATTTAGTTGCCAGACAAACTGGTACCTATCCATCTGAAGCTGGGCGGGCTTCGAGACGCCACTGGAGATCGAACGTTTGTTCTTCACAATGAAAGTTCTGTGCTTTAACCACTGAGCCACCGCGGTTCAACATAATTGTATTAATAATAAGATATGACGGAAATAATATTTTTTTAGTAAAATTTACATAAAGTCTTACATTTTTTACCCTTTCTAGTATCTTTCATACATTATTTCCAATGTTAATGGACTTTAAATGATACATTATGAAAGCATTTAAAATATTAAGTTCAAACCACACAGGTTGGTATTAGCAGCTAAATTTTCATTCGACTTTAGCCTGCAAGTTTCAAATACGTCCGCGTGAAAGGAATATCAGACCACTTTAATATTTTGATTTCATGAAACTTCATGTGAGATCCGTTCCTTTATGGGAAGTGGAGGTGAAATGAGCGAGCGATGCAATCTGGCAGTTCCATGGGTAAACGAGTGATGGCAAACGAGGGGCAGAATATTGTGAAATAATTCACGCAATTGTCTGAAAAATGATTATTTAGAAACATAGAAATTGTTTTTCCAGATTTTATTTTAAAAATGTTATATTAAACTTATTAAGTAACATTTGAGGAAAATTTGCTGAAAAACATGTTAAAATTAAACTTTCTTTTACACTTACAAACAAAAATGTGAAAGAAATCTTAAGAATGATCTTTGGTGATTTTTTTATAAATTTCATAACATTAATGTTTTAGGTATAAAAAATAAAATAATAAAATTTTTTAAAAAAAAGTAATTGATTAAGTAAACGATTCTATAAATAGTAGCTTATATAATTTATCTCTTCTAGTTTTTAACTTTGAACCATAATTGTCGAATATGATATGTTAAGACACGTTTTAAATAACAAATTAATCAATCCATAAAAGAAGTTTTTTTTAGTTTTATTCATTTATAGGACAGTTTTTTCAGTTGAATTTCAACACATTCCTATAGAAAACTTAACTTCAATTTAATATCATTTCCATAGAATCATATCAATATTTTCCAACCATTAAAACATATTCAGATGTGATTTCCGAGTGTTATTTTACGAACGCCCTCCATGGTATTGAAAGAGAAAATAACACCATTTGCAACAGCTAAAAAAGCAGAATAAATTCAATTCGTAGAACAACTCTTATTTCAGAGTAAACAAATATAATATTTCCTACAGAATGAGAAATGACTGAAGGGAATTTCATACATTGCGTCCCATTATTTTTTGTTAATGCTTATATGAATAGATATAACAATATGGAATTTTCGTATGAATAGAAAAAAACGAAGTTAGACTAAATTATTTTAAATTTTCATCCAGCTGAGAGATATGATATTGCTTTTCATTCTAATCAAACAAATTCAGCAATCTAATTAAAACCAACTAATTGAGTAATTGCTTGGAAATTAAATAAATAACCAGCCTACCAACTTAATCAACTTCTTTAGCTAATTTACGGCTTTTTTATTTTACCAATGCAATGACTATTTTATTTACCAATGACTGCTTTATGACTTTTTTATTTTTCTTATTTACTATAGTGTTTTGTTCGTTTTAAGTTTAAGCTTTTATCAAGTAGCTCTAACAGCTAATACTCTTTTGTAATAAACTAGGCAATTTCTAAACTATATATGGAAAAGCTAAATTATTAATAATATGTAAATTAATAAAACAAAAATAACTTAATATTTAACTTTAATAGCTATATTGCTAATAACTTAATAGCTAGTATTTAAATGGATTAAAAAACTTAATATATATCTTAAATTATTAATAATATATATTACTAATTATTGATATTAATTATTTAGTTAATAACTATTAACTAAATTATTGGTACCGTCAGATGGGGTGACTTTGTGCAACGAGGGGTGACTTTGCGCAAGCTGTCATTTTTTCAAATGTTGCGTCGTGCCATCTAGGGGTATTTTTTTAAAGCTCGGTATCAACTGATTTGAGTTGTCAACAAAACGAACTAATGGTTTACCAAGAACTGGCAATGTAAACATCATCGTTCTTGGAAAATTGTGAGCTTAAGTTACAAACAGTTTCAAATTTTTAACATCGCAAAATTGGAGGCTGGAAAGTCTGCTCGGTTAAAGAAGTTCTAGTTATCCTGGTCAGGAATACTTTAGGTAGGTTATACTTTAAAAGTCTTATCAATTGAGATAACAAATCATGCATAATTTTTCGTTTTTAATTATTATAATGTTAGTTATTTAATAATTAATAAAAAAGTGCACCCTGGGGTGACTTTGTGCAATTTGTTTTTCAGAGAAATACATGTCAAGGACTTAGAAAAGAAAGCCTGGAGCAAGAAATTATTGTGATTACGACACCAAAGAAGCGTTAGAAAACTGTTTGGCAGAAGTAAAAAATGGTTTATCTGTTTCGAAAGCGTTAAAAAAGTGATTTTTAACGCTTTCGGTAAATTTCGAATCGTGTTCGGAATTTACCGAAACACGATTTCGAACAAAATTAATGTGAAGCATTCGAAATCTCACAGTGAATATTATTTTTCATTTTCATATTGTTATTTTTCATTTCAATTTCCATATGTTAATTGTTTGAGACATTTAATAAGAGACTGTTAATAAGAGTGGATCATTCCGAGTTGCAGAGTTGGAGGCAATTTGGGGTCGTTAACTGTGGGAATTCATTCAACTGTTCATTCATGTCAATTCATATAAAATGTTTTAATGTACCTGAAAGTCATAAAAAAGTTATCTAAGATTTAATTAATAAGATTAATAAGAAAAAATCTAAAAATGTTAAAAAATCTAAAAATTAAAGTTTTTATGTTTATCTTCAGTAGATTTGTTAATGCATAGTACATACTTCTATGTAATATACTTGTATTGTACGTTAACAATGTTAAATATTGCTTATTAAACTATTTTAAGTCAAAGTGAATGAAAATAACTGAACTAAGTCATTATTTTATTGCATTGCACAAAGTCACCCCATCCCGTGGTGACTTTGTGCATTCGACTAATTCATTTTTTACAAATAATAAACATTTCAAATCAGCTCTTAACTACGTGCAATTACTTCCCAGATGGCTAACAACAAATTTTAGATTAGATGCTCTACAATTCAGCATCTTTTAACTATTTTTTTAATAGGTTAAAGTTGGAAAACTGAAAATTCCTGCACAAAGTTACCCCATCTGACGGTATTATATAACTGAAACTAATTATAATATATAACTTAATTAATTATAATATATAACTATGCATGTTTAGACAAAATTATTAGAATATAATTTTGATAATATTGACTATGGTTGCAAATGAAGTAAGATTATTTAAAATTTCAATTAAGACAACTTTTTAGGATAAGAAGTAGTAAAATTTTACTATACACCTATAGTTTCGATTGCACAAATGGTGCATTTTCATCAGCAAGATAAAATTGAGGAATTATAAAAAGCTGAAATTTTTTAAATCCGACAGAAGTTACATCATATTGTCAGAGATAAATATACATATATAGAGATAAAACGGCCAGAAAATAAAAATATTAAGTAACTAACGATTTCCAAATATTAGACAAATATGGTACAGCACACGCAGTTAGATCATTCACAATATTACTTGACTTAGATAGTTTTTGACAATATAGTAACTCTACGGAAAATCTTGATCAAAAATCTATGAATAATATGAGGTGAAGAAAAATCGAACTTATGTCCTTTGGTCCAGCAATGTTTCACGATGGATGAGCGATAGAGTTCTTGATTGCTGACGTAGCCTTGATGTTCTTTGATCCAAAGTATGAATGCTCGTTTGGTTTGTTCTACGTGTCACAGTCCACATTGTCTGGAAATCTTGTATGTTCCCCAGTTGTTAACGCTTTCAATTGGTTGATTGAAGTTTGAAATGAGAAACCAATATTCTTTTTCTGAGAAAAGAAGGCATGAAATTTGTGCTTTTAGAGAATGATGTATGGAAGCTAATTTTCAGGGGGGGAAATGGAAGCACAACTAAATTATTTATTTCGGCTTGGACATAACCATACTTAGGATTATGAGCACGTTTAGACATCTTTTTTAACAATACTTCGATTAGTTTAGAATGGTAGCCTCTGTTTCGGGTGATGGCTTTAATATGTTTAATTTCATCCCTCAGAAATTTAGGTGAAAGAAAAATGCTGAGAGCTCTGATGACCGTGGAATTAAACACTGCAATCTTTTGATTGGTGGATGACAAGAAAAACGGTGTGGGGGAAAGAGAAACAGCAAAGGGTTCGCTATGTACCGTGGTTTGAAAACAATCTTCTTTGCAGGTCTGAAAAAAAGGTATGACCAAAAGTACAAGAATATGGTAAAATTTACCGTATTTCTGGCTCTATCAGAACACCAAAAAACACGGCAAATTTTACCTTTAGTTATGATTTTAGTAAAATTTAAAAAATATATATGGTTTTATGATGTGCGTTAAAATTTGGTAAACGTGGTGAAATTTGATAATCTTACCATGATACCTAAGAACGTGGCATAAAAACCATTTATTAGGTTAAACTTATTTTTCAGTTTCTGGTAAAACGCTAAATATTTGTTCCTTTCCATGCCGAGCGTCAAGAAAAGGAAAACTATTGACAGACACTCTTTCAATTATGAATTGAATATTCGGGTCTTTTCAAAATAGAATTTTGAGAGTTACTTTAATTTCGGATTGAGAAAGATTTATTGATTCTGATTTCATCCAAAAGACCAAAACAATTTTTCACATAAGAAGTATATAAAAAATAACTGTAAAATCTCAAACGATTAAAATTCAAAATAGCACATATAGTATAGGTATATAATGTAGTATTCATGTATTATCATTTAGTATTTTAAGATTTCATTTAACAACTTGGGTAAATTAGTGTGTTTGAAAAATTAGAAATACTAAACTAATTAATTTTGTTAATAATAAACCACAATTAGGAAATTATTTGACTTGAATTATTTGACATTTTCGAATTTTTATTTCATACAAATTTATTTATAATTTTATAGAAACGTATTTTCTAGTAAAAAATACAGAAAATATTTTGTTAAAAAAATTAGAATAAAAAAAATGTGTTATCCTCAAATGTATATTATCTTGATTGGGGGTTAATTTGTTATTTAACTCTCCGCAATTTTAAACTTTTAGTAAGAAAAGAAAAATACGTGCACTTCTATGTCAGTATGAAGAGAAAGATTAATTTCTGGACTCGGAGGGGGTTTTAGCATTTTATTTATGTTGTTTAAATATATTTTTTTGTTGTCTTCTCCTTGAATAATTATTCAAAAACTTTGTAAGCAAACTTAACCAGGGTAACTTTTCCCACCAAATGTTTATTAGAAACTGAATATGAAGTTTTTTTCTAGGAGATATTACTTTTTTCGGTCGTAAAATAAGCGAAAATAGGCTTCACAACTATTAAAAATATATTTATTAATTTTCATTATATTTATACTGAATACTCACAAAATTTTGAGTTTTCTATTTAAAAAAAATTTAGAAAAATAATTATTTTCAACAAAAAAAATGAAAAACAGAGAACATATATGTGCACGGAATAATAATTATGAAATTCGAAGAAAAAAAATTTTGAAAAATCTGATCCCAAAAAAAAGAAAAAAAAAAAAAAAAGAAACACTGAGAAAAAAAAATCTTTTTCTTAGAACGTTTTAAAAAACGAGAAAAAATGACGACAAAAAACGAACAAAACTTTTTTGGAAAAGTGAGTACCTTTTGTCTTCGTTCTCAGATAAAAAAGCTTTAAATATTTGTTATCTTAAAAGTGTTTGCTTTTAAGTTGCATAATATTGCTTTAAAATAACTCTTAATGCAAAAACTGTATTACTTACTACTTCAGTTGAAACGAATAACACAACAAATGTGAAAAAGACAACACAACAATTCGTTTAATCAAAAATATTCCAAGCTACATTGTTAATTTCCAAAGTTTTTTTAATTTTCAGTTTTTTAAATTTGTTTTCTCTTAAAATTATGCTTGTTAAACGTGTTTTTTGTGTGACAAATAACTCATCAGCGATGTTTTATTTAAGGGAGCGTCCTTCTGTCCGAACGGTCATTCGATTTGTTTAAGTTGGTAAATAAATAATTAATCATAATTTATACTTAATTTTATGAAATAAATATTACATTTAATAAGAAAATACGAAACCGAGATAGTATTCCGATTTTAAATATATATGACAATATCAGAAAAATTATGAAACGTCTATCGTATTCCTAATTCAGCCAGAAACTTTACGAATAAATTTTTACTGCTTCATTTTTCCAGCTCTTCTTTATTTATTTATTTTTTCTTCTTTATTCTTAACTGCAGACAACAAAGCCTTAAAAAATCTCATGTGATAGCATTTCCGATTCTACCAATTCGAGAAAGCCTTAAAATTTGTAAGTCGCAAAATAATAAAAAGCAAATTTTTTTTCAATGTAGAATTTAATTGTAGATTTTTAATTTTGTTTCAGTATTTTACAACAGCGTTAACTAAACTCTTTTCTACAATATTGATGTACTTATTGATTACAATTTGAGTCAAAGTTACTTATTCATGATTTTGTTCATATTTAAATACTTCAGTCAAATTTCAATTAGGATGTTTCCTTCCATATAACTAAATATCCTAGAAACCATGCTGATTATTAAAGCATTTTGAATTAAAACTGACTTCCAGATTATCAAAATATGATTGTTATGTGTGTATGATGCCATGATGTATGTACTTAGCATCATAAATATGTAATAAATTTATTATGATGCGTGTTAAAAATAAATATATTTTCTTATTCACAAATAATATTTTTACACACAGGTATAAAGTGCAAGGTATTTATATTTCGTATTATACATTTTGTTTGTTTATCTGTGCAAATAGTTCATGTTCGGAATTTGAAAAAAATTACCTTCTGGATTAATTTACCTTAAAAGCATTTTTTTTTTTAAATACATATATTATGCTATAAATAAACGTAAATATGAGTAATGCATATTACATTTTCATGCTTTTGTTCATTTCTAATGCATATTACATAATCTAGTTTTATTTATTTTTTTATTATATTCTAAAATTTAAAAAAAAAAAAAACTTTTATTTCAAATACAACTATAGCAATCCATTTATACATCATAAAACATCTCTGTTCTGCCATTCTATGCATTAAAAAAAATCCTTGTTGCACTTTTTCCTTCTGAATCCTTCGATTTTTATTTCGTTGTAACTTCTAAAATCTAGATAATTCTAATTAAAGAAAGCGTAATCGACCGAGATGAATAAAGTTGAAGCTTGCGATTTCACCAATTTATAAAGGTTAAAACTTACCACAGTGATCCCAAGCAAATTAATCGACAAGGATGCTGACAGTGGTACATGCAACTTTGAAGTGAGTGAAAATACATTTATGTTTCCAAACTACTCATTTTTATTACTCATTTTTATTTGTATGACACGATAGTGTTTTTGTGTTAAAAAATTTATCCGTGTGTCTTAGACACTATGCAATATAATTTTGTGATTGTGTTAAACTGGAAAAATTTGCAATAAAGAAGACAGCAACCCGTGGAGATAATTGAAGCGACGTCATACAAGCGACATCAAGCGACGTCATTGTCGGTATCGATCCTGATAGGCTGTTGAAACGTGGTGTTTGTTTATGTTAGCAACTGTTCTTTCCGTTCTAATTCGGGTAAGCCTAGCCAGTCAAATATGAGTTTGATATGCTATTAGTTCTTGTATCGTGCAATGATCTCGTAACTAATTAATTCTTCTAATTACTAAAATATCTCATTAATACTTAGCAAAGCAAAAGAAATAAGCTATTAATTTCCTTTTTTAACTAAAAGAAGCCGGCAATAAAACTAGTCTAGTAGTTGTAAGGCTAACACGCCATTTTGTTAATCAACAAGCAGCTGGCTCTGACGTTATAGGTCAGGTGGTTGTGTATCAGCGGTCTTCTTCTTCCTGAGTCGAGAGTATCCCATTGCGCAAAGTGGATCTTCAGATTATCATACAGGTTTATTCAAAGTCTAAAAGCAGTGAGGTATTAATTGAATATTTCGGTATTTAACGAGTGTACTGTTTGCTGTACAAAATTAAAATTAAAAAATTTTTAAATCATGTTTTTCTAGGAAAACAAAAAATTAAAGAGAACTGAAAAGGGAGTTTTAGGTGGTTTATGTATGTCAAATTGAAAAAAAATTCTTTTGTTAATCTATCAAAAAAACGTACTTTTGAAAAAAAATTTATTAATTTCTCCCTTTTAGTTTCTTTAGTTTTGTGTCTAATAATTTGTTAATGGCAGAAAGAGGCTGAGTTTAGATTGAGCTTAAATTTATTTTCTTGGGTGAAAAAAGGTTGATAATTTATGAATGTAGTAGTGAAGAAAAAAATTAAACTTGTATCACTATCCAGCAGAGAATTTCAATACAAATTTGATCCCTCCAACTATTCGGAAAATGGTAGAAATTCTAATTGTTAGTAGAAGAGTAATAAATTTTAATTTTGTAAGTTTTTAGTTGATTGAAACTTGTACTTTCATGAAGTTCAGGACGCTATGTAAAATTTAAGTAATTTAAGTAAGTCGAATATTTGTCGAAATTTCTAGTTGTAGCAGACTGGGATCGATTGGCACCCACATTGTGATCTAGCAAGGAACTCTAGTTGAAAGGTTGTTTTTCGAAAGATCTAAAATAACGCTTTTTTAAAATACCATGTTATTTTAATAAATTCTGTGTGTTTGTAACAGTTATTCGTAACTGTTAAGTCTAGAGACTGCAGATAGTCAGCGCCCTCTACGCTGATTCTGAAAGTGGCACAGAACGTCAGTATGAAGAAAAACCATCTCTGTTTAAAAAAAAGAGTTTTTGATATAAACTTTTAATATTTTAAAACGTTAATTAAATATTGCATTATCTCAGCTCATTAAAATTTACGAAAATTTAAAATTATGATAATTTTCATCTAAATGGAAAAATTATGCCAAATTATAGATTTTTAAAAAAGTTTACTATCTTTTAAAATATTTACATTAATTGCCCGTTCTCCAATTTTTACCCGCAAGATAGTAAATGTGAACTTTACGGTTTACCAGGCGCAAAGAAATTCAACTGCATTTTAATTTATTTATTTTTTAATTTTTTTTATTCTATCATTTTCTTTTATTTTATTAAACTTTTATGTGTTTAAAAAATAAATAAAATAGAAAAAAATGCGCGTTCGCCTCAATTTTAAAGCACTTAAACTGTGCTTTTTTATTTTCGTTGGCGAATAGGCTTCGTTAAATAATGCTATGTGTAATTAAATGATACTTATCATTTTAAATAATTACACTCATCATTAAAATTATACTTATAATTTTAAATGCAATTATTTAAAATTATTATACTTCTGTAATGAAAATTCACAATACTTTATTGTTACATAAAAGATAACTATGTAAATACTAATGTTTTTTAACAATTTAGGTGTAAAAAAATTTTTAAAAAACGAAATTGATATTTTTAAACATCTAAGTTCTAGAAAGAAAAAAAAAACGTAAAACTGTTGCCCCTTAAAATGCCAGCAAGTTTTTATTTCAAAATTAAACACACTTTTATAAAAGTTATGTCATCTTCTTTTGGTTGTATTTTTATAACACAAAATTAAGTATAATTTAAGAGTTAACAAGGAAACTCTCAGTAGGCAATATTTTGAAAATATTCAAATATATTATATATAATACTTAAATTTAATATATTTAGCACTTACTGAAAAACATCAATCAATATTCAAGCCTAATACTAAAATTAATTAAGCATCATAGGTGATAATTATAATAATAATAATAATAAGGGGATTTTATATGGTTCTCTTTAGACGAATGAGTGCCATTTTTCATTAATTTAGTTTTTAGCGCAAAACTTATTTTTCCATTTCAATTTATGCCTATAAACCAGTAGTAATCAGTATCATCGTAATCATTTTATTTTACTTTAAAACCGTCGTTGAACAGCCGACCCAATTTTATGGGTTTACGACTACTAATGTTCAACTCCGTAGCCTTGTAATTTTGAACCCAATCCAGATGGCAAGGGAACTCCTGAATCGAGTATTGGGAGAAATTTGCCTTCGTGGAGGACTTTTTGCTGGAGCTAACCCGCATTTACGTTATATGAATAGGAAGACCACGAGAACCTCCCGTGGTTAGCCTGACGGCAAGGGGACTCTAACCCATGATCTGTCTACCACTGAGATATTTCACGTCAGCACTGTGGTCGGTACAAGCCGGATGCGGAATTCGTATCGACTGGGATTCGAACCAGGTTCGCCTCATTGGAAGGCGAACTCTCTATCCCCTGAGCCATCGTGACAGTAACAATATAGCAATTTTTTACATAATAGGGGAATTTTTTACTTTTCTGGTTTTGAAAATTTATTGACTTTAACCTAGCCTTCTAAACCTTTAACGGTAAACTTAATTTTTAAAACTAAATTTTATTCAAAAACTAAATTTTTAAAATTTACTGTACGGTGTAAAAGTTTCAATGAAGAAAATATATTATAGTAGAATGTTTTTCAATATTACTTACAATAATTTTCAATTTAGCTTTAGGACTTTTTAGGGAAGTTGCAATCTAAATTCATCTATTGGTATTATGAAAAAATATTTTATTATGAATTAAAAAGAATTATCAACCTTAAAATGATTGAAACACTCGTCAAACAAGAATAGAGACAATGAAAGAAATTATACATCACTTTTAAAGTAAATATATTATCTTTTTTTATATAATATACCAGCTGAATACCCGTTCTTCGTAATAAGTGGAAAAAAGTAAATGATTAATAAATTAGTATCAATCAATGTTACGAAATCATGTACAAAATTAAAATACACATATCAACTCAATTAATTAAACTAAAACAACTCCAAGTTTTTTTATCTTTATAATTTGTTGCAATTCCTGGTCGCTTGATGTTGTCAGACTAAGCAAAATATGTTCTTAGGCTTTTATCCTTGTGGGAAGAGTCACATCGACCATGTCAACCTTCGTCTATGATAAGGTACCTCTCCATAGAATCGAGTTAACATGTCTTATATACTAATGAATTATAATTATATTTTTGTTGTGGTAGATACACTACAGTACTCCCCCACCAGAATTATATCTGTGATAGAATTCTATGAATGGATACTACTAGTTGACTCATAGCAGTTTCGTGAAAAGCCGGGAGAGCTGTATTGAGATCACCGTACTTTTTTTTAGTGTTGATTGTGGGAGTTGTATTAAAGTCACGGTCGAGGTTGCTCCTGAGTTGCCCCTAGCAGTCGAGTGTATACGTTGTACGTTGCGTGTAATCAAGACTAAGAAGCAACAGGGTGAGGAGGACAATGTCACAGTCACAAGTAGCAAGTCAACTGTTCAATGTGGACTATCCATCGAGGAAGGCGTGTTCAATTCGTAGTGAGCGTTTCTGCCAAGGTAGACGCTTTCACATCACGTCCGGGTCACCTATGTGGGAAGAACTGATAGCCACAATGTCATACTTCATCTATGAAAAGGTACCCCAACATAGAATTGAGTTCATATGTCTTATATACTAATGAATTAGAATTATATTTTTGTAGTGGTAGATACACTGCCATCTTATTAAAATAATGATTAATTGTATTCAGTATCATTCGGCATAATGATATTGCTCGAGGTCAACCCATGATGGTCAAAAATTACCTTAGTCAACAATTTTATCTTTTGGTGTGCCGCAGAAACCTATTTCCACAGATGTATATTGGTACCACTATTAGTATATTTAGTACATATTAAAAAACATCCATCTACATAAAAGCCTCTTACTAAAATTGATTAAGCATCATTGGTGACTGATGATGATAATAATAATAATAAGGGGATTTTATATGGTTTTCACGAACGATTAAGTGCGATTTCTCCATTAATTTAGCTTTTTAGTACAAAGCTAATTCTTTCATTTCATTTTTTACTTTTTATGTATACGAAAAAGTACCTTTTCTCCATAGTGTAGCATTTTACCTTTGTACCTATTACCAAATTAATTAATTGTAGTTCCCGATAATAATTAGTTATGACGCTAATCTAATCAATTTTGGCAAGAGAACTAATATTAATATTGGTACTTCCTTCGAAGGCCGTGAAAAATCGCCAAACTTTTATTGACATCACTTATGCTTAAGTAAATGTCGTTCTAAATACTACTGGTATTCATGATATAAATGCTGTGGTTATGGGAATCTATTATACCAAGTTGCATAATCTAGATATTGGGATGATAGATTTTTAACTGCCCATGCAACACATTCGTGGCACATATATACAACATTTATTTCTTTGTATTTGCTGTGTGTTCCGGTGCGACTTCACATTGTTAGATTTATCATAATTTGAGTCAGAAGTTGAACTCACTGAAATAAATATTTTTGCAACTTAGTATCATTAAAAATGTGATATTCAGAATTAACCATAATTTTTCCATGACTTAATAGATTATTATCAATTTTATTTCATTAGTTCTTGCTTTGTTTCTACTAAATAGGTTTAAAGAAATACGCTTTACAAAAGTGTCAATATATAAAACACGTGGTTTCGTATACAAATTCAGTCACGTAGTTCCCAAACGTTCCGAAATTATTAACGTTAATTTTACCTGTGAAAACATAACATAGAAAACCGAAGATAAATAATTCATAAGAACGTGCAATAAAATAATTTGTTGATTGATTAAAGATGCAAACTAGAAAAATCACTCATATTATAAATTTTAATTAAATACCGTTCCTTTGGGATTGACATGCGATTTGGAAGTCGCAAAAGTTTCTACCATCTCTGAAAACATATTTATACTAAATTCGGTGCGGATCGATTCAGAGTTGAGAATTTGTATAAGGTACATACACCACATACAGGTAAACATTCTGATATATATATATATATATATATATATATATATATATATATATATATAAGTATGTATTAAATTTATACATATATAAGTATGTATATAAAACTTGTTCTATTTTAACTAAACAATATGATTTTTTTAAAAAATATTCTTAAAGTTTTAAGTATTTTTCATTCAAAAAAATTTTAGTAAAAAAGTTTCATTTAATTTAATTGCTTTATGTTCCAAAAATTATAATCCCGTAATGTATAATTTGTGTGGTTTAAAAAGTAAATAAATAAATAAAATTTTAAAATATAAATAAATAAACATTCTACATACCCATCTAATCATCAGCAACTCAATTTTATTATTTTCTCAAATCAGTATGAATCAACAATTTCACCGAATAAAACTTCGCACAATATTAAATCATTAAGAATGCTCCACTTCATCAAATAGTAAAAAGCAACTCCAAACTTCAGCATAGTCCCTTCATCTTCGGCATCAAAAGAAGCGCAAGAGCAAGTGAAAAGGATGAAAGAAGGAGTAGGATGGAATGCGAAGACAGTTTATTAGTGGTTTAGACACTTGGGGGCGTTGGGGATGCACATTGTCAGCAAAGGTGGTTTTATGAATTGAATGAGGAGATTTCTAAAAGAAAAAGAATGAGCTTAACCATTTATTTTTATTTGAAAATATTCTTCGGGAATGGGAAAAATACTCGAATGAACATTTTTCATTGAAATATGCTAACGGAAAAATCGATAAATGAAATATGGTGAGCAGTTTTATGAAGCAAAAGATGTTTGAAAATGAAAATTTAATTTTCTAAAAGTATTTTCTTTTTTTTTTTCTTTTTTTCCCTTACGCTCTTCGGTGTAAATTCCTTTAATTAATTAGAATGGTTTTTATTCTGCGTAAAATAATTGCATGTAAATGATTTAAGGTATTTATTTCGTTTTTAAGAATAATAACATTTAAATTAGTAGATATTTCAAATAAAAAAAGTCGACTATTAAATATTTTATTTAATAGCTTTTATTTGATGAATTCTAACCATTTTCTTTTTAAGTAAAGCTATTTTTTCTTAAAGCATATGTCCAATTCTTTTGGTGGTTTTTATAAAAAAAAATATTTTTCTGTTAACCGATCACTTATTTAAACTCTTTTTAATAATGTGTTCTTAACTATAATAATTTTAACTTAACTATAATAAAGCGTATAATAATTATATAATGGTGTGTAAATGTAATGTAGCCAGAAGATATTGTGTAAAAATAAGATTATTTTAAATTTCTGCAGATAAGTTGCTAAAAACTCGAAATTGGTTCGTTTATTCTATTTTTCATGTATATTTTCGTATTTTTGAATTGAAAGTTTTTTTAACAATATCTGCTGTTTAAAATTTGTGTAAAGAAATTTAAAATCTCGATATTTGCATTGAAGAATCCTTTATCAGTTTTCTCATGGCTGTTAACATGAAAAATTTATTATTTGAATGTTATGAATACTGCTTAAACAGATCTTATATAAAATCAAAACTCTATTAAATAATTTTGCATATTTTAGAAAGAATTTGAAAGTTTGTAGGAAATAACTTTCGCGACCCATAAATTTCAATAACAAAGCTTTACTCTGAATGTGAAAACTTGAAATTAATAGTTAAACATGAGAAATTGTGTGTCAAAACTCGTTCGACTCGTTTTACCAGAACGACATAACTCACTTTTTCCAGACTGCATTAAATTATTTTGGAAGAAGCAGAAGTCCATTTTTTAATTCCTTTTGATTGTGTACAGGATATTTTCTATCATTTTGTTTATTTAAAAAAGTACCTGATTTATTTTATCATATACTTTGAAATTGCTAAATATTCTTATTGAAACGGTTTAAATAAATATTTATATTTAATTTGCAAAATAAACAAAACTAAAAAGTCATTAAAAAAAGAAACATTTAAGCTAAAAAGCAAAAAAAAATAAATAAATAATTAGGAAACTTTTGGCTATAAGAAATAAACTATAAAAATTACAAAAAGCGCTAGTTTAATTGTGTAGTGAATAAATTCAAAATGTATTAATATTTTTATAAAAAAATACGCGCACTATATAAGGAAAATAGGAAAATAAAAAAATGTCACAAATAATGAAATAAGAAAATAATGGAAAAATTTTTTATTCGAAATTCAAACTATTCATTTCGAATTGTTAACAAAATATTTGATAATTATTTTTCACTTATCATGACAGTAGTGTAACAATAATTTGGGATTTTTTAAAAAAGTATGTTTAAAAGTTATTTTACACACAACTTATAAATTCGCAGCGAATGTTATTTTTTTTATCTGAGAGCTAGTTTCATAAAAAAAATTACTAAAAAAAGCTCTTTTATAAAATCATTGGTCAGAAGAAATTTGTAATAAATTAACAGTATGATTAAAAGTGTACCGTACTTACAAACAGCAATTGTAAAAAAGAAAAATTTTATTGTTTTATTAATTGTGTGTTAAAAGTTTCTTGAATGGGCTGTTTAAAAAAAAAATTCTAGCTAAGTGGACGATGAATAAAAAAAAAGGTTAGGAATCTATAGTTTAGAGGCTGGTTGGCTACAATTGATTTTTTGTTTTCGTTACGAACCGATTTGTTTTACGAAACAATTTTTGTTACGAAACTTTTCTGCTGCATCTTATAAGAAGTAATTCCTCTTTACTTATCTTTTAACTTTAGCCTTTTCTTGCTTCCTTTTTCCTAAATACTTGAACATTTTTATTGTTTTCAGTGCATTTTCAACTTTATTTGTGTTTTCATGTGAAAGTTTTTAATGTGTGGCTATATAAATTAATTACCAAATAAGCTTAACTAAATCAAATTAGTACAAGTAGTAGCCTTAACCAAATCAAATCAATAAATAATAAAAGTCAAAGTGCGGAGTTGAGATATTATTACTATGGCTTAGGTTATACTATGCCTATCATCAGACTATATCTCCAATTAGTTTTTTAAAAAAAATAGCCTATTCAAACACATTTTGACAGAAATTTACAACAAAGTTATAAATACAACAAAGTTTTTCGCTACAATCAAATAAAGTAAAAAATAAAACAAATTTGAGACAAAGCTATAAATGATTTTAAAACAAAACCATTAGATGTTTTCTTTGTGATTTTTAAACAAAAAGTTTTAAAAAAAAGCTTCCTCCATCTATACCTAAGTTTGAGAAAATCATACCGAAGCAATTTTTAATTTACGATAAAACTTAATCAATTTATATGGATATGAAAGACAATAGATTATAATAAGGTAATTTAAAAACATGGCTAAAGAAATTCCTGGCTTTAATTTTCTTATCGAAGTCAAAACCTAATGATAAATTTGCATTAAACAGCAATTTCGAATTTTCGAAGAAAACCAGTTACTTAATTTTCAGCCCACGCTGTGAATATCAACTTTACTTTAATCTAAATATAATCGTCCTTCAAATCGAAAACTCACCAAATGGTTGCCATAAATTTAATTTCTGACATAAAAGTTCAATTTAATTCTTAGGCAAATTAATGTGAGTACATACCGATAATTAAGGTATTTCTGATAATCGTTGGGTTATGTTGATTAACTGCAAAACTTTCGGCATTTCAAATCAAAAGTTAATATAAATTAGAAAAATTGTTTTATAAAGTTCATTTTACTAAAGTTTTAAGGCTGCAAAGAGTAATACATGAAGAGAGAAATCTATACTTTTATACCCATATGTATGGGTATAAAATTATTACGTTTATTTAGTAAGTTTTAATTATACCTAAAAGAGTTCAAATACATATTTCATTATAATTTTAAATATTTTATCAAATTTTATGGCTCCTTAAGCTACAATAAATACACACTTTTATTCATTTACTTTGGTTAATAACAATTAACACCAAGCTTTTAATTTAATTAATAAATACTACTTATTAAAGCTTATATAATGCTTTTAATTAAATTAATAATATTTATATATTTAATTAGTTTAAATGATATTAAATGTCTATTATTATTTATATACGTTTGCGTTTTTAATTTTAATTGATTTTAAGTTGTTTAAATTGTTGTCAGTATTGAAAGTCTCTTTGCATTTGCCACATGCCTTGAAAGAGTGACCTGTGTTTCATGAAACAATTCAGAAGCACTTAAAATTTATACTAAAAAAAACATGATAGATATATATGCTTTCACGAATGTGATAATTCATCTATTGCAGCACATTGTTGGAATCCTGGGCATAAATTCCTTTTTGATAATGTTAAAATTCTTACTATCCCTGTCACACTAGCTCATCTTGATACTCTGGAATCTTATTTCATTCATAAGAATGCCGAATTATATTAATGGAATAATCTTCTCATCACCTCTCCGTAGCTCATGAAAATTCATTTTGCCCTGATTTGCCTAATCAGGCCACTGCGGTTTTTCTGGATTTGTTTTTTTACACTTAGAAGAAAAGTTTGGCCAAAACTATCAGAATATGACAAAATTTTACCGTGATTTTGACTCTATGGGAACATCAAAAATCTCGGTAATTTTTACTTATATGCTTTGATAATGATTTTGGTTAGATTGACAATAAGACATGGTTTTATAATATGTGATAAAATTTGATTAATGTGGTAATATTTGTCAATTTTTTATGATACCTAAGAGCATGACATAAAAATTATTTATTCGGTTAAATTTAATTGTTAGTTTTGTATTTTTTACTAGGTTTGTGGCAATAAAAACTATAGCTTTGTAAATCAGAATTTCTGATAAACCGTAATCGTATGAATGGAAAAATTACCAAATGAATTGTTTAAATTTCGTATATTTTGGTTTTCATACAAAAATTATGGATTTGTTACACCAGAAATCTCATTAAAATACAGTAGGGAAATTTTTTTCTCTCTCTGCTTTTATTTCACAGATTCGCCAATTATGTTGCTCATCTTAATTGGCCCATTGGCATTTTCCATTGGCAACTTTACGCTTTCAGTTTAAAATCACATTTAGTATCCTCATTAAATGTCTGGCGAATTTTGAAAATGAGCACCTATTTTTGAGTGCTCGAAGCATATCTACTTTTTTTTTACCATCTTCATATTTTTGAAGCATATACAGTTCTATATCATCAAGCATGCAGGACATTAGTATTTTGTGGTATAGTATCATGCATCCCGGTAAAGTGTAAACTAAACCGTATTTTCGTCTAAGCTGAACTCTAATATCGTCTACTTAAACTCAAGGAACTCAATAATATGGTTCTCTGATATTAAGATTGCATCAAATTAAAATAACAATCTGGATCAACATACTAAAATATTTCTAACAGTGTATTTCGTTCGTTATTTTGTTAAAACGTTTATTAATAATCTTTCCTTGCTAATCAAAGAGTGAAACTGATTTGCACAAATTCAGAAAAAGACAAAATAAGAAAATTACTTTTGAAATAATAAGTCAAAATGGAAAAGCGCTGAAAGCAGCTAAAACCGAATTCGTCTTATTTTAATTATTTAGAAAGTTAGAAACACATGATATTACCACAGACGACAAAAAGGCTCATGTGTGTTGGCAGACGGTATGTCCCCTGATGAAGTGCTGTTTTGCTAGCATACATATCTTTAAAAATTCTTCGTTTTTGCTTGATTTGTGTTTCTAACTTTCTAAATTATCAATCTTTCCTTACTTAACTTTAACTATTTCTATATTTATTTACAATCCAAAATAAATTTTAAATGGAACTATTAATATTTCATACTCTGTAAAAAATTCAATTAGTGTAAAATTGCGGTAAAAATTACCGGCCTATACTATTTGCCATAAAGTCCATGTTACGGAACAAAAAATCTGATATACCATAATTTTAACAGTAATAATTACCGTAAAATCACTAAATCACTCGAATTAAAAAAATATTTCTATAAAATTTACCATGTAATAATTCAGGATTTTACGGTAAAGTTGATTTTACGAAAGATGCTGTGGGGAAATATTTATCGATCATGTCAACCGTCATCTATCAAAATGTACCTCAGGATAGAATCAAGTTAACATGTCTTATATACTAGGGAATTCGTATTTATTATTTGTAGTGGTAGTTAGTTACACCACAATGCTTCTAAAGTGGAATATTTAGAAGTATTGTAAATGATTGTTTTATGCATTAGAAATATTAATGGAGAAACATTTCGCTTCTTTCCAAATGTTTTATTCCAAATTATTTATTTATTTTTTATTTCAAAAATTCTATTCCAAAATATTTCATTTTTTTAGTTAAAATGTTTCAATCTTTTTTTTTCGAGCAATTACTTATCATAGTTTTCGAAAAAAGGAAACACGCCTCATTAAAACATATTCTATGAATATAAAAAAGTTCTAATTATAATCCCTGACTCAACAAAATTAATGCATTTTTTCCGCGCTAAATCTGAGTAAAAGAAAAGATAGGCTTTTCTTTAACAAATCCATGCGCTTGTTAGTTTTTATGATCATACCATGTGTCATTAATAATAATTAAATATTTGTTACGGCACACTATTTATATGTATAGTGCGCAAAAAAATAAGCGGACCACCCTGATTAATTTTTGATCAAATGATCGAACTTCACGTTCTAGGACTATTTCTTAAAAAAGGTTCAAAGGGTTGACCTCAAATATGTTTATTAATTAGTGCAGACGATATTTTAAGTTACGAAATCAGACACAAAAACGTACTTTCTCTGTATAAACATACCTCTTTTTCAATGGATTAAGATTTCCTACCTTCAAAGTAGAGGGGGTAGTCGCAATCTGAGAAATCTGGTTCCCATAGTTTGGTCAGGAAATCTATCCAAATTTTGGATCCCTTGATGTTAATTTTAGTTTTTACGCATTTAGTAAAATTTATGTATTTGGTAATTTACATTCCATTTATTCGTTCATATAGTAAAAGTTTACCAGAAATATAGTTATTATTACCACATAATAAGTAAAAATACAAAACTGAAAAGCAAATTTAAACGAATTAAGGTTTTTTTTTTTAATGCCCTAAGGTGTTAGCAAAAAAATTACCAAATTATAACACATATTTTTTGGTTTTTCAAATTCTTTTTATCGTTTGAGCCTTTTTTTCACTTTAGCGTGAAATTTAATAGCTTTTTTTGTGTAAATGTTTGACTTCATCTCATTGACTTTCATTTTTTTTCTTCAAATGTACAAACTTATGCCTTATTTGTTTAAATTGCTTTTCACAACTTTGGGTTTAACCCAATTTTTAGATGCTTGCAACAAACTATGTTTATAAATTTCCCTGCTCAATATAATTATTTTATGAATTAGTAAAGTATTTCCCAATCATACAAATCAATACAATCTTGGTGGTACCATCAAGAAGTAAGTTGGATTTTGATGCTTATAATGGTAATCATGTAATTCATGCTGATCCATCATAAAAAATACTATTAAATATTTTGTCGTGAAATCAAGAATTTCAGTTCTAAAGGTTCTATCCAGTCTAAAATTTTTGCCTGATACTATTTTCGAGAAAAATATGAACAATTTTTAAAATCTTAACGGATATCTTATTAGGAACTCTTTGTGTCCAAAACCATAAAATAATGTAGAAGCAGAAAAAATGAAAACACATTTCTCGCCCTTCTTGCAAATAAAATAATAATAATATTGACTTTAAATAAGGTTCCCACCCATAAGGTCTGAATAATTTCGGTATCGTTCCCATAAGCCTTAAAAATATGGAAAATATCAGATAATTGAAATATCAGCAATAATATTGCTGTCCTAGTGTCAAACTCTGCTACTCTCAGGTTCTAGTATTTTTAAGTCAAACTCCATTAAATTTGTTTCAATTTCTGCTACTTACTCGTTAGTCCTAAATAAGCAAACGCCAATGGCGAATTAGTGCCCTGATTAATTGTTTGTCCTCATGTTGTTTTTCTTCGTGAATTATAAAGAAAGTTTCCTTTTTTACATAAAAGTAAAAATCAGTTTAATAGTTTTTTTTAATTGTTATTCTGTAAAAACTGTGTAAAATAGTGAAAACTCAAAATTAAAACAAATTATGAGAAGATAACTTCGGATAAAGCAATGGAGAAGTTCTCTTCCAATAATTTATATGCATTTTGATACTTTGAAATTCATAAAAAAAGTTCAGTAAATATTTAGTAATATTTAATAAAGTATTTATAAAATGTTCAGGAAGCTTGTAAAGGTAAATATTAATTTAAAAAGTTGTCTCTATGATATTTTTAGAAGAAAAGTTTGGCCAAAACTAACAGAATATGACAAAATTTTACCGTGATTTTGACTCTATGGGAACATCAAAAATCTATTTAGTTTTTATAGTAAACTATACGGGAATGTCAGTTTAATGCTGATAATGGACCATGGTAGTTAGCTTCGCATTCACTATGACGTCATCAATAATTTTATGATATATTTTTATTTGATTTTAAAACCGCCTTATATATGTGACAAGATGATATAAGAGGAAGTGTGTAACTTGTTAAGAGGGCGCTGTACCACGGGATAAACTTTTCATCGCAAATTCTTTTTCATCTCCATAAGTAATTTAAAGTATAGAAACAGGAAAATCTAGAGTAAGCTATGGAGTTTCAAACATTGAGAAGAAACTTTCATAATATCGAAATGAAAACAAATATGAGAGGGTAAAGCAATGGGGAAGTTCTCTTACAATAATCTGTTTGCCTTTTGAAAATTCTTTTTCAACAGTTGAAACTTTACGTTTGCCAGAATTCACTTTTTATATCGTTTAAATTTTAAATTGCCAGTGAAGGTGAAACAGAATTCGGGATGAAAAAGTTCTCCCTTGGTATAGGGTCCTCTTAAACAGTTCACCTGCTTCTGAATACTGGCTATGACTGCTAAATCTTTAACTACAACTTTTTATACTTTTTATGCAAATGTTTGCATTACGTAAAGTACGCATTAAGCTAAGTTTACAATAAGTACTGAATTAACTAAAAAGATTGCGGTGAAGTTTCTGAATACTTTTTACTGTAAATATTCCGGGGTTTTTTGTTTTTTGCACTGTTTAATTACAAAGAAAACTATTAATTATAGCAAAATAACATATTTTTTTCAAAAACCCTAAGCAAAAAATATTTATATACCTTCAAAAAAAGAAACGTTTTTAGCAGTTTAAAAAAGGAAACGTTAGTAATTTTTTAGGTTTAAACATAGTTTAAAAAAAGAAACGTTAGTAATTTTTTAGGTTTAAACGTAGTTTAAAAAAAGAAACGTTAGTAATTTTTTAGGTTTAAACGTAGTTTAAAAAAAGAAACGTTAGAAATTTTTTAGTCTATGTCTACCTAAGACTTTCATATTATCGAAACTAGTTCCTCTCTCTAGGAACAAGGCTCAAAACACGTATACATCATTCACAACTGCAATCTCATGTTAGGTGATTTGATCACTACAATTACATTACTTCCCCACGTGTTTTGAATGATATTCCCTAGCAAAAGAACACAAAAATCCTTATCATAGACAAAGCCTAAAAATAAATAGCACATTAATCAGAAACATTAGGTATTTATTAAGAAATTATATTTAATTGATGAAAGTCACCAAGTTTAAAAGTAATTTGCATTTGGAATAAAATTAATTATTGGGGGGGGAAGGTTTCAGATGAAACGAGTGTGCAAATGAAGTAAAAATTTTAATTTTTAAAATACAATGTTTACGGCTATGGAGGAACATCTAAAATACTCGAATAAAACAATTTGCATCCTAAGCTCAAGAAAATAATTAAATATATAATATTTTTTCTTGAGGTTTACTTTTCATTTATAATATGTACAAAACATGATGCCTGGTAAGTTAAACAGTTGTGTTCAAGTAGTTTGCAGAGTGAAAAAATAAATGAAATATAATTAGTTAAATCTTAAAAGGGAGAAAAATGAATCCAAAAATGTACCTTTTCTACTTATTTTTAAAATTGTTTCTAAAATTCGCTAGATTATATGTTCTAATATTTACTACCATTTCTAGTTTTGATATATAAAAATTAATTTCCCTACAGTAGAGTCGAACTAACTCATAACGAACTCTGATTTAACAAGAACCCGGATTTAAAGAAACCCGGAAAGAAATCGGAAATAATTGGCTGGTACTATGTTAAGCCTATTGAATTATCGCTCGCTTTTAGCGAGAAAACTCCGGTTTCAGTGAGCAATATTTTAGTGATTCATAAAAATTCTACATACTTCCACCTCTCTTACACAGCTCCGAAAACCAATATAACACCACAAATAAACAATATAAGTGTGCTACTACTAAGTACAGTAATAACTTCTTGCGTAATTTACAGAAATGGAAAATACATAAATTAAGTACTATATTGTTAATTTAGTAAGTATTATGAACTTTTAAAATTTTTACCAGCTTTTTACGGGAATTCGGTTATAACGAGCAATTATTGTGGTTCCACCGTGCTTGTTATAAACATGTTTGACGGTAGTAAATATTAATAATAACAGGAAATTTGTAATTCTAAGAAACCAAAAAAAAAAAAAAAAGAATACGTGCATTGTTAGAAAATTCTCAGAAAAAAGAGTTAACGAACAATTTATTTAATTGTTATTTTAACCCAAAACAGTCAAATAACCATAAAAAAGATCATATTCATACTGTTAACTTAGTGACTGTTTCCACCTAACACGGTTTAACAACCTGAATTTTATCAAAGCCATCTAAACCCAATTTATGAAGCCACTTAGTTCTTTGCAGCTGGGTACATACTGTAGCCGAGAGGGCAAATCTGTCAATCTCATGACCGGTTGAAAGACGGATCGAGTTTTAGCGTATATATTATAATATTTCTTCCATTCTTTAAACAAACGAAGAGTTCCCAATGTCTTACACGCTCCCCAATTCGGTTTCCTGGGCTATAAAAGCACGAACTACAGAGCTGCTAAAAACAAAAAAATATCTAGTATTTCCCATCTCTCCCGATAAATATACAACTAAATAAACTAATTAATCCACATTACATGATTCAATTGACAAAAACGCAACTCAGCCACAACATATATCCATCTAAGGGGCACGTATTTTGCAATTAAACAACTACGAACTAAAATTATAAACTTTTTTTTAAAATCGTTAAGTTATATTAAAATGTTGATATTATATTAAAATAAGTTATAATTAAGAAACATAGTAATTTTTATGACACCATTTATATAAAAGTATTCCATTAAATTTTGATAAATTGTCTCATGTTATTAATTTTTAATTAACCAGGAATAACGTTGTGAAGTTTTACAACAACTTTTGAAATATTCTGCAATTAAAAAAAATATACAGAGGGGCACGTATTTTGCAATTAAATAACTACAAACTAAAATTATAAGCTTACTTTAAAATCGTTAAATTATATTAAAATTTTGTTATTATCTTCTCCTAATAGTCCAAGTAAGGGGCGATAAGGGATACTTCTGTAGCAACCCCCTCACATCGACTTATTTTGCTCCTCTGGTCACCCTCCCCTTCACCCCCTCACCTGATTGTCACCCCTCCACCCAACTTTGAGTTTGACAGCTGAAGATTGATATAGAATCACCCTTCCTGGGATGACTTTGGGTAGACAGCTTTGTGATTAGTTAAAAACCGTATAGTTTTGCATTCCCAGTTTTTTTAATCACTCCAGTTGTAAACGGTATCAAAATCATAAAGATAGAGAAATTTTTTAAACCGTGAACTTATGCTTAATTGGTTTACCGACTACCACCGGTTATTTAAAGTATTTTTAAACAGAAAATTCTAAAAAATTTTGCTTTAAAGTTCTTTAAGTTCTTATAAATTCTTTACTTATAGTGTATATGGCATTAAACATTAAATAAATTAGACTGTAAAATACTCAAGATCAAACTATTGTTAAAAGTAATGGCACTGTTGTGACCAGTACTTTTTACCGTATAATCTTTTTTTACCTGAACAAGTAACTGAACAAAAATCTGATATAATGTAATTTTTACAGTAATAATTCCCGTAAAATCATAGAGCCACTCTAATTAAATAAATATTACAATAAAAACTACGATATAATATTTAATAGTAAAAAGAGATTTTACGCTAAAATGGACTTTACGGATGATGCACCCAAGGTGTTGGTACTTTATACAGTAATTTTATCCGGAATTTTTTATAGTGTAGCTAGTTTCTGATCCTAAAATCGACTAAAAATTTTAAAAATTTTGTCTTGCACTATTTAATACGTAATCTGAAAAGGTTGAAATACTTTAAATAATTTATGAATTCAAGTAGATTAAAGTAAATTACTTAGTTTAAGTTCTGAACATCAAGAAATCATTATGATCATATTATGAACATAAGAAAGCATTATGATTTTGAACATTAATGTTAAGTTTTGAACATTATAATAAAAAAAACTATGAACTTGAATATCATTATAAAAAAAGTTTAAAATATTTTACTTTTATTTTCTTCCTAAGTAGCATGTAGTCTAATGATATAGTTTATAAACTCAAAAAATCCCACATTACAATTGTTAAGGCATAATAACTGAAAAGTAATTTTAAAACATTATTTTTTTCCTCCTTCTCTCAAACAAATGTTATTTGGTAAAAATATTATTTTGAAATATCGTTTACAGGACAGAAAAGAAACTTAATGGTAGAAGCTACTACATTCCAAAAGTACATACAGATGCAATTGATGGACGGTCTCTTATTTCCAAGGATTTAAGAAAGCATTCCAAGTGAACCATTCGAACACAAATAATCCTTTTCCAGAATCATAACAAATTATATCGGATATTCCAAAGTACGTTTTGTTCTTCGTGTAAAAGGTTCGCGAATAAATGGAGCAACTTACTTGTCGTGAATGATGGTTCTGTAAATTGTGAAATGTAAGAATAACTGGAAATAAGAATAATCTCCCTCCATAATTATATTTCTTTAGATTATTTATTAATAAAAATTTAACTATGTAAAAAAACTGTATAAATGTTTAAACAATAAATTCTCAAAACTATTTTTATTTTAACTATGACAAACGTCCGAAAATTTTATATTGTTAATTTTTTTACGAAACCCTCATCATAATTATTCATAATTTTTGTACGAAACCCTCATCATAATTATTCATAATATAGATTAAGGTTTTGAAATCGCACCAGTTTTTTTTTCTTTGGAGAGGGGGGGAGACATTGTTGTTACTTCTTTTTAAACAAATGATATACAGTTCTTAAATTTTTGTTTTTGATGGAAAACATTAATGAAAACAAATATTTTTATACTTTTTAGAAACTTCATTAGAAGCCATATTTCACTGGCAAAAACTATTCCTTTATTAATAAATAGTTAATGAATGAGTTATTTAATTGTCATAGCAAGACAGACTGTCTCACACTAACCTATGCAAATTGACATTAAATTGACATTAAATATGAAAGCTTTAAAGAATCAATTTTTTCAATTTTTTAAAATCTGATAGAATTTAGCCATGATAAATGAGATAATTGAAATTTCACTAAACGGTTATTAAAATAAACGATTATTTTCAAAAATAATTTTTTACTTTTTGTATGTTTTCTACTGATGTTACTGAAATGTACAGATAGTTTTGTACATTTTAGAAATATGAGTAAAAAATATATTTTACTGGTGAAATTTATTACTTTATTGATACATATTTAGAGTTATTTGATTTTCATAGCAAAATAGACTGCGGCAAATGACCTATTTAAATTAAATACTTTAATTTAAATTGGCATTAAATATGGAAGCTTTAAACACTCAATATTTAGGTATTTATCGTAAAAATATTTTGATGTAAAAATCTGCCAGAATTTGACTTAAATAAATTACACATTTGAAATTTCATTCAAATTTATTTAAATTTTTATTCGCACAATTATTCGAAAAACACATACAAAAATAGATTTTGTTTTAAAAAAATGCGAAAAATAGCAATATTAAGCATTTTTCTTATATTTTAGTACTATGCTATTCTTGATAAAGAATGGATACATAAACACATGTTTATGAGTGCATAAACAATGGTAGATGTAAATCGACAACTACTCGTTGTACTTTGCTTATTTTATCTTTAAAAAATCAATTTTTAAAATAGGCTTCTGGGGAAATGAATATTCTTAAGATGCTTTCTGAGGAGAAAAAAAAAGACATTTATTACTTTATGTTCAGCGTGTATGTACTTTATTCTAAAAAATGGAATATTTTCCTGGAATTTGGATATGTTGTCAGGTTTAGTTCTTTTTCCTGTCACAATGTGGTAAAAAAAATGTATATCGCATGAAAAATGTTGTAACCGTAAGAAACATTTTTCAATAATACGTTGTATATTTTGAAGTGAGAGAATTCATTTTGTGTGTGAGTTCTTTTTTTTTTTTTTTTCAAAGATGCAATTTAAAACAAAAAATATTATCAGCTAAATGAAAGTAACGTAAGTTACGATACGTAAAGTTGTTTAGATAAAATGTTCTTAATCAAGAAATTAAGGATGATTAAAAAAAATAATAATTTATTTTATTTTATCACCGGCATCAAAGCGCAGAATTATTTAGTATTTGCGCTGATACATGTGGAATTCCAAAAAAATGACAAAAAAAAATTCTTGATTAAGCTTTGCTAAGCTGAAGTTGTTTAGGGAATACAGCGTTTGTCTCCCAATGTGACCCAGGTGCGAATCCCAGAGATGGTTGGTCGATACGAATCCTTCTCCCAACATCCCTGAGGAGAGTGCTGACGTGAAATACCTTCAGTGGTTGACGGATCATCGGTTAGAATCCTTGCCTCGAAAAGATCTTCGTGGTTTTTCTCTCCTTGTAATGCAAACACGGGTTACTTTCATTAGAAAATTCTCCACGAAGGATAGTTAGTTCCACTGCATGATCCTGGAGTTTTCTTGTCTTCTCGGTTGGTTTCAAAATTACAAGGCCATGGAGTTGAACATTGATAGTCGTTAACTCAAAAATGAGTCAGCTGTTCAATGATGATCATAAAATAAAATAAAATAGATCAAGCATCATTCAAGCTCGATTTCAAGAAGATTTTTAATTTATGAAATTACCTGTATTAAAGTAATATTTGACAGTTAGTAACAGTTAGAGTGAAAACCCATGCGGAGAAATAATCATGGGTTATGACCAAGGGATTTTAACCCATGATTATTCCTCCGCTAAGAATATTTTACGATAGCACTTTGATCAGCATTTCCTACGAATAGTGTGTGAATTGACTGTTTATTGCCAGGATTTGAACCTGGAAAAACTAATTGGCCACTAAGATTAGCCACTGATAAACCACACATTCGACGTCACAAGTATTTTTTAAAAATGTAAACATCAATATTATGCTATTAAATAATGCATAAATTATTACAAATTTATTTTTAAATTAAAAACTGTATTCTTTAAAATGAGCAAATTTATGGTCAGGATGTAAATAGCTCAAACTATTTACATCCTGCCTAGAAAAACTTCATGCATCCTCTAGATTATTTTTTAGAATTGTTTTCTTTAATCCTACCGCTCATCGTACCGCCCATTAATCCTACCGCGTTATTGTGAGTGTTAAAGAATTTGATCGGTACGAAGATACTTTATTATTTATATTAAATTATATGTGGTTTTTGAAGCATAAGTGTTCTTTAAATGAGTATTTAAAATATTTTCATCGTATTAACCATACGTATTTTTATTAGGTTTCCATGCGTTAATTATCATTTTATACTATGTTATTTTAGTCGCAAAATACACAAGCCTATTACGAAGTTTTGAGGTAGCTACGTCATCATTAAGGAGCTGCACCATCGGAATGATATAAGGGCGGAGCAATCAAGCGGCGCTATACTTAGATGTCGACAAACTGATGACCAGTCAAGATCTGTAAAGCGGGGAGCCATCACAAGACCATCAGGATTAAGAGCTAAGAACTGGCGGAATCTTCCCTGGCAGAAGAAAACATTCGCGAGCAGTTTGACTCATGGTTTCGTAAATATATGGAAAGTGTTCATATGTTTAGGATAAAGTTGGATCTATGCCAGTATCAGTGTATCAAAAGTATCTAATGCCTTAAATGAAATTAACTAGAACATTTTGAATCAATTTATATCCAAAATATAAAGTTTCTTTAGACTCCTATAACTTGTAAAAAATAATAAAATTGACTTCATAATCTTATAAAATTAACCTCTAAATTTCGACGTATTTTAATATCATGTCATTGACCGCCCACCTTATTTGGACTTTCAGTCTCATATCAGTTCTAGTTGTATCAATTAGAAAAAACTTCTATCTTAATTAGTTAAATGAACTTAATAATATACTTACTCAAATGAAATTATTGCCAAACCATTTCCATTTTCGAACTGAAGCAAGAATATTACTGATATCTGAATCTTTCAATTTGCTTTGTTATAGCCAGTTTGATGCAGTAATGAATTTCATAACGAATTTCTAGCAATAAAATAAATTATTTCATTTTCGTGATGTATTGAAATAGTTTCATATCTTGAGATATTTTTTTTTTCAATTTGCAAAATTATTAAGGAAATACTCGGAATTCTTATTTTAAAATTAAGAAGAAACATTTTTACAAAGTGAAATCTTTTTTTTTTAACTGTAAAAACCATTTTTATTAAGAAACCAGTAAGCGGTTAAAAAAAATTCTACTAACAGGCTTACAAAAGTGGATGGTGGATATACATGAAAGTTAAATACTTGGTTTAAACAAAATTAAATTTGTCACCCACCTCTAATAATTCTGCATATAAAGGTCTATTTTGATTTCAACATTTGAATCATTGATGATTTAAAATCTTCATATATTTATGAAACTTATTAATTCATCATTTAAACTTATTAATTAATCATATCAACTTATTAATTAATCATTTGCGTTATTATTATCAATTAAATCTTTCATTCAAACCTTTTTTATTAGCTTTCCTTTATTATTGTTCAATACACTGGACTGGAACAAAATAATAATGATTTGACTCAAATCAAGTTAGTAATAGCTCAATAATATAATCGAAAACTATTTGATTAGTATCCACTTATTTAATAAAGAATTGGGTAATTGATAAATGCGATAATTTAAAAAAAAATTAAAACACAATTAAGCTCACAATTAAACTAAATAGCTATTAAATCCTAAATCATTTTGATGATACGATCTATGAGGAATTATTTACTTAAAAATCTCATAAGTAGCTTTACGCTGATGTTCAATTATATTCAGAATTTATTTCAAATAGATTAATTTTGAAATTCCAACTAAAATATTTTAAGAGTTTATAGCTAGCGATGTGCCTTTTTACTTTATCTTTTAGAATATTTTCTTAGAACAAAGTATTTCGAGTGGAAAAATTGTTTTTGAATGCAAAAATGACTCTTTTACCCTCAGTAATATATTTAATTAATTAAAATACTGACAAAAATAACTGTTCGTGTTCAAAAATTCGTAATTAATTGTTTCCCCTTGACTGTACAACTTAATTATATTTGTCTTCTGTTTAACTATTTTTTACACATTTGACTCAAAATCTTGTAAGAATTAATTAATTTTTTGGTCTTAAAATATTCTAGAAAATGAAGTTAAACAACCACATCTCATTCATAGTTTACAATAATATTTTAAAAATATGTATGCGCCACGAAATTACTTCTTTAGATAATGATGTTTGCTTTTCAAAAAAGTATTTTTAGAACTTATTCGTTTTAATGTAAATGTTTTATTACAGACTTTTGTTACGAGTCTAATGTTTTTTGTACAAATATTTAATGAACAAATGAATTTCATAAAAATAAGGAAGAATAGCCAAGTAATGAAAAAAATAGCAGAAACTCATTTTCCCGAGAAAAATTCTAGTATTGTTTAAGCCTAAAATAAATATTCTTTAACTTTTAATATATTTATAATTTAAAACATAAGTTTGTTGTCTAGAAACCTTAAATAATAAAAAAATCTAAAAATGTCGCTTAAAGTATTCAAAATACTGGAATTGACATTTTGAATTTTTAATCAATACTTTAACATTTAAACATTATTATAAACATTTTCCTAGCATTTACTATTGTTTTTTATCATATTTTTAAAAGCAAATTAAGAAATGTGTTTTTTTTAAACACAAATATGAGAGTAAATAAAAAATACCGCCCCATAACAAAGTTATACTTCAAATTATTTATTCAGCTAGTTTTGAGAAAAATTAATTTCAAAAATTAATACCGCACATTTATCATGACTGTCTTTAGAAAAAGTTTAATCTTTTTTCCTTTGTTTAATATAATCGTTCAAAAACTACAAATTTATTTCTGAATCATATCTGAATACTTTTTAGAAAGATTAAAAGAACATGAATATTTAGTAGAATAGTATTGATAATTAGAAATATTTAACACAACTCTCAACAATAGAATGTGTAAAAATATTAGATACAATCATAATGGTTCGATACACTAGCATTATATAAGCAAACAAATTTGTACGGGCGATGTTTTAAGTTTCAAAATCAAACAAAAAAAAAAACATACTTTATCTAAACCTTTTTTTCTTTCTTTCTCGAATTTGGATGTTTGACCCTATACCGGAATTAATATGAATTATGTATCCAGAATGAATATTAACATGCAGCCGGAATCTGAAAAGTATGGCTTCAATAATTTAATCAGAATAGCAATCGAAAATTTAAAATTTTTATGTTAATTCCCCTTTTTGTTTATTTTGCTATATATCCGAAACCATTTATAAAAATACTTCATAGCCAGAATTTCGGCGATAAGCTCAATAGCCAATGAATAATTAAGTTTTAAAAACAGTCGGATTTTTAAACATTTATTTCTTATGTGCTTCTCATCTGAATTCATTTAAATTGTAGTTTTATCATTTAGAATTACGCAGTTTTAAATAATGCAACTGTTTTTGCACCTCACAATCTAAATAATTCTAGACTATTAGTAAATTACATATTGAACAATTATTATTAATTCTCTTAATGTAAATGCGGGAATTCATAGATTTTATCATAAATATTCACAAATCTTGTACCAAAAATAGCTTTTTAATGGCTATTTGTTATTTTGTATTCTTTAATTTAAGAAATTACATAAATTGTTTTAAATATATGGTATAAAACTATTATGATATAAAAGTTATTACAATAGCTATTTTAATATAATAAATTTTAAAATTTTTTACAAAAATCCTTAAAAAATAGTATTTATTATAGCTCAATACTTTTTTTTTTGTTCCATGTTTAACCTCTCAGTTGAATTGATGAAACAAATTAAGCATAATCAAATCACACTGTCAAATAAAATCCTCCATTTTGACAATTCAGCAATCCTTGAGCTTTATTTCGTTAAGTTTGAGAATCATTTCTTCACGAAATCACGTGATTTGTGACAACGTTTGCTCTCAAATATGTGACGAAAATGTTTCCTCAACTCGAAACCTCGTAGTAGTGAATTGTGAAAATTTTTTTACTAGAATGACAAACTAGACGATCGAAAATAAAGGGACAAAATCAGCCTTGTGCCAAGGAGATCCCGGGTTCGAATCCCGCTCCGGTGATGGGTGCAACTTATCTTCTTCTCTAAATATCTTTCTTATAATGTTAAAGGGTAACATCAATCCACCTATATGATTCCCATAATAAAAAGATTATTTGAAAAGTTATTCACTAGAGGTTTTTTTTCTTGGAAAAAAACCCTTCGTTTCCTTGAAGAACTGACGAAAGTTATTTTGTCTCTTTGACGAAATTTTTGCTTGGTGCATGTACCAGAAAATAGTTCCGTCAAAAATGAAGAAAGTTTCATGGTATTTGAGCATCTATTTTTTCTAGTGTAATATACAAAGGCTCAAACAAAGTATTAAAAAAGAAGAAGATGAAGAATCTGATAGAACCATTAAAAATTGATGTTAAAAGTTTACATTTTAAAGATAAAACATACAAATATTACTTTTCCTTATCTATGTCACTCTACGGTATTGCAAATGGCTGTAAGAACCATAGCAATAAACTACGTACAAGGAAATTCAATTTTTGTTATGTCATTCCCAATAGCTTCTATTGTCATTCTATATTGTTTTCCGATAACAAACATTTTCCATGTTGAACAAGAAAAATTTCTTGTTTCAAAAATAGAATGAAAAATATAACAATAGATGGTCATAAAAACAAAGCTACCATTCTATTAAAACATCTCAGCTTGACATTATTATGGAAAAAAGCCAAAAATGATTGATATGGTTCATGCAAAAAACATTAACTATGAAAACTTTTTAATTAATTACATTTCAAAACTTTTTTATCAAAAAAATGTTTTCACAAAAAAGTTTTATGCTTCTCTATGTGGGTCGCTAGGGAAAGGTATCAAATTTAATGTCTTTTTATAATTTATTCTCAATGCAATTATTATATATTAATCATTCTGTAAAATTAATTTCTGTGAGTATTAGCTTATGGAAGTTGAATAAAAATTTTATGATGCATTAGTTGTCTTCGAATAAATATTAATTAACATATAATTCTCCAGAGTACAGAATTTTTAACTATTTTTTATTAAAATACAAATAATAGATAAACGAGCTTCCCTTTCATGTAATTAAGTAATGAAGAAACTTTCATTAATTCTGTAAATTAGAAAATAAAAGTAGAAATGAATGATAAATATCAAAATTTTATTTATTTCATATCAATATATTTCATCATTCAAATAGGCTAATTAATTAGTGCTCACTATTATTAAAAGTATTAATTTTCTAACTATTTCTTGAACAACGTATACATGTACACACAACAAAGTATATATTTAAATAAATAAACATTTTTTTTTACCGTATTTGAATTTTTGGGCCTCAAAATATGGGGGGGGGGGGCTGAGCGTACCTGCAATCTAGAAACTATGGTTGCAATAGCTAAGCCAAGGAAGTAGACGAAAGTTTGAACCGCTTTTTGTTAATTTCACTTTCTGTGTCCTTCGCCATGTCTCAAAAACCTTCTAATTGAATAAAAAAAATTGCACGCAGTTACAAAACGTAGTCATCTAGAGATGATTACATGTAAAAAATAAATTGTATAATTACTTTTTCTTACTTAAAGACATTCGGAATAGTAAAATACGAAGCATTTTACGTTGTTTTAAATTTTAAATGTTAAATTTTAAATGTGTTAAATTTAAATGTTTTACGTTGTTTTAAATGTTTTTTCATATAAATCGATCAGTTAGTTCTTGAGAAATGAAAACTAAAAAACATGACTTTTCATTATTTAATGATTTGAAAAATATTTCCCGGTCACGCCCAAAATTTCAGAGTCATCGGCAAACTCCATTTACTTTTCAACTTAATTAAAATTTATTAAATTAAAACTCTAAAGTTGCAAACTTAATACTCAAAATCCAGGAAATAGTGAACTAACTTTAGAAAATTAACATAATGTTTAGATAGATAATATAGAGATAGATAATATAACTAACTGTAAATTACTTTAATGAATATTTTAAGCATAATAATAAGTGGATAAGTCAGTTTTGTTTTGGTTTAATTCTTCTTATCTTTAGAAAATTTTATACATTTTTCTAATAATAATCATTTCTAGGGGTTTACAAATTAATAAAGTCTGTTTGTTTTCCATCAAAATAAAGTTTTGTTTCCTATTACGAGATGAATAATGTGATTCATTTCTTGTGAAAAAATAAGTTAAAAAATAAACTAAATTAAGTTTCTAAACCTTTAGGAAAATGTTCATCAATCAAAACGTAGAAACTATCATTCATCGTTTTATTCTTAAAAATACATTCTCACTTCATTTTTACATTTATGATTTTAAAAATAGATATTTTCTTAACGCTATTTTTCAATAAATGCTTCTACTTTAAAATTATTCATCGAAAATATGAGAGCTGTATTTACTTTGGATTCTTCCTCGTTCAGCCACTATAAGAAGGTTTCCTAAATGCATCATCTTTTTTTTCTCTGAATAACATATTTCAACTGTAAGAAAAACGCCTACATTTTGAAAAGCACTTACAGGGCATACAGAAAGGAAAAGGAAAGTAAACAACCTTTTTTCAATCCTACCAGCTTCAAACTCTAAAATAACCAAAACGTAAAAATTGCCGTTTCAAATATACATAAACGGTTTCAAAATTATGCGCGATTTTTTTGTATAATTACATAATATATAAAAAAAGATACAATATTTAAAAAAAAGTAATACATTTATATTAGGGATTTCTAAATCTATTGACTAAATAAAATTTTCCAAAATAAGTAGTTGTAGGAAGATTTGTGAAACATCTGAACATTTATGAAACATTTTTAAAAAAATATAAAATACTAAATATTTTAAGAATTTCACCCAGCTTTGAATTGATCACTGGGCATCAACGTGAGGTTCGGTGCGCAATTTTGACCACTGCTGTTGATCATGAAACTGTGCAGTCTTAACGTATGTACCCACAACTGATTTTAGGTGAATGCTGTACTTTATGAAAGAAAAAAAAATAGATATGATTAGGGAAAAATTTATTATGAAACTGATAAGAATAAGGGGAAAATATACTTACATAAAATAAAAATACTTTAAATTTCATAAGGTTAATTTAAGTTAATTTAGTTATACAGTCCTCCTTCTAAGCTCATAAACCATAATAAATGTTGGAATTTATTGTTTAATATAAGATTAGAAATAAAAAGTTTTCTTTCTTTAAGTTTGAAGGAAGAAAGTTTTTTTGTTCCCAATCTTATATAACACTAAAAAATCTAAGATTTATTATGGTTTAAAAGCTTAGAAGGGGGACTTTTTAACTAAATTAACTTATATTAATTAAAAAATAGTGAAAGTCATGATTAGCTGAAAATGCGGTAAATGGGCAGAAACCCACAAACAACACCGTGGTTGAAGAAATGAAGATAAGTAACACATGCTCAGACCAACGGAGAGAAATATACAGGGTGATTCCTAAAAGACGGGCAAAATTTTAGGAAGTGATAGTACACACTCAAACAAACAATTTTTATCAAAGAATGCATGGTCGAAAACAAAACGCAAAGGTGCTGGCGCATTTGGAAAGTTGTTCAAGCAAACGTGAAAGCTTCATTTATGTTGCGAGTTATTTGCATGTTATTGGAGGAAGAAGAGCTCGTATACAAATTTTGGTCACGATTCATACATAAAAGCTGCTGATTCGAGAGTGCATTGTCAATCGCGGTAGTAGCGCATCTGAAGATATTGCCCTTCTCCAAGCATTTTGTTTATGCATTTGGTTCCAACAAAACTCAGCACCTGCTCATTACGTACGAGAAGTGCGAAACTATCTGCACGTAACCTTTCCAAACCAATGGATTGGGTGAGGTGGTCCTATAGCTTGGCCACCGTGCTCGCCAGATCTTTCATGTCTAGATTTCTTTTTATGGGGACAGCTGAAGGCTCTTATGTATGAGACTCACATTGAATCTGCAGAAGAACTTGTCGCCAAGCTTTCAGCCGCTGCAGGGGAAGTTCGTGACATGACACGTGTGTTTTAGAATGTTCGCCAATCTTTTCTTTGCCGTTGTACTGCGTGCATAGCAGCTGCCGGCATTGTTTTGGACACTTATTGTAATCACATGCCATTAAATTTTCTTTTATAACTTAATTTCATCGTTGTTTGTGTGTTTTTGTCTCATATAAGAACGTAACTTTTGACGCCCTCTAACGGTTTTGTTTTTGACCATGCATTCTTTGGTAAAAATTGTTTGCTTGGGTGTGTACTATCACTTCCTAAAATTTTGCCAATCTTTTATGAATCACCCTGTATAGAAAAAGCAGCGGATCGTTCCTGATGATAGAAAATGTTTTTAAAAAAATAGTAATATTAATTCATTTTAATAAACTTTAATGATAATGTATACGGTGAGGATTTTATATACGTGACAGCGTGATTTAATAGTTTGAAATATTACTCTGGAATTAAATGATTTTGGTATTGAAGTCTTACTTTAGATGATTGTCGTCAATCAAACGCTTGATTGCTAAATATGACCCTTAGTGGTTAAGGCACCGGACTATCATAGAGAAGAACGGGGGTTCGATCCCTGGAGGAGGTTTGAAGCCTTCGCAGCATGATGGGTAACAGCTTGTCTGGAAAGTAAAAGCGATCGATGAGCAATTCTGACCACATTACTACCATCATGGCGTTGGTCACGAAATTGTGGAGCCTTAACTTCCATCACTCTCCTGGCCCACAGTGGGCTGTTGCTAGAATGCTTTACTTTTTTATGTGACGCAATACATTCAAAAGTATCATTTGGCACAAAATTAAAATGTTAGAATCGATATTGAGATTACCATTGCAGACTTGTCCGAACTTGCTATCTTACTGTGACAGACGTCCTATGAAAGACGTAAGAGATAACGGCCCATTACACGAAGAAAAAAAACATTCCGATAAAACTACCATACTGTATTGTGTAAAGACACTTTTGGTACTATAATTCAGTTAATAAACCCTAAATATGCGATATTGGAACAATTCATATGATAACGGTATTCTTTCATATAGTAACAACGGGTTTACAGTAAGTTCTGGTTTTCAAAATTATAGTTCTTAATACCTCCCATTTAGTAAAAAATACAATACTGAAAAGTGAGCTTTACCGAATAAATGTGTTTTATGTCATGCTCTAAGGTATCATGATAAAATTACCAAATTTTAACACATTTTATGAAACCTTATTTTATTGTTAATTTTACCAATATCATAACCAAAGCACTTCAGTAAAAATTACCATGACTCTTGATATTTTCATATACACGGTAAAATTTATAATATTCTGGTAGTTTCGACCCTACTTCTTTCTCAATCTTTGGTGATTTTGAAAAACATCTCGAATTCTTTTTGATATTAATGAAAAATATTAGATTTGCGTGCTGAAAATGTTATCCTTAAAATTTTGTCTTCATTAATTTTGTTGAAATCAATAATTTTATGGCAGGTTCAATACATTACGAATGTTTTGACTCATTTCGTTGCAGTCATTGTTAACGGAAGAAGATACGGCAAAGAGTTTGAGCTCTTGGCACGAATAGATACGCGAACTTTACTCTTCTGAAACAAACTTTAACGCATGAAAATTTGAATAACATGTCCAATATTAACGAAAATAAATAACTGCATGAAATTCGTCTAGACAAGAAAACAGGTCTACTTTCATTCAATTGATAAAAGTGCATCGAGTACCTAATGTGATGACAACTCCTTCCGTAATATATATGCTGAAGATGTGGATTGCAATTAGTTTTTGGGATTTATATGAGAGACTTTGTAAGTTTCTTCTCACGCACCATACTCATCTGCCCAAAAGCATGGAAGAAACCGGATTAATGAAGACCTTTAAAAATACTTTATTATTCACTTTTATAACATGAGTTAAATTTCTTCTCCAAAAATTTTTTTTAAAAAATGTAGATACAATCATTTAAGCAAGCTCACTTATTTTAATTTATTATCTTTAAGGAAAATTATTAACTGTGACCTTCTTTTTCCCTATCACCCTATATTAGATCTCTACTTAATTTAAATGTGCCCTAAAACAGATATAAATTATATTTTGTAACTATTATTAAACTACTATTTATTTAAACTATTTCGATATTTTGTAAATTACTATTCAAAAATTACTCCGGATTAAATTACGGTAAAAAGTATTGTCATTCAAAGTGCGGCATCCGTAAAATAAATTTTACCGTTATTTTTACTATAATATTTATTTAATTACGGTTATTCAGTGATTAAACAGTAAGTATTTATGTAAAAATTATGGTTTCGCTCAGCAAAACTTTACAGGAAAATGGATTTAACAGTAAAAGTACTGGCACCCTGAGTGCATCATGAGATTGGCAGATTAAACCTCTCAAGTATAATATGTACTCAGCTTTAAGGAATTAAGTGGCTTCATTTGGTGGGCTTAGTTGATGCGATAAAATTCTGGTTGTTTAACCGTATTAGGTGAAAACAGTTAAACGGTTTCTCTCACAGTTAACTGTTTGAATACCATATTATTTATCGTTATTTGACTGTTTTGTTTGGATATAGTAAAAAAACAATTAAACAAATTGTTATTTAACCATTTTGTCCGAAAGATTTCTAACATTGCAGAGGCTCATTTATTTTATTTTTATTATTTACTTTGCAATTTAAATATTCGAATGTTTCTTAAATTCAAATTAATTAACTGTATTTGCCAACTAGACTAAAATTAAAATGAAGCGAAATATAGAATGGCGAAAATGATAACACTGATACAAAACAACAATCTTTAATCTTTTTGAAATAATTTAGCAGTAGTCTTTTTAAAATTGTTCTTGCACAGCTTTGGGAAGCTACACTTAATCTTTTGGTGCATCGCTTCCGTAAGTTCCACCATTTTATCCCACGCATCATTCATCACTGATGTCAAAGATCGGAGTTTTGAAGGATTCGGAATATCCCCCGGGTTCAGATATTTCCCCAATGCAAGGGAACTTTTATTCCAAAGTTTCTTTTGTTGACGAAAATTAATTGTTTACGAAAGAATAAGTTTGTCTTTTCACTTCCGTCTTTCTGAGATGCAGAAAGATAATCCCAAAGACAACTAAGAAATATCTTAAATACTAAGCATTTAGAGAGTAAGAAAGCATTTTATAAGAATTCTACAGGGACAATAGAGCAAAATTTATTTATTGACTCTATTTTTATCTTTAAGATTATTAAATTAGTGACATATATTTTTGTGTGGAAACACGCATAAGATTTAGGGGCAACTTGTTGTTACTTTCGACTTTAATATCCCTGTGTTACACGGGGGAGCATTTTGTTATGTTGTTGCGTGAGATTTTCTTTAACAGAACTTGGATATTTTTGTATCGATGATTTCAAATCTGAAATCGGTTTCTCTGTCCAAGCGCCTAAATGACATTTGTAGTCCATATCTTGTCAAAATGTACAAATTTAAAAATGTTATATATAACGGGATGTCGTATAAATGTTTCGACAAATTTCTAAGGGAGTTACGCTTAGTTCCAGTGATAGAAAAGCGTAAATTTCCTCCGCAAGTAACTATACTGCCGACTTGTAATAAAAGGGCTAAAATCCCTGTTATCAGTGTTATAGTTAGCTTAAATAATGCAGTCGTAAGCCATCATACGTTCTAAAATGGTTTATTAACGGTAGGTTGGTATTGATAACAGTTCACATCCGCTCTCCACAAGGGAGGGGGTGTACAAGACTTCTGACAATTCTGGAACAACTTATCAGGATCACAACATGATGAAAAGGACACGCAAAAACTAGTGTTCCTACGTTTTATACAAACACATTTTGGAGTAAACAGGCACAGTCTCTGAAATACTTGTATCCTTACGCATTAAGGAAAATCATTTAATGCTTCCTAATATGAAAGTGAACGGGGGAGAGATTCTAAAAATAACTCCTCGTTTGAAATATAAATCTAATTATAATTCATGGTGTGTTTACAGCCTTGAATTCCCAAAATAGAATATCTCTACGCTTATTCTTTAACAAAGACATTTTATGAAAACGAAAGAGTTTTAATTCTTTTATTATTTATATATATCATGTTTTAGAAAACAAAACTTAAACTGTTAGACAATAAAGTAAAAAAAGATTTTAGCTTGAAGGTTTTAATTATTTAACTTTTACAGAAAAAATTCAAAGAAAAGTGAAGCCACTAACATTAATTAATTATTCATCAAGAATGTTAAAAAGTAGAATTACTTGCTCAAGTTAATAATTTTTACTAAAGTCAATGATAAAACTTTCCTTTTTTTTTCATCTGTTTCATAGATATTAGTACCATTTAAAATTTTGCAATTTGTAATTAATACCAAATAGGAATTAAGAAAATGTTTTTGCATTGTTCTTAACCCACACACTTTAAATTTACTTCTAAAATCTAATATATTTGCTTATTTTTATATATTTGCTAAAATTTAGTATATCTTCTTTAATAATATACTATATTTATACTAATAATAATATACTATATTTATACCAATAATTAAATACATAATTGACTTTAATTTGTGTATGTCACTGTTTCAAATAAATACTATTTAAAAATCTAACAAAAATTTCACTTAATATTTTATCATATTTTTAGTAAATTTTTAATTAAGAAGGTAACGTTACTTTACAATTGATGGTTTAATTTTAATTTTGCACTCTTTTTTTAAAAAAAAAAGAAGTACTAATTTAATTTTACATTAAAGACGTTAAATGCTGTTAAGAAAGTAACACGCTGACACGTTGTTGTAGACATAATTTAAAAAACTTTCACGTGCTAAAAAACTTTCTAAATAAATTTGCTCCTGAAATAATATATTTGTTTAAAAATTTAATACATATGTCATTTTATCACGTGTATTCTGTTGTTTTAATTAAATACTGCTTTCATAACTCACAAAAAAAAATTTTATATTTCATTAAGTTTATTAACAAGATATTAACTACGAAAATAACATTACAAAAAAATATGTAATTTAACTATATACTTCAATTTTGCACTATTTTTCTTTTATAAAGTAATATAATTTTCTTCGTAGTTTGGTTCGTTTCGTTTCGTTCGTAACACATTGATAAATTTGTTCCATTCATAATTTAAAAAACTTTCACGTAAGTCGGAAGCAAGTCATTTTTCGGTTTGTTGTCACACACGTCGATACATATGATTTTGAAATCTTCAATTTATGATATAAAAAGTTTTTTGAGTATGAAGAATTCTTCCCATTCTACTCACTTTTGCTCTTGATTTATGCAGGAGAGTACAAATATTTACATTCCCAAGGGATACATTTGAGAGAAAAATAAATTATGTTGGAATAATATTCATAGAACAGAAAACTTAGTAATTCTGCTTTAGTTTGAACCTTCAAAATATATCCTTTAACTGCAGTGACATATTTGAAAGGCAATTTATTTAGTTTGGATATACATCGGATAGCTTATATTTGATTTATTTAGATTGCTTTAATAAAATTCGGACTAATATTTCAATTAATTTTATACGTATTTTATGTAATTTGTTTTTATTCAGCTTTGTTTGAAGATTAAACTTGTTTTATATGCATAAACTTTAGTTTATTATTTAGTTAGTTTGTTTTTATTCTGATTTGATTTAGTTTAGTCATTTTTCTTTAATTCTGATGTTTCTTTCAACAATTTCTTCTTTTTTTTCTTTTTTTTTCTTTCATAGTTTACATTTATTTATTTTTTAACATAGTTTTCTTAGTTTACCTTTTTATTCATATTACGTTTAGATATCTATTTTATTTTAGGTTCATGAAACATTTGAGTAAAAAGAATTTCAAAGCAGAAATTTTATTTTTAAAAAAAACTTTGATAAATAAGAATTCTGCAACACAGATTTATACGCAATTTGCTTAGTTAACTTCATATATTACACTAGATTTATGCAAGTATTAATTATTTTTGTTGCATATTTCGATAGATTTTTAAGTAGTTTATTTAATTAGCAATCTTATTTTTATACTTGATATGATAAATCTTTCAATAGTCTTTATGCATTTGTATTTAGGTTACTGTCATTTAGCATTTAGCAATATATGCTCCAATAAGTTTTATGCAACATTCTTTTATTCAATTTTGATATATATTCCAGTTAAATGTATTCCAATGTTTATTCCAATGTCTTATTCTTTTATTACAATTTAATCCATTTTTATTAATACATTAAAATTTAATACATTTTACAGAATATTACATACATGTAATATTCTTTAATTTAATGTTATACGTATTTCAATTAGCTTTTCAGAACTATGAAAAAAAGTATGCTGAAAACTACCTGAATATCGTAAAATTTACCGCGCACCTCTTTGGTAACACCAAAATGCTCGGTAATTTTTACCAAAGAGCTTTCGCAATTATTTTGATAAAATTAACAAAAAAAATACGGTTTCATAATATGTGATATAATTTGGTAAATGAGGTAAAATTTGATAATTTTGATCATGATACCTTAGACAGGATGCCATGATTTATTCGATTAAATTTACTTTTCAGTTTAGTATTTTTTACTAAATGTGTCGTAATAAGACTTATACTTCTGAAAACCAGAATTTCCGGTAAACTGTTACTATGTGAACGGAAAATTTACCAAATAAATGTTTTAAATATCTTGTATTTTGTTCTATTAACCGGAATTGTAATTTTCTTTAACCAGAAATGTCATAACCATATAGTGCGGTAATTTTACTAGAATTTTTTTCTCCGTGTGCTTTATTTTTTTGTTCATTTTTTATATGTATTTCAACTAGCTTTTATATAAAATTCTTTTATTCATTCTCATCAAAATTGCAATTGCTTTTATGCATACTTTTTTTAGGTTGCTTTTATTTAGTTTCATATGTCTTTTAACTGGATTCATGCATATATTATATTTAGCTTCATATATTTTTTTCTGCATTCATGCATATTTTATTTAGCTTTAATATGTTTTCAAAAACTAGTAGGTAGCTTTCTTATTAATTATGATTAAACTTCAACACTTCAACAAACATTACATACATACCTTCCGTCAATATATCTGCCCTACCTTGTAGAGTATAGTATTTTTTATAAACTTACAATATCCCTTTATTTATTTTCCAAGTATTATTATTTTATTTCCTTTATCTTTATGCATGCATTGTTTAATATATTATATGTATATATATATATATATATATATATATATATATATATATATATATATATATATATATATATATATATATATATATATATATATATATATATATATATATATATATATATATATATATATATATATCTATATATATATATATATTGTGCTTTTTTTAAAAAAATTATGATGTTTCTTGAGTAATATCTCCTCGACAATTCAAAGTATTTTCCCCATATTGCGACAAAAATTATCAAAGATCAGTTTCACTCATGGACAACAATATAATCAACGGGACGAAGGATTGAACCGAGAACCTCTCAATTGCAAGACCTTAATATAAAGCACCATTTCTAATCATCAAACATTATTAAACTAAGCTTACAAATTAAACTCTCCACGTGTGGGCCTTGCAGCACAGAATTGAAATTATACTAATCATAAAAATACCGAAAATTTATTTTTTATGAATTGAAAAATTATTTGAGAAATAATATTAAAACAAAAAAAAGTATGATCATGACTTGCGAAGAAAACAAAGCGAATTATAATCATGCAGCAATTTAAATATAAACTGATGAATTATTTATGTCTTAATAAATGTTTATTTTCTAATCTAAGCTGTCTTTGTTGCCTTGAAAGTTCCACTTTTTAAGTTTGTAATTTTTAATTTTAGTTTTTATATAGAACTTTCTAGAAACCAAACCATTGTTAAAATTGTTCTTTCTGTAAAATTTTAATTATGAATGAATACAATTAAGTCTAAAATGTTGTCATTAATTATACGAATTCTTCACAATAATCATATAATAAATATGATTAAATATAATTACTTCTCAAGTAAAAAAAAAAATGATGAAATGCAAAATTTAGAAAGGAAAACTCATTAACAAATAACTTTCCATTTTAGTAGTACTCTCCACTTTCCTTTTTATTAATTAAAAAGGAGCTAATTAGCATTTTAACTTCTAATTAGCCCTATTTATTTCCCATCAATCACACGTGGTTTTTACATTCAGTGAAGTTATTTTAATTTCATGCGTTTTAACGCTCAACGCACCGAATTCATACCAGCATAATTTGGCAATATTTTTTTTATCTGGAAAATATATATTTTCCTATGTTATAAAAAATATTAAAATAACTAATTTGTAACTTTGTGTAATATTTATTGATGAAATTCAGTTCACAAATTTCTATTATATCATATATCAGCTGTTATTATTTCTAACAATTACGCAGTGTATTAAACATGCATTTGTAATTATTTTGTAAATATTAAGTTAGCCCATTTTCCACCTATTATTAAAAGTAATATAATATTCAAAGATATAATAAAAAATAATTAAATATAATTATTTTATTTCTTTATTCTCATATAATTACTTTGGCTAGCGTAGTTTAGAAAATTGTGTAAAATTCTAATAAAAAGTACTTTCAGCATATTTCCTTTTGAAAATATAAGTATAAAAGTTAACTATCTTTTTATGTTAATGGTTTGAAAGTGCGTTAAAACAAGGTTCGTTTAAAGAGCAAAAAAAAAAACTTCTTTACTATAATTTTTATTGAAGATTAATACGAGTACTGCCTACGCTTTTTATTTTTTATTTATTTGCTAATATTTTATGATATAATGAGATTCTATTTACTCATTAAAAACTATTCCCTGAGCAATATTTTTTTCGTAAAAAAAGGTTAACAGAGTTAAGTTTATTCGCTGTAAAAACCATGGTTAACGATGCGTTCGGAAAATCACTTTTTAAAGATGAACGCTAGCATCAGATTATTTATTTAATGGGAAAAATCCTTACGGTTTTCTTACGATTCGGAGTATATACGTTGCTGCTTCTCATTTTTTTACAAAAACCAAAATGAACTAAAACAAATTTTTAAAAAAAGCAAAAACTGTTTTACCGATAGTCTCTTATACTAATTAGTCTTCAGGGAAGAAAAATATTGTGTTTGGAGCCGAAGATAACGTCAAAAATAGGAAAATGAGTTAGAGAAAGAAGCAGTTTCTAGCAGAAAATTAATCACTTTTAAATAAGTTTCCTAATATTAATGATTGTGTAAGTACTTTAGTAAATTAAATATTGCTTAAACATAGGCGAAATATGTATGGTTAAAAAAAAAAATTTGAGATCAACAAATTTGATAAGGGAAAGATTGCTAGCAATAAATTTAAATACTTAATTCTTTCCTTTTTTTACTAAATATAACCAAATGAAATTGTAATTTATAACTATCATATGAAATTAAAAGGATTTATGTTTATATTTCATAATTATTTTCAGCTAAATATATCTTAAAGAGTTTATCTAATTAGCGTTTCAGCTAAAAAATGGGATGATGAAATAGGCCTAGGATTTTATGACGTCATACGATTTGAAAATATTTTTATCTACATAGCTTCAACTAGCATTTTTTGTGTTTATGTTTTTATGCAATATTTAAATGTAGAATAGGTGTTTTTCCAGAACGAAATTAAATCACAAAAAGAACAAAATAAGAAAAGAAAACTATTTGTTGTTCCTCAAGATTTCTGAAGGTCCCGTGCCCTTTTGAAAGCTGTAAGAAAGGCTTACAACTTAAACGGTTACCACATAAACGGTCATTAAATATCGCTTGAACTTTCTTGCCATAAGTAGCCAAGCCTTACTTATAAGGTTCAACAGTTACCAACAGAGAATGTTATATAGTTTGTCTGAAGTAAGAACTCCCCTAGTCATTCGTTTGGATCCGTGGCGGTGACTATGGCAACGAGGTATAACTATTTCAAGTAGAGGTATGTGGTCATTTTTAGGACAGGTTTTGGCTTGAGTCGACGAGAGAAAGGGAATATTTTTCTTCGGTCTACTGTGTTAACTTAAGAGTAAAAAGGAGCTACCCTCCCTGAAATGCGCTGTTCTTGTTTACATAGCAGCAGACGGCCTCAGACTTTGTGGCGGGTGAGTTCTTACCATAGACAAACTATACTCATTTTCCTTACAGCCCTGTCGGGTAAATGTATATATCGTGAAAATGATTTGCTGGGCAAACGTACAGCTGGGCAAATGGGCTGTCGGGGCTGAGTATTCGAGTTGTCGGGAAATGTCAGGCTAATTACCAGATCCAATGCATTAAAAAAACATCATCATTTATGCTTGTTTAAATTTGCATTTTTGTTTTCAAGTATCTTTTATAATTTTTAAACATAGGATTATTTTTATATCATTATACAAATTACCTATTTTTTATATTTTGAGATCAATAAGAGCAAAGCATTTAGATATAGAATTAATATGAAATTAAAAGATTTTATGGTTTTGCATTTCGTAATTAAATATCAGTTAATATCATTTTTTAGCGTTTATTTAAATAATCTTTCCGCTAAAAAACGGAATACTTAAGCAGACCTTATATGATTTTGCTCCAAAACTTAAATCTTAAAAAATAATTATTCATGCTAGCTTGATTTTGAATATAAAGTTTTGTTCAGAACTGTTGAAGTGGTTGAAATTGTTGCCGTACTTAACGAATTTAAGTGGTTCAATTAACTTTAACCTTATACTAAAGAGTACGGATAATCTTTTTTTTATAGATTTAAAGTTTTATTTAAAACTTCTAACAACAAACTTTTGTTTTTAATGTTAAAAATGATTTTACAATATTTTTCATTGTAACGTTTTTACTGAACGGAAGGTTTACATGAAATAATCATTGAAAAAATTAGAATCTGATAGGTGCAATTTAAACTAGATATCAGTAAGTATGTTCTCTTAGTTTCAGAAAATGATTTTTAAACATTTCAATTTGTTCAGTTATAGGTCGTGCTATTAACAGAAAAATTTTAAATAATGATTAGAAACTGATTAAATAAACTTGAACTTCATGTGGAAACTATGATCTGGATTGCTTGGATTGCTTAAAAAAATCGACATTCGAACGCTTACTCATATTTTAAAACTTTAAGTAACTCGAAACGTGTACCTCTGGCTTTATATTAAGGAACTCTCCTATTGTTTTACATTGATGGTACATTACTAAACTAAATTACAGCAACATAGAATCAAAGTTGAAGTACATGCATCTCATTTTACACAACATTAATTTTCCCCCTTACTCATCCAGCCCTTCTCTTTATTGTCGAATGTCTTACACACTATCCTACTTGTGGAAGTACTGCGCATTATTCAGCATTTGGGGCACCAAACAACAAAGAGGTGCCATTACCATTTAGCATTTTTATGAAATGTTGTTCATTTTGTGGTCACATAATGCAACATTAACTGCAATCTCTTTCCCGTTTTGCTTTTATGGTCATTAGATGTTAAAATGAAATTTCATTTTTCCTGCCAACTCTGTTATTTAATCAAACTCTTCTCAGTGAATAAATGTTTTAGAGAATGAATTATTAAGTGAATACGTTGAGCGACTGTTTTCTAAATTAATACTTAAATATTGAAATGTTAAAGAAACATATTTATTTATCTTCAATATTTTTTTATATATAACATAATTGAACGTGCTCATTTGAATCGGAAAAAAATTATCAATGTTTCTGTCTATTTAAATAATAATACTAGCTATTTGAATCCGATTAAAGAATTAGACATTTGGTTCCATTATTTTAAATGCTGACTTACGCTATTTGAATCTGATGAAGAATCAGAAAAACGGATAATACATCTGGTTCAGTCAAATAAAATATTAACTCGCGCTTTTTGAATCCGTTAAAGCAATGAAATGTTTGGATCTGTTCATTTAAATACTAACACTCACTATTTGAATCCAATAAAATAGTGAGATATTTCATGCTATTTATTTAATCATTGAATTACGGTATTTTAATCTAATAAAAGAATTAAACATCTGACTTCATTATTTTAAATGTTAACTTACGTTATTTGAATTTGATGAAGAATCAGAAAAACGGATAATACATCTGGTTCAGTCAAATAAAATATTAACTCGCGTGTTTTGAATCCGTTAAAGCAATGAAATGTTTGGATCTGTTCATTTAAATACTAACACTCGCTATTTGAATCCAATAAAGTAGTGAGATATTTCATTCTATTTATTTAATCATTAAATTACGGTATTTGAATCTAATAAAAGAATTAAGCTTCTGACTCCATTATTTTAAATGTTATCTTACGTTATTTGAATCTGATGAAGAATCAGAAAAACGGATAATACATCTGGTTCAGTCAAATAAAATATTAACTCGCGCTTTTTGAATCCGTTAAAGCAATGAAATGTTTGGATCTGTCCATTTAAATACTAACACTCGTTATTTAAAACCGATAAAGCAATGAGATATGTGATTCTATTTATTTAATCATTTAATTGCGTTATTTGAATCTGATAAAAGAATTAAACATCTGATTCCATTATTTTAAATGTTGACTTACGTTAGTTGAATCTGACGAAGAATCAAAAAAAGGATAATACATCTGGTTCTGTCAATTTAAATATTAACTCGAGCTTTGTAAATCCGATAAAGCAATTAAATATTTGGTTGTAACTTAAATCGATTCTCGACTAGCGTTGTTGTTTAAATGCTATGAAAGAACTAAATATCTATTCCCCTTCATTTAAAATTTTGATACTTGCTATTTGAATCCGATAAAGCATTAAGTATTCTGATTCTAAATCATAGTTCTAAAGTACAGACGTTTAAGTGAGAGACTAGAGTATCAAAGTTAATTACTTGTAATGTATTGAACATTGAATGGTTTTCTTAGGTAAAAACATAAATATTATATTACGTAAAATAAGCTTTAATTAATTTTAAAAAAAAACATTCTATGTTTAAGAAAGAATTCTCAAAAAACTCTGTTATTTAATTAAATTCTTCACTGAGTTAAAATGACAAAGCTATGACACAATTACTGTTTTTGCAGTTTGCACCAATGTGTAATAAATGAAAATTTAAATTAATGGAAAAAAATTAATTCCCGTTCTTCGACATTTTTTGAATGACTGAATTCATAATAACATTGTTGTTCATAGAAGCTTGGATTATAATATATCTACTTTATTTCTTTGATATTTTAGTATGAGATAAAAAAAATCCATTATACACATTCCACAGTATAGTTAACTCATTTAATTCAAATAAGAACTTTGGTATTATCCATTTGAGTATCAACTCATTACATTTAACTGATATAAAACGTTGAAACATCAAATTTTATTTTTTTAAGTATTGACTCCCATTATTTGAATCCCATAAAAACAATGAAAAGTCTAGTTCCACTAATTCAAACATAAGCTCGCATTATTTGAGTCCAGTACAGAAATTGAAAATTGAAATTGAATGTTGACTAGCTTTTTTTAAATAAAACGATTTTATCTATTTGAATAAGAAAACGATTATTTTATCCATTTGAGTATTTGCTTTATTTGAATCCAATAAAACATTGAAAAATCTGTTTCTATGATGCACTGAGGAAAAAGTCTTGTAAAATTATTGAAATGATATTTCTGCTAAAAAATAAACATAATTCTGTAGGTAGAACCAAAGTATACGGCATTTAAACCGTTAATTTCACTATATGGTAACAGTTTATAGGAAATTCTGGTTTTCAAAATTAGGTTTACAGGAATTCAAGTTCTTATAACTACTCGTTTAATGAAAAATACGAAAATAAAAAGTAAATTTAACCGAATAAATGGTTATTATGTCTTACTCTAACGTATTATGATTTAATTACCAAGTTTTACCACATTTAACCATATTTTATCACACATTATATAAACATATTTTATTGCTAATTTTACCGAAATCATTGCCAAAGTGTTTTGACAAAAATTACCGTACTTTTTGGTGTTCCCATAGAGCCAGAAACACGGCAAATCTTACCATATTCTGGTAGTTTTGTTCATACTTTTTTTTCTCAGTGTATTGTTAAAAATATAAAAATACTTAAATGCTAAAACTAATGCTTTAAAACGCACATTCTCTCATATTTATAATTTAAATATAACTTGACTAAATAAAATTATTTTTTTATTTTAAAAATAGTGATTTAAAACAAACCATTGATTTAAAATATTTGCTTTTGGGGTAAATTTGATATTAACAATATGCGATTACAAAAAATAATAACATCATCCACCATACACAATTTTTATTCCCCAAAATTTACTTTAAGAACTATTTTAAATAAAATTAATCCTACAAAATGTTGCGAAATTTAGGCAAATATATAAATAAAACATGTGTAAGTGAACATTTAATTCAATATTTGAACAGTAAATACATTTATATTTAAAATTTTGACTATTTCCACAGAACATATTAAAGTGCATATAATGTACGTAACCTTCTGTTAAACTTTTTAAAAAAAATTGAGATGCAAGTCTCAAAATGAAAAAGGAAAATAGGAAACAGTATTTTATGAAATAAAATACTAAGTTTTGCTTATATTGATCATCCAAAACTACCAATATAATTGCTTTAATATAACTAAGAACTATTTTATTGATAAAAATGTCATTGCCAAATACTTTTCAAAAATTTTGAAGTTCTTAAGGTCTTATTGTTTCTTTAAGCACCAAAAGTTTAAAATCAACAAAAATATTAGTGATTTATAGAACTATTTGGAAATATACTTTATTCTTAACGCAAATCAAGAAGCATTAAAAGCTGATTTGGGTTGTAATCTGTTTACCAAAAATATTTGATAATATTTGAAAACTAATTATGACATATGTATCATTGAAAAATTAAATAAATATTTCCTATAGTTTTTCATTAAAAATAAGAAACCATTAAGAACAATTTGTGAATTTATGAACATTATTTCTCATTTAATTCAAATGTGACATTGATCTTAGTCAAAAAAAGTTTTAGAAAATTCATCTTATCATTTATTTTAAGATTGACATTTTTTGCGCAAATATTTTTATTTTTAAAGTTTCGCTATTACATTGTCAAAAGTTTCTGAAAAAATTTGATCCGTTTTTTTTCTGCTAACGATATTTAAACAACGACCAATTAGCTCAGTTCTTAGAGATAATTTAACAAATCCTCAATAGCAAAGAAAAAAATTCTTTATCACAATTAATCTCGTATAATATATTTCATTTTATAAAAAGCAACTAAACTTTCCTCTCCTTTCAAAATCTAATTCTCTTTGAAGAGAAAATGAGTAAGAGAAAAAAATGTATCTTCGACATTTTTGCCTTCAGCTTGATCTGAAATGAGTAAAGGAAGGAAGGAAAACGATGTTTAACACCTGAAAAAAATAAACTGAAGTGAAGTGACAACGAACATTTTATCTTTCCTAAGACCCAATCGTGACGAAAAAGGCTTTTATCATAAACATTGATGGTAAACGTTGTTAGAAAGTAACTTGTTTTTAGAAGGATGCGAAAAAAAATTTTTATTATTATATTTTTTGTTCTTCCTTTTTGGGATTTTATCTTTGTCGTTTGCATTTTTAGAGAGGACAGCAAGCAAAATAAATGGCTTTTATATTTTCCGTTGCCCGGAAAATGGAAGCAAAGCCTTTTATCAGTAAAAAAGGATTATGACGCATCACTAACTCAAAGCCCTTCATTTTCCTGGAATTTTTTCCTCATTTAAGACTTTTTTAAAAAGTTATAGAAAGAGTATTGGGAAAAACAATGCGTTGCATAATAGTCTAGATCGCTGGGATTACGTTTTATGCTAAATTTTTGTAAAATCGTTTGAACAAATATTGTGCATTAAAAGTACGCATAAATTGAAAATTTGTTGATAAAACTTGTATAAGGAATCAATTTACTTTCTACATACTGCTTTAAAAACTCTCATAATACTTCACGTGTTTCGTTTAATACATTACTTTTCTCATCCCTTCCTTCTTTCTTAGCTTAATTGCATTAATGATATGTAAATAACGTTTGAACTTTAAACTCATTTTGATGAATTTTTTTTTCTCACGAACTTTTAAAAGTATATGAAAGGATTATTGGGTAAGGCATTACTTCACATAATAGTTTAGATCGCTCGGATTATGTTTAATGCTTCATTTTTGTGGATTAATTTGATTGAATATTGTGCATTAGAAGTATGTATAAATGGAAAATTTATTCATAAAACCTTTGTAAAAAATCGATTTGCTTTCGGTGTGTTTTAAAAAGAACTGAAATAACTATATAGGGTAGAGTCGGGTAGCCCCGCCCACTTAAGGAGTATTGCTTATATTTCTGTATAATATTGAGTAATAATCAATATTTTTGTATGTTTCTATTGTTTTATCATCTAATTAAATAATGCAAAAAGAATAAACCAAAAAAAAAATAGTTTAACTTAAAAAAATAGAAATTTAAAAAATTTGACTACAGTATTCAACATATTTTCAAAACTATTGTTTACCATGTTACCAGCTGCATAAATACTTGAAACTTTGAAAATAATCTTTTTTTTAATATAACAATTAATGTCCGATGGCCCATTGACTTGAAAAAATATTCTATACATATGAAATTGACAGTGGGCGGGGGTACCCGCTGGGCGGTGGTACCCGACACTCCCCTACCTTTTCTTAGTGCAATACGTTTGTTTGTTTTTTATCACTTACCATTTGCATAACTCATTTATACTTAAAATGCGTGAAAAAGGTATAAACTTTAAGACTCTAATTAAAATACGAGTTCCGATAATGCTTAGCGCTGTATTTTTATAAAATAATTTGAACGAATACTGAGCATTCTAAATGCTCATAAAGTAAAACCCAGTTAATAAAACTTTCAAAAAATCCTTTTATTATCTGTATCCGTCCATTCTTTTTTCAAAGTGGCATATTATTTTTCCTATCACTTTCATTTTATTAATTAAATTGCACTAAAAATGTGTGAAAGATGCTTGACTTTAAAATTCTGAGTAAAAGCAAGAATTTTAATAACAAAGCCTTTTTACAGTCAGTATCAATGCGATTCTTGCTAGAATTCATAATAAGAAAAAAACTTCACTGATTTTATAGAAATTATTTTACTGAAATACAGGTATATAACCTAAAAATATAACTATATTTTCTTTATCAAATCTTCAAAATACAAATTTTTAGCCAGCCCGTCCTTTATACGAACAAGACAGATTGAGCCTATTTCTTAGATACGCTACTGAAAAATGTGAATAGAATTTTAAAAAGCCATAATATAAAATTTCCTTTTTCAGGAACTATACAACCAATTTCGTCTAAACTTTGTATTTTTCCCTATAAAATTGCATTCTTTAAAATTATGTAAAAATTTTTATACCTTGCAATTCAAAATTGCTTTGACTATTGTTAAATAAAATAATAAATAATTATTAAAAGTTATTTTTTGCGTACAATTATCGTTGAATAAACGAATTTTACAATTAGTGCAAAAATTTTTGAATTCGCTTAATAATTTCTCCAGCTATAGCGAAATACGCAAAAAGTAAAATTAAGATTAAGAGGTCAAATTTTTGAAGTGCTCTTCTGACCAAACTATTGGGACCGCCTTACTTTCCATATTGGGACTACTTTGAGGGTTATAAATCCGAATCCGTCGAAAGCAGGTATATTAGTTCAAAGAAAGCACTTTTTTGTGTTTGATTTTGTAACTTTAGTTTGTGTTAACTAATTAGCATTTTTGAAGTCTTCTCAAATCATTAAGATTAAGTCTCGATACGTAAAAATCCAATCATTAGATCAAAAATTATCAAGGGTGTTTTGTTTACTTTTTAGGACACTGTACATTCAGACAAAATATAAAATAAACTGACAGTAATATTTCAATAAAAATATGTAGTTTTCTGAGCAAAATTGATTTCAGATTTGAAATCCCCACACCCGATTGAAATAAGATCAAGTCCTTGTATAAATTCAGTAAAAAACTTGTTCATCTGTTATTTATTCCTTTAAAAATTGCAGCTATATTATCAAAAGAATTATTTTCTTAAGTTTATTTAAATATTTCCTTACAAATTAATTCATAATAGCTGACGAATGAGGAACTGAACTGAAAAACGTCATAATAAGTAGCTTTATTGAACGAGAATTAGCCATTAAGATTCTTATCATGTTCAATAATATGTTTATGAAATCGACGAAAAGATGTGAAATTGATAAGAGTGATAAATTATACGTAGGGGGACGGCATAAGGAGAGAGCAAAAAATGGTGAAAGCTTATCATTTGTTATCGACGTATCTAAATTAATTACTATAAAATTTAATTTATATTTATAATAAAATTGAATAATATATTTATATCGAAAGAAAACGTTTTAATCAATTATACATTATCGACAGAAAATTCATGAACGAGCATTTTAAATTAATCTAGTTTTGAAAACATGTCATGCAATATTTAATTTAAAAAATTTAATAAACTTTGAACCTCATGAAACATACAAGATGTTTTTTTTTTTTTTAATTTTTTTTTCACTATATTTGAAAAAATATTTGAGGGTCCTTTTTAATTTCTAGCAATATTCTTCGATCAGAAAAGGGAATATATGGGGGCTTAAGTTACCCTTCAATATAGAGTAACTGAGCCAGCAATATTTGGCTCATTAGATCAGGGAGTAACGAAAGACTAAAAGGTTATACATATATAGCTAAAATAATAAAAGTATTTCTTTTTACATTTTTAATATTTCATATATTTTATTTACTTTAAAAAGTTCCAGATGTTTTATTTATGGATTGAAGTTCATAATTCCAAAGGGACAATTGTAGCGCTCTCTATTGATTTGTAACTAAAAGCCTAAAGGATTATGCATGTAAGTTCAAAATATTTATTCACTTAAATTCAAATAGAAAAGTATAGTGGACAAGATGCACAGTGGTGACAAAGTTTGCAATTTTAATATCAATTCCAGATAGCAGGCAACCTTATTTCAAATGTTGTATTTTAATTTTCATTTGGTTGAGATAAAAAAAAGTCGACTTATTAATCCTTTTTTTAAACTTAGTAGAAATATTAGTATGTCAAACTTGTTTCTTTAAATATTGAATAAAGGCATGCAAAAAATCTCTTTTTTTACTTTTACTATAAACCTTGTTAATGTTGTAAACCTTTTTTTTTTTTTCATTGTAGCGTTGTCTAGGCTCTCAAACGCAGCATTTTGTTTGTGTTGAAAACTTACCGATCAGGTCAACCTTCACTTTTAAGGTGCTAAGAAAGTTATATAAAAGCTTTTGCAAATAAGCCTTGCTCCAGTGATGATCCTAAAATCGAAAGTAAACATTGAGAAGGTAAATTTATCCCCGATTTGAGAAGGCTTTCTACTTTTGATTTGCGAATGATGATCCTCGATTTCAATAGAGTTTTTTTTAGCCTTGTTTTGTAAAGGCTGATTCAATCTCAATATAAAAGAGTTGTTTATGCAAGATTACTGCAAACCTCATTGCGCGTAAAGTAGCATAGTTAAATTTATTGTTTCAAGCTTGCATGGTTTATTTGTGAATTAAAATAAATTTAAAATATTTTAAAATAAAAAATCCAAAATGAAAAGATAATAATTGGAGTATAATTGGAGTAAGTCGTAAAAGTAAATGATAATAAGTTTAAAACTGTTAAATGGCAATTGAATTAAAAAATAAAAGTTCGGTAATTTCAGTATGACGCGTATAAATTTATTAAGAAATTATCTTAAATGTTAGAAAAAGATCATTGAATTACATTAAAAGAACACACAGTATGAAAATGTGCAAACCCCAAATTCACTAAATTAACTATCAAACTGAAAAAAAAAAAGTTTTACTAATAATGCCCTGAAAGTACTTTGCAAAATGACTTTGTTTGTAATTTTGGTAAAACTGTGGCATTTTAAAGCTTTGACATTGAAACTGTTTTTGAATACTTATTTTTAGAAACAATTTTTAGTTCAAAACTATCATTTTCATGCGACAAAAAATCTGGTTCTAAGCTCTTGTAACTTCATTTTGCTGGAATTTCACATAATTTTTGGTTCTTATTTTTCATATAATTTTAGCAATTTTTCAATGCATTCGGCATTGATTATTTAAACATGCAATTAAACTTTACGTTGAAGCAATGAATTTACTTTATTATGAAACAATTACTCAAAGCAGTAAAACTTTTTTAATTATTTTAAAATATATGTATTGGAAATAAGCATTTTAACATAAAGATAGTTTTTGAATCTGTATTTTATGCGTTTTATGCTGTTATTTTTATTTATTTATTTATTTTATTTTATTTTTCTTTATTTCGTTTTATTTATTTTTTAAATCTTTATAAATTGATACCTAACATTCAACACGCTAAAACTGAAACAAAACAAAATTTAGAAACGCGTACAAAACCAAAGTTTTAAATTTTTTCTTCCAAAACCCCTTTATTTACCTTAAATATTAATCCTCCAAAACTAAATCTTACTAAAAACATATTCCATAGAAAAAAAATATCAATTTTCGCTAACGTCTTCAAAATATACTTTTTCAGATTAAATAAGCCTCAAACTAAACAAAACAAATGCCTGAAAGAATTATTCAAATGAAGGCATGAAATATTTTTCTTTGAAAAGTTATATAAAGGTCTTGAATAATGCCTTAAAGCTTCAGAGATTCCGGTTAAGAAGATAATGGTGTTTGAATTTTAAAAACTTAAGAAAAAGAGCTTCTGGATTCGGTCCAGAACAGTTGATCCTTTCAAGTTAAGTCAATTTAAAGTTAAGTTATTCAGCCATTCTTTGTTTTTATGGAATGTGATTTCAAGTATTTTAAACTTCAAATGTGAAGAGGCGTGGTAATAGTGTTTTGTGAAACATTTTTGTTTATTTCAATAGAAATGATTTTATTATACGTGAATTCGAAACATCGTTTCTTTTGAATAGTTTGACATTTTAGGCAACAAAAAAATTTTATTTATTTTATACTAAGAGAAAGTAAAAAAAATTTAAAAGGTATTCAGATTTCCGCAAGTGTTGTGCAAGGAGAAAAATATTCTGGCAAAAATACCGTAAGGACGTTTCTGGTAAAAGAGAACTTAATTCTGATTAACGAAACCAAAATATACGGTGCTTAATCAAGTCATTTGATACTTTTTCCATTTATATGATAACGGTTTACCGGAAATTCTGGATTTCGAAGTTATAATCCTTATTATCGCCTATCTAGTAAAAAATACAAAACTGAAAAGTAAATTTAACCGAATAAATGATTTTTATACCATGCTCTAAGGTATCATTATTAAATTACCAAATTTTACAACATTTACCCAATTGTATCACATATTATGATACCATATTTTATAATTAATTTTACCACAATAATTACCAAAGTATTTCGGTAAAAATTATCAAGATTTTTGGTGTTACCATACAGCCAAAAACATGATAAATTTTACCATAATTCTGGTAGTTTCAACCATATATTTTTCTCAGTGTGAGCAAAAAGATGGACAAACCGGATCCTTAATTTTTCTGGATTTTTTTTCTTTCAGCTGCAACTGGAATAAAATTGCTAAAAGTTTTATTTGAATTATGAATTAGCCCATTAATTACCACAATAAATATTTAGTGTGTAAACTATACTTAAAACGAAAAATTATTTATTCTTTCAACGTATGCTAGCACCTGGTTTTATCTAAAGCTCTAGCTTACATAGTATAGTATTTACGTATCCAGGGCTTCAGTTTTATCCAACTAGGTTGGATTATATTAATGAGGATATCTTAAAAATAGGAAACAAAAACTTTAACTACAGCTTATTTTGAATTCTATTTATACTTATGTTATATACAGTAAATATGCACTGCTTATGCAAAATATTTGTCTAGTTGAATGAATACTCTCGTACATAAAATTTACACTATCGTAACTTTTCCACTGAATTTTAAGACATCAGAATATAATAAATAATAAATTATTGGAAAAAAAACTATAAACGTTGCATACGTTTAATTTGAATAATCCCATTTATTACGTATTTGGAAATAGCTTTCAGTGGCAGAAACATTTTATAAAAGCATATAAATACTTAGAAAACTGTTTTTAAGATGGGTAAACAATTTTCAAGTGCTCAATCAATTCATTTAATCTATTTTCTTTTAAATAATTCTGTAGTTTCGTATATCACGTTTTAGACATGCATTGAAACACTAAATTACTTTTTCAAAAACAAATTTCACGTGGTAAAATATAACTTATACTTTTGCTATTTTTCTGGGATATTATCTATTAACCATCCTATTGAAACTTCATATTCTTATTTTTGCATATCTAGACAATATTTGAAAAAAAATACGATTTACATTGGCATCATGGCACGCAGTTAACATCATGATTGTCACAAATTGAACATTTTGTCATTTTTCTAAGATATTCTCTATTAACCACCCTATTAAAACTTCTTATTCCTATTTTTGCATGTCTAGACAATATTTAAAAACAAGTATGAGTTGCATTGACTCAGTTAACATCATGAATGTCATATATTGGACATTTTGGTGAGAAAAAAATATTTTTAAGATATTTATAGAAATTGACTTAACTTATTTTAATTACTGTCACTAGTCAGAATCATAAATTTACTCTAAAACTTTTACTGTGAATTAAATTTAAAATTGAGTGCTTTCGATGCTTAAAGTTTAGATTTGATTTATTTACCCATCTTTGGAGATCTAACTTGAAATAACACGAAAAAAATATATTTTTTCTCAACTGAGATGTTTGTTTATTAATTAAATAAAATGATCTTTATATGTAGGGAAACAGGAGTTTTGAAATTAAAGATAAATATAGATGGAGATATGGTGAAATACACAGAAACTGAAATTAACATTGAAAACTCAAACTTCTAACCGCTCTTTCGTCTTAACTATTTTTTTTTTATTTATTAAACGATTTAAAACTCCTCATGCACCACAAAGTATAACATGAGGCTTACAGTTGTAAGTAGAAAACAAAAGAAGAAAAATTTACAAATTTAAATTAAAAACAAAATTCCGCAAGGCAGCAACACTAACTATTGAGACCATTTATTCCAGATTGCAGCTAGCAGTATTGGAGGATCAAAAATCGAAATCCATCAAGAAAAAGACATGTTTAATTGGAGAAAGTGCGTATTTGTGACTTAATTTGATACTTTCTTAGTTTTAATAAATTAGTTAATTTGGATTAGTCTCCTCAGCTCTAATTAATTAGCATATTTAAGATTAATCCCTCGAACCATTCAGATTGAGTCTTAGTAAGTAAAAATCCAGTTATCGGATCAAGAATTATCAAGTTGTTTCTCTTTTTTTCTATTTTAATTTCAGTAAAATATTTTAAATGATATTCATTTTGATTATTTTCTTATTGTGATAAACACATATTCCCGTCTAATGCGAAATCTCACACTATTTAATTAGGTTACTTTCCTACTCAGCCAATTGAAACCTATTGCAACTTTTTCAATGGGAAAAAAATGTATGTATAAAACATGTAAAAAATATGGTGAAAACTTGTTCTAATATTTATAGTTTTGACTGTAAGAAACAAACAGTAATGATAGTGTCTTATTTTTGCCTTGTAGAAGTAAAAATTCCTTTAATTCAGTTAAAATTTTCATAACGGTCTCATATTATTTCCATACATCTTAGCGTTTTTACGATAAAAAAAATTTTTCATGATCACTTCTCACTCCGCTCACTGACCCGCTTGGTTACTTTCACTCATTATTGTTTGTTTGATTTTTCTTAAAAGTCAATATTTTCCACAAAAACAAAGAACATTTTGTTAACAAAATATTGTAGTTGTACGTAAGAACATTTTATCAGAAGGTAAATCGTTTATAATTATCGAACATCTGGTTATACGTCCTGGTTATATTCTGACTTCATCATTCAAATGAAAATCCACATAAATTGAGAATCCGATTCGTCTAATTAAAGCTGATCGCGGGGGCTTATCTTGCCTCCCAACGAGTTGATCCGAGTTCGAATCCTAATGATGGCTGGACGATACGAATCCCGCACCCGGCTTGCACTGACCTCAGTGCTGACGAAAAATATCATCAAGGGTAGACAGATCATGGATTACAGCCCCCATGCAGTCAGGGTTATCATGCGTGAGAGGTTATCATGGTTTCCCTCTCCATGCGGGTTAGTTTCATCAAAAAGTCCTCCACGAAAGCAAATTTCTCTTAATACTTGATCCAGGAGTTTCCTTGTCTTTTGGATAGGGTTCAAAATTACAAAGCTACGGAATTGAACATTGTTAGTCGTCTAAATTGTTTGTTTTATTATTACTCAAAATTGGGTCGAATGTTCAACGACGGAGATAAATGAGTAAATTGAAGCTGATCGGTCAAATCAAATCTAATAAGAATGTTTCCATAGTATCTGATAATTACGGTGAAAAAAATATTAATGTTTATTAAGTTGACAATCTGATTTTTCACTTTTGTTACAAAAAAATTTTAAATGTTCCAAAAACAATTTAATAAAAGAAATACAATGAAAAATAGAAACACGGAAAGAAAATTGCTTACTGCGTTCAACTTCGGAAAGCAGAATAATTACTTTCTAATCAAGTTCTAAAATTAATTACAAAGTTTTCAACAGATGGATCTGCTTATTGAGCAAACTATCAAAAGTGCTTTCGAAACAATTTGTATTTTCAGTCAACAACAAAACAAAACCTGAGAACAAATTTGACTGACTCATATGCTAATACTTTAATTATAATGGCTTGATATACAGAAGAATAAAAAACATTGTTTTATATTTTTCTAATCAGCAACTACTTACGAATTTTTCAAATAAATAATAACGAGAAAGGGTTTCTCGTTAATGAATGATGCATTTGAACATCACTTCATATTGATAACAATAACGAAAATATTTCAGAAACTTGGCGTATTCATTATTAGTGTAAAACGGCGAAGCTTAGATAATCAATTTAAGACTTGTTCTTTTAATTTTCTGATTTATACAAGGTGGATTTAATTAAATCTAAACATTTCTCCTTTTTTTTCAGACAAAAAATTTAAATTCCAAAGCCAAACAAAAAAAAAATTAATAGCGCACATTCTTTACCATCGTTTAAAAGAAATTCCATTAAATTCTTTTAAATCAAAATTCGTTATTTTTTACATTATAAACGTTAAAAAAATGAGAGAGAAAATATTAAAGAGACTTTATAAGATGCTAAAAAAAAAATTTATCCACTTTTTTTTACCTCTAAGTTTTTACAAATTAATTTTTTTAATAAAAAAGTGATGACAAAAAAAAACATAAATCAAAGAACATATCCTCTAAACTTCAAGGGAAAGAAAATAATTCCGCGTATGGGAGCCGTGGGGTAATCATCTTAATGAAAGCTCTGATGAAACATGACCAATTACCTTCGTTCGTAAAGGAAAAGTTTTGCAGGAGTGGATATTATTCATGGGTCCGCAACAAAGCTAATAGCGTCAAAGAGATACCCCGGTCGATACTGTCTTTAACCGTAACTTTTCATGCATTGCTTTCAAAAGTGCTGACATGAAACTATTGGTTGAGAAGTATGAAAGATCAGCTACTAAAATATGTTTTAATTGAGAGAGAGCTCGGATTTATTTTTGACATTCATTATGATTAAATCAGCGCCTTGCGTAAATATGTTTCGCCGAGAAATATTATTCATTTTTCTGGAATCGCTTTAATCTTAACAGCAAGGCGTTATGAGGAGAACTTCAATGGGTTTTAATTATAATGAGGTTCGCTATAAATATAAAATATGAAGCGGTATTAGTTTACAAAAATGCAAGCAATTTTTCTAACATAAATGCCAAAGTTCAAAGTATTTGATGTCACAAATACATATTTTCTTAATTTTTATTCATCAAAAATGTTATGGCATAGTTTATAATTTCTTTCCTAAATTATCGTTTCAATGGTTGATCATTTATATTGTTGAAATTACTCATTTCTATAATTTAAATAATAAATTTTATTCTTGGAATTGTCAGTTTAATAAATGAAAATTATCATTCAGTTATGAACATATGCTAATGAACTTGTTCACTTTTGAACATGTGCAATAGCAAAGTTTTCAACTTAAGAAACGAGATCTGATCAAATATTTTGAAAAAATGGTATAGGACACGTTTAAGAAATGGGATTTGATCCTTCTTCTTTTTTCAAACTGAACTATTAGATTGGCAACTTTTTGAAACAAAAAAACTGGGAAATAATAATGTTGATTGAAATATATTTTTTTAGTCTCACAAACTTTAGAAACATAAAAAATAAATAACAATTTCCCAGAATACATTCAAATTTTTGCACACTTTTCTTACTTGTTATTTTTTGTAACTCCAAAGTAAAACATTAATGATATAATAAATCTGTCTGGAAAAGTATCCTCCCCCGAAAAAGATTTTAAAAATTATCATTACCCCTAAATATTAATAATGACTTTCCAAATAATCTAAACTATTCCTTAAACATCTAGTTTGCAGTTTTAAAATTAAATATTATATTAGATTTAAAGGAAAAACGTATTCCCTCAAAACAATTACCAATGGAGACTTGGCCTCCTGTGGCTGATGAAAAATTGGTGTATCAAAGCTATATTCATTAGGGGATAGAGCGCTCGCCTCCAAATGAGGTGACCCGGGTTCTATCCCAGTGATAGCTAATTTGAATTCTGCACCCGGCTCACATCGATCACGGTGCTAACGTAAAATTTCCTCAGTTGTAGGCGGATTATGAGTCAGAGTCCCCACGCCGTCAGGCCAACCGTGGAAGGTTTTCGTGGTTTTCCTTTCCATGTAACGCAAATACGGGTGATTTGAATCAAAAAGTCCTCCACGAAGGCAAATTTCTCCCAATACTTGATCCTTTGTTTTCTGGATTGGATTCAAAATTACAAAGCAACGGGGTTGAACATTGGTAGCCGTAAACCCTAAGCTGGGACGACTGTTCGACAACGGTTATAAAAAAAAATCCAGCATGTTTAAATGAGAATGCTGATTTATGAAAAAGGTCACATCAGTGAGGCAATCATATCTATAATGAAAAAAATCTCTCCATATATGGAATGTAGTAGTACGATATTAAATTATTTTCCTTTCGATTTCTTTTCTTCTTTTTTGTCTAGTAACGTAATTTTTCCGTATATCTTTTTTTTATGTTTAGTTTTCTCAGAATTGGAATTCAAATTTTCTGCTATTTACTTGAATCAACAGCAAAAAGCTCCCCCCTTATTCTTATTTAAAAGAAGAAAAAAAACATCTAATATAGTTAAATAATTTCCTTATGTAGGAAAATGTAATAACTAAAAGCAACTATTGCTAAGATATCAAATACTTCATAAAATATCTAAGAGGGTTAAATAATTTCCTTACTCAGGAAAATGTAAAAACTAAATTCAACTATTTGTTTTCATTTCGTTGGATTTAAAAAAAAAATACTTTATTGAAAATCGATTTTTATTTTTATATTATTTTTTTTTTAAATTTTCAAACTCGGTGGAAAAAGCCAATAACACTCCCTCGCAATTTCAATAGTTTTGTTTCTACATTTAATTTCATTTCACCTTTGGGGTAGATTTTTGAGTTACATAAAATTCCTCTACTTTTCTTTCTTTATCAAGAATAAAAAATGAATCAATGTTCTCCAACTCTGATTTGTTAACATCAATAGCAAAAACATTTTTTTTATGTTACTTAAAAACTTGAAAAACGCATTTGGCCGGAAGAGGGCATACATTTTCTTAAAGGAAATCGATATTAGTTTTTGCTAATTAAAGCAATGATTATTCTTTCAATTAAATTAAAATTTCCAACTTAAAAAAAAAAATTATAGGAAATGAGATTAGAAATTATAATACATTCTTCACAAAAAAAATTTTTATCACTTTATTACTTTTGAAAGAGGAACAAAATTTCATTTAAAATTTCAGTTTTTTTATTGAATAAAAAAAGTTTGTAAGTTTCCTCACTTTTTTTCTTGCACATTCATAATTCAAGTTAAATTAAAAAATATATCCATTTAAGCAATTAAAATAGGAATTTAATATAAAAAAACATTGGTTTAATAAAACTAGAGTTTCATTTAAGAGAGAGAGATTTGTTGGGGGGAAATAGAGTTTTGTTAGAGGGAAATATAAACTCTCGACGATGAAAACAACTACTATTAACTTCCAAATAATATGAATCTATCATTCACGCAAAATATTATAATTCTTGAAATGAAACATTTCGATTTGAAAAAGGTTAAGTTTTAACTTTCTATATGATTTTGGTTAAAAATCTAGAGTTAAATTTTAAGCGTGAATTTTTTCTCAGAGCTAATATATTTTGTCTTTTCAAATAGGTTGTTACAAAACGATACTATAGATCAGGGGTTTCCAACTGGCGGCCCGGGGGCCGCATCCGGCCAGCGAAGCCTTTTTTTGTGGCTCGCGAACTAAAATATATTAAATGTCATTTTTATGCGGATAATTCTCATAAAAAATCTATATGGGTTTAAAATACTTTTCTCGTTAATAGAAACCTAATTTCTTCGTTTCTGTGAAATTTAACATACCAACGGTGTAAAAAAAATTTATTCTTCGGGCTTTGAATCCAAGAAAATATTTATTCAAATACAAAAATAATCATGCATGTTGCTCTTTTTTATTTCATTTTTTTGTATTTTGTGTATATAATTTAGCGTGTGTGTATCAGAAATTTTATTTCTCGAAGAAATTCTCCGACTTAACTTTTTGAAACCACTCATTTTGGACGAAAATATTTACACACACACATTTGTAAACCTTAAATGTAAATATCTATTCTCTGGTGTTTACAGCAGACAAACTTTAATTTTCTCATGGAACATTTTGTGTGCTACTATGTAAGTTTTAATGCCAACCTTTTTAAAGTTTTATATCTTAACAATTAGTTATCTGTTGCACATTAGTTGTTTAATGCATAGGTGCACATTAAAGTTATTTTTATTATTTATTTATTATTTTTAAAAATATTATTAGTTACAATTAAGTATTTTTAAAAATCTACTCCATATTTTAATTCATAATTTAATACTTTTGTTTTGTACAGCTTTGTAAAAATCTGACAGTAATATTTAATGTTCCTTCAAACATAAAAGAGTCCTACATAAAATTTTGATAAAGTTCCGGCCAGCCATTTGATTTGTGTTTTTAATTGTGGCCCCCGGCCTCGTGTAAGTTGGAAACCCCTGCTATAGATCTTCTAAAAATGATCAACGAATTGAATCATCAATGAAGGAAAATTGGAAAGAAATATGGGGTTTTCTGCTTTATAGAAAACTAGAAAAATCTCAGTAGATTTCAGAATTAGTTACGGAATTCATCAATAATACTGACAAAAAGCAATAAAACAATTTTTTTCGACAGCATGTTCCAACTGAAATATTTGTTCAGGAATCTGTTAATTTTGTGTTCAAAATGCATTGCATTGTTGCTGCAAATGACGGATGTTTCAGAAAATTTTTTTAATAGTTTTTATCTGTTCGCAGCGCTATCTGTCGATCAACTTTGCAATTAAATTTAAAATTTAGTGAAAATAACCGTTTCTCAAGCAGAGAGCAGCAAATAACAAATTTCTATCTCCTTCCAATCTTCTTTCATTAATTACTAAACCATCGGTGACATATGGTATGACATAAGAACATATGGTATTCTTTTTTCGAACGACAAAACTAATAACACAGAGCTAAATTATATTTTAGAAATTTATTTTAACATTATCATTTAGAAAGATAAAAACTAAACCTCTTTCTGATGAAAATATTATATTGAAATAATTATAATAGGCATGATTATAATATTATGCATTATTTGGTTATTATAACTAGTTTCAGACTCGGGGTGAGTAAAAAATCTCCAACTATTTGAAAAATACTTTGTTTAAAAAAATTAAAAAAGAATAAAAAATGCACGATCTATGCGTTCTGGTTTGGAAACCAAAATATTTATCCTTAATAGTTTTAAAATTAGTTACAAAATACATCAACAGATGGCTCTGATAATAATAAAATATATCCCTTTTTTGCTACAACGTGGCGAGTTCTGAGAGTAAAATTATCAGACGCCCCATTCAAATATTTTAGTCAGAAGGGTCTAAAATCCAAGGCATGCAGCAGACAACATTGTTCTTTAATTTCAATCAACAGCACTATCTGTTGAAAAACTTTGTAACGAGTTTTGAAATGAGTTTGAACATACAATCATATTTCTTTTCCTTTCGGATTTTTTAAATTGTCTGTCATTTATGGCTCACTTGAAAATCCCTTTCAAGTGACAATAAAAAGTTTAAAAAAAGCTCTGTTAAAAGCTTAAACTGAAAAAACAGTCTATAAATTAAAAAACAATTTCAGAAATATAAATATCCTATTCCATAATCTATGCGTTACCAAATAGTTCAAGATTAATAAGCAAAATTCGAAAAAGTTATTCAAGAATTCAAAATTAATAATTACCTACATAAATTCATAACTAACCAAACGTTACCAAATAGTCCAAGATTAATAAGTAAAAAAAAATGGAAAAAGTTATTTAACGTATTACGTATTACGTAAATCCAAAACTAACCAAACGTAACCAAATAATACGAGATTAATAAGTAAAATTGGAAAAAATTATTTAAGAATACAAAATTAATAATTACATAAACTTAAAACTTCAAGAAAAAAAGAATTGGAAATTTCTGGAGTTATGGTTATTTCAAAGTAGAAAAATATTAATAGAAAAAAATTGCTTTATTTATCTATTTACTTACATGCATCAACTATGGAATATTAACTTCTTTTTTCTATTTTCACTTTGGATAAATATGTTAGTTTTGCTTCTTGGTACTTTAGCACATAAAAATGTTCTCGTGCAATTTTAAAGAACATCAGACCAAAATTTAAAACACTCATAAAATTACAAAATTCAAAAAGTTCTAAAATTTAAAAGTCAGCGAAAAGCAAACGATATAATAAAAGCAGCAGACGACCTCATTAACTTTATAGGATCATGAATATGTATCCTATTTCAGATTCAAAGTATAATTTCCTACAAGATTAGGACGAACTGCTTATGGTTGTAGTCTGAGGCTCGTTTTTTTCCATTACTAAAACAAACTTAATTTCATTTGAATATATGTTCTCTGGTTGCTGTTTAAGAGCTAGAAAAGTTTAGATTTATTTTCTTCAGTAAACTATATCTTATAAATTATTATTAAAATCAACTTTTGCTTTATCACTTGGAAATTCCGACTTTTAATGTTTTGTTTCGAGAAATTTTGATTCTGAGTTTTATTCTTTAGAGCATCATAAAAAAAAGTTAATATTTTGTTAAATTTGTAACATTTTCACTTATTGACTTTCTAATTATCAATGTTTCGAAAGGATGTCATAAATGCAATAGGTAAATACCTTGATAATACATTATATTTGGTCAGTATATTTTGTTCAGTACTATTTATAGTATATTAATGAACTTGAACCTAAAATTTAAACCACACATAAACTTACAATATTCTAAAAGTCTGAGAAAAGCAAACGATTTTATAAAAATAGCAGGTGAACTATTTGACTTTACATGATTATGAATATTGGTATTCCAGATTTAAATTAGATTTTCCTACGATATTAGAGCGAACAATATTGAAGCATACAAGCTCTAATGCCTCTCTTTTTTTTTTAATACTAAAATAAACTTCATAAAATTACTATTTCGTTGAAATATATGAAATCTGTTTTATTGTTAAAAGTTGTAAAACTAGTTAAGAAATATTTTCTTGTGTAAACTATATCATTGTTTCTCAACCGCCAGTCCGCAATCTTATTAAACACATAAGAGATCATCTCGAACTATCTTCAAATCTGAAATTAAAATCACTGTTCAATTCAATGAACATAATATATCATTTCTGGAAAAAATTAGAAAAGAATATCTTCATTTTTATGCAAGGTAATTAATATTTTATTGCCTTTTTTTTCAACTTGTTTACGTGAAACTACGTTTTCGGTTACGAGTGTTATTCGAAGAAAACTTGGAAATCGTCTTAATCTTTCGCCTGTTTTACGTGCAATTTGTTTGCCACCTAGAATTGATATGTTAGTCAGCAATAAACAACAACAGCTGGCATTAAATTCAGTTATTTACTTTTAAGATGTTTATCGTTTCCTTTTTATTTAGTTCCTATCTACTTATATTCTTTTGCTTTTTTATTTGTAAATAGTATAATTTTTATTCATTTTTAAATATGTTTAGGCACAAAATATTTTTCATTGGAGAATGTGTAAATAAATAATCAGAAAAAAACTGGACAGAAAATAGTTATGCCACAACTTTGTGTAAGTAAAAAATATGTCAATAGTCAAAATTATTATTTGGATTATTGGCTTAATTTTTACCGGTCCGTGATAAAACACTGAAGTATTTTACCGGTCCTCTTAATAAATAGGGTTAAGAAAAGCTGAAGTAGATTTTTAATATTTGATTAGAATTTCACCACTTGCACTTTTCATATTTGTAATTAATTATTAATAAATCTAGTGTTACATTCATAACTCTATTACTGCAATTGAAATATAAAATTACTCTCATTCTAACTGTATGGCATCTATGCATTATATCAAATTACGGTACAAAGTAACGGCACTCAAGTTACTGATAATTTTTACTGTAAAATCCGTTTTTACCGGAACATGTAACGGAACAAAAAAAAATCTGATATACCGTAATTTTTACAGTAATAATTACTCTAAAATCACTGAATCATTCTAATTAAATAAAAAATTACTGTAAAAATTACGGTACGATATTTCACAGTAAAAATAGATTATACAGATGAGACGTCCAACGTGCGGATACTTTATACCGTAGTTCGATCCGGAATTTTCTTCGTGTATGTCAAACGTAAGCATCGTCTTTCAAAAGTAAATTCAATTATTTTGGTCAATTAATATTTCTTTATTGTCTAGTAATTACAATACTTTTATTATTTATTTTGCATTATTGAATTTGAGTAGGCTAGAACTATTTGCATGAGATGTTAATTCATGAAGTATACACACACAGAATTTTACTGTCTAATTTACAATGTATTGGACTTAGAACTTAATTCAGAAGACTAGTTTTTTCTTGATCAATCATCGAGACGAACGTGTTTGCTTGAAAATTTTATTGAAGTTTTTTTTTTTTTTACCTTCTTGAAGGTTGCAATAAATAAAGATTATTTTAAATTTTTTATACTCTCAAAATGGAGGTTACAACGCTATTTCACCTTGCGTTGTTGTTAAGTTACACAATTTGTTTAAATAATTCGCGGAAGTTTATTTTCTGTTTCCAACGCGAAATTGCTTTTAAAAATCGCGGCAATGCAGTGGCTTTCCTTTCTATTCCTCCTTTCCTGTAATTTTCTCTTTTGTTAATTAAAAAAAAACATTTTTTGATAATTTGTCACTTCGATTCTTGCCATTTTCTGTCACTTGTCAACTTAATTTGAATAAGATATATTTTTTATTTTTCCATTTGATAATTTTATGGTTCGTATGTGGACTAAAAAATTAAATGGAATATGAAAAACGCATTTTTTCACATTGTTAAGCCCAACTAAAACTAAAAAGGGCTTTAAGCATTGCCTCAAAAAAATAAGGTAAGAAAAGGCTTAGTTATAAGTTTCTTTTGCTGATAACTTCCATTATGAATGCTATGACCAACACTAGTCCAAACAGTAAACACATTGATTATTATAACCGGGATTCAAATATCTTAACAATATTACTCTTTCCATATTAGTAAAATTACTCATTTAATTTCTCATTTCCCTAATTATTTCTACGATTCTTAAAAAGAGAAGCATAAAAACAATTTAATTAAATAAGGAACTTTTAAAACAAAAATAGCTAAATATTTTAAACAAATATTTAATGTAATTTAACAAAAAATTAAACTTCCAAAATTTATATGTAATATTCAATTCTAGCTTAAAAGATTATATTCCTGGATCACATATATACCAAATAAGCTCGCTGACAACAAGTGATAATACTTCGCCAAATAAAGCGCCCAGATAAGACCAAATAGCTTAGCTGTTCATCAATATAATTCCCATCAGACGCTGTGTAGGAATCTTGAAATGGCAGTACCAATATCAAACTTTGAGCATAAATGTGAAAGTTTTGGAATTATTTGGATATTTCAGCCTGTCATTCGGCTCATAAAATTAAATACTCATCGATTTGTTAGAAGAAAGATCGCGTATAAAATTTATTAGGAATGATGGATTGCAAAATTTAAATTGAAAACAAAAGATAAGAAATCTTATTTTACTAATATGTACTGCTGCAAAAAAACAACAATCTTTAATAATATTTTATTCGCATACGAATTAATAAATGCAGAAAAGTATAAACTTAAATAATTAAACTCGTATTTTTAAGTTGCATTCCCTTTATGCTTGGTTTACTTTAATGATTATTTATTTGGATTTTTTTTCTGCGCTTTTAAATTTATTGTTTTGTTTTTGTGTTTTTTTTTTCTTTTTTTTTTTAGAAAAAGTTAAAAATGTTATAAAACTTTTATCATGAAATTAGTTTCTGTTTCCTCATGGTTAGGCTACGAGTAGGGACAAATAAATAAATTATCTAAAAGTTAAATTAACATTAAGGGGTTCAAACTTTGGACCACTCTCCTGACCAGATTGTGGCTGCCCGCTATATTTTGGAGGTCAGAAATTCAAATCCCCCGTAGAAAAAAAGTACATTTATTTAGAGAAAGTATGTTTTTGTGCCTGATTACGTAACTAATTAATTAATATATTTAAGGTCAAGCTGTTGAACTATTAAAATTGATTCCTAGAAAGGGAAGATCCGATCATTAGATTAAAGGTTATTCAGAGTAGTCCATTTTGTTTATTTTTTTATTTTGCTTACTGTTTATTTATTTTGACCTTCTGTAACACCATCATCAGCCAACAAAAGCCAAATATTTAATCCTTACTTCTGATAAAGTAAACCCCATGCTAAAGTTTAATTTAAGTCACTACGTACATTGTTTACTTCATCATGTTTTCGAAAATTTTCAAGCATATAATATAGGGGTATTAGTAAATCTCTAAAGTAAAACTTTTAAATTGACAAATTTCTTCTATATAAAAATAAATTAATTAACAATTAAATTGCGAAGTGAGACATGAAACTATAGAATGAATCTCTCAATTATGCAGTTGAAATCTATTTTAAGAATAACCGTTTCCGTTACCAGCGTTTTTCTGAGGAAAAACTAACTATGATTTAATGGTAGAACTCATTTTAAAAAATGATATTTTTTATCATTTCATTTCAATGATATTCGATAAATCTAAATAATAAGAAATCTAAAAGATTACATCATATTAAACTGCGTAATTTTAAATGCTGGATGAGGAAAAAAAATTCTGGTAAAACTACCATGCTCTATGGTAATGATATTTCTGGTATTAAAAAAAAAGCATAAATCTGGTTAATAAAATCAAAATGTACAGAATTTAAATCATTAAGTCTGTAATCTTCCATTCCAATGGTAACGGTTTGCACGAAATTCTGGTTTTCAAAATTATAACTCTTTTTACTTCTCAATTAATTAAAAAGACAAATTTGGAGAATAAATATACCCTAATAAAGCATTTTTATGTCATGCTGTGAGATATCCTGATAAAATTACCAAATTACCCCCGCCATTTTCCAAACTTTTATCACAAATATAAAATCATATTTTATTCATTTTACCAAAATCATTACCAAGTGTTTCGTCAAAAGTTTTTTTGGTGCTCCAAAATAGCCAGAAATACATACGGTTAACTTCACCATATTCTAGTAGTTTACGCCATACTTTTTTCTCAGAGCCAAATTCGATTGAATAGTTGCTGAGAAACAAAAACTAGAAAAAAGCCGTATGACTTTTTACAATTTCAATTTTTAATATTAGCAATAAAATTTATATAAACAATTATATATAAATAAATAACCTAGCACTTAAACAAATGTCGAAATAGCTTTAAACTTTATTGACTAAGTTAAGATGACAGCCGAACGTAACTGAATCCTTTTTGTTTATCGAAGAAAAGTCATGTAATTTTCATTGTCCAATAGGAATGTTAGAAAATCTGTCTATGATAGTTTAAATTATATGAAATTGAGAGATATTGATGGGGACACATTGAAAAGTAATTTTCTTTACTTTTCTCAATCGGCCTTTACTAAAACTTTTCACATAATTCATACTCATTTTGTAACAGAAGGCTGAAGATTTTGGCCGTTAAATTTATTATTACTTATGCCTTTCCCAATGCACTTCCCAATATGTGGGTAATGACCCGATAACTTTATATTTGAATTCTATGATTTTTCCTAGAAGCTCTATACGTTTCATGCCATGATTGATTGAGTAAAACTAACCATTGGAAGAAAAATCTAGATATATTTCTACCATTTTAAAAACGAGCCTTAACATTCGAAATATTTCTTCCTGATAAAAAGTAAACTTTTATAAAGAAAAAAAAATGCTTACAATTTAATAGATGAGTAATATTTATAGTTATTTCCTGATAATCATAAAATTATTCTATTAATTTTATATGAAATTTAATGGACTTAAGAAGAGCCCTCTTTTCTCGTCACCTAGTTATTTACGATAAATTAAAATTTCCTTTTCTTAAATTACTTTAGTTTTCTACAGGCTTTTAATGACATAATATCCTATTTTAAAAAATAAAATGCGATATAAAAGTTCTGTACTAAGAAAAAAATTATGATGGAAACTACTAGAATATGGTAAAATTTACCGTATTTTTTGCTCTATGGAAGCACCAAAAAGCTCAGTAATTTTTTCCGAAGCTCCTTGGTAATGATTTTGGTAAAATTAGCAATAAAATATGCAATAAGTGATGAAAGTTTGCAAATATTATAAAATTTGGTAATTTCATCGTGAGGACTCAGAGCATGACGTGGAAGCCATTTATTCGCTTTTGATGTTTTTATTTTTTACTGAATGTAACCATTATCATATGAACGGAAAAATTACAAAATTAATAGTTTAAATACAGTATATATTTTGGTTTCATTAACCAGAATTATGTTTTTTTTTCACCATACAGTACGGTAATTTTACCACGATTTCTTTCCTACGTACATTTTTATTAAATTTCAGGAATTGCTCTACATAGCTTTTAAAATTTCTATGGATTAATTTATTTTCCTCAAAAATTTAAAACAATAGATATTTGTGGAAATGAGAGTTAGGGATATTACTAAGGTGCACTGCAATTATCAATCTTAGCATATAATTTTATAACATATAAAAGGTAATTTTTGAAAAATGAAACTAAAATGAAGCAGATACTTAGAGGAACAAATTAGTATTTAATAGTGTAGAGTACAAAAACATTATCAAATTTCAGCATGTCATTTTAAGCGTTTACCATTTTGACGTGGTATTAAGAGAATTAAAAATGGCTTTTTGCTTGACGGAGGTGAAAAACACCTATCCTCAAATTTAATACGCTAACTGCCCAACTGAATGTTTTTAACTCCTCCATCACTGGGATTGACCCTGATAATGACTGGTCAGCTTTTAATCCCTTTTTCCTTCTCTTTTCACCAGAGATGTACATTTACTTTAATTTCGACAACCGTTCTACGGATATTGGTTGTAAAATATCCAAATTGTACAGTATTTTTACAAACATGGTCATTGACTGTAAAATATCCTACGGTTTATTCAAAATATTACTGCATCTGTTGTATTATTCACTATCAGAAGAATCGGTTCAACCTTATAACCGTTTAAACAAGGTTTAAAATAACAAAGCTTATATAATGAAATAAACATAAATTATTTACTGTATGATAATTGTAATGACATTTAATAAGTTTTAATACATATTTTTTTTTTAATGTTTATTATCAAATGTTGCACATATTTAATGATTAATTATTTTAAAGAAATATTTTATTAGTTTCAAGCTTTGAAGAATTAAAATTTAAATAAGAATAGTAAAATTTTAATAAGAAAGTAAGTGATTAAGGATAAATATATATTTTAAGGTAAGATATTTTTATTACTATTATTAATATAATATTGATAATAGCCCATGAAATCTAAATCGTCATGAGAAAAAACTAGATCACACCATACAATTTATCTGTCCAATTGGTACTCATGCATCTATTATTTACGTATACTACGCAATAACAAAAAATAATAGTTTTATAATGCTTTGACAAATTACGACAGCTTTACTTTCGACACGAAGAAAAAATTCAGGTAAAATTACTATAAGGTATGATAATGACATTTCTGGTAAAAAAAAAAAAAAAAAAAAAATTTAAAAAACACTTAATTTTGGTAATAAAACCAAAACAAAATATACCGTATTTAAAACATTCATGTGGTAACGTTTTCCATTCATAAAGTAAAGGCGGCTTAGAGGATATTCTGGTTTTCAAAACTATAGTTCTTATTACCGCCCATTTATTAAAAAATACAAAACTGAAAAGTAACTTTTACCGAATAAATGTTTTTTATGCCATGCCCATGCTAAAATTGCAAAATTATACCTTAGATTATAAAACCATATTTTATAATACCAAAGCACTTCGGTTAAAACAACTGAGCTTTTTGATATTCCCATAAAGCCATAAGCACGTTAAATTTTACCATATTCTGATAGTTTTGACCATACTTTTTTTTCTAAGTGCAGTAAGTGTCAGAATATCTGTTTCAATTTTTAAAAAGTACTGCAGTTTAAAAGTTTAGCAGCGTTATATATTATGCTAAAACTTATGCGTAATTTATTCTGTATGGAATAAAATTGATAACATTCTGTTTACGGTAGGTTATTTCTTACATTTTCTCTAAAAACAATAATTTACTGTACTTTTCGTTTTCCTATCTATTTTCCTTAAATTTAATATTCTAATCGAATTTCCCCCTGCGCTCTTTTGACATGGCGAGCAAATTTTTAAAAAAAAATAATAATAATAAACTTCGATAATGTAAAATACATTTGACGTCTATGCATGCGTAAACATTCTTGCCTCAAGTGTTTGTTTTTTTTCTCAGAGCACTGTAAATATTTAAGAACGTCTACAGATCTGCTCTGCCTTCTATTTTATGAATTTGCCCTATTCTATTTGAAAATTTTATATTTCTGGATTATTTTTCATTTTATAAAAAGCTTTTAAGAACGGAAAGTTTTAGAACAGTTTTCTGTACACATTATGAATGCATAAAGCTTTTAATGCCATGTTTGTTTTTCAATTTGAAAATACTTAAACACACCGTTAAAAGAAAGTAATTGTCAAAAACTGCATTAAAATCTTTTATATTTGACATCGTAACATAGGGTCTCATAACAAAACATTCAACTACATAGTAATTTTAATAAGTTTGATATTCAAAATATTTTATTTACAGTAAGTTGTCATTATACTACTTTAATAGGATTTTTTTAAATTTGTTTTAACCTTATAACTAACGCAAGTGACCTAACGCAAGTGTTTTAACCTTATAACTAACGCAAGTGTTTTAACGCAAGTGATTAAACCAGCATAATTTTTTATTTTTTTCAAACCTTGAAATTTGAGATAACAAGAAACGAAAATAATATATTATTTAGAAGAAAAGTTGTTCCTCTTCAATAAATGAATATTTTTTATGAGACACGTACCATTAAAAATTAAAAGTTTTTAATGAATTGTATTTGAAGTTAATGTAACCTAACATATTTTAATCACAACGGAAATTTTGTTTTCCTTTGAAGATGTATATTTCTCATACGATTTAATCGAATATTATTTTTCAAACAATTCATCGAATGTCCCTTTTAAAAAACAATTAAATTTTTAATTTTTTTAATGGAGTTCTTTCCTTTTTTACAAGTCAGCACTAATAAATATATATCGTGTTTTAAAGCGCGAAAAATTCTAAAAGTATTTCTTACAAATGATTAAAATGTTTATAAAACATTCATTAACAGTTTTCAAGTTCATGCACAAAAGTTTACAACGAAATCTTTAATTATCAGAAATTCATGTTAATTCCACTTTTTCTAATGAAACTTTCCTTATGCGTAGCCTAACTACTGACAAGGTGGTAATCCAAACTGAGCAGGTAAAAGAGGAAATAGCAAATGAAGTTGAACAAACTTGCTCCCCAGGTTGAGCGTGATTGTTCCAGAGGTGACCCAACCATATAAAAAATGAAATGTTAAGAAAACTATCAATATGTTGGTAAAAACTGCAAATAATGAGATGACCAAGTCATTTGATTCACATACCAGTTTTATTTATTTATTTATCTAATCATTTATTAATTTATTTTGATGAAATTGGCTTTCAAATGTAGACATTTAATACATAAGTTTTTTCTTGATAAAGACAAAAATAATAATAAAATATAGTAATATTTTTCATTTCAAAATAGTTGAAAAACTGACGAAATAGTCCAAAAGTATCAGTTTATGACTACACTTCAGTAGGTTAAGAAAAATCTTAGAAACACTATTTTTTGTATATTTGTAAGGATTTTGAAAATTTCTTTTGTTGATTAAAAAAATTAAAGAGTGGATAATACTAAAATTGTCATGCATTTGAAATAAACACTATAGAGAAGCTCCATTTTGCACAAAAAAAACTTACGCTTATTTATTTATTTATTTATTTATTTATTTCAAGGACTCAAAGAAGATTGTTGGAACAAGTCTGAAGAATGTACTAGAGAAAAATATTTCACTCTGCATAATCTAGTTAAAATTATCGGATTTTCATGAACTCAGTGCCAATCTCGAAGATTGAAAGGATTAACTTCAAATGCGTTAATTATTTAATGTTAACTATTAATTAAACTACACAAATATTATTATCTTTGAAAAAACTTACTTTTTTCCTGTCAGATTTAGATATTTGAACAACAAAATATGGAGGAAGTAGCAGCAATCTGGAAAATATGATCCTAATTGTTTAGTCGGTGAAGCGGTCGAAAATTTGTATTCCTTAATGTTAATTTGATTTATTTTATAAGCAGCCCTAATTTATTAGCATATTTGAGGTAAACTATTCAAACTATTTAAATTATCATTAGAGCATTAACTCTTTTCTCTCTAACTGCACGTGGAAAATGAGAAAATGATATTTAGATATTTAGAACGGATCGCGGCAAAAACTGAGATGACGGTTGATGAGTTTTGCCTTTTTTTATTTATATAGTTTATAATTATTTTAAAATTTAAATGTCGTTAATAAATTGATTTCTTTTAAAACCGGAGTTAAATCAGTCATCATGAAGTACTCAATACTCATGTACAATAACTGCATGTTATTTTTTTCAAGTATGGCAATTAAAGAGTGCAAGGCTCTTTCTTTGTTTTAAATCGTGCATCATAGCATCTGACAATGAAAATAGCAGATTATGCATAATATTTCATTTAAAAAAACTTCTAAATGGACAATAAAACATACGTATGTAATCAAATACACTTTTAAAAACATTGTTTTCCTTTATTGTTTTCCAAAAACATCACAAAATTTCTTCAACCCTTGCAAGGGGGGACATCTAAGACAAAACATTCCGAAATCTACTGACTTTTTTACTTAATTCACAGACGTAATATTTTCTCACGAAACAATCTATTATAGAGAAGAGTACAAGCATTTTTTTTTATACTCGTTTTGGATTGCTTAATAAATGATAAAATAACATCAACAATACAACTAGCGTAAAAAAATTCACTAATCGAAAGATAGCCCAATCAAAACTATTCATCCCTGAATTTTGTTCCTTGTGAACGACGATGACTCTAACATTTTCAGACTCATTCCTGGGAATGCCGGCAGCATGTTTCTCCAACATATTTATGACATCTTCACTAGGTGTCTTGACATGAGACATCTGAAAAAAGAATAATATGAAGTACAAAATTGGAGGTGGCTAGTATTTTCTGTAACAGGTATTTTATAGCAGATACTAAATCGTATGTTCTTCCCATAGATATAGAGATCGGGTTCCGAAATCAACTTGCTACTTCCAAGTTCTGATTCAAAATATTGTGTAAAAGATGTAATCACTATATTAAGAAGAACTATCATATATTAAGAATTTTCACTCCAATGTTTTGTTTCCTGTTTTATTTTATAAACAACGTTGAACAGCCGACCCAATTCTGAATTTACGATTATCAATGTTCAATTCCGTAGTCTTGTAATTTTGAACCCAATCTAGAAAATAAGAGAACTCTAGTTTGTCCCATGTTTGAGCAATGGACAAACTAGACTTCGTTGAAAACTTTTTAATGGAACTCACCCACCCTTGCGATACATGGAGAGGAAAACCACTAAAATTTCCAATGATTTACCCAATGGCAAGGGGATTTTAACCCATGATTCGTCTAGCATTGACTGAGGATACTTTGGATCGATGCAAGTCGGGAGCAGAATTCTAATCGACCAGCCAACGCTGTTATACGAACAAAACTTTTTATTCCGTTCAAAGCGTGGCAAAATGCCAATAACTTTTTTACCAAAAGGGTTAAGCGCCCTTCTATTGAAATCAAATTATTTCAACAATCTCTCATAAAAATTATCTCAACAATCTTTTTGATGGTTTAATATTATAAATTTTTTACAAATATATTTAATTACCATGCTTGTAAATAAATATACGGTGTTTTTAGAAAACTATCTATAACAACGCGTTCTTAAATTATTTGCAGTGGTCGTTGTTGGTTCTAATGCAACTTGTCAATACCATCAAGCCTGCTGGTAAAACTAAGCGAATTTAAAGTAGAGTGTGCGTTTCATGTTTTTCGGTGGTGCCATCTATGGCCAAGAATACGACTTCAGTCACACACATGACCTACTCGTTTATAGGGCGGACCCAATCCTACATCCATTTATTCATCAACAGATCGTAATTTTGACCTGAAACAGATAACGATCAATCAGCAATTCAGTACGATTTGTTACTGAAATATGGAGCACATTGTGACCCAACAAATTTAACGTGCACTATTTGCTATTTACTAAAGGGGGAATTTTCAGCCAGCAGGGATCGAACTGATGACCTCTTGGTCATGGGCCGAACACCCTAGCAACCAGGCTATCCAGACTTACACTATTTTCTTATGACATACAATTGATCTAAATCAAAACAATGTTCAACAGAAAAAATTTTGGCAGCTGTCTGTCCATCCGATTAACCTTAAAGTTTACGGTAAAGAACATTTTTTATACTTATGGTTTCAAACTCGTTTACAACTTGTATGGTTATAAGACCATGAATACAAAACTATAAAGCTTTTAACCATTTACAACAAGCATGGTTTCAAAACATTATAAACGAAATTTTACTAGACGTAGGAGCAAGGTTTTCGGTTAGGTAATAGAAATTGGAGAGCTCAGGGCATTAGAAACTCGTTTTGTGTTTTAGGGAATGACGGAAATAATGGTGGTGTCAACGCTGGGACTCAAACCACAGTTCTGTTGGTCATTAAACTGACAAATTAGCCCTCTCGACTATGCGTTAGCAGTTGCAAGGAATTAAGTGGCTTCATTTGGTAGGCTTAGTTGATGCGATAAATTCTAGTTGTTTAGCCGTATTGGGTGAAAGCAGTTAATAAACGGTTTTTTTCTAAGATCACAGTTTAATTACCATCTTATTTATGATTATTTAGACTTTTTTGTTTACATATGGTAAAATAACTATTAAATAAATTGTTATTTAACCATTTTTTTGAGAAATTTCTAGCAGTGTATCTTGAGTGACAGTCGTTTCGATATTATAAATGAAAAACTTCTTCTTAATCAGTGCAGAAAGACAGATATTAGAATATTGCAAAATCAATCGAATTGCAGCAACGTGGAAAAATTGACAAAAAGGGGGGGAATCGATAATACAGACAACAAATCAAGTACAGGCAAAGTGGGTGCATAAGAAAGAGGTAAGGAAAAGTAAAAAATGAAACAAAAATGTAATAAATTGGGAATATGTTGATAATAACTAAAATAAAAAATTTTAAATACCCAATTATTTTTCTCAGCAATAGAATCCTTAACATCGGTAAAATTTAGTTTTCATATAAGATAAAAAATATGTGAGCTCAAAACCAAATTTTATAAAGATTAATTTAAGAAAGATATTTAATATAATTATTTTTAAACATTTTTCTAAAAATTTATAATATTTTAGAATTATTATATATAAATTACATAAATATATAAAAATTATATTATTTCAACAAACTTTTAAAAATAAATAATACTTAATATATTATATAATTCTATTACGCATTGACTATTAATTAATTTTAATTAATATTACAATTATTATATTGAATATAATTTATATATTACTGCATTAAATATTAGTTATATTTCATAAATTATAATTATAATAGTGGATTTTTATTCTTAGAAAATATGATGAAACAACTAAATGACTTAATTTAAAACTGAAAATTTTATTAAGTGTGATCTATTTCCTATAAATTTTGAAAACTAATTGTAAAAAATCAGGCGTGCATTATTTATATATTTATTTACTTTTTATTTATTTACGTTTTATTTATTTATTTATTTTATTTATTTACTGAAAATAATTTATTTATTTTAAGTAATTTATTTACTTTAAATAATTTATTTATTTTAAATAATTTATTTACTTTAAATAATTTATTCACTTTATATAATTTATTTACTTTTTATTTGCTTAAAAGCAGCAAACAAACAAAATCAAAAATTGAGGCAGCAGCTTTTACGAACATTTTCCAACATTAAAAAGATTATAAGTCGTTTCACAAGAACTATAAAATCTAATGTCATAAGTTTAAAAGTATATTTACCAAAAGTAAAAAAATATTTGAAAAGCAATTCACTTAATGTCCTTCTGTTTTCAATATACGAAATTTTTTATTATTTATTGATCTTAACACTTTTCAATTACAGAAAAAGCTTTTAAGAACATTCAGGTTAGATATACACGTTATTCATATTGATTTTAAATTGATTCAACTATTTAAGGGTGTGTATTAAAAATAATCTATTTTGCTATGTGGATCATGATTCATTTCGCAATTAAGTTCGATCCAGGAGTCGTGGTTTTATTACGTAGTAGCAATGTTCATGCAATGATCACATAGTAGCAATGACCACATGATAAACCATCGTTCTTGTGGTCCTCTGCGGAAAGTTTTAATGAAGACTTATTTAATTTAATTAATAAATTATGGTTTCATTGATATTGTAAACATAACATTTTACTCAAAAATATAATATATTTTACTTCGACTACAGAAATGCAATAATGTAATTTATTATTTTAAAATATATACATAATTTATTTTAGACGATGTTTTACTTTAATTCTTTCATATGGTCAAATATTTTTTCAATTTTGCAATATGTTTGAATCATCTGGAAAAGTAAGACCATTTTCAAGCATGTTTCATCACACTGATTTTTAGTACAGTAAAATAAGCACTTAAATACAATAACAACATTTGCAAGGTCATAAAAGGAAAAGAAATTTATCAAAACTAAAACAGCGGTTCGAATGTTTGATTTGCGTTTTTATATCAGTGAAATATATTTATTTTAGTCAATAAAACCTTGCGAATTATCATTCTTGATTGCGAATTGGCGATGTAATTTTCCACTGCTGTGAGTTTTGCGAAAGTTTTAATGTACATTAAATCTCTCTCCATGGAGATGATGGTATTTTTTAACTTGTAACACAGCATCTGAATAGATTTAAACAAAATTAATCATTTTCAAGGTAAATTACATGTTTCAGGTGTTACATTTTAGAATTAGTTTATATCAAGGAATTGTTATAAAATTGTGACAGGTTGTCACGTTATGATTGTGACATTATGAATGTTATTAACTTCGATCATAAAAAGATTATTGATCAATATTGAGGACTTTGACTTTTCTATTGTAGATAGAATTGAAATAGGATACGTTTTTCTTTTAGAAAACTTATATATTTTCTATGTTGATTTTGTCTGAGTTTTCTTTACTTTGTATCTGTAAAAAAAGAAAACAACAATATTTTAAGGATAATTTACAGTAACTCTATCAAAGAAACGAGCATATTCTGTGCTCGTCCAGATCCTATAAACATTAGTTTTATCTCACAAATAGAAACAAGAACTCTAATGAATACCAAAAATGCCAATTTTCAGAAAATAAATCGAAAAAATGTATTAACTCCCTTCAAAAAATTTCTGATATTTACAGTATTCGCTTTCCAATGAGTTAATAAACGTAAGAATCTTTTCTAAAACGAGATTATTTATAAAAAAAATATTCAAAGAAGTTACTTCCAGCAAAAGATCAGCAAAATTTAGAAAGAGAAATGTTGAAATTCAACATCAAAAACAAAGACCATATTCGATGGAGATGGATTTTTAACACTGCGAAAGTCATTGGAATTTATTACGATCCTGTACAAAATGATACGTCTTCTGATTCAGTTATTCTGCCACGAATTAAGACAAGTCTGCGAAATATCCAGTATTGTTTGTTCATTGTACCCCCTATTTGCAATACAATTGTTTCATGTCTGATCACTTTTCAAGAAAAAAACGCTTATGGCATTTTTTTCGGCTTAAATTTATTGCTTTGTATATGTATTAGTTTAACTTTGAGAAAAAACATTCAAAACCTTTTCAATCAAATCAAACAAATAAATTCTCTGATAAATATTGCAACATCTTTAAAAAATTACAACGTAGTGAAATACCAAATTCTACTTATATTCGTAATAACTCTTTTTCCGGTAACTTTGTTAGTTATAGAATGTATTATAAAAGAAAACGAAAGTTATGTGACAAATTTTGAGATTAAATTGTTGAATTATTTGCTAGATCATCGTATATCTAAAATTAGTTTTATTGTAGGCGTACTGGAATATTTAGTGTTGCTCCACTTCCTCTTTCTTATAGCAATATCGTCTGCCATTTGTTGTCTTTCTCAAATGGAAATACATCGTTTGCTACAATCTCAAAACCAATTACTAAAGAATAAATTACATACGAAAATAAATCGTCACGTTTTACTTGAAATAAACGCTACATTTTCAAAAATAACTCGAAAATGCAAAGAAATGTATCAAATCTTGTCACCGCTGGTATTTTTTCTTTTTGCATATTGGACAATAAACCTATGTTATACGCTCAGTTGGATTTTAGTTCCACATTCATCTAAAACATTTAATATAGCTATGAACTTGAGTATTTGCGGAGTTTTCGTCTATGAACTTACACTATTGGTTAATACCTCTACATTAGTTGTTGAAGAAATACTAAAAACAAAGGATATCTTAACAATTCAAACTGAAACTAATGTTAATCTGTTGGCGGATTCTTCTAAACTAAATTATTTCCAATATATATATTCAGCTTTCGATATGTACAATATGTAACTTTTGTTCCCATGGGAATGTTTAAACTGGATAGAAAACTTCTTTTAACAGTTTTGGGAATAATTATTACCTATGAAATAATTTTTTTGCAAGTAATAAAAGCTTTATAGAATTGCAACAGGAGAAACATTGACTGATTATACTAGGTTCAAATATTATTATTAACACTTAATGAGAAGTGATAATTCTATGAATAAATTTTAAAACGCATTTGAGATTTTTTTCTTTTTATACAAATATTCTCATTAGGTCAACTTCAAGAGATAAAAAGAACTTAGAAAAACCAGGATCCCTCTGACGACCAGAACGCCCACGTAATTGATCATCTATTCTCCTGCTTTCATGTTTTTCGGTTCAAACCACGCATATACCACCAGCTTTAATAGCATTTTTTTTATTGAATTCTCCTGGATTTCTTTTTTAATACCTATTTACACTGAGAAACAGCAATTTTTGATTGATAATTTATTGTAAATCTATTAAAGAATGATGCATATTCAGCGCACTAGTCCCTCTTGTGCTTTTATATATAAAAATTAGCTTTATCTTACGAACTGGAGCTATGTGTTAGTATCAATTTCGTACTATAGCTTAGCCAAAGAATATATAGCTTTGGCTTAGCTATACTTCTCTCCAGCAATAGCTCTTAAATACACGGAATAATATGAGCAGAGCTAATTTATTTGTAAATTTGTTCAGAAAATGCATTAACCATGAACTATAATACTTAAGCAAAGAATATAGAAAGAAGTATGTATATTCTTTGACTATATATATGCATATAACTTTACTTAAAGACGATCCACGCTGACGTCATCACGACGCTATTCTAAAAGTTTCTCCTGGTCATAGGGGCCCCTGCATCCCCTTAAAACACTTAAATCAAATGGTGAGTTGATGCAGTAGTTTATGTAATTGACATTCTATGGTTTAGTGTCTCTGTGTTTTTATTTATTTCTGTTTTTATTTATATAGAAAGAAGTATGTATATTCTTTGACTATATATATGCATATAACTTTACTTAAAGGCGATCCACTCTGACGTCATCCCAACGCGTTTCTTAAAGTTTCTTCTAACTCAACTGCCTACAGCGCTCTCTAGCAACACTTAACGGAAACGGTTAGTTGATTCAGTACGCTTGAATAGTTGATACTCTACGACGGTATATTATGTAGAGTCTCTGTCATATTTTTATTTACTCCTCTACGTTAATATTTGTAGCATGAATGAATAAAAATTCTTCGGAATTTATTGTTTTGAATTTTTATGTTCTATTTCAATCAAAATTATTTAATCAATAATTTATCAAAATTATTAATTAATTAAGACAAAATCGCGTGAATTTTGCAACTATTTCATACTGAGCATTTATCTAGAAACATATTATTTTCTAATCAATACCAAATCTTTTATTTTACATTTTAGTTCTATAATACGTAAAAAATATTCCAGACATATTTTTATTTACTGTTGTTTATTTCAATGTCTCAAATAATAATATCTATTATAATCGGAAAAAATAAAAACATTTACATTAATACGTTTCATTTACATTACATTTATATTTTCATACATTACATTTCGCAGTTTATTGAGTTTAAAAGGTGTAATGGTACATGTCATTCGTATAAATATGTATTTTTAACATTGAAATAAATTTAAAAACAAGAAAAATGGTGAGAAGTTAAAATATTTAAAGTAGATTGAACTTTATAAATTCAATTAAAAATATTTTTTTTTTTTTTTAAAAAAACGATAAACTCATTAATTCATCACTCTAGGTGATTCGCGATCGCAACACTCGATACGCCATCTAGCGGGAGACTGTAAATATCGTGCATTAGTTCCCACATAACCATTGGCAATGACGGACGTCATTTTCTTAGCATAAAAAAAGAAGCAAAATTTCCCTAAAGAAAAGATAAAACTTCTTGAAAAAACTAATCAGAACATGCCAAACATTGAAGCAGAACACGCCAAGCATTTGAAGAACAACTTCTCAATATTTTTTACCTTTCTATTACCAACAACATAACATGATTTCATGATCACTTGCTGTTACAGATGTGTGTATTGCGGTAAAATAATTTTTCTGTCTTCAATTCATTACAAGTTAAAATGAAATCAACATTGCTTTCGTCATTCCAATGAATAAATGTGTTCCAATGAATTCCATACAGAACTGTAATAGTTATAGAATATTCTTCTTCTTCATAGAATAGTATATATTTCTGTATCTACATAATTCAGAAAACAACAATAAAGAATAATCCGAATTACTTGAAAAAGTATCTTTTGTGCTGATTATAAATAAATTTTTTATCGTTTTCTTGGTAAGTGTTTTTTAGTTTTGAAAGAATTTCAACTAGAATACAGCTATTCTGTTTTTAAGCTACATATTAAAATTCATATCGAGATCTTACAATTATAAAATTTTGATGTGTGGTATGTTACCTAAAAGTAATGAAGGGATAAACTATGTATTTGAGAATAAAGTTTTCAGACAAAGAACATATCATTTTGGAATTCTCCGGACTTATAAATCAGGTAAGTGTTATGATTTTTATAATAAAAAATTTGCTTGTAAATAATTTTTTTTCTTACTTGATGATCGTTCTCAACAAAATGGTTTTTTTACGTCTGATTAAATACTATAAGAATTTAAAAAAAGAAACAAAACGAAAGTTTTTATTGAAAAATGAGGAAATTTTAAATCGTTTTTATCCTAAGAATTCTTTATTTTACGTTTTTTAGTTTATAATTTTTTGATAAAATTGTTGTCAAAATACTTTTTTTGAAAAATTAAATGGTATTAAATTATATGTTTATTTATACTTCTTGCATATTCTAATATTTGAAGTAATATGATTCAGAAAAGTATGGAAGAAATATTCGGTACTTACGTATTAACCACAGCTACAGATTTGGCAGATTTTTAAGTGCCGCCAATCTACACTTAAAATTTTTGGAAAAAATCTTAAAATGAAACAAAAATCAAAGTAGTCAATCGGATTTAGGTGGAAAATGGGCCGATATAGAGTTTAGCATAGATTCAAAGCAAACTTTTCTCTCACCTGATTCTATAGCCATTATGAACTCTAATAAATAAGATTCAAAATGAAATAACATTTCCAAAACGGACTTTTACTAAGATAAAGTTTCATGATATGGACATTGGTACATTTTCGTTATATTTCACTCTATGAAATATTTCGCTCTTAAAAAAATCAAATTGCATCTTGTTTTGTTTCTATCAAGTCCCAAAGACGCATTTTCGTAACACTAAAAATGGCGACAAAAAAAGAATAGTTCTTTTGTTTTGTTTTTGTTTCGTAAGCATTCTTTATTTTACGTTAAAATTTAAATGGGCCTTTCATGATATACCATTAAATTTAGTAAAACTATTTCTCAGGCATTAGGTTTGAACTTTTATAAGAATATACCTATTTTTTTCTCTTTATTTACAAATATTTTTCCGATGTGTTCTGGATGTTCCTTCTCTAAAAAAAAGGAGATACCATTTTGTTTTCGTTTGCATAAGAAAGAAAACAAGCATTTTTCTTTTTTAAATTTAATCAGCCACAATAAAGATGGAACGTTACAATGCTACATGCTACATTAAAGACGTCTCCAGTGTAACTGAATGGCTGTTCATCGCAATCGCAGGGATTCGGCACATACAACAACGCCCCCTATAGTTCGTTGCGATCGCGAATAGTTAAGCTTTTTGCCATAGCGTGACGTTAAAATCCTTTGCTTCATTCCAATAAAAATTGTTGAATAAAGATAGGAATGTGTCAATTTATGTTAGTGTTTCGAAATTATTTCATATCGAGCATTTATGAAGAATATATAAAATTTCCTATTCAGTTAAAAATCGTTTATTTTAAATTTTAGCTATATTAAATGTGAAAAGAGTTTCTGTCACATATTTATTTACTTATATTTGTGTTATTTTGTCATATAATAAATTCTTCCATAAACAGAGATAATAAATAAAAATCTACATTAATAACATTCTTGGAATTTACTCTTTAGTTTAAAAGGAGTAAAGGCGAATGGCATTTTTATAATAATAATATTATTAAACATTGAATTAAATTCTAAAACAAGAAAAAGGGTAGGAAATTAAAATATTTACCGTAAATCGTAATTTACGCTACAAAATGCACATTTGTCTTCATTAACACACCACATATTTAAAGAATTAACATGTAAGCATTTCATAGAACTAAAATATCCAAACGATTGCAAAAACTTTATAAATTCAATTAAAAATAATAAAAGAAAACGATAAACTCATCAATCCAACTAGTAGTTAAGATTTTTGCCTTCACGTGGGCTAAAAAAGTTGTGGCCAGGGTGTTGCCATTTTAGCGAGCATTGATAAAAAAACGAATCATAATATTTAAATATGTTCTAGCATTAGAGTGGTAACTTTTTATATGTATATGTCTCTACTGCATTAACTAAAATGCATAGAAAACATTTCTAAAAAGTAACAAAACTGATTTCCACTTATTTAATGTATATTAAAGGTTGACCAGAAAAGAAATTACTTTAAAGAAATATTCAATAATGTTAATAGCTCCAAATTAACAAAATTAAAAAGAGCAATGTTCATAAATAATATCAAATGTAAAGAACATATTCGATTGAAGTAGGTTTCAACACCGCAAAGTTATTTGAAAAAATTAATTAAAAAAATTATACACCTGATTCAGAAATATTCCTTCGAATTACAATTCCCCAAAACAACCATAATTTATTGCTCATTTTTGTCCTCCTTTACTATATTGTTATTTCATTTCTGAGTAAATTTTAACGGGAAAAAACACAAGTGGTGATTTTTTTTTTTTTTTTAATTATTGTTTTAAGTTTGTACAGCTTAGCGAAGAAATATCGAAAGGCTTTTCGAATGAATCTTAAAGGCAGTGATAAATACTGCATCGTCATTAAAACTTTACAATTCAATGAAACACCGAATTCTCTTTAGTTTCATAATAACTCTTTTCTTGTAACCTGCGCAGTTATTAATGAAAGATTTTTATACAAGAAAAAATTATGCATCGAAAATTTTTTTTTTAATTTTAAATATTCTGTAAAATGTTCATTTTTGCTTTTTTTATAGGGCCTACGAGTTATTGCCTTTTACAAATGGAAATATTTATTGTTTGAGTTAATCTCAGAGCCAATTCATAAAGAATAAATAGCATACGGAAATAACTCTGCAAGTTCCGATTGAGATAAACATAAGATTTTCAAGAATTAGTCGGAATTTGCACTATTCATAACTTTTTTATGGCTGTTTTTCTACCTCTGTTTCCAAAAGAATAATAATAAGGAAATGAATTAGTACATTGTATTTCAAATCTTTCACTATATATGATGAATTGTCTTCTACTTAAATCTTCAATAAATCTCATAAGAACTTATTTAACTATGTTTCAGTTTAAACTTCTATAAAGAAATATCATTCATAATTCAGAACCAAAGTAAATACTTGAAACAAATTAATTAAATTCTTTCTTGTAGTTACTTTCCACAACAGATTCTGAACACTTTAGTCTCACATTATATCTGTCTTTAGTATGCTACAATATCATAAGATTACTTGAAAAGTTTGATTCCGTTCATACATTCATTTAATGTTAATCGCCTTGTAAATTGCTTAGATAGTAAATTTTTCAAATGTGCCTGAAAATATTGAATGCAAACCCATTATTTATTTTTTATTACTGCATAACGTTTAAACAATGCAGGATTTTTTTTTTTAAAAAAATCACGATTAATGAAGGGTAAAATTTTTGGCGTGAGGGTGTTACGCGAAATTTAAAAAAAGCTCCTCGTATAATTGGGTGCTTGCAACTCAAGAAGAAGAAGATCACTAATACACAGACCCATGACCTATGATCTCAGCACCAGCTGGTTATTCAGAAAAAAAATGACAAGTTAATATTCTTGACATTGCTGTCTAAGGTCAAGTTAAGTTTGTCCACATAAGTTAGAATGTTAATTAAAGTGAAGTTAATTAAATACAACACCGTATTGGATATTGAATCTGTTAAAATATAATTATTTCTTGTCTACGTCTTTTTTAACTTACATTCATTATATGTTTATCTATTTTATTACAACAGTAATTATTTTTGTCTAGTGTATCTGGCAAACTTCGTTGCATAATTAATTCGTTAATGTTCTACATGGTTTCGTGCCTGTCTTTGTGTTAAGTAAGAAATTAATCAAATATTTCCTTGTGAAAGAATATAGAATGTGTTACTTATGAGAATTCATATTTTATGGGCTAGGGTTGTCAGAAATAAGATCGAAAGAGCAGTTGCTCATATAAACAAATGCCACGTTTCAACAGTCAGTCGGGATAGATACACACTGACTTCACTTGCAGGTATCAATTTATTGTTTATTTACGTACCATATTCTACATTATATTTTCATTTCAAACAATGAGCATTAAGTGTGTGTGATATCTCCATTGATACAATACATTATACAATGATGTTAATATTTTATAATGTTAATAAAGCTATTTTTCAGTCGAAAAATTTTTTTTATGTAATCAAAAACGTTTAATATTTTTTGTGTATTTAGTCGGGCATTTATAATTTGTCCTTTCAAACTGTTTTTAATGTGATCTGAGAAATAAAATAAAAATTGAGAAATTTTTGATTCCAAATGTCTCTTTCGCTGTCATAAAGGAATGAGAACCTTTGATATATATATATATAAGTTTAAAATGAAGACAAAACAAAGGTAAATTACAGACAAATGAAAAGGAGGGGGGAAATAATAAAAATGACAAACAACTGGGGAAAGAAAAAGAATTAATTAATTTTAAAAAAAAATAATAATAATAATAATATATATATATATATATATATATATATATATATATATATATATATATATATATATATATATATATATATATATATATATATATATATATATATATATATATATATATATATATATATATATATATATATATGTATATATATATATATATATATATATATATGTATATGTATATTTTTATATATATATATATATATGTATATATATATCTATATATATATATATATATATATGTATATATATATATATATATATATATATATATATATATATATAATATATATATATATATATATATATATATATATATATATATATATATATATATATATATATATATATATATATATATATATATATATATATATATATATATATATATATATGGGCGAATCTCAGGAATCATTAATCGAATTCGATCTATTCTCTAGGTTGTCCAGACCGTAACCCTGTCAAAGCGTAACCTCAGGATTAATTAATTGAATTTAACGTAATAAGGGCATCAAAATTTTCGATATTCACGCTTATTTTCTGATATTTTATACATTTTCAAACAATTCTGGAGGTGTAAAAATAGGGTGCTTACTATTTTTTATTATTATTATTTTTATTATTATTATTATCAAAAGTTAAAGGTTTTAGAGATCAAGCAAGGATTAAAGGTTTTAGGATCAAGCAAGAACCATAGATAAACAGAAAGTATTTACAAAATAAAGTATAAAAATGGAAAACAATGATGACATGCAACTTCATTTAGGGATATCACCATGCAATCAGTGCAGGTGCATTTCTATGGTCAATGGCAAAAAAAACACAATAATAATTCATATTTATATTCTACGGGAATATATATGCCCCGAGAAAGAATAATAAACACGAAATAAAAGCAAGATCATATGAAGATACTATACTAATATCCCAAAAATCGAAGTGATATTCCATAGAAGGATAGGTAAGTACGTACTTAATTTACGTTGCACTAGAGTTGCACTAAGCACTATCGGCGATGATCTGGGAAACATCCCTGAGGATGATCCGAAAACATGCCATCACAATTTCGATCCTCTGTAGAGGGGACGGCTTCTCCGCTTTGGTAATCCGACAACCTGCGCACACTTTACGGTAGAACATTTTAACGAGAACCGATACCGTCCCTATGCAGGCTGATTAAAGTGGTCACCCACCCGCTTACTGACCTCAGTCAGTGATGCTTGACTTCGCGGTGTTCTGCTGGGAACCGTGTCTTTACGATTTGTCTACTATGCGACTCGACAGAAGGGAAACTCAATCTTTCGCAAAACTATGAAATAAATATCTTAAGTCATAAATGTGGGAAAACAAATTAAAACTTTAATTGTATCAAATTTTAAATCTTACTTCTCTGATCTCCAATAACTGCATAAAAAATGAATTTATTATTACTAATTGATAAATCATAAAATATTTTAAAAGCCAAAATTCATTTTACTTACAGCCCAAACTTGATTCTCAGAAATGATTATTTTATGAGCTTCTTGTTTTTATAGATACCAGAATAATTCTAAGAATCCTTTGCAAATAAATGTTTTTATAGCTTATGATTAGATTCCAAAATAAAGTGGTATAATATTAGCATAATTCATTTTCTTAGAAAAAAAGCATGTGAGTAATCATTTTTACGAAGTTTCTGGAAATCTCATTTTTTTATAGCGAGAATAATAAAAGTTCTTTATAATAAAAAAAAAGTTTTAGGCTCGAAATATTTGTGATATTTAAGTTTTTAAAACTTTCTTGGTTGTTTTTTTGATCGTATCGTTATTATTTTATCTTTCACTTATACTTCATTTTAAAGTTTAATAAATAACAGATGATCATAACTTTTCAGAAAAACAAAAGCATTTTTAGAAACGGTTTTGAAAGCATATTTGGTAGGTTTTAGTTAATTCAATGCATGCAATTTTTTTTTCTTTATTTTCCCTCAATGTCATTAAGCCATTAAATACAACAAAGTATAATAATTTGAACGGAGAAATTTAAAATTGCTTTTTTTTTTTATATATAAAATAATTTTTTCTCGCTAAATATTATTTCTTTAAGCGGAACATTCCATTGTCCGTAATACTATTAAATAGACTTCGGTTAAAACATAAATGGATAGTAAAACAAGAAAAATGAAAATTTTAATTTCAAGTATCACCTCTGACTACCATATTACTATTCGTTCGCGCTGTTCCAGTTTTTCATTTGTTAGATCCTATTTCGGGAAGATTTCCGTATGTGATCTGTGGCAGAATAATCGTCAAGTCTTGCCAACTTCCAAGGAGATCAGGGAGAAGCTGCTGTGCTTAAAAAAATAAAAAAAATAAAAATAAATTTAAAAAAAATACTATTAAAAACTATTCTTTGGTCTCAAGGCCGATTTGTTCCTATCTTTCATTTGCCGCGGTTAATAATGTTAGCATCTCCTGTTCAATTAAATTGATTTTCTGAAAGTAATTTTAACTGTGTATTTCTTTATTATTATTTCATAATATTTTTACATGAAGGAAAGAAGAGCATGCGGATTGGATTATTGCTGTAATTACAGGTCTACTTCTGGCATTGCGTAGTATGATTCGAAATTATGGCCTTAACCAGACCCTGAAGCCAATCGATGAACTTGTGCTGTCCGCAATTAATGAAAATATGTGAGATCACTATTTAGTTAAGGACTCAAACCAGAACAAGAACTATCCGCAATTAATGAAAATATGTGAGACCACGATTTACTTAAGGACTCAGACCAGAACAAGAACTGCCCGCAATTGAGGAAAATATGTGAGATCACGATTTACGTGAGGACACAAACCAGAACAAGAACTGTCAGCAATTGATGAAAATATCTGAGATCACGATTTACTTAAGAACTCAAACCAGAACAACAGCTAGGTAAGTTCCATTTCTTAGGCTGACGAAGATACTCCCGAAATACAGACTCATAGAACATGAAGCTCAATCTGAAGAAACAGTTGTAGTACAGCGACAATTGCAGATGACTCGAGCTTAAAAGCGTAGTTTATAATTTTGGTGTGGAAAAAAAACATGATAAACAAATAACAGTATACAAATAACAAACTTTAAAAGGTATGAAATAGTTTCAAATTGGAAATTTTAAAAAAATAATAATTAAATAAACAAATCTTTTTGTAAAAAAATGGATCAAACCTCCTACCTTAACTGATTTCTTAGAACTACTATTATTGAAATTCGCGAAATTTAGTTTAGTTAGTTGGGAAATTTAGTTATTAGTTAAACTGTCTCAAAATAAAACTTCTTTAAACATTTTAGGCCAACTTGGTTCAGTTTTGAATTATATGGTAAAACAACCAAAATACTAAAGTTACTGAAGGATTTATTGGATTGTATGATAAATTTCTCATAAATTAAAACAATAATATCAGAAAGAAAATCATGCAACAGTTGTTTTTAACTTTTTTTTTCTGCTAATTAAACAACGAATTGGCGAAGTCAAAAAATTAAAGTAGAAGCTGCATCAGTGATTAAAAATACGCTTCCCATGAAACCGACATTAACCCCTACAGTAAGCTTTAATCTTTTCACAAAAATTTGAAAATATATTTACTCAAATTTAAAAAATATGTTAACCAGAAATCGGAAATATTAAATTATTTGAAAAGTTATCTACGTAAGCTCCACACAACCCCATTTTGTGAAAATTTTCCACTATTTATTGATCAGAATTATTCAACTACAGTGAAAGTTTTTCAAAACATTCAACTAATATATAAACGTTACACATATTAATTATTCATTTACTATTTAACTATTTATAGATTATATTCAATTACTGTGAAAGTTTTACAAAATGTTCAACTTGTATATAAACATTATTTATGTTAAGGGTTTAACTATTTATAGATTTTATTCAATAACCGCGAAAGTTCTTAAAAATATTTAGCATTTATATAAACGTATTAATCATTCATTTATTATTTAATTAAAGACCTTTCTAGATTACCGTGAAAAAATTTCAAAGTAGTCATCTTATATATAAACTTTTCTTATATTATTATTCTCATATTCTTTTATTATAATTATTCAAAGAGATTATTCAATTACTGAGAAAATTTTTCAAACCGTTTAGCTTATAAAGTTATATTCATGTTGATTTAAAATAGACTCAATTATTTTAAGATGTGTTTAAAGTAAGAGCTTTGTTTTGAAATTTTAAAAATCATTCAATTTACATTAAATCTTCCATTTATAAAAATCATTAAATAAAGCTTGATACAGGAATTGTAGCGTGCATTTTGAAGTGCCAATGATTGCGTGTTCCACCATCGTTTTCTATGGATTAGTATTAGTTTTAATTTAATTACTTTTTAATGGATGAAAGTTGTATGCATACATTTTAATTTTATGAAGTAACTAATTCAAAATTAATTATATTTTTTAAAAAACTGCTCATAGGCTTATTTTAATTGCAAAAATATGAATTATAATTTTATTTGTCTAGAAAACTGAAAGAATAACATTTTTCACGATAATAGATTACTTCATATTCGACTAATAAAACTTGTTATAGAAATTGCTTTATTATTTGAGAAGTATATACATAATTTATTTGTAAAGATATTTTATTATAATTCTTTTGAGGAAATTGAATATTATATTTAAATTTGGCGTATGTTTGTTTTGAAAAATACAAATATTTTAGAACGTGTTTCATCAATATTACTGATTTTCAATACTATTAAGTATGTTAGATTTGAGTATTTTAATTAGTTTAAAATGTTTACTTTCGTTTATAAAAATAGTACACATTGACGTAATGCATGGTTGCGAAAGTTGGCGATGTGATTTTACTTTCGTGTTGTGGCTCTGTTCATGTAGATGATGTTATTTATTCATTATAAAATGCAATATATCAATATATAAATAAAACGAAACAATAAACAAAATTCCACAATGCTTCAATTAAACTCACATTTTCCAGACTTTACATTTGCTAAAATTTAGAAGGAAAAAGAAAAAAATTATTTTGACAGAATTTTCTCTTTCAACTTTTGTATTACGATTACTCAGTATTTTGACTGTTCTTTGTCCTGGAACGCTATGTCGATTTTTTTATAACTCCAGAACCATTACTACTATGATCCTGAAATTTGGACAGCGATTAAATAGGAGCAATTTTAGACACAAGCTTAAAAACCATTTAAAAAATTTTCAATTCGAGACATTAGAAAAATGAATTTTGCACATTTAATTTGTTAGTACAGTTTGCTATTTTTATATATATATATATATATATATATATATATATATATATATATATATATATATATATATATATATATATATATACAGTGAACTCTCGCTACTGCGATATCCGATACAACAATAACTCCCTCTATTACGATAATGTTCCGTGGTCCCCCAAACTTGCATATGGATTAATGTTATCTTCCTCTCAATATAACGATATTCTCTGAAGCAGTAAACCTCTGTAAAACGATTTTTTTTCAAATTTCAACATTATTTTCCATTTTTTTTTACTGGTTTTCAAATAATGTAAAATGCCTTTCTGTCATCTTTTACCATTTTTTTCATCTTTTCTGATAAAAGGGTCACTGCTGGTTATGATCTTTCACCCCACTGTTATTTCTTTGCACATCAGAGAATGGCTTTTGTATTCAAATTTCATTCCCCCACTGTTGAGGTACTTAGACCACCCTAAGAGCTTAATGTTTTAGAATTGCCTCCTTCAGTTCTTAAGAAATCACCATTGTAACATCTTGAGTCATAAATGACCACACACATCACAGTAACACCTGCGACCCTGAGAAGGTACTGTTTCTGTAGAAGGTGGGTGGAGCACGTTTTTTGAAATTGAGGAGGAGAAAAAAATGTATACTGACCATTGGTCATCGTTCATCACTGTCACTTAATCCCTGATTTAAACTACACCTGGTGTTTTCATGAGCTAGCGCAAATTCTACGATCAGAACTTTTCGCATTTAGTGCTGCTAACATTTTTAGCTTGGTGAGTCTTCAGTGTATTGGATATTTTTTACTAGTGTAATGGCAGGGAGAAAGCAACTTTCATTTCAAGATAAACTTAACGTTATTAAAGATATTGATGATGGAATGAAACAGATTGATGCAGCTAGAAAATACGGATTATCTCAATCTACAGTTGCAACGTTTCTAAAGAAAAGAAAACAGATCGAAGATACTGTAAGTTCAAATTTAATTAATCCAAAGCGTAAACGACTAAAAGTCGCAACTAATGAAAACATTGATGCTGCCGTCTTAAAATGGTTTCAAGAGATGAGAGCAACAAATATCCCGATAAATGGTCCCTTGTTATGCACACAAGCACGTAAATTCGCAGTAATGCTAGGGAACGAAACTTTTAAAGCTAGCAATGGTTGGCTAATGCGTTTTCGGGATCGACATGGAATAACTTTCCAGGAAGTTCACGGAGAGAAAAAATCTGCTCCGATTAACGAAGCAAATGAATGGAAGCAAGAGAAGATGACAGATATTCTTCAAAAGTATAAACCAGAGAACGTTTATAACGCAGATGAAGCTGGGCTGTTTTTTCAACTCCTTCCCGATCGAACATTGGCATTTAAGGGTGAAAAACGTTACGGCGGAAAAAAATCAAAGCAGAGATTGACTGTTCTTCTGTGTGCCAATAGCACAGGGACACACAAGATTCAACCTCTTGTTATCGGCAAATCATTGAAGCCGAGGTGTTTCAAGAATGTGAAAAGTCTTCCAGTGGAATATAAAGCCAATAAAAAAGCTTGGATGACTTCTAAGTTTTTTTCTGAATGGTTGTTGATGTTAGATAAAGAAATGAAAAAGAGGAAGAGAAAAATTGCTTTATTAATTGATAACTGCACCGCTCACACCTCGATTCCAAAACTACACAACGTCGAAATTGTTTATTTCCCGGCCAACTGCACTTCGATTTTGCAGCCACTCGACATGGGCATGATCAAGTGTTTCAAAGGATACTACAGGAAGCGTTTGGTTGAATCGATACTTGTCAACATCGAAAATAAAGTAGAAGATCCTTTTAAAACTGTGAATGTCAAGGAAGCATGTGATATTATTGCTGGTAGTTGGTGGGAGGTAACAGAAAAAACTATTCAAAATTGTTGGAAAAAGGCCGGTTTGTGTGTCTTGGAAGATGAAATTGTTTCTAATAGTGAAGAAAATTCCACAGACAGTGATCCTTCAGATAATCAAGAATTAGTTTTGAATCTTCAAAAATCTTTATCCCAACTTGAGGAAAAAATGGGTAAAACATATGGTGTTAACGTGGAGGACTATTTAACTGCGGATGACGATCTCACAATTTTCGCAGGAGTTAGTGATGAAGAGATTCTCTCTGAAATTACGGATGAAATGGAAAATAATGATGAGGAAGAAGATGGTGATGATGATCCATGTGTATCACAGTCCGTATTGTCACCCCATGAAGCTCTTCAATCCGTAAAATCTCTAAAGACATTTTTCTCAAGTCTTCCATTTACAAATGAAAATCATTTTCGGGCATTGGACTCTATGCATACTTTGTTGGTTGACTTAACAGTCAGAAAAATGAATAAACAAACAAAAATATCTGATTTTTTTCAATAAAAATGTTTTTTTAAGGTAAGTTTACAATCTTATGTTCTGTATTTATATCCATTGTTTTTAATGCTTAACCGTAATAAACACTATGCAAATTAATTTTTTCGATAATATATAAATATATTTATAGTTAATGAATATTGTATAACATTAAATTTCAAAAAATCTCATTGCGTCCCAGAATTATGTGGGCCCTCGATATAACAATATATCCCTCTACAACAATATTCTTATTTGGTCCGCAAAATATTGTTGTAGCGAGGTTTTACTGTATATATATATATATATATATATATATATATATATATATATATATATATATATATATATATATATATATATATATATATATATATATATATATATACAGCAAATAAATAAATACAAAAAAACCAGAAAATAATTAAGAAATAATTCTTATAATAATAATAATAATAATTTTTTAAAAAAACTTTATCCTCTTTCTTTTTTTTTTAATTAATTAATTCTTTTTCTTTCCCCAGTTGTTTGTTATTATTATTATCCCCCCCCCCCTTTTTTTTTTCATTTGTCTGTAATTTACCTTTGTTTTATCTTCTTTTTGAACATATATATATATATAATTGTTTACAATGCAAAATTCTTTTGAAACATGTTTCATAGCATCAAATTATTTAAAATACCCATATCTAAAAAAATATTTATTAAAAATTTTAAAAAAGGACTTTTTTAGACAAAAACATGTCAGATTCACAGCATAAGCATCACTACCGTAAATGAAGAATTTTTCTTTCTTTTTTTTTTTTTTTTTGCCTTACCAAAATTCGTTTTATATTAAAAGGTGTATGTCAATTTTTTTTGAAAATGCCCATTTATGTCAGAAAATATTTATTGAAATTTTTTAATAAGAACAATTTTAGTACAGGATCTGAAGTTCATAGCATATGGGTCTTTTTCAAAAAAAAATTTTAATTTGATGTCCGTCCCATAACTTTAAGTAATTTTAATCACTGAAAATTAAATTCCAAATAACATTTTTAGCATTCAAATTAATTTGCTAAATGTTTTTAATGTAGTACGTCAAAATTAGTATTTTGAAAATATAATGCCTGTGCATTACCTTTTTAATACATAAGATACAGCTAAATTACTATGTCCCAGCCTTCCTTGCTTCTTATTTAACTGCAATTAAACCAACTGTTAATTGAAAATACTTTTATTGTATCTAGTCATGGAAATGATGTTGTATGTAATATACAGCACAGTTTGTCTAATATGCACTTTTAAAATTACTTTTGAGTAAAAACCAAACATTTTAATATTGTCCCACGATTTTTTTCCAATCTGTTACCATAATTATTGAATTAAATTATTTCTGTTGAATTGCCAAAAATGGGTCATATGACTTCTTGGATGGTCTATTTTTAGATAAGGTAGCCATTTTAAAAAACTTCATTATATTTGCTATATTCTAAGAAAATAAAGCTTTGACAAAGTAAAAATGTTTTATTTACTTTTCCCTCTGTTACTAGCATATTTGTTTTAAAATTATTGTTTTAATATTCCAATCATTTTTTAAAAATAAGATCGAATTTCGTTTTTCAGTTTCATACAAATATTTTCTCTTTTCAATTGAACCTGTCCAAGTAAATTGACTTGCAGTTAATTTTTCGCCTCTGTTACCATAATCGTGGTAACTTTATTTACTGACTTTTAATTTAGTATTTCATCAAATATTAACTTCATTAAAAGTAATAGAGGTAGATATTAATATTTGTATGACTGAAATTCAGTAATTTCCAAGACAAGTACACTTAAAATTCAACTCTACTGGCAGCTTTCCGCTCTGCTACCTACAATTTATTATGCTTTATTTCCCTATATAATTTTAAAAAAAGCAATTTTTGTGATTGACAGAATAAATTTTACTAGAGTGTAAATTGTTTACTATTTCAGTTAACTTAATTTTTTATGTATACCCAATTCAACCTTAGTAGCAGAAAGGAACAAAATGCAGATTCCAAGTTGATGTTTAATCTTTTTTTTTTTCTTATTTTATGTTTCAAATTAGAAAATGCACTGCTGTTTTAGGTTTTACGAAAGAGAAACATTCCAATTTATTTAAGTATCCAAATATGACAGGAAATATTTATTGAATATGTTTAAGAACTTGTTTAGTCCAAAACATACTAAGTCAATATCATACATTTCACTAACAGAAAGGAGGACATTTTGCGAATTATTTTATACCTTTTGGCAGAACGAAATCAATTTGAAACTTCCTGCATATTAAAAAGTGAATGGCAATTTGCTTTAAAATAATCATGCAAGTCAAGAAATAATTAGAGAAAAAACTTTCTTCGTTCAAAACATGTGATTTTCGAGGATAAGTATCACTACCATAACTGAGGAAATTTTGTGATTTTTTTTTATTGTGTAAAATCTAAGATATTTGCTTTACATTTTGAAAATTCCTATTTAAAAATCTAGTTATTTAAAAAAAAACTCTATGTTTCTATTCTTTTTAATAAATGCAAATAAATAGGTAAATAAAAAACAACAATTTACTCTTCATTTTATTAAAAACACATCAACAAATATACAATACATGAAACCTAAGTACAAATAATATAATTTTAGGACATTAAAATCTACTACTTAGATATAAGTAAATAAATTAATTGTTACATGAATGTGAATGAGCATAAATTACATGAAATACGGAAAATACACAACAAATGAAGCTTATAAAATTGTGTGTCAATAAAACACATTTAAAAGTGGTCCACAAAAATCATCTCTGGGGACCCCAATCTGAAAGAGCAGAGAGATTGATTGAGCTAACACTAAACATCTTTCAATGTCTACAAAAATATCTGACAGTTCATTTAGTCCTATATATCTTTTAACAGACAAAGGTAACATCGACGTGTCATTCAAATGGAATGATAGGGTTCATAACATCAGCTAATATGATTTGGAATTCATCATTATTAACTAGGTTTATTAACATTATTTTTATTATAGTTCATAACATTAGCTGATAGGACTAGAAATTCATTATTATTAACTAGGTTTATTAATATCATTTTTATTGTAATTCATGACATCAGCTGATATGATTTGATATTCGTTATTATTAACTAGGTTAATAAATTTTTTTTTTACCTTAGTCCATAACCGTAGCTGATATCCAACATTATAAAATAGTTCATTAATAATTGTTCATTGTAGTTCTTAACAGCAACTGATATGATTTGAAATTCATTATTATTAACTAGGCTTATTAATATTCCTTTTATTCGAGTCCATAACAGTAACTATGATCTGAAATTCATCATTATAAACTAGGTTTATTGATATTATTTTTATTATAGTTCATAACAGTAGTTATGATTTGGAATTCATCATTATTAACTAGGTTTATTAATATTCTGTTTATTTATAGCTCATAACAGTAGCTGATATGATTTGAAATTCACAAACAACTAGGTTTGGAAATATTTTTTCTTTACTATAATTTATAACCGCAGCTGATATCACTTGAAATTCAACATTATAAAATACTCTATTAATAATACTTCATTATAGTTCTTAACAGTAGCTGATATGATTTAAAATTCATCATTATTAAATAGGTTTGTTAATATTCCTTTATTATAGTTCATAACAGTAGCTGCTATGATTTGAAATTCATCATTATTAAATAGGTTTATTAATTTTTTTTTAACTTTAGTTCATAACCGCAGCTGATATGATTTGTAATTCAACATTATTAAATATTTTATTAATAATTTTTTATTATAGTTCATAACTGATATGATTTGAAATTCATCATCATTATATAGGTTTGTTATGATTCTTCTGTTATGATAGTTCATAACAATAGCAGCAGATATTATATGGAAATCAGCATTATTAACTATGTATTATGATTTCTTAACATTAGCCTACATACTTCGGAATTCAACATTGATTTTTTTTACTAATGGCACAATTTTAAATTCTTTCAATTTGATGTTTGAATTAATGGGAAATATTTCAAGATATTTAATAACAATTTTGCAGCAAGAGATTGTCAAATGTCCATAGGAAATATGCTTGCAAAATATTTGTTTTTTGTTATGTATTGGAGTATTTTAATAGGAAAATATTTGGACAGTTAAAGTATTTGGAATTAACAACACAATTCATTTATCTATTTTAACTAAAAAGTAATGGAAAAGAAAGAAGATATTTCAAAGAAAATAAATTTACATTTATTTTATTTTGCACATGAAACTTTTTATTATATTGAAAAGTATAATAATGATATTTTTTATATCTCAAGTTTTAAGCTCATCTAAAATATTCTATACATGAATGTTACATGCATACATTGCTCTTATATGAACTAGTTCCTAATAATAGGTAAATGTGTAAAGTTAGTAATAATAGGTAAAGTTAAATGTGATTTATGAACAATTCGAAAAACCATTAAATAATAGAAACTATCTTAAATATACAGGATGTTCCATAAACCCTAACCTTAAAATATATTTTTAGAATTGTGTAAAAACGAAGTAAAAAAAGAGAAAACTTAGGGATCACAAAATAATAAGATGGAGAAAAACACTGTTGAAAGCTATTATAGCTATTTTCAGCAATAAATACCTTTCTGCTAATTGTATTCTTTTCTGGTGTAGCAATTTTAATGGCCAACAGTGTATTAATTAATAACACCTAAATCTTATATAATAAATATTCCATTATATGATGATGAAAATGCTTAGTACGTTTAATTTCTTAAAAAATTTCAGGATTTATAACTACTTTTATCATTTTACATATTTATTTCTTAATCTTAATTTGATATGAATCACAAAACTTAGCCTGAAACTTAAAATAGAATTTATTTTTTTTCAAAAATGTTAGAATTTATATCTATTTCTGTTATTTCATGAATTTATATCATAGTTTGTATTTGATATAAATCCTGAAATCTCAGCCTACACTTACAGTATATTTCTTTCTCCTAAAATGTAAACATTTTTATCTATTTTTGATATTTCATGTATTTATATTATAATATCAATTTGATATGTATCCTAAAATTTAAGCCTAACATTGACAATGTATTTCTTTCTACTGAAATGTAAGGATTTATATCGACTTTTAATATTTCATGTATTTCTATGATAAATGGATTTGATATGCTATGTGAAGTTTAAGCCAAAAGCTTAAACAATGATATGATTTTTATATGTTACGAAACCTAACATACATGTTCAATTAGATATGCCAGCATCATGATGGTAAAGTACATTACATATATTTATAAAAATAGAAATATATTGATCATAACAGTATCAATTTAGAGTCCATTTTTTTATAATTGAAGTTATATGCTTTCATGTTGATATATCATGTTAAAATTCTTATCATAATTAGAATGTCAATTTACTAGACATCATGGCACAGAATTAAAATCTTAAGACATGAAAGGTTCTACGTCATTTACATAATCATCTATTTTATCACATTAACTCTTCTTGTTCCCAATCTTAAAGTATCTCACTTAAAATACAGGCACGATTTTTCATTCTTACTCACAAAAAGTAAATAAAACAAATAACTTCCTTTGTAACTAATATGTGACATATTCAAAGCATTGATAAATATGAATGGTTAAGCGAACGTAAACAATAACAAGCTTTCTAAAATAAAATAAAAATTCAGAAAACTTCTGATGTGTTTTTGGAATTGGGACTGATGTTGTGTTTAAAAAGCAAAGTGAGAAAAGACTTAATATTATTGAGAATAAGATTTAAATTTTCACCCAAGATTAAGATTCAGAAAATTCTTCTAGGTTTTATATATTGATTTATATTGCAAAGTATAAACTGAAACTAAAAACACGGAAAACATACAATAAATTAAATTAATGAGTTCATATTTTTAGAGTGTTACAGGCCCAATTATTTGTTTAAACATTGAATTATCCCAAATGCAATTTTTTTTTACTAAATATCATTCTAAACATTAAAAAAGTCTGAAAAGAATATAATATAAATGAATAACTGCAGGAGAAATAAATTCAATCTTTTAAGATTTGAATGAAAGCATAAACTCTAGTTTTTGGCATGAAAATAAATTTTAGTAAACAAATATTTAGCTTTAAATGATTAACCATTCATATTAAAAAGCTTTAGAGCATAAAAAATAATAAAAAATTCACAAATTAAAATAATTATAAATGATTTCTTGTAAAAGGAAATGACAACAATGTGAAGCTTAAAAACTGCGCAACTAATCTTAAAATATATGCATAAATCAAAATAAATAACATTTGAGTTCAACTCTTTAAAATTTATTAAAAAAATATTTGAAATTATTTAGTGATATTTCCTTGCTAATCAAACCCAGAGCTTGATTATGAAAGGTATAAGTACTGGAATGAAATACAAAAGACCCTCAGAAATCAGCACAGATTAGGATGAGAGGCTTCATGGATTTTACAATTATGAGGATTTTAGGCCATTCGTTTGTTTACAATTTTTTGATGCATTTTTTTTTTTTCTAAATTTATATTGAAATGCACAGAAAATGTATGAAATATGGTTAATACATTTAAAGACAGAATTATATATAATTTAAAATTGCTTATTAGGTTATTTGAGTTATTAGCAAATTTATTATTTTTATGTCACTTTTAAAATGTAAATATTATTGCAGTTTGTTTCAAAAGACAGTTATATCCAATTTCTTTTTCTTGTTTCTCTTTTTTGTGAACTTTCACGAAACAAAACTTTTGAATTCATGGAAGTATTTACTTAATAATCCTAATTAATTTTCTCATAACTCAAGCTCTGGTTTTTAAAAAGAAAGAAAAACGAGCAATATGTCAATAAAAAAAATTCTAATAATAACAACAAAATAACATAATGAATCATATTTATAATTGTGCCAATGTATATTGTTGTCACTAAGCAATAAAATAATAATGCCTTTCAAACCTTTTCACTGGTACTTATCAGTAAATCTATTTAACATTAATATGTGAATAGATTTCTTATTAATCCTCATGCTTTTTGAAAAAATATCAAGCAACTTCACACATACAATCTTATCTACATATATAAGATATCAACAATGTTACAATCTAGCCTAAACATTAAAATCTAAACAGCAAAGTTTTCATTATTTTTTTTTTCAATATTAAAAGCTGCAATATGCTCATAAAAATACATACAATAAAGTAAATAAAAAGCACTATCAATGATTGCATTCTAATAAAATTTAAACAAAAAGAAAAGAAAATTTATGAATGATTGAGTAGTAGTTGGAAATCAACAGTAGCAAAATGTTCTATAAAATGCATATTTTGTAAAAGCAGTATCACTATTAAATATATTTAAAATATTTTTAATTATAAAGATTTATCAAAACTTTACATAATTATTTGTATTATAGTAAATTGTGCATTTATTAGTATGACATTTGGCATTTATAGCAAGGATGCAGCATTTAAATGGCAATGAGTGAAATAGTTTCATTTAAAGTTTCAGACATAACATTTTAGGTACTAAACATCTCAAAATAATTTGACATAAATGAAGTGTCTATTATTCCTCTTGCACATTTCACAATTTTAGAAAAGAATCAGAATACATAGCCAAATTAAATAAGAAAGAAATGGACGAAAAAATGAATACATAACTTTTCAAAAGAACTTATTTTAACCAATTTTATTGAAATTTGAAATAAAATTAAATAGAATAAATTCACTGATGAAATTAGAAGAGGCAGAAAATAATTTTCTGTCTAATAAGGATAAAAAAAAATTGGGAAATGCTTTAAAGCAAGGAATTTACAAAAAGTAAGGATATTTAGAGATTTTAATTAAATTAGATGAGACAGTAAAAAATATGATTCTAATGAAATAACATGACACAGGAAAGAATTTATGGATTTAAATTAAATTAGATTGGCAGGAAAAAAATCTATAGATTTTAATTAAATTAGATGAGACAAGAAAAAATATATAGATTTTAATGAAATTAGATGAGATTAAAACATATGTATAGATTTCAATAAAATTAGATAAAACAGAAAAAAAATTATAGACGTGAATTAAATTAATAAAACAGAAAAAAAATCTAGAGATTTTTATGAAATAAGATGAAACAGAAACAATCTATAGAATTTAATAAAATTTGATAAGACAGGAAATCAAGAGATTTAAATGAAATTAGTTAGAAAAATTTTTTGTCAAATTAGGCAGAATTTATATTAATTAGACCGAATTTATATTAATCAGGCAGCTTAAATTAATTTTCCTGTCTTACCTTAATGAAAAAGGGTTAGCTATTGCTTTAAAGTAAGATATTTACAGAGATTAAGCATGATTAGAGAATTTAATGAAATTATATGAAACAAAAAATAATCTAAAGATTTTAATAGAATTAGATGAGACAGAAAATAATCTTCTGGATAAAGATGATGAAAAAGATTTTTATGAAAGTAATCTTGAAGTTTTAATATAAATAGACGCAACAAAAAATAACCTTCTATTGAACCTAGATGAAAATGGTTTGGCTTATGCTTTAAAGCAAATTTACTGAAATTAAAATGTATTTAAATATTTTAATGAAATCAGATGAGAAAAAATTTTTTATGTCAATATGAAAATTACTTAAAAGAAAAGATTCAATCAAAAATTTTATAATTGAATAAGTTCAAAAAATTTATTTAATATTTTTTACAGAATAGGTTAGTTAAATTAATTTACTTTTAAATATTTGATAATTATTGCAATAGTCATACATAAGTTGAAACCAAGTGAAGACCATATTTCATTTTAAAGCACAGATAAATCTTGTTAATGCAATAACTACAAAAATTGGAAAAGTAATACAGTTGCCATTGTAATTTTGCAAAGTAATCACATATCAGAAAGACAAAAATAAATATGGATTATGTTTACGAAAACAAAATGTACATTTCATATTTAAATCTATATTTTTATATCATTTAAATATTATGTATAATATAATCAACTCAAGCAAATTCACACAGATTTGGAAATAATTATTGCATAAAAATAACTTAATTATGAACAGATTCATTAAATCATAATCAATAAAGACAACCTTCCATACATCAAATTCTGACAAATCAAACTTCCTGAAAAAGTGAAAGGATTATGAGTAGTTTTAGCTTAGCCAAATTTCAAAGAAAAAAATCTAAAAAAATACAAAAATTTAATTAATAAAGGTTCTTTTTCTTCCTTTGCATGATATTTCTCTTTAATTTAAATAGTTGTAAAAGTATTATGACTTACTTTTTTAGTTTATAAATCAAATAAGTCAATTAAACTAAATAAAATATTAACCAATATGATGAAGTCTCGTCAAGAAGTTAACACATTGTACTACAATAACAAGAGATCGGGAAAAAAAGTAAAAAAATAATAGGTAAAAAAATATTAAGCCAACAAAAAGAATTAAAAATTGTAGCCAGTATTTATATTTATCTTTAAACCTGGCATGAAAGCCATTCTTTAAATGGATTAAGAGTTAATCACATGGAATGCATCATACTCAGACTTTTGCCTCTGGTCATTTTACCCTCTCCCCATTTCTCCCTAAATAAATATGATAATAAATAATGTTAAGTATTGACTAATAATACTAATTATTAATTGGAGATAATAATTACTAACAGTTATCAAATTACCAATTAATTTAAATAATCTACAAATTATTTACTTGAAATCAACAAAAAAAAAATTCAAACATTTTAAAATAGTTTTATTCTAGCTATATTTTTACATATAACCTTAATATATATTTATTCAGTTTCCTTCCTTAAAAAATTTTTAAAAAAAATTTTGATGTATTTTTCTATTATTTTTTAATGAGTTATAGGTTTAATACCTGTAGCGTCATCTGTAGGAAATTTTTTTAATGAAAAACAGGAATAAAGGGAGGAAAAATTCATATCCTGTCACATAAATCTTTCTCGCTATAAATTTATGAAAACTATCAGTCTAATTTAGGATACATAGATACGATAATGTATATCCAATTAAAAAAGATAACCTTTTAGAGAATAAAATTGAGATTGGCGAAGAGGAAGATCATCCACTGGATGGATAGTAAAGCAGATAGAGTGAATCAGTGTAGAGCTGTAGCATTGAATAGGGTCAGCTTAGATTTCTTTTGGCTTAAAACAAGATGCATTGCCCACAAAAAAATCCATAGCATCTTTTTATGATTATAAAAATTTAAAAAGTCTTTATATTCCTTACTACTAATTATCTAACATTAAAACAAATAGTCACTGAATATAATTTGGGGAAAAAAATATTTATATTTTAAATTTATTTTTATATTTTTATAAAAAAAAATATGCTATTAAAAATTATCACATTACATAACATAATATGTGAATTTCAATGGATGGAAGGTTAACTTAATGAGAAAAAAAGATATTATTTACAGGTTGCTTAGCAAAAAATATACATCAGAGTTCCTTTGAGGAGAACATATATTTGTGTAGATTTCTAAAATTTACAAACTTGTCTGTAAATCAGTCTTCCAGTTTAAGTGATTTTTAAAAATTCTTACAAAAGAAATCAATAGTCCTCTAAATCTTAACCTTAACTACCTCACTTTTAAAAGATGAAGAGGAGAATTGAATGTTCCTCTTTTTCTAACCAAATTTGCTGCCACTGAAATAGAACAGATAGAAAAGTGGTTTAGTTAAAATAATATTAATTATTTGCATAAAAATTTTATGCAATTACATTTTAATATCAATGATTCCTTGGTACTCACAATTCACTAATTATTAGTACCAAATCAAGAAATAAAAGACATATTTGGATTTTTATCAGAAAAAAAAATAATATAAAAGCAAAGCATAAGGAAAAGAAAGATTTTAAAGCTGATATAAATGGTTGAACTTTAATTAGAATGATAGCATAGTTGAACTTTCATACGAAGAAAAATATCATAAAACTATAATTAAAAAACTGTTATAATTCACTAAATGAGTATTTATAAGTTGCAATACCAAATTAAATAACAAAAAGCGCATTTAGTTTCATGTCAGGAAACAAAATACTACAAAACTATAATAAATCAAAGACATATTTGAATTCTTTCCTGAAAAAAAAAGAATTATAAAACTATTTTAAATAAAAACATAAATTTGGTTTTTAATAAAATAAAAAAACTCAATTTAGTAATTAAATAACGTATAAGTTATTATTTATTTATAAGAACTATATTCAGATAACATGCAAACGTTGTATGTGTGGTTTCTATTGTATTTGAGGATTGACACAATAAGAATAACTGGTTAATCATTCCTACAAACTTTTCGAAAACTTTTTTCCATTGTATATATTGAGGTTCTAAAAAGCAATATTTTTTCAACGATGATGTTTAGTGTTTTTAGATTCAATCTAGATATAAAAGAGATGTTTATGCAAACTTAATCCCACTTTGCATGTACATTATCATAATTTACATGCAATGTATTACAAACAATTTAACATTATTTCAAGCTTGTGTGGTTTATTTGCTAATCATTTATAAGCTTTAAACCTTATTGGGGTAATGTGATAAAGGTTGCTGCTACATTAAAACCAACCTTATCATGCTATATGATCTGTAATATCTTTCAAAATAAGCAAACATGTGTAATATAAACTACTACATTAAATGGAGTTAAAGAAAAAAAATTCTACTAATAATTTTACTTGGAGAAATTAGCAAAAAATACTTAGAAATGATTTCATAATAAAAAAAACTGATTTATCACAGTAAATTTGCATTAAAAAAAAGTTACTATTTTAAAACAATTTTTATTTACTTATATAGAAAATGTTACTAGGATCAATGGTTGGACTAAAACAAGATGTTTGACAGTCATTAAAAGTGATTTGTGATTGAGTAAAAACCATCATTAAATATTAAACAATGAAGTACCAACACTTTATATACAAATCTAACAAAGATTAGTAATAATGATATTAATTTAAAAATTTGATATTATTTTAACAATGAAGTAACAACACTTTATAAAGTAATCTAACAAATATTAGTAATAATGATAATAAGTTAAGAAACATTAATTGAGAAACAATTCAAAAAAGATTAGTTGAAAAGGGAAATCAAAAATGATTAAAAATAATAATACTTAGAATAATACAATTTTAAAATAATAAACAGTAATAATGTAAAACAGTTCCAACATTTAAAATGGAAAACATAAAAAAGCTTAACTAGACCACAGAGTTTTGCAAATGAAAAATTTAAAAAAAACTATTCAATTTATAAAATAATAATAAAACAAAAGCAAAACATAAAAGCTGAAATATAAAAAACAAAACTTAGAAAGACATCAAAAGAATTTTCAAAAATATGATGATTCAAATGAAATATTCTAGTAAATTTTCATAAATATCAGAGCAATGCAAGATCATTAACTTTTTCCCTTATTTTAGAACACTAAAATTATAAACAGCAAATAGCATCTTATAAAAAATGTTTAGCACCACATTTTGTAAAAAAAAAAAAAGGAATTTGTGATTTCAACATTAGCAATTTGCTCTATATAAAAATAAATTTGAAAGAAAACAAATTTTTTTAGTAAAAAAAGTTAATAAATTATGCAATTAAACTGAACACTAAAAATATTTGAAAAGCAAAATTGGTTAGCATAAGTATACAGCTAAATAATAATTTTATTATATTTTTTTAGGAATTATCATATTCAGAGTGTAATCATAAATATGACCTTTTTTAACCTTGAAAACAAGAATTTGCTTACAGTTTTAATAAATATATTCCTTAAGAAGAATTTATAATTTACACATCAACGTAAGGTTAAAATAGTTTTTAAGTATTTCAGTAAAAAAAAAATTATAAATGATGAAATTAAACCAAACAATTATATCTGAAAGAATAAAACTTTCTTTACATAATTATGGAGCTAAATAACCATTCTATTATAATTTTACAATTAGAAATTATAATGTTCACTGTGTTATTATAAATCATTATTTACCCTCTTAGAATTTGATCCAGCACTTCTAAACATTTATCTTAACAGTTTTTCCAGATAACAAATTTGTTGCTTTTTTATTAAAAAGGAATATAATGAAATATTAAAGGAATATATTTTCATAAACTTAGAAAAATTTGTCATCTTCTTACTAATGTCACTTTGCTATAGTTAATAAAGAATAAATGCAAGTTACTGATATATATATATATATATATATATATATATATATAGATAGATAGATAGATAGATAGATAGATATGCTTACATATCATTTCCTTAAGAGGATTTAATTATTATTGTTGAAAATTGAAGATTCAATCATTTCATTTCTTATATTTCAATTTTTATTTGATTTTTGATGATTTTATGTTTATTATCACAAAGATTCTATTGTTGAAATTTACGTTGGGTTCAGTGAATTTATAAGATTATACACAGAGTTTTGTAGATATGCAGAGTGACAAAAAATGCTTCTCCCTGCTCAAAAAATTGTAACTGATTTTCTTCTGCATTTTTTCAGCATTCATTGATCAATCCTGCATATGAAAATAATAATTTTTGACACTTTAATAAAGTGTGAAGAGCAGGGCTAAGTAAATGACTCTTTTTGGTATCAACTTTTTTCTTTTTTTAAAAAAAATAAAAAGGAAAACTATTTTTTAGTTTTTATAAATAAAGATCAAAAATAAATTTTTTTTTATCTCTAATTTTATTTGTTCTTACTATTTTCTCCTAGCAATTTTTTCTCCATTTGTTATTTTTAAAAAAAAAAAATCTGAAATGGAAAAAAATCTGCTGTGCCCGCAGCGATACTAAAAGGTTTCTTCAACCATGGTCACGGATATGCTTCTAAAAGGATTTTTTAAATTTAAAAAGATAAAGTTGGATGGTCAAAAACCACGAAGACAAGTTTATCTTTTAAATGAAGACATTTTACTGAAAATAAAAATCATACGAATGTTCGGCAATGATGCAAACAAATGCAAATCATGCACCTTTCCACAACTTTGCACAATAATGCCCTAATAACAATCAACAAAAAAGTCGCTTATAAAGTCAATTCTACAATATTTTTTTTTCTCACATTATTTAACTTATAAAGACATCTAATATAAGGACAATCAAACAAAAAGGTTCAAATCACAAATGTTGTAACACGAGGAATAAGGGAATAGATACAAAACTTAGTTCAAGAACTCACTAGTATTATCTTGAGGTGTTAATGGTCGATCAATAACACTCTGTAAGACTTTCATCCACTCAGTTCTATCCTCTTCTCTTTGAACGCCAAACAAAAATGTCCTTTCACGAGTCTTTAATGTAAAACCAAATCCTTGTTCCTTCATGCCAGGAGGCACACCCTGCTTCACTGAAAATCCATCTCCATGATAACCAAGGAACACTTCTCCTTTTGGATAAGGATCCTATAAATAAAGAGGATTATAGATAGGATACAGAGGATTAAATAAATAAACTTTCACCACCTTAAAATAAAAATACAAAACCAAGCCGTTTAAAAACCACTCATCCATAGCGACTTTAATAAAATTTTGAATTTGATAATCTTACACAAAATTCATATATCACGTTATTTGAGTACTATATAATGAGTTTGTATTATGGTGTAAATTTTTCTTATATCATTATTAGCTCTTAATTTCCCAGTGGTATGATTCTTATTAAAATTTTGAAATTGATAATCCTACCCAAAATTCATATTTCATTATCATTTCTAGTCAAAGTCTTTATGACATGAGACAAATGTTACACTTACTTAGTCCTTAAATTTTCTTAAGTATGACTCTCATTATGAAACAATATTTTATAAAGACTCCATATTTTTCTGATAATAGATGTCCATTACTGGATGCAGAGGAGAGGGGATAGTTGTATCAGAAAATTCAAGCACAAGATTCAAAAGAAATTCTAAAATACCATGCATCCAAAGGAAGAATTAATAATAACTCACAAACTTTTAAATAAATAAGTTAGTTTATGTAACTTTTATGTCTATAAGCATGCAAAACATCATGCAGACAAGAAAGAGGTATTTTTAATTATAGGAATATGGCACAGAATTGGATATATTTTACACTGTATAATCACTATTATTGGGAATTCCAATAGCATCATTCTTTCGAGCACATGCATAGTGATACATTTAAAGTTAATTTTCCCCACGTCCTATTTATGAAGTTAGAGCTGGTGTAGATATCAGACCATAAGAATTTGTGTGTGCGCATTGTAAACGTTTTGTACGATTGTATATCTGTGTCTTAGTGCTTTGAAATAAATTTAAAATAAAATAAATGACAAACTTCCATCATAAAAGATAGAAAAGAAAATACTCTCAACAAAAATTTATATTTGAAAAAAAGAATCCTTTATTTTAAGGATAAGAGTTCCGATTTCTCTTACAATTTGATATATTTTTGGAGGTCTATACCAAAAAACTAAATAAAGAGCAAAACTAATATAACTAGTAATAAAATATTTTAGGAAAAAAAAACTTTGCAGAGATATTTAATAACTTACATAAATTTTATTAAAAAAACATGAATTTTATCAAGTGGTTCAGATTTTATAATGGCTAGGAAAAAAAAACTTTGCAGTGATATTTAATAACTTACATAAATTTTATTAAAAAAACATGAATTTTATCAAGTGGTTCAGATTTTATAATGGCTACATATAAAATTATTACATTAAAAAATTTCAGAAATCTTAGCAACTACATTCAGAATTTTGAGAAAATGCAGACAAGATTAAATTTAGTAAAGGTAAAACTTGTGTAAACAGAACATTTTTACTACCAACTCAAAATTTTTTTACCCTCAAAACTAAAAAATTTGCAATTTAAACCATAAAAAACCTAAACCTTTAACATAGAAACTTTTTTTGAATTTTGTTTAAAATGCTTTGTCTCATGGCAAAAATGTACGAAATTTCCACTTATCTCTCAATGAAAACATGGGTATATTTGTCATTTTTATTGAAGCAGAGTAACCAGATTGAAATTCAGAAAAAGATGGTTCAAAAACAATAGAAACAAAATTTATCGCTTCATTGAATAGCTTAATGAAATATAAAGTAAAAGACTTAAGTAAAACACTTTCTGTTCACATTCAAGCCACCACCGGTTATGGAACCCAGTAATAATACATTCGTATAATTTAACTTGGTGTCTTAATCACTGCACTATCATGTTTTTGAAGTTATTTTTAAATATTTTAGGTATGGAATAAATAACTAGCATTTAATGTACAAATTTTTAAAATGTGAATTTTTAAAATTTATAAAATTTTCCATTTTATCTCCCTACCAAAGGATCTTCTAAGTACATAAGTTTTCGATCATCCAGTGTAAACCACCTCCACTTGTAAGCATCACTTGCTCTAGGTCCAGTCTTAAACATCCACCCTTCTTTTAAAAAGTCTCTTGTTAAATATTGGGACAGTTCTATCTCACTAGTACCAGGATATGCAATAAGCAATTTATTTAGCTTCACGGAACGAATAGCCATGAACCAGTCAACAATAGCCTGAAAATTTAATACAACTCAAATAACTCAGGTAATCAAACAGTAAAAAGTACTAAAACTTGGGAAAATAATGATATAAAAACAATTATATATATATAAAGATTAAATTTGATTTTAAATTGACATTAAAAAGAAACAGAAGATTATTTCAAAAATATAAAGAAGGGAAAGTACAACAGAGTTTATTCATTTTATATACAATACAGTTCTTCGAAACATAGTTCCTTTATAACAGGATAGCCAGTTCTGTATTACAACACTTTCGGTTTGAAACCTTTAATATTAAATAAAAATAATCAAAAATGTAATAGAGAGAAAATTACAAAAGAACAATAAATATGTATTACTGGGAAATACTGTTAAATAAGGAATAAATAAATATTTTTTAAGTAAATAACATTAAAACTTTTATTAATTTTACATTGACGAAATATTTTATTCTTTTTTGTTTATTGAAAAAGCATACATCAATTAATTTTTTTTTTCCAAATAAGAAACCATGAAACAGAAAGATGACAACTATCTTTAAGTGAATTATTCTTTTTATTTCTAAAATATATCTTAATTTTAAATTCAAATTGGATTGGAGAGTTCAATCCTGATATTAATTCTTTAAATAATCTAGTATTTGTGGCAAAAATGAGCAGAAATTAAATATATTCATTCATTGAGCAAAATTATGATGAAAACAATTATACAATGCCATTCCGCGATATACTTTTCAGAAACAAATATAATGTGTTTTTTTTTTTTTTTTTTTTTAAACTGGGCAAAATTTTTTAGCTTGATGATTGTTGTAGATAGCAAATTTAATAATAAAATGAATTTTTTTTTAAATATCTATTTTAAAAAAAATTCATGAACTCAGGGGGCATAGAAAGCCCAACAAAACCCCAGTTTTCTCATCAACAAATTCAAATTACAAGTAAATGCATGCTTCCTAACTAACACTTAGGAGCATGGGAAGAGATGATTGGCAAGTTATTGAAAAATAATACGGCCAAAAATAAAGCCAACCCTGCATTATTAAAAATAAATTTTAAATAACCTGACTGAAAACTTAGGGCCAAAAGGATCACTCGGAAATTTTATTAAATCTAATGATGTACGTATATGCTAATGTTTAAAGTGGTTGAGGAAAGAAAGTTTAAAAATAAATTTTGGTCATCACTTGTCGTGACACTGAAAAATAACTAGTTATACACTTGTATTGAAATAAAAAGTTGCATTTATTAAGAATAGAAATATTTGCATTTATTCTTTACAAAATTGAATAAAAATAAATCAACTGGTTTATTTATTTAAAGAGGGATTAGGAAATATTAAAAATAATTAAATTTATGAAATAAAGAAAATTTAAAAATTTGGAAATATATAATGCCTATAATGACATCACATAATTTATAGACACTTTTAAAGAAGTTAAACCATACAATGAACTTACAGATCCAGTAGTACTGTAAACAAATATGTTTCTAGTGGAACCATCTCGAACATATGTAAATTGTGCTCCATTAGGATTACCAATTTTCTTAGGACAAAATGTCATGTTCAGTTTAGAAACCTCAATGATGGCTTTTGGTTCCTTGTGAGCCTAAAAAAGGGAAGAAAGGTAATAACCAATATAGAAAGCTCAAATGTTATAAAATATAACTTTTAAAGTTTTTAATTACATAATATAAAATTATATATTAATGCTGAAATGGTTTAAAATATTTTGATACATGAATACAAACATGCCAACGAGTTATACAAACTATGGAAAATAATTGCTCTTTATTGCTCACTCTAAAGATTTAGTGCTTGTGAATCTACAGCTTATACAGAATGGAAGGATTTGTTTCATAAATAATTAAAAATTCAGATTAATAATTGAGAGAATAGAAAGATTAAATTTTTAAAGAAGATTTTAAAATTAGAGGTAAACAGCAGAGGTATACTTATCTGTTGACCTCAAATTGAGTTCAATGTAAAACTTGGTTAATTTTTCAGAAACTAAACAATTTCTTACTATACTTCACTAGAAAAACATTGGTTAGCAAAAAAAGTTTAGAAATTAACTCAAGACTTGAATTAAATATACATGTTAAATAAGTCTTTTTTTTTCAATACGCACTTAACTATTACTTAACTATTATATCTACGGAAATACCTATGAGGCCAATTTGGACCCTCCAGTAATTTTAAGTTCTATATATGTGTTTCCATAAGGCTAACACATGAATAATTAAATAAGCACTTAAATTGAATCGAATTAGGAAAAGTCAGAAATACTCAACACTTTCAGTAAATTATTTTATAAAAGGCCAAATCGGCCTCCTCTGTCCTTTTCATGTTAACAGATAATTTATCAAAAGAGAATTTAATAAGTTTAAAATGTATATTAATTTGAAATATTTAAATCTGAAATACTTTCCTAAATTTAGAAATAAATTTAAGTTATAACATTTTCAAAACATACTTATTAGAATGAGAACATCTGAGAAGATTAATTTTAAATACCAAAACTATTATGTATTTAATTTGAAGAAACTCTTTAAAACAGAAATATTCATCAGTTCTAGTTTTTGTTGTTCAGTGTTATTTAAAATAACTTATACCAAAATAATATCAAGTTGAAAACATATTTCTTTAAAATACTTTCTTTAAAAATATGGGGGAAAGGATATTAAAGAAAATGCTATGTTAAAAATATTTCATATTAGTTAAATAACATTAATAGAATGGTAAAACTAGTAAAACTAATAGAAATTCCAATTTAGAACTAATAAATATTATCTATAGTTATTTCTCAAAATTCAAATGAAATTTTAAAAAATACAATATTTCTTGCAAGAAAAAAACATTATAAAAGAAAACAGAAATTTTTAATTAAAATCTCATTTTTTTAATAATTCCCAGTAAGATTTATTAGTTCTCAATTATGACAAAATTCTCTCTATTCTAATAACATAGGATAAAATAAAAATTAAATTTAAACAAAGTATAATAAATTTTAAAGATAATTATTAAATCTACAATAAACAAAAAAGTGCAAAACTAATCAATAATCAAGTAAGAATTATGGTTATCTAAATCAATAACACAGTTTTTAATTATATAGGTAAATTAAGTCAAGGTAATCCTGCAGAAGAAATTGAATAGAGAAAATACAGGCAATTTCTTTATTTATTATAAAAAAAGAAGGGGGGGAACTCTTTTTACCTCTTTTATGAAGTACTTAAGAGTACCATCAGCTTCGCTGAGCACAAACTTTCTTTGTTGAAATCTACCATCTTCTTTACCTCGCTTCCAAAGATAACCTTCCATAATACCAGTAGTATAGTGTTGGCGATCAACGTGAATAAATTCTTCTCGTTCATACTTGGCTCTAATGAATTGTTCTTTCAAAACACTATAAAATAGATACTTAATATTAAAAACAATTTAAAGTATAGATATTTAAAGAACTCCTTTTATGGCTATAATTTCTAGCTGTAAGATAAATAAAATCATAAATTAGGGAAATTATCAACCACTTATTTTAAAGCTTTATTTAAGAAATATAACAGAAAATAATTTATCTAATAAATATGTATTTAGGTACAACAATTCTTTTCAATTAATTTTTTTTTTACATATTTAGTTAGTTTTCACATTAAAAATTCTAATTCTAAAAATTTAATTGCATATCTATATTAAACTTTACTTGAAGACTATTTGAAATATCAGTGTTCTCCCTAAACATTTTTAGAAAAGCGATCCACCCAGCCTCCCCATTGATTTCATTAAATGCGCCCTTTTTGTAAAAATAAGCTGCCATCCCTTAAAAACACTGCCTTTTTATTTATATTCCATTTTTAAGAAAAATTCATTTACTGTTAAAATATAAATTATACACAAAAATTATCTGTGTTTATAGGTTTAATTCTGATTACTATATTTATTTTGTTAGGATTATTCTCAAGTACTTAAATTTTATAAGCTTCTCTTTTTTCAAGGGGGTATATTGATAAATTTCTTAAGTGATTTTAAAATTATTTTTTAAATAATTACCTTTTTTTAAAAAATGCGTTTTTAAATGTTCATTTTCTAATAATTTTCAGTATAAATTATAGAAAAAAATCTTTTAAGCTGTTTGTCGAGAAATAATTTTTCAGTTTACTTTCTTTTTGAAACAAATTTATGTGTAGAGATTGTCTCTTAGCATGCCTTTAATTATTATCATAAATTACAAATCTTTAAAATTACAAATCTTATTTATAAATTACAAATCTTTTTTTATTAAGATAATGAGTGAAAATTACTTTTTGAAATATACACATAAAATTGTACAAGATGGTAACTTAAAAAATGTTGAGAATCAAATTCTGTTAGTATGTGATATTACACATTTTGATGAATTTTTACGATGTTAAGTGAGTGCCCTTTCAAAACTCAAAGTACCCTTTTCTGTGAGGAAGTACCCAGCCCTTTTTTATTCCTAGGGAGAACTCTGGAAATATATATGAATATTTGATGAATTATTTTAAAGTTAATATATCAAAATAAAAAATACATTTTTATAACAACTTTCTGTAACTGAAATCAACTCAGTGTGAAACATTTTCACATCAAGTAGAACTCAGTTACATTTCTAAAATTTTCAAAATATATTATATTATTTTTAAAAAATTTTATCCTTTATGTAATTATGTGATTAAAATCATGTAACATTATAGTTTTATACTAAATAATTTTATGCAAACAAATTATGTAATTCAAAGTAAAAAAATGTCATGTAACATGTTAACATAATCACAATATATGATAAAAAAAAAATAACACTAATAATGAGATTGAGTGGTGTAAGTGTGTGACTCTGAATTTTCTAACCTCATAAAGAAAAATATAGCTAAAAAGTTATAAACTGGTTAAAAAAATAATTTAGAAAATTTCTTTAAAGTTATCGGTTAAGAATAATTCCTCACTCTTAATAAATGTTCATCTTTTTTTCCCCAAAACAAAATTTTAATTTATAATAAAATTTTTACTACAGATATAATTCAATGATGTAAATTACAGACTTGATATAATCAAAGGTATTTAAAAACAGTTTAAATTATAAATGTAACTATAAATATGAATATGATTTTATTATAAATGTATGTGTTACAAATATTTGAAATGTGACATTCATTAATTCATTCAGGAATTTAAACCTCTTTAAAACTTTATTTAAACTAATTCCATGAGTTCATTTTTCTAATTATGTCATTTTAAGAGAATGCTAATCATTATTAAAGTATATAATTTAATGACTTTCGCCCAGTACAAACTTTTAAAAGGGAAACATTAATGAGTTTTAAAAGATTTGCGAAAAAAAAATATAATACATTATGAGTTTTGAAAGACTTTAAAGGAGTGTTAGAAGTAAAGATGAGAAAATTTTTGAAAATTTAGTTTTACGCAACATCAAATAAACACTGAACAAAGATTCATGAACATTATAAAATTGTTTCTTCCTTGAATAATTTCATGTTCTATCTCACAAAAACTACACTATGTATAGAAACACAAAACTGTCATATGCATCATTAAAACTTGAAATCTCCCCCACTTTGAAACCAGATCATTTTCAGCTCCTGCCAAATTTGGAGATAAAAAAAAACCTGAAAAACAACTGCAGATGCGTAACTAATCAGTTCCTGAAACAATGTATATACATAACTATTGCATCTACTATAAAAAATTATAATTTTTAGAATAATCGCAGTCGTATAATAAAAAATAGTAAAATAGAAAACAATATTTTTATGCTATATTTCTAATCAACATAATTCTTGATCTTTCAATTCATGAATTGAAAACCTCAGTGGTAAATGTGATAACCAACATTTTTGTTTTTAGGCGTGAATAGAATTTCTTGTTACAGATATTGCAGAGATATGTGGCTGCTCGTGTAAATGAACAAGTATTAGGTTGCTGTCTTGACACAGAGACTTGAAGTACTAGAGAAGAATGAAAGCTTTTATTGGTTATGATTATTTAAGATAGCGAAGTGAACTTTTTGTAAGAGGGATATCACTTTTTACCCTTAAGGTCTTCAATTGCTGTTTCTCCTTAATTTTCAAGTAACAGACATCAACAAAATCTATATTTTTTATAGTTATATAAATACAAAAACGCAATTATAAATAAAAAAAATATCTTTTTTATAAATCCTATGTCATTTATGACAAATCCTATGTCTAATTTTATGAGAATCTTAAATTATGAACACTGAACTTGATTAACGAAAAACTTCATTGGCTTCAAAAATTATTAAAAGGTGGAAAAGAATGGCATATCATTCATAAATATATTTAAACTTAAGGTATGCATGTTTACAATACTATACAAATCAACATTCTTTGTTAAATACACAAAATAAACATTTTACGACATTTAATAATACACATACGACACGAAAATATTCTCATAGTAATATTTTCACTACATTTCCATTTCAAATATTAGTAGCGAAACATTGATGCAATTTCTCAAGATTGAATCAATTAATAATAAACAAAAAAAAAACAAGATACTTACTCAGGATCTGTATCACAAGGTCGTCTGTAGCAGACCGGAATGAAAACTTCATATTTTGCTTTTGCTTTGATATTTCCTACTTCCTCCATCATGCTCACTTGATCTGCATCCCAATTGTCTAAAACAATGGATTTAATTTTGCTAATGTGAGAGCCTAGGTTCCTGTGAAATCCAGCACAAGGGGTGCAGATAAATACTCCAATATTGTAGGATCCCCATTCTGGGTCTGAAATTATTTAGTTTTTAATCAGTAAAAAGCACTCATATTGATTTAAACATTCATGGAACTAAAAAAGAAGGACATTATGATCCTATTTATTCCATTCAATACAGAAAAGGTACATTCATAAAATAATATTATTTATCAGAGGCTATTATAACAACAAAAAAACTACCTGCAAATTGCACAAAGGTTTTTTTACGTGCAAATTGCTACTTGCAAATTGCATGAATACAAATTTTTTAATTTAAGTATAGTATAACGTATTCGTGACATACTTTTGATACATAATTGGCATAGTCTAAGTCTGAGAACTATGAACTTATAGTTGACTACGCTAACAATCACTTTAGCATAAAAAGTCTTAAATTTACCACTCCACTTCAATTTACACATCCCTTTTTGAAACAAAATAAAGTTTATAATTAAAAAATGAACTAAGTTTAACATTGTCAGAAGTAGAAAAAAATAATAATATTAAATCAGAAATTTAGTTTTTTTTTTTTTTAATTTCTGTTTTAAGAAAATAAGGAGATATTTCCATATCATGATTTGTCTTGCCAACTACAATCGCCAAGGTGCAAAACAGATTTTAAACTTGCATTTTTTTTTTAAAAAAAAACATGTAGATGTTTGCCTGCGGGGTGGCTACAAGTTATACTTTTCAAGTTAGTCTCTTACTATAATTTTTTTTTTTTAAGTTTCTCGCGGGCATGGGCTTTCAGGATACTGAAATTTCCCTAAAAATAAATTTAGGCTCTTTAAATAAATTCATTGCTTAATTACATTATAGAAAAAAATTTTATTTTAATAAATTAATTCATAATTTAAAAAAAAATCAAAATAAAAAATAATATTTTAAAAAACCACGTTTTTATAGTGGAGAATAATAATTAAAAAATAAAAATTTGAAAAACGAAAAACGTGGGGTGCATGAAATACATAAGAGTAATGTTATATTAGTATGTGTATGTGTGCTCATGAGAATATGTGTATGTATATCTGTAATTGTTTCTGATTGTGTATGTGGAGTATGTTCGTGCATATGCATGTGTATGTGGATGTATATGTGAATTTGTATGTGGCCGTGCAAGTGTATGAGTAAGAAAATGTGTACATGTATGGGTACTGTTATGTATTTCATGCACTCCACATTTTTCATTTTTCAAATTTTTATTTTTTAATTATTATTTTCTACTACAAAAATGTGGTTTTTTAAAATAGTATATTTTTTACTTTGATTTTTTTTTTTGTACTCACTTCCAAAATCTCAATTTTTTCACTCACTGTACACAAAACTTTTCAACTGACATGTGACATTAATTTGAAATAATCGAATCGACAACAAAAGACAATCGCAAAAATACCAATTTTTTTTAATTTTAATTTACTTTGTATGTCTTCTTTCTCTTCATTTTCATGCATTGTCATCCAATTCTGAACTATGTGCCAAATTTGAAGTCTGTAGCTAGTCGGGAAGTTAGTTTAAAATCGACTACAAAATTCCACCCGAACAGACATACACGAAAGGCAAGTTGATATAAACGTGGTAAAAAAGCATTTTAATGACAAAAAATTAATTTTCAAAACCTACTTATTTTTAAAAATTAAAACAATTTTACAAATAAAAATTTATTTAATAGTACAAATTTGCATTTTTTAATAATAAATTTTTATTCTTTTTAATGAATTCACAGTTGAGTTTATTAGCAATAATATTACAATAAAATAATTATGGAAATAAATTTACAATGATTAAGAAAATTTATTTTAATGATAGAAAACTAGTTTTCAAAACCTTTCTTTTTTTTAAATGTTACAATAATTTTATAATTGCAAACAATAACGGATAAAAACTTACACAAATGACACTTTCCTTTCATTTGTACCAAGTCTTCAATATTTAGGGATAATTTGCAAGAATGTAACTACAAAATATTTTAAGTTCAAAAATTTTATTACACACTATATATATATATATATATATATATATATATATATATATATATATATATATATATATATATATATATATATATATATATATATATATATATATATATATATATATATGCTTAGAAATTTTCTAAAAAAATATTTGGACAAACCAAATATTGTCGCCCGAGCTACGAGCCGGTAAATTTGCAGTGGAAGGCCATTAAAAGTTTTCAAGGTGTTTATCAATTGGTTACAAACAATATATATTGAACAATATAAGTTGGGAAGAAAAAGGTAAAAAATAAAATGAGAAAAACAATCTAAAAAATGTTAAATTGTTTTTTCAATTTGGAATACTGCTTTCATACAATGAAAAAAAATTTTTTTTACTCTCACAACAAAAACTTAAAAAATAAACTGAAAAATAAGATATAAAATCCAGAAAAGGCATCATGTTATGTTTCTGATTATAGCATGTGTAATATGTATAATTTGTTATATGTTAATATTTTATTCGTGTAATGTTTTGTTAACATAATGTATTGTTAAACAATATTATAAAACATAGAAACATTAGATTTCAACTTATTCTATAATTACATTTTCTTAACTAATTTTAAAAATTGTTAGAATATGGAGTTGGTAGTCAGTTTAATTTTAAAAAAATTTAGACACAATATTACTTAACTTTAAATTTACTCACATTAATTTATTTTATACATTTTGCAGAAGGGAATAATAAACAAATATTTAAAAATTATGTTATACACATAGTTACAGACACACATTAGCAATTAATTAGAGATTGAAAAGATTTTTATGGGAAAATTTCTTATTTTTGGATTCGTAATGGTGGTGGTCACCATGGTTTAAATCAAATTAATTTATGTCAGCTAACCAACCTGAAATAAACCACAAATTTACAAGGATATTAAACTAAATAGCTTCGATGAATATTCCAATAATTGCAATGCTTTCCACAGAACAATGAAGAAACAAAAGAATCACAAATAAGAGAAAATATTTTGAAGATAACGATAATGCACCAAATGTAAATAAAAAAATTTAACTTAAAAAAAAGTCGAAACATTTCGAACAACAAAGTTCTTTTGAATAAAGACAAGAGGTTGATTTAAGTGGTTGGTTTAAGTGATCATGACTCATTACAAGGACTGACCGCACCTAATATCGAATTTACATAATTTATTTTATATTCTATTATTTTTGATTTTTAGCAATTTAAATTTTATAAATGTCAAAAAATAGAGGTATCATAACAAAAGTACCAAATCCCTTACGAGAACTGAAAAAAATTAATACCATATTAAGAATACCTTAAATTTTAAATTTTTTTTTTATAATTTGTTTACATTTAAAAATAATTTTTAAAAAATCAACATCAGAGTTTAAATCATAACAAATGGTTGAGAATCATAAACATTTGTCCTTTTGAAAGCAATTTATAACAACTTATTTAAAAAGCAACTATAACATATCTCATTTTTCATAGTTCACAATTGTAAACAAAAGCTAGTTGATGGTGGCCGTATACAATAGAACGATTGTTATGAAGTATGAAAATATTGTACTTACTTTTTTTTCCACATTCTGCACAAGTATTATTCCCTGGCCTTTTCAACAACTCCTGTAGTTTTTTACGCCTTGCTTCAGCCATACTTTTCGATTGAAATTTCAATGAGTATTTGCTTTGATTTCTAAAAACATTGTGAGTCATATGGGGTTTGACATCTCTCTCTGCTGGGAGGAAGCCATTTTTGAACTTCCTTAACTTCTGACCAATAGATGGCAGCACACTCGATTTACTCTCTGCTTCTGACAATCCCGTCAGTTCATCTGCATCTTCCTTGGAATTGTCTGATCTCTTTTTCCAGCAATCAAGTATGCAACTTGCGTTGTTTACTAAAACAAACATCGATGCAGGAGATGATGGGTTATTAAAAAAGAGTGAAAAGATGAGAATGAGATAATAATCACTCTCAATTACTTCTCTGATTACGTCCTTGGCCTTCGAAAACGAAAGATGGAAGGAAGAGGAAATTCCACGTCCGGCTTAGGATGTCATATTTGTGGTCTAGTGTTAGCTCGCGGAGGAAGTGTACGAGTTCCGAGAAAAAATGTGCGATCTATTGCGGGTCTACCTTTATTAGCTTGGGTTTTGCATCCTATGCTAGACTGTAAAAGTAAATTCCTTTGCAATTTAAATAATTTTCCCGTTACCTTTTAGGGTTGCAATTCAAAATATCATTACTATCGGAAAGAATTTCGTAGTTACCTTTTACGGCTTTAATTACGAAAATTGCAGTAGCGATTAAGGAAATTCAGGAATTAAATTTTATATTTAAAATTAAAAATATCATTATTATCAAAAGGAATTCCATATTTACTTTTTTGGGATTTAATTAAGAGATAGCATTATTATTTAAAGAAATTACGCAAATGGATTTTAGATTTGCAATAAAAAATATCAATATTCAAAGAAATGATTCATTTCTATTTTAAAAATTAATATACGTTTTTAAAAATTACTCATAGCTTACAGAGATGACTATATGCTTTGTGATGAAGAGGTTAAATATAGAAAGTAATAAAAATGCAATAGTTCTAACAAATTTTATGATACACACAAAAATGACAAAAAAGAGTACAAATTTCAAAAAGAAACTGCCAAATATCTTCGAACATGATCTAAATTTTACGCATAAATATTAACATGAGTAATTTACGAGGATATCCTTTATTATTAATTAACCTACACAAATTTTATTAAAATCATATGAAAAAATTTAATTATAATTTTTTGTTTAATTAAGAGCGAATCATAATTGATTGAAATCAACAAAATAAAATGGAAATTATAGTTTTTCTATGGTATTAACACTATGGGTATAAAGTTGAATTCCTCTAAATGTTTTTTTATCCGAATAGTTAAATATTGTTAGCTGCAATTTTTAAAAAATTAATGCTATTTTAATGCTCCTGTGAATATATAATGCCATATGCTATTTATATTCATACTCTATTGTTTTCAGAAATATTGATTTATTTAAATATTATTTCTTTTACAAATAAATGTAGAATATAAAAATATTTAAATGTACATTTTAAAAAAGGAGAACTTGTCTTATTAGTTTAATCCATTTATCTACATCGAAGTTATGGAAGGACTTTCATCACAGATATGTATTAATTTATTTTAATGTTTTGCTGTTAAAAAATATCTTTTAACAACTGTTATAGTATTAAATTTTAATTATATAGTTTTCACTAAGACAATTTTTTAATGCAAAAGATTTTGAGGTAAACAGCTTACTCAGTACTTAAAAATTATGGCCTTGTACAGAAAAATATATGATGCAATTCTTTTTTTATTATAAGACATATGTACAGAAGATTAAGCTATTTTGAAGAACATACATTTTATTAGTATTTTTTTAAATAGACTGTTTTCATTAAATTAATAAAGTATGACTTTTAATATTAACAAACAACTAATAACTATGAATACGACTTCTAATTAACTACTATTAATACTAAGTATTATAGATCTTTAATAGCTGTATAAAAAGTATCTCGAAAGCAACATAAGTATCATAGCTGTTATTAACATGTAATGTAAATATTATTATTTTTATTTATTTATTTTTCTAAAACAAGGAATAAAAAACTATAAATATTGTTAAGATCAGAGTAAAACTTGCACCTAGATGCGTTAAAATGTAATGTAAATATTATTATTTTTATTAAATTATGGGTTAATCAAAATAAAAGATGTCAGATCATTTGAGTAATTCTAAGCACTTATGCGATTAGTATTTTTATCCAATCAAGAGTCAAATATGTAATGCAGGAAATTTAAATCTTCGCCAATTAGACGTAAAAATTATGACGGAAGATTTATCAATGTAAACAAAAAGAGAGAAAAATAGATTTAGGAAATACACCTATAACAAAAAGTTTTAATAATGTGCTTTGTATTTTATTTTCTAAACAAAACCTTTTATAAAATGTTAAAGCTTTGACTTCGATTCAATTGATTTTCAACTTCGATTGAATTGTTAAACAGAAAATTGTTATAAAGCTCTCAGAATAGTGGCAGAGTTTAACCAACATCGGATTTCGAGGCACTGTGTTGGAACGAAACGTCATGACGCTTTTTTCCCAGAGAGAATTCATTTTTTAGAAATATTCGAGCTTATGTTGTTTTTATGCCGTTTAAATATTTGATAGAGGGCCACTTGGCTTAGCAAACGATTCTGAAATCATTATCTGAAAAGAATCTGTAAATAAGAATCTGAAATGGATATGAAGAATTTTTCTTCAATATGACAACACGAGAATAAACAAGGAGTTTTATCACTTTGCAAAATATTGGAGGATGTGTTGGTACACCCATCATACTCACCTGACCTGCCTTTCTTTGCTGACTTTTACTTATTTTGAGTTCTTAAGAATTTCTTGTGCTATATGACATTCAAATAAAACGAGATTGTAAATCAGCGCCATTTCTCACTGATTTTGAAAAGTCCTTCTATGAATAAGAAATTTTGACCCTCTCTGAAAAGGGACAAATGGTTATCGAGTAAATTGTGTTATATATCACTGATTGATTGATTGATATTTGTGCTTTATATGATTAAACACACTTTTCTAAAACATGAAAAATGTACGGCATATTTTCTAACATAATGTGCAACTGACACGAAAATGTGGTAAAGAGTTACGGTAACGGTAGTAACGGTAAAGAGTTACACTCTACCTTTCCCTTTATTGGTAATCTCAATTTAACATTAATTTCTTTTTGCTAATTTCAAAAACACAATATAAGATTTTTAGCACACATCAATCAAAATCTCTTTTTGTACTTTTAAGAATTTATCCACAAAACATTGTTAATATCAGTTCATAGAAAATGGTATTTCTAATAAAATTTTAGGCTAGAAATTTTCGTTATAACACTTTCTTCATATGTAATTCTTAGCACCATAGTATAATTCAACTATATGTTCACTTAGTTGAATAATAATTATTTAAATATATGTTTACTTTGTTGTATAATTACTATAATTCCACTATATGTTCCCTTTGTTGAATATTAATTATTCAAATATATGTTCTCTTTGTGGAATAATTACAATAATTTAGCTAAATGTTCACTTTGTTGTTAAATAATTATTCAACTATATGTTCACTTTGTTGAATAGTTACAATAATTTAACTGCATGTTTACTTTGTTGAATAACTACAATAATTTAACTATATGTTCATTTTGTTGAATAATAATTATTTAACAATATGTTTACTTTGTTGAAAAATTACTATAATTCAACTATAATTACTTTGTTGAATAAAAATTATTCGACCATATGTTCACTTTGTCGAATAATACTCATTAAACTTAATGTTTACTTTGTTGAATAATTAGAATAATTTAACTGCATATTCACTTTGCTGAATAATAATTATTCAACTATATGTTCTTTTTGTTGAATAATTTTAATAATTTTACTATATATTCCCTAGTTAAATAATTATAATAATTTAACTATATTTTCCCTTTGTTAAATAATAATAATTCAACCATTGAATAATAATAATTTATTAATGTTCTCTTTGTTGAATAATTACCATCATTCATACGTACCTACTTTGTTGAATAATTTCCATAAATTAACTATGTGTTAACTTGGTTGAAAATAGAATACTGCCATTATTTTTAGAGCTGACATCCGTCTGGGTTTCAACAGATGATACAGAGATTGCTGAAGTTGCTCTTAAATATGGTGCTCAAGTTCATTACCGAGACAAAAAGACTGCCAATGATTCTAGTTCGTCATTAACGGGTGTTCAGGATTTCGTCGCCAAACATCCAGGTTAGCATAATCTTAAGAATTTTTATCTATCTATACGCTTTAATTGTTCCCCAATAAAAAGTTGCTTAATATTTAGTCTAAATCAGAACATGATTTGCAAAACTGCAAATAAAATAGTTTGAAACATGTAATAGCAAAGCTCACGCGGACATAAAATTACGTACTTTTAAATTTTTCTCTGCAACAAAAAATTAATACAATTACTTAAATATATATATATACCCTCCCTCTCTCTCATCCTATACTGTAAAAAATTCCTGATCAAATTACAAAATTACAGAATAAAGTACCGGCACATCGGGTGCACTATACTTAAAATCCATTCTTACCCTAAAATATTATACCGTAATTTTTAAAGTAATATTTATTTAATTAGAGTGATTCAGTGATTTTATGATAATATTACTGTAAAAATTACAGTATATTAGATTTTTTTGTTTCCTAACATGTTCCCTAAAAATGGATTTTATGGTAAAAACTACTTAAGTACTTTTTCCGTAATTAGAACCGGAATTTTTACAGTGTCCTCAAAGATTTTTTCTTAATGATCATTATTTATAAAGAAACTGTTATTATAACCATTACAAAGAAACTGTAATGTATTTAGGATTACTTTTTTTTCCTTCAGAAATATCTGTGGTAGCACTTGTACAGTGTACTTCTCCATGCCTTTTACCAATGTACCTGGATAAAGCCTGTGAAATGGTGCTCGAACAAAACTATGATTCTGTATTTTCAGTTGTTAGACAACGAAAACTTCGTTGGAAAGAAATTGCAGCTGGTGAGTAAGTCATTTATTTAGAAAAATAAAAATATATATTTCTCCTAAAAGCAGGGTTTGTTGATTTAAATCACGATTTAAATCATGATTTAAATCAAATGATTTTTTAAAAAAATTATTGATTTAAATCAAACGATTTTTTTAATATATATATTGATTTAAAAAGTTAAAAAACAGTGTTTTAAATCATTGATACTTTTATTATTTCTTTTCTTAGTTTCAAAATAAATTTCAAATAAATTGCTGCCTTATTTTTAGAATTTATTATTGCTGCATTAATTAATTTTAGCTAATGAAATTACTTACTTTCTTGGTATGTGTTAAATTATAACTCATTTAAAATTACATTTTTTAAAATCTTTTGATTCCTGAGATTGAAAGTATAGACTAAAGTAAACATTTAAGAATTTTTTTCTCTTAATATGTTTACAGTATCTTTGACATCATCAGATTTTCTATAAAGAAATTTTGAGAAAAAAATATTCAGTGAGTACATAGATTTTTTGTAAAAAAATTTTTTAGCTTAATTTATCTATTTTGATATAGGTTTAAAAATAAATATTTTAATATAAAAATATATAGATTAAATATTTATATATTTTTTGATGAATGACTACATTTATAAACACAATCTGTAACATTTATTTTGTCATTTTAAGAATCAAGAGAAAAAAAAAGAAATCACAATTTTAAATTAAAATTATGGTTTGGTAATTGAAATATTGTTTTAATAGTTAAAGTATTCTTTAAATTCTCTATTTCATCTATTCTCCGAATTTCAATCATACATTTGTTTCAAAATGGTTGCAAATGCTATACATTCAAAGCTATGTATTATATTGAAAAATTGTTTCAGGTAGTTAGAGCTTCTAAAATATTATTATAATATAGTTTTAATATTAATTTAATTTTGATTAAACATTTATAAAGTTTTTTTAGTAATAAATCAAAGTTCTTACAGTGTATTTGAATTAATATAAAAAAAATCCGATTTAAAAAAAAAAAAATATCTGATTTTTTGGGTTGTTTTTTTTTTTTTAAAGATAAAAAAAATCACGAACCCTGCCTAAAAGTCAGTGTACATGAACTTCATGAAAAAAGAAACATTCAAATTCAATATCAGGAGATTTTGAAAATTTCGTGATTAATGATGCTATGTACAGTATAAGCTTTAATAATAATTATTATTTAAATATTTTTTAAATAGAATAGAGTCTTCTCGATTTATTTTATCTGGAAAAAAATAATACATACATTAAAATGAGAAAAACTACACTTTTTATTGAGCAAACGATTTTATAAGAAGTACACTTAAATTAATTTTTCAAAATTTAGATGACTTTCAAGCCAATGACAAGGAAAATATTTATGAAACAAAATAATGCGTTTTGTGAGTGTAAATTTTATAAATGAAATATTTCAACATGATTGAAATATTTATTTATTTATTATTTTTTCAGCAAACAATTCTATCGGAGACAACTTTTTGGAATTGTTTTCTAATTTACGATCTTCAACTTTCTCTTTTTTTCTGGCTACTCAAAGTTTGAAATCTAGTCTTAAATTTATGAACAAATATTAAATGGTTATATCTAAAAATAACAACTAACGTCAATAAATGTAATTAAATGACTTTCGTTTATTGATAGAATTTTAGATTTTCAGTATTCATTCCTTATTATTAATCAATAAATTCTTATCATCAAGTAACTGAATCCTTAAACTCTAAGTAAATACATTATCTTTTGCATAAAACTACACCATCATTATTATTATTATTATTATTATCGGTATTTCAAAGATAAAATCATTTTATAAACATTTATTTGCTACTTTGCCTACTTTGAACAATATTTTAAGCATCAGTCAGAAAAAATATATAAATGTTCAAAGAAAAGCAGAAAAAAATCAATTTGTTTATGTATTTGATGACGCATTTGAGATGCCAAAAATGACAATTTAAATACCTGTATAACTAGTAATTTTGGTAAACTATAATATGAATCTACGTATATTTTTAAGATTCTTGGTAATAATAATTCTATTTTATATTTTTGATTTCTGTTGATATTTTTTTGATACATTATAGAAAAAAAAATTGTTAACGTGTTAGGAACTATGTTTCCCCTATTTTTTGTTTGTTTCTTTCTTCTTTCCTTTGTAGCATAAAATGAGCATTTTTTATGCCTCCTTCTTTTTGCTTTTATACAAGATTCAAAGGATGCAAAAGCTTCTAGAGACATTTGCACTGCGTATAAAAAAAGATACATAGCTGAAAGAACAGTTTGCAATTGGTATGCCAAGTTTAACTCTTTGCGGTCGTGTGTCTACTCTCAGTCACCAACGCTTTTTTACCGTTCCAGTCGTATGTCTTCTCTCAGCCACCACAGCAAATATGTTAACTACAGCTTACTGGCAAACTACACATAGATGTAAAGAGTAAAGATTGTTCTGTATGTTCAAACAGAAAAATTAAAAGTGGGAGATGCCTAACTAATTATTTTTGTGACACATGTCCTCGAAAACCAGGGCTTCGTATTGGAAACTGCTTTAAAAGATACCACACGATGGAGAACTATAAAATATAATTTTGACATAAAATTAAAACATGTTATTGTGTTACATATACCTAAAATTTAAAAAAAAAAAATATTTCTCCTTCATAATCTTGCATCATTACTCTTCGTTCAACGAAAAATAATTCCGACCAGCATGACACCCACATATACGACCGTATATGTTAATACGACCGTAAAGGGTTAAAAATGAAAATTTTGACTTCAAAAAAGCACCTTGATCTGGCTGTCCTGTTAAGCTCGATGATGAGCGATTAAACCAACTTTTGCACCAAACTTTGCTCCAAACGTCGAGGAACTAGCAGATAAAATATAATGCTCTCACGCTCAAAACTTTTAAAAAATTAAAGAAAATATATTTTTAAAAATGGATAACTCAGTTTCCAACCCAATGTTTCAAACCATTGAGAAAAATGCCTATTTTACCAATTTAGTATTTATTTTTATAACTTTTTAACTTGCAGAAAATAAATTGTTGTATAAAAATATGTAATAAATGTGTTGTTATTTAACTGAGTAAAACTTAATTATATTAATTATATGTTCCTAAATTCTAATTTAATTCGATTTTTTAGGTGAAAGTACAGAAGCTTTGAATTTCAGTCCTAGGCATCGACCAAGAACACAAGATTGGAAAGGTGAACTTGTAGAAAGTGGCCATTTTTACGTGACAAGAACTTCTTTAATTAAGGAAAACCTGTTACAAGGGAAAAGGTATTGACGAATCGAATCATCATATTTTATTTTTCTAACATCGACATTTCTCAGCGTTCATGTGGTTAAAAAAGTTTTTTTTTTGTAACGTTTTTTACGTTTTTACGTTTTTTACGTTCTAACGTTTTTAACGTTTAAAAGTTTTTTTTATATCTAAGAACAATTTTTTATTGGCAGTGAAAAAATACCAAAATTAAATTGCTCTTTCGATTATTAGGATTCCCAGAAAAAAAGAAACTTAAATAATCGAAAGTCACTTATTTTATAGTAGAATAAACTACATATGAAAGAAGTTGTTTTAACATCATGTTATGAATAACTAAATATAATAAATAAATAAATATGATAAATAATTTTTAAAAAGATAAGCTGAATTGAATTCAAAAAGTGTACACGTTATGATAAGGAAGAAAGCCGAGAAAAAAGACAACTCTATCGAAATCTAATGTATACCAGCTGAAGAAAGTGGGCCTGTAAAACCAGTTTGTTTGCCTAGGGAAACTTGAAGGATTTTTTTTTAAAAATTGCGTTTCTGCTTCTGACTTTTCCGTCCGGCAATTAGACAGGTTTCGGTGTTTTTAGCTCCGTTTTCCTCAACAGATTAACTTTGATGGCATTTTTTTTTATTCCCTTAAATGATGATTTGCGACTCCTAATGTCTATTTTTGAAAAGATTTTTAAAAACACATAAAGGTTAATCATTACAGGACATCCTTTGTATTTTTCAGTGACTAATTTTTTTTTATGACAAGCTCGCTTTGTGAAACATATTCGAGATTTAATTGCAAATAAGGAAAAGGGAATTAATGGCGTAATTTTTTTTTTGGAATGCTGTTATTTATCAAGATCACTGTCATATAAAAGTTTTAAAAAATACTATCTTTTAATTTCTAACTCCGCTAAGCGATAATAGTGATAAAAAAAAGAGAAAATGAAAAGTAAAGAGAACAAAAGATAGATCTGATCAAGATACAAGCTTCGGGGAACAATTGATTATGATTTGCTGAAACAGTAGACAATTATCACTTTGGTAAGAACTGTTATCTTTTTATGGTATCCGCTTTTTGAGTTGTTGAAACTTAGTACCTCATACATTTATAAATCGCATTATTCTTTTCATTTTTTTCAGCATTATTCTATTCATTTTTTTTATCATAATATTAACGGCTTTTTTTTTTTTTTTTTAATTGTTTAGAATTTTAATCTCTGAAAAACTAGCCACATGTCCTAAACAATGATCACACTTTAAAAATGATATAATTGACCGCCGGCCAACAGTAAAATTTCCAAATTTTATAATATAACACTAATAACAGGCGAGTTGTTTCTGGACTCATTTTTACTAAGACCACAGCTATAAATGAAGAACAGGAGCTATATTCTATTAAAGTTATATAATTTCTGGCAAAGCAAGAAGCTTTAAAAAATTAATATCATATTTACGAAATACATATGAATTTATATATTTTAATACACTAATGCACTTTATGGTAATATGTTAATGTTCAATTTCAAAATAAATAATGCATTTTAGGCCTAAATATTTAGGGGAGTGGGCAAAGAAGAAATTGATATGCTTTCTTATTTGCTCATATATTTTTATTATTTCTTTATTTACCTTTTTGAAATCCAAACTTCTTTAGATCAAAATTTCAATGTGTATAGTTTATAGTTTTAGGCATTGTACAACATGTCTATCTAATTATCTCATGGTAAAATTTACTGTGTTTCCGGCTCTATGAGAACACCAAAAAGCTTAATAATTTTTACCGAAACTCTTTGGCAATGATTTTGATGTAATTAACAATAAAATATGGTTTTATAATCTATAATAAAATTTGGTGAATAAGGTCAAATTTGGTAATTTTATCATGAAACCTTAGAGCTCGGCACAACAACAAAAAAAAAATATTCAATAAAATTTACTTTACAGTTTTTTTTTTTTTTTTACTAAATATAAAGCCAGAATTTCCGGTTAATCCTTATTATATGGGCAGAAAAATTACCAAATTAATTATTTTAATACCTTATATTTTGGTTTTTAAAAATACCAGAATCAGGGTTTTTGTTACCAGAAATGTCATTAACATACAGTACGGTAATTTTACCAGAATTTTTTTATCCATGTAGTTCTAAATCCATTTTACTTTATAGGATAAGTGTTATGGAATATAGAGCAGTGTTATATGTACATGGGATTTTTAAATTCCTTGTCAAAAATTTGAGTCAAAAAAGCATTCGCAAGCAACCACTACAAATTAAGCGAGAAATGAACAAAACGGTATCGAAATCTATCTTACCACTAGTGACGAAGACGAGATGAAAAACATCAAAACCACTTTGATTGCCTGATGAAACCTGAAGGTGTTTATAACAATCCCTTTCAATCATCTCTCTGTTACCTCTGGCAATGAAACAGGATTTGATGCTTTCAGTTTCCCTTTCTTCAGTAGTGATTCGTTCGATTTCGATAGCGTTAATGTCTTTTCCTCGCTTATATTTTTATTAAAACCATTAAATTAATTTATCATTCACAAGTGATTAATCTATAATTGATTAATTTATTTATAATTTAGACTGAAATATAAATTAAAAGAAGTAATAAAATATCATTAGTATTTATAGAAAGAGTAGTTTATAAATAAAGCACTGAATTGTACATTACTGCGATTGATTTATAATTTACTTCATATTTAACAAGGATTCTAAAACCATACATTAAGGGTGTTCATTACAAACATGCAATGTTCATAGAAATCACCATTTTAAATATTGTCTTTATTTTATTTATTTATTTATTTTGTATGTATATAGGTGCGGTTATGTTGAAGTACCAGAAGAATTAGCGATCGAGATTGATTCAGAAACAGACTGGATCATAGCTGAAAAACTTTTGGAACTATATGGTTATCGTAAAAATGTTAACGAATTGAAAGAGTATTATGTATAATGAACATAATGCTATAACGAAAAGGTATAAATTCCCTCTTTGTCAAGAAATGAGCTTAATTTTATTATTCTGAAATTTATGTAAGCGATTTAAATCAGAAGAAAAACGCATAATTTAAATTTTGTTTAAAAACATTTCCTAAGCATTATTTAGATAATTATTTAAAAACTACAGTTAATTCCACTAAAAATAAAAAAAATTCAAGAGTTGTGAAAACATTTCATACAGATGCAAAAAGCATAAATCTACCTTTCAGTAATTTTTCTAAACAAACATGTAGAACAGAATAATGTGCTATTATTATTATTATTACTACTACTACTACTATTCCCGCAACACAAATTGTGAGCCATGGACACAATTTCGTGACGGCATAGTGGAGCATTGCGCACCAACTGCCTTCACTTGCCAGGCAACCTAGCACTGATCAATCTGAAGCTGAGAAGGCTTCAAGCCGGAACTGAGGATTGAACCCCGGTTCTTCACGAGGATAGCTCAGCTTCTTTAACCACTGAACCATCGCGACAGAAAAATATGTACTTAATCAAATTAGATTTTTATTGTCACAAGAGTTAAATACTAATTTTATTGTTACAACGAAAGTAAAATACGAAAGGTATTAAAATTGTGTATTTTATTGCATATTGCATTCAAAAATATTTAAAATTGTATTTAAATAAAAAAGTTAGCCTATTTTTAGTAGAATTTGAATGCTTATAGTATCTCGCTTTTGAATCCAAATTTTGCATTACTCTAAGAAACTATATAATAAATATCTTATTTGGCTAAATTAAAAATAATAATAATAATAATAAAAAACATAGTTTAATTCTGTAAACATAAACTATGAATGAAAACAAAGTATAAATGAAACGTAGTTTAAAAAAAATAGCTAAAAAAATTAATAAAAAAAAAAAACAATTATCACGATGTCTTTATTGTCACAACATAAACGACACTGAATTACATCTGAAGTTCTTAACGACGTATTTAAAATTCAATTTAGTTGTTAATTATATATTTCGAGAAACTGGTGTTAAATTTCCCCAGTGGAATTATTTATAATCGCGGAAGTAAATGAAACTTTGTAATAAAAAATTTAACCTGAAGCAATAATCTTCCATTTTTGTGGGAGTTCGTTGTTCTCATAAATTTAGCATGACGCACACACTTGTAAACTTTTCTGCACATAGTATTTGTCATAGGCAGTAAAAATGAATATTTATAAAACGAGTAATGACGGAAGTTATTAAACTGTAACTGTAAACTATTATTTCTGAACTTTTGTCATTTATATAAAAAGAATGATTTATTGCGAAACATTGACAAACAACACATCGATTTCTTCTCTTCACAATCATCGAAAATAGTAAAGAAATTGTTGAAATTATCCATCGATTTTATTCAGATCTAATACATCACTAGAGATTTTGTACCGTGTTAAACTATAATATCGTTTAAATTCGTAACATTCTTAATTGCGCGCTAAGTTGAACCATATTATCGTACTTTTCAAACTTGAACTATGGTTAAACTTGAAAGGAAACCAAGTTCGATTTAGCGCTTTATTAATTTGGCAGCAAATTTGCACCGCATCGAGCTTCAAAGTACCGATATAATCGTTGTATTGATATTGTCTCGATGGAAAATGTCCATCGATTTTAATCAGGTCTAATACATTGCTAGAAATTTTATAGCGTGTTAAACTTTAATATCGTTTAAATTTGTAGCATTCAAAATATCACGCAAAGTTGAACCATATTATCTTACTTCTTAAACTTGAACTATGGTTCAACTGGAAAGTAAACCAGATTTGATTTAAAGCTTCATTAAGCTGGCAGCAAAAATAAGGTTCAAGATACTGGTGTTATGGTTCGTTGTTTCACGTTTTCTGAAAGAGTAAAGGAAAAAATAATTTCAAAATACCTTAAACTTCATGTTACTTTTATGTATAAAAAAAATTTTTATTAGAAATTTTGCTGTAATATAATAGTACGGCCTTAAAATATTTAAATACTGATCTTTTAATTGTTTTTGATACTTATTCTTGCTTTAAAAAAATCCTAATTTATTATAAATTTATTTTAAACATATACCAGATTTATTTTAGATTTACATATACCAAATAATATCTTACAAACAATTCTGTTTCATAAATATTATGAATTATATATATTATTATTATTATGGTAAGGTATGGTATTATTATGGTTATGATATCAGTATTATGATTTATATCTGTCTGCACAGTTTTATTTTCTAGGTATGTAAAATATATTTTTCAAGCAAAGAGGTGTTAATTTTATTATTGTTTACATTTTTCTTTAAGTAGTACACTGTAAAAAAAAAAAATTCCCGAAACGTTTTTAAATATACGGTACATGTAATTTTCAAAAACGTTTCTGAATATTTTGGAAACCTCTTAAACTGAATCGGCGTCAATGCGATTCAGTTTCTTACTTTTGATTAAAAAAATAAATAAAAAAATACTTCGCAATTGATCAAAAACATGCTATTAAATGAAGTTATCTGAGATTTTTGGAAACATTTTTGTCAAATCAAAATTTGTTTCTGGAAATTTTTACAGTCTAATCACAAATGTATTTGTCACAAAATTTAATTTTACTCTTTCCAAACTTATGCGCATAAAAAAATCATTAATCTTATTTGTAACCATTAATCATAAATCAAATAATTTAATAACAAGAGAAGAAACTTGGATAAAACTTTTCTTATTTAAACCATTTGCGTTTGGCGTCCTTTTAAAAGACGCATCCTTCTTGCAAAAAAGAAAAAGTGGTGGCATAAATGTTTCATTAATAGGATTTATTTTACAAAAAACATGATATTTCTGTGTACCATTATATATCAATAAGCACAGCGTTTAAGCTAAAGTGGTAGGTAAGATAAAGAGATATCTACTTGATATATACACCAAATCATCACTTTTTTATATACTAAGTATTAATCATTTATAGACCAATTTTTGTATTCGGAATGGGTAAATCATTTTATAGACGAACTAAAATAGAAAAATCTTAAATATTTCAAGCATTTTAAATAAATTGAATAATTTAAAAGAAAACTCTGTTTGTATAAGAAGTTTCATGAAATTTTTATTTGTATATAATTGTATAAAAATGTTAAAAATGGCTTTTTAAACTAATGCTATGTCAACATTCAATCGTATCATTGCATACCGTGATTTGTGTACTTTGATTGTACAGTTTACATCTTTATATTAATCCGGTGCTGGCTGGAGAACATTGAATTAATTTCCGTTTTGTTTTACATATCTATATCATACATAAATAATATATCATCAGAACGAACTCATTTGTAACTACTGAATGTATTTAAGACACACACATACCCATTATCTTAAATATACCAAAATATTGTCTAAATGGCAAGAGCGAATAAGAGGACGTTTAAATATTTACGTAAGACGGAGGAGCCGTGATTTGCTGATTTAAGAAATTTTGCTCCCCTCTCTCCCCGTTCCAGATCACTACTGCGCAATCTCCAACCAGTCCGTAATTATTTGACGCTTGCGCACAGTGAATTTAGTTAAGAGGAAAGTCGAATCAAATAGGACGGTGGCAAAGAAAGAAGTGTTTAAGCATGGCACTAAATTCCATTTATTTCCTTTCTAAATTGTAAAACAGTTGAACTAGGAAAAATCATTTCCCTAAACAAATGGGTTAGCATTTGCCTATTTTTCGGATAAGAGAAGATACCTTCAAAGTCAACAAATATTTACTGTCCTAATATTGGAACGTCGCCTAAACATTAAAAAATTGTTTTGCATGGAAGGAATTTACAACTCTTTATCTAGTGCTATCTATTCATATTGTTATAATTATTATTATAACAATTAAGAGTGTTTTTTTCTATTTCACCCTAAGAGTACATGGGGAAAACGACTTTCAGGTAGATCATGTTGCTTTCCTGCTCAACCAACAAATTTTTCTTCACGTTCATTAATAGTTTTTAATGTTCAATTTTCCCAAGCCATACGACACTGAGACGAAAAATAAATGAAAAATATAAACTTAACTAAAATAATAACAGCACATAAGTTGGTTCCCAATAAGAAATTAAATCCCAATTTCCAAAAGATTTATTTTCATCTTAAAAATTAATTTAAAAGAAGATTTATTATTTTAATTTCATAAAAAATGGCTGCACTTAGTTTGATTTCTTCAAAAGTTGTCCTAAAAGGCAGCGTTTTTCATGCCCTCCGAATATTTCATATCTTTAGCTATAATAATCATACAATAAATATTTCATATTATATTATTCTCATTATGAGGTTTTTAGCTATACATTAATATTCAGTTAAACATGATTTTATGAAAAATGGCAGCACTAGTTTGATTTTATAAAAAGTTGACCAAAGCAGCGTTTTTCATGCACTCTGAATATTCCATATCTTTAGCTATAATAATCATATAAAATATTTTATATTACTTTATCATTATCAGGTTTTCAGCTATAAATTAATATTCAGATAATTATGATTTTATGAAAAATCTTATGATTTTATGAAAAATGACACTAATATGTTTTTATGGATACTATTAGCTAGAAAATAGCAATATTTTTAGTTCAATTTTATGAAAAATAATGCGTTCAACTGATAAAAAATGACGAGTAATTGCAGCATAAATTTGATTTTTTTGCAAAGTTGAGCCGAAATCGTTTTCCTCGTGTACTTTTTACAATTCATATCTTGTGCTACAATAATCTAAAAGAGTCTTTCATGTTACTTTTATTATATTACAAAGTTACTAACAATCTAAAGTTGTAGAATAGCAATAGAAATTAGATTTTGTATTTGTTGATATATTCGTAAGTTTTGTTTTAGCTACATATTGTATTACCAATCATTTTTTATTTTTATAGCAATTAAATATTTAATAAACATGTTCTACAAATGAAGCGTTGAGTTATTGCATTATTTTTCAATTACTCTTTGAGTAACTGAGAAGATTTTCAACAATTATGTTCAAAATTTATCACACAGTATCGATTAAACAAATCTTAATAAGAAAAGCAAAACTTCAATGATTCTTTTTTTTTTTTTTTTTTTTTCCTTCAACGTTTTAGATATGCTACATTTTTTAATTAAGGAGGAAATAAAAAGAATTATTTTCTTCCTTTAACTCTACTAGAAAAAAGTAGTTTTTAAAATTTTCATTGTAGTTTCATAATTTAATTCATTTTAGTTTTGTGTTTGCTTGTTGATTTGTTTTGGTCGAAAAGTGGTCAAAATTTCGATTAGCGATAAAAGGAAAATAAACTTTGATTGGATCATTTAGGAAACGATAGTAACTTGCATTGTGTGATCGAGAAACGATTGCAACTTGTCATCCAGCACAAAACTCCAACTAAAATGTAAAGTGCTATAGCTTTTCAGAAAGTGTTCGAAATAATTTAATCGAATTGTTAAAAAAAAATACTCAATTAATCAAACTCGAATTTTCAATCTTTGGAATTTTTTGGTATCTTCTTTCGAGTTGCTATTACCGTGGTGTGACTGTATGTTACATTTCATTGTTAAAGAAACATTTTAGACTTCAAAATTACAACAACAACAACAAAAATGAAAAAATATCTAAAACAAGTTTTTCTACTAAAAAAAAAATAATAATCATTTCTAAAAATTTTAATCAGCATTTATAACTATAAATAGGCTTAGGAAGTTCATTTACTGAGAAACTTATCTTTAAATAGCAGTTGAATCGTTCATCCGGTGAATTCGCAACACATTTTTTTTTTTTTTTCAATTATAAAACTAAGAAAACAAAGCAATAAAACAAAGACCTATCAGCTGTAAAAAAAGGGCATTTTAACAAAGTTTTTTGACTACAGAATTATAGAACAGTCTTTAAAAGATTAATTTCAGTCCAAAACACAAAATCAACAGAACAGAACAACATATATTTAAAGTAAGTCCGTTTCAGGGATATAAAACAAAGATATTCTTAGGGATATAAAACGGAGATATTAGGAATATCAAACGAAAAACTGGTCATCATATTTTCCGATATCTTTGTGTGCTTAAAAATAAGGGATGACAAGTTTCCTCCACAGGGGAAAAAAAATATCCCGGAATAAATTTTTTTTTTCTCCAACCTAGGTGGAAAAAACTTTATTTAAAAAAGAAATATAAATGTTAAAACAATTTTTTTAAACAGTTACAATGTAAGTTGATTAAAAAAATTCATTCGCTTCAAAAATATACACATTGACAGTAGACATGTTTCAAGCGCTCAAATATAGGTGCCCATTTTCAAGAGTTGCCAAAAGTAATGAGAAGGAAAAATTTTTGAGCTCGTGAAACATGCCAAGCGCTCAAATATAGGCTCCCATTTTCAAGAGTTGCCAAAAGTAATGAGAAGGAAAAATTTTTGAGCTCGTGAAACATGCCAAGCGCTCAAATATAGGCTCCCATTTTCAAAAGTTGCCAAAAGTAATGAGAAGGAAAATTTTTTGAGCTCTTGAAACATCCCGACTGTTATTTTTTATCTATATATTTTTGAAATGAAAGAAGTTTTTAAATCTTGTTATATCTCACCGCATCAGTTCTTTCGGGATTATTTATTTAATAGTTACAATCTAGTTTAAAATAACAGAATTAATTTTCAAGCTAAATAATTTTCAAGTACATAATTTTTAAAAAAGTAAAAATTATAATATAACAATTAAAATAATTAATTAACAACTGCTGCACTTTAGTGTAATAGAACTTAATTTTAGAACTGAATAAAGAACTCTTAAAAGAATCATAAACAAATTTAAGGAATATAATTAAATGGATAAATCACAACTACAAATAACGTAATAGCATACTTTCATAATCAAATACTGTTAAATATGAATGATTAAAAAAAACTCTCAGATATATGTTAAATGTAATCTGGATATTTTTTATATAGATTTTATTTTTATACACTTAATCATAAAATTATTAATTAATAATAATTTATAAAATAAGCCCAAAAATTTAAAATTACATTTTTGTTTACAAATTACTGAATTTTCGTAAACAAAAATTAATGAAGAATTATTCAAATTTAATAGATTTGATAAAGCTTTAAAGCATTTTTAGTGCTCTAAACTTGAAATTATGCAAAAATTGAAGTACATTTTTAATTGCACTGAAATTATTTTTATAAAGTGCATTTTCCCAAATATTTATTTAAAAGAAATTAGAACTTCTAAATTTTTAACAGTGCAACATGTCGTAGCAAAGTACAAGTTAGTGTATTTATTACGTGTTTTGATAGCTTTAAAGTATCATGCATAGGATTTATAAACATTATATTTTTATGGCTAAAAATTAGTTCTTGTTATTTTATTGTCTAATAAAAAAAAAATTTTAAATTATTTTACTGAGTTAGATGTTATAAAGGAAATTAGTATCTTAAATCGTAAGGACCAGGCCATGTAGCATGCCGCTAATATGTCCTTATTAGGTAGTACTCTTTGTATATAAAACACTCGTAAATCTTACAATTCCTAATCTATTAATCTTACTAATAAGATGGTAATAAAATACTATTAATGTAACGATACCTCTTTTGTCAAGAATAGCGGTTCTCGAAAGGTGTTCCGCGGAACCCTAGGATTTCGTGAAAAGGTCACAGGAGTTCTGAGGATTTTTTTAAACCAGTAATGATTTGTTAAACCTAAAATTATATTTTTATATCAATAAAAAATCCATAATTTATTTTATATTTCGGTTATTTTTATGAAATTATTTTAATAAAATGTCAATGAAAAAAAAATCCTACAATTTAATTAATAAACAACGAAAAGGATTTGCATTCATACAAAATTGTATTAGTTTTTTCTCATTTGAACTTCCCTATTCAAATAAAAATAGCTAAATTCAAGAACCAAAATCTACTCTGATAATTAAGGCCCGGATTTTGATGACATTTGCATTTTTTTCATTTTTTGTCCTTTGGAGCATTTTTTTAGATTTATAGGGCATTTTTCTTTAAATTTTGGGGCATATTTTGCATTTTAAAGCATTTTTTAAATTTTTTGTTAATTTTTTCCAATTTTTATTATTTTTTATCATTTTTCATTAATACACTGGCTTCCAAACAATGAAGAAAATCTCTAGGATATTAACTGGTGAAGCAACATCTTTTCAAATTGAAGAAGAATTGTCAGTAAGTGAGACCGTCTTTTTCAAGTACGCACCAATAACATCAGTAGACGTTGAAAGAAGCTTCTTTAGGTATAAAAATTAACTTTCAGACAAGAGACGCTCGATTACATTTCAAAATATTAAAAAAAAATTAATAATCCAATAATTCTGATATTTAGTAATATTATGAGATGGAAGCTGTTATATTCATTAAAGTTTTTATACAAAATGAAAATGTTTTGGAGTCAATATATTTTCCTCTTTTATTTTTTTTTATTATTATTTTTTTTTTTTTTTCTTTTTGTTACTTTAGAATATAAAACATATTTTTCAAACTTTAATGAACGTAGAACAAGTATTGCATTGCTTTATATTTTTTGAAATGACTCATAATAATTTTAAAGAGTAAAAAATTGTTTTAGTTCAATATTTTTACTTTATTTAAGTCATGTCATAAGGAATTTTTAGCGCAATTTTCGCATTTTAAGGTCATTTTTTGCATTTTTAAGGGCATTTTTTGCACTTTTAAGGGCATTAATTGAGATTTTTTAGGTCATCAAAATCCGGGCTCTACTGATAACCTTTATTTTTTTTTTCTTTTTCGAAAACCACAATTCAATTTATTTTATTAATTTTCAGCTTATACATACAGCAGAAACCAATTCAAAACTAGACTAAAAGCTACTCTATTAACTACGAATTCAGCTGCTTTCTATAGAACCCAATTTTAAAACTTTTTATTGCTTAGCCAATGAAAACCACTTCATTCTCTCCATTAAATATTTTTAAAATAATTAGTTATCTTTCTATGGCTAGTATATATTTCACAGCTGCTAATGAATTTTATTTATTAAGCGGGTGTCAGGGTTCCGCCAAAAGAAGTCAAAGTATTTCGGTTCCGTAGCTGAAAAAAATTTGGAAACCGCACGTGTATAAAAAAATATTTAAGTTGAAAAATGCTAAGTAACATTTCATTTCTAGGGGGACAACATAAAATAGTTAGTTATTCTAAACTTTCTTTCCAACGCAGCTTGATTTCGTTTATAAAGCTGGATTATTCACAGAACTTTATTTTTTTTTTTTAGAAAGCATTAAAAATCAGTTTCATGTGAATCAGTGGGTATCATATTTCCTATAAAATGTTGGGCCCATGTCCAAGAGGTCGATCCCCGTGTACAAAATGTTGACTCGTTCAGTCACAAAGTCCTCCAAGTTCCCATAACAAATCAATACCTCTATGGGTTACGGATCGGAGATTGATCGCGCACTGGTTCAGGTCAAAATTACGATTAGCGGATGGATGGTGTGCGAATCTGTTCTTGTAAAACGGGCTGTACCGTATGTGTGTGGCAGAAGTTGAATTCTTGGCCATAAATGGTTCCATTGGAAAACGATAGGCTTGTAAGTATTGACAAGTAGCACAAGAATACAACATATTTTCCATAGACACTTGTGTCTAGTGATATTTATGCAGTTGTTTTAATAATTCATCAGTTAAAAACACGCAGTATAGAGAGCATAGGTGGCATTACAACTGCCACAGAGTGTTAGAAACTCGGAAAAAGCAGGCCATAAGTCAAAAAATTAAATAGCTCACAAGTACCAACCATTAATGTTTTTTAGTCAACAAAAATATGAATATATAATAATTCATAAACACAATATTCTAATTACTATAATTGTATTATCCGCAATAAGTGATAAAAAGTTTATCACTTCGATCAGTACTTACTATTTTTCATGCAATAAATCTTCAATGTTGAGCAATCTAAAAAAAAAAATTTTGCGAGATTTCAACTTTAAATTGATTTTTAAATACCAAAATATTAAACAAGGTCTACCTATATTTTATATAACTATTCAAATAATAACTAAATATATTTTATAACTACAGAAAGTCGCACACATTACATTGATAGTAGCCTTTTGAATCGCAATTAACAGATATTCCAACAGTAATTATTATAATCTTTATTTTATAAGTATTGTTTTTATGAATATTAAATTCAAAAATTCTAAGAAACAGTGAAAATCGATTATATTTATTTGATATAATTTTATTTTCATTGAAAATAATTTTTAATTATTATATTTAAAGAAATAATTAAACCTACTTTCCTTTACATTTTCATCAATAGGAGCCAACTGGGGGCAGTAATTTTTTGTTTTCCCTGGTTTTACACGCGTCGTTCTTTATAATCAGTGAGGGGAACCAAGGGGATCCTATTTTTATAAATCACATTACAAAAAGGTAACATTGCAACTGTTGTAGCATACTAATTATTTACATGGTCAACGCAGAAAGGCCTTTAAAAACTTGAAAAATTAACAATAATGAAAAATATAATTATTTCTGAAGTAACACCTGATAAAAGTGTACAACAAAGTCTCATTCCAGATACAGAAAATTTCTAACCACTTAGTATGTATAATACAATAAAATTAGAATATTTTGACAATGAATTTTTATATTATTCTTCATACTTTCGCTGACTAAAAATCATAAACAATTAGTACTTGTAGATTTATTTTTTTGAATTTTGGCCAGCTTTTTCAGATATTCGACCACACCATTCATAACTTTGTTTTGAATAAGAGGGAAAATGTGATGCCACAATACATTTTTTAATAAGAAGAAATTACTATTTCTTATTGTTTTTTCAACTTGGATTAATTTTTTCATGAAGCTTGATGAGAATATCCAACTTTTTTTTTATAATTTTTGGCACAGGAAAAAATAGGTGTCATATTTTCTGAAAATATCCATATGTTGCTAAATATTAAAAAACATTCAATTTAATCTTCAAGACATAAAATCGAGAGCATGTGTCGTTGTACCTATGTGCAAATGGTTGATAATAACTAATATACAAAGTCTGATTATGATGACTAATCATAACCCAGATTTATCATTAGTGATTAAGATATTTTTAGCACAGGTTTAATGAAATATATTAGTTAGGTTATATGAATTCAAGCATAAAAAATTATGAACAGTTTTCAAGTTCACAAATTTGTTTTCAGAAATATAATTCAATCTTACCTAACACAAATTTCACCCTGATAATTTATGAACAATTGTCCGTTTACTGAGCTGTTTTGTTTAAAACTTAAAACACAGAATGAAAACAAGCATACTTATAAGTAATTCTTTACAATTTATTCAAACTCCTAATATACTTACAGAACTTACATCACATCACTTAAAAAATAAAAGTAAAAATTTGTTAATAAATGTAAAAACGTTTTCATTTTTTTTTTTAGTTTGTTATACCATACAAATCTCGGCATGAGGCAGCATTATTATACAGCGTTCAACTGATTTGCTTGTTTGTTTTTATATAAACCACTCTAACAATGTTTCAAAAATTTACTCTATGTTCCGCACATAGAAGTACATAAGCAGTTTTGTAACACACAGCACAGGATAGCATTGCAAAGTGTGAAAAATAGTCAATGATAAATTTTTAGTTATTTAGTGCATGTACAAATTAAAAAAAATATTGAGGTCAAATAGTTATCAAAACTAGGCACATATGTATAGTCACTAAATGTTTTGGATAGACAAGACTTTTTTTTTAAAGTAGGTATTTCTTGTATTTTAATTACATCAGTTCACATAGTTTGATAAAGACAAGTAAAATCGCACAAGTCATTTTACTTCAACGATATGTATAACACAGGGTAGATAATACCAGATCACAAGTTATGTTGCACTATTGAATAAAAATGTAAGCCTGGAATCATAATTCTATATATTTTTTTTAAATTAAAAAGGACTAGATTGTTTATATTCGCTAAATAACTCATTATTTTATTAAATTTTTGATTCATTTCATAAATATTTAACTTTTCAAGCAGCAATAGTATATCATATTTAATAAAATGGAGTAAAATTAATGGTATTCAACTGTTTCTGTCAAGTCACACATTTTTCAGTTATAAATTACCTTTTAAACGAAAGATATACAATACAATATGGCAAACACCGCATTTTAAAATCAAAATTTCTTGTTTAACATAAATTAAAGTATAGTATAAAGTAGTTAGAGAACTTTAATTAATTCTAAAAATTAATAATAAAAGAATGGAGAAAATGTTTACACACTATATATATATATGTATACTGCAAAACAATGCTATATTTTTTAAAACATATTAGAAAACAAAAACACATAACTAACAATGAAAGTATCTAAAGTGTTAGCAAAATAATTGAGCCAAATTTTTTAAATATTGAGCTAAGGCTTTGAGACACAGCATAGTAAAAGTAGTCAAGTAATTTTAAACTGCAATTTTTAGCTCAAATATGCCACTAAGTTCTAAACAGGGGGACTAGGGATGTAAAAAGTTGGCTTCCAGTTGAGTTCCAATTAGGTTTTCATAAGAATATGCAAATACAAATTTTGCTGAACTTTAAAATTCTCTAGAAGACTTATTAACCCCTTAACTGCCGCGGGCGTATATATACGCTTTCCCGATGTATGATGCTTTGCATTGCGCTGCTATAAATAGAACCACACCCCCCCCCTTTGGAATGCTGTAAAATGACCTTGAAAGTGTTTGTGAATGTATTACCAATTTTGGAGGAGGGGGAATGGAAAGGGATGTGTTGGAAAAGTGATATTGTATTTATTGCTTGTGTGTTTCTATTTGAGTAAGGTTGGGTTCTGTCGCTTTCGCTTCCCGTGCGTATTCATCGTGAATCCCGCTATCCAGTCATGTTTCAGGATTTATCATACAACAGCTAACATCTTTTATATTGTATTTTTATTCTTAAATTTAAGTTTTGTATTTTCCTTTTTCTTCTCTTGTGAAAGTAAACTGTTTTAAAATTTTATTGTGTGAATCTTTCCCCCCCCCCCCCCCCCCCACCAAAACACAGCGTAGCAAAGCGCATGTGAGGGAAAAACGGTGGCACTGAGGAGTGAATCACGTAAATTATACTCAGCAGGTAAGGGGTTAAAATGTATATACAAAAACTGCATGTAATACTTTAAAGCAAATACACTTTTCTTTCTGGAAAACAGACATTTTATAACTATTCTAAATTTTGGCTTGTAATTCATTCATTTATAGTAAAATATAAAGAAAACAAAGTTAAATCTATTAAATATTTAATGTTTTATTTACTTCATAAACTATTTTTAAATCAATATGAAAGTGATAATTTACCATTCATTGCACACAATTACTATTTATTCCAGCGTACAATTCTACCCCCTACTTACAATTATGAGATAGCAAGTTTCTGGTATGTTGGGTGTTAAGTCTATTGCTGAAAAAATATATATATATATAAAATTCTAAAATCAAAAAAATTATTCAGTTAACAAAATTTTTTCAAGCTAAAATTATATCACATTATTTTATCTGGATATAAGACAAATGCTCTCAAATAAAGAACATGAGACGCCCTCAGAAATAAAGACTCGTTATGGAACGTTATGAGGCAAATTTCATAATCATATATATTATTGTAAAATCTTTTACAGAGTATGGAATTCCAAATGTGGATAGAAGATTTTTTATGGGACTCCACAAATCAGTATGAAAAAGAATCCATAGCAAGGTGGGATCCGTATGACGACACTGCTAGGGTTAAGATGATGTTCTGGAATCTTTAAATTTGTAGCTTTACCGCATGTTTTAAAGTTTTATTACCACAGTTTTTTTTTAATTATTCTTGAATTATCTAATTTTAAGGGTTGTTTCTAAAAAACTATTTACACATAAAGAAAATAAGATAGAAAATCTAAAATTAATTAAAAATTTATATATTTATAAATTTATTACATCTCATTGTTTATAACGCATCAATTTCTCATTATTTTATTACAGGTGTATAAATAAACTCCCTGATTTTGTATAATTTTTTGAGATTGAAAAGTAGATTTATAAACCAGGATATACAGTAAATGTCTTTAAATTCTAACAAAACAATATTTCATCACTTGTTTTATACTTCAGTACATATTGACCAGTTCATCTTTCAAAAAATTTATATTTTAATAAAATTAAATGAAATACATAAAATTATTTTCTAACTTTGAAGCCTATTTATATACAAAACTTCAACTTCATCAGCAACTAACACTTTGGATACCTTCGGAAATTTGGCTAATCATTCAAAGAAACAAAAACAAAAACAATGATGCCCCCCTTTCAAAAAAAATTAAAACACCAACAACCAAAATAATTTTTTGATAAGTGAAATTAATTTGATAACCTGCTCATGGAAGATATCTTAGAATTAATTTCAAATTATATAATTAATATAATTGAAATGAATAACTGAAAACATTTAGTAGACAGTGGTTTAACTGAATTAAAAAAAAAATCAGAAAAAGAAATTTAAAAACAAAATAAGTACATGAAATTTTTTTTTTTAAAAAATGCTCATTTTTTAAAAGAAATTCTAAAATTATGTAACACAGAGGAAATTTATGAAGTACGACAGCTGTAGACTTTTTATTTTAGTCCAACAACAAGAAACTAAAAAATACAGAGCTGGAAGAAATTTTCCATATAAGTCATCTAACAAGAAACTCACAAAGTCATATATACATTTAAGTGCACATTTTAGAATTTTTTTTATCATAAAATATTCTGCAAAAACATACAAAAATACTTTGCACTATTTGCTTTCCAGCCAGACAGTTGGCAGAAAAAAAACAAGTAAAATTAGCCTATGTTTCAAGTATAACTTAAATTTATACAAAAAAAAAATTATTCTAAAGTATACACCAAACTTGTAAACATTTAGTCATTTTATACAGTTTTATACAAATATATCAAATGGTTTATTGAATAAATAAGGGAAATGAGCATTTATATATATATATATATTTATTTATATAACACTTACTTCTTTTACAAAACAGGAACCAAAGAAAATGTACATAACAGACTGTGTCAGTATATCTTCATAAACGTTTTGTTAGGACAAAGGATAAAATATAAAATGATTAAAGGTAATAAGTGAGCAACGTTTTGATATCATATGAACAGATTTCTTTAAGGACAATGACTTTGGAGACATACTTAAATCCTATGAAAATGTTCAACAATTTTACAAATCTGGCATTAAAAACACCATATGACTCAAAAAAATCAGATAATGAACTGTACAACATCGGTCAAAATATATTTGAATGAAAAGGAAAGTGAAGTTGTTACAAAGGAAGCTGTTTTAAAAATCATTTCAAGTGGCACCACAGCAAGCGTACACACAATTCTTGATGATTTAACTTTTCAGCTTAGCTCAGTATAAACTTTACAGGTTTCACACTTTTGAACTGGACCCCTCTTCAACAACTGTTATAATAAATTTACTCTTTTTTTTTTTCTTTATCAATCTGCTGTTTCCAAAAGTGTAGGTCATCTCTGAGAATTGGGCTCGTGACCAGCAATGCCAGCACGAGGAGTAGATCGAGTCCGTGATCGCATGCATGGCAGGGCGGACGGCAGAGGAGCTGCAGCATGGGAGGCTGCCACCAAAGCAGCGGATGCCGCAGGAGCAGGTCCTCCCGTGGAAGATATAGCCTGTGTCATATTTGCGGAAGGTGTCAAATGATGAGGCAAAGATCTTCCTGTGGCAGGGCTGGCAGAGTCTGGAGCACCTCTTAGGCGACTGCTGCTAGCAGTAGTTGGTGCAGGAAGAGCCCCACGGGAGGTAGTGCTCGTATGTTGATGATGCCTGTCTCTGCGATCCCGGTCTTCTTGCATTTCTTGTTGATTACGATTTCCACCCTAAAATTGAAGTGAATGAATTATAATAGCAGATTAAATTTCACCTATGATTTGTGATACTAACATTTTAAAATTTCAGATATTTTCAAAATTATTTGTGTGGTGTTGTGAGTTACCGCAAAAGCATACAAAAAAAATTCTGATATGTTACTGGAGTAATTAAAATTAGCTTTCATAATCTGTTTCCCTTTTTTATACAATTGTTGGCTCACACATTCACTGCTTGGAGCAATATCAACCTTCATTTTTAGTACAATTTTATGTTAGAAAAAAACTGCTTGGGGTTGCTGATATAACTTTAGATCTATTTGGAAACACATAGCTTTATGATAAAATTTGTTTTTGTGCTTCTTCAATTGGCTAAAATGTTGCTAGACTTGTGTTACAAGGATTTTTCTTACGTTTAAATATTTTTCGACAAATATACATTATAAATATGCATTTTCTGAAAAACTGTTTCATGAAAATTTCCTCACAATAGCATGTTACATTCATCAGGTTTCAAAAAGGAAAACCACTAATTTTATAAAATTAAATTTTACATTTAATATTTAACTCAAACTCTTTGATATAACTTTTATTATATTTAAGATTTTAATTTAGAATGTTCATATGAAACTACAGAAGAACCTCGATCAATCGTTTCTCAAGAGACCATTCATTGCAAACATTAGGTACAGGAAATCAACAAACGCGGGTCAACATAAAATATTAAATAATGACTAGAAAGCAAAAAAGAAATAAAGGACTTAAAAATTAATAAAGTTACAAGAAATATAAAAAAATTTTATTGAAAAAATTATGCACTTACTGCAAAAATATTTATGATGCAAAAAATGAATAGATACATTTGTTTATTTAAAATATTTGGAAATTTCAGTTTGAACACTCTTTTCTTCCAAACTTAAACATTTAATTTTTTAACATATGCAACAGATTGCAGTTCATTTTTGTAAGTTAACATGAATGCAGAAAGTCTCACATTGGTTGCCTCATTGATCAATCACAGTGGTTGTGGTTCTGTTTTGCCATCTTCATCAATATCACTTTACACTTCAGCTATTGTATTTTTTAAACGAAAAAAATACAATCTTTAACAATTTTATCAACTATAGTATAAACATCAAACATTTTCAACCAGCTGTAACAAATCCTTATTATTTTTCTTCATCACTAGTTCCCAGACGATACAGTTTTTCATCTCAAAATAACATAACTTCAATATTATATTATATGTTGGCAGAAAGAATTTCAGAACAAAAGATGTGGGAATTTGCTGGTTTCAATATGATCTAAATGGGTATTATTAACATTATGAGAATAGCAAACAATACAATAGCAGGTATCGTCTTTTTTTAACAACAAGAAGATACCGGAGGAAAAAAAGACGTAAGAAAGAAGGATCGAGCTTGTTCGTTTGTATATTGTATTCCATCAATATAATATTGTAAAGCTATTTACTTTTTGGAATTACTATTAATGGTGCAAAATTTTCAATACTCATATGACAGCTTAAGTAATAAATGACAGAAATGATAGCCATATACAGAGAACAATAAGAGTCATCATGACTTAGTGTAATCTTAGCATGTGACATGTCTAAAAGATAGCGAAGTGAACAATCAAAATCAAACCATGTAGCTGCTGCATGGCTAGTGCATCATCGCTCTCGAATTTCAAGTAGTTAGAAAGCTTTAAAACACAGAAAACAAACAAGTACTGAAATTCAATTTTTAAAAGACTGAAGTTTCTTCATGACCTTGAGGGAAAATAATAAACTGCTTACTAATATACAAATTGACACAGTTATTTTAATAAGTATACGAGTAATAGTTATTGGTTTTGTAAATTTGCAATCACCTAAATCATATCACATAAATGACAAACCTCATATAATGAGAGATACAGTATAACAAAATAAATCTGTTTGGATTAATGTAATACGTCTGCTATAAATAGCAAATCAGTGAAGAAAAAATAGTATTACTTACAAATTTAAGCATATTCCAGTCAAAGACATAATCATAAGTAAATTTCTGCCGGTGGAACAAATTTCTTAATAGTTGCCTAAGGTATGAATAATCTGGTTTCTCATCAAAACGTAGAGCTCGACAGTAATTTAAATATGTAGCAAATTCAGCTAAAAGGCAGGAGAGATATTTTACAATATAATATAGATATATATTTTTAAATATAATATTTTATATATTTTTAAATATAAATAAGTAAAATAAAAATATTTAAAATAAAAATAGATAAACAGATATATTTAAATAACACTTGATGTGAGACATAACTAAAAAAGTTAAAACTAATTTTTAATAGCATAAAAGAAATACATATATATAATAGGTAAATAGATAGGTAGGTAGGTAGATATAATAGGTAAATAGAGGAATTTGGTTTATAGAAAAAATCACTATTCGAAAAAACTGAGTAAATTAAAGAATCATTAAATAGTAAATAACAATATCAATTTAATTATAATCATTACTTATTTGGGGTTTATTATTAAGCTTGCTTATGCTAAAAAGGAAAAATAAAATTCTAAAAATATTTAAAAATTTTTTTTTTAAAGACTGGACTTCTCTGGATAACGTGGGAGGGGGTACTGATTAAGTTGGAATGGTAAAATTCGTTCACCAGGAGTTGGCACTTGACTCCGCCTTTATCACATGGTATTCAACGCTACTATTTCGCCATTTTTGGGAGAAAGACATGAACAATCCTGAACAAGGTAGCTATTTGGCAATTATATGACAAAAATATTTATTTTTCAATCTTTATGAGCATTTTTTTTAACATTAAATATTTCATAAATATGATGATATTTCTTTCTATTGAGTGAATAGTTTGTCTATTTTGAGACATTTTGCTGAGAAAACAGTAGTTTTTAAATTAAAAATAGATTTAATTAGCTTAAGTAACAAGAGGTATAATAGCAGATGTCAAAGCGGAGTAAGTGTCTGAAAACGAATTTACTGTTTGGCACGCTTTAAGGGTTGTCTCATTTTCAAGCATTTTTCTCCTCTTACCTCTCGCTGAAATGAACTCTGCGTCCGAGGAGGTGGAGCCAAGTGCTAACTCCTGGTGAATGAACTATATTTAACTGTTGTTGGAGAAGGTAAGGAATCATTCTACTTTACATAACTTTTGCAAGTTATGGGAAAGGCTACAGATTTAAACGAAATTGAGTTGGCAGATCATAATGGGCCAGTATCGCAATCTGACATTGTAAGTATTTATACAAATGACTAAGTGTGATAATACCCAGGCCCGTCGCTAACCGATTCGAGAGGGGGGGGGGTGTTGAAGTTTATTTTGCAGACTGTCATATATATATATATACACACACATAATTTGTATACGACTAAAGCTTGATAATCAAAGGTAAAACAAAACAAAAGAAGAGTTCAAATACGCCACAAAACTTGAGCTTCCCAAGTTTATTTTGAAATCATTTCGACTAGTTATAAACATAATGCTATTCATCGAAATAATTTTTACAGCACTTAAAAATGCAACCGCCATAGATGAAAAATGTGGTATTATTGATAACTAAATAATACCAGTAATTATTCAAAATAATACAAAGAAGATATAGTTTTTACATTTCTATTAATTTTAATTATTAAAATGGTAACAAAATATTGAAGAAAAAAACTATTTTTAACTAAACTGAAACTTATTAAATTATAATAAGTTTTCAGTAATAGTAATCAATAGTTATTTGTGGAAATAATTTTAAAAAATAAAGCTGTAAATGTAAATGTTTTTCAATGAAACTTTCAAATACTTTTTACTCTATATTTAAATATTTTTTGAAAAATCACTCAGTAATAAAAATTTATCTTTCGTTTCATCTAAACGTTGTTACCCTATGCTAATTAGAGCAACTGTTTGAAGATAAGAAAGTAAGTCATAATCAGCAAATATAGTCTTCTATAAGATATTGATTCAAAACAAAATTCATTCAAAAGTAAATAGTCCTTTCATTTTTTAAAAAATAAGAAAAATAATGTAGAAAAACATTGAAAATATTTGCCATTTAAATTATAAATGAAGAAATTCACATAAAAATGATTAAAAAAAATTAAGATATTAGTAAAATTACATTATATTATATTAGGTACATAAATTTACTTCAACGTTGTTTTAAAAGTGAAAAATATTCTGCCAACTTATCAAGCTTAATATTGTCAACAATATCTTTTTCTGCATTGAGTAAAAGCTGTGAATTCAGGCGTTCAGGGGTCATTGTTCTTCGAAGATAGTTTTTAATCAATTTCATCTTGCTGAAAATTCTTCCATTTGTTGCAACTGTCATTGATGCAGTTAACGCTAATAGATTTAACAATAAAAACTAATAAAAGCATTTATGATAAAATGATTATTCTGCATTTTTAATACAAAACTGTGAATTGAATTTTTACATAATTACAAAATTATTAAGTTTTTTTTTTTACTAATAATTAACTTCAACAAATGAAAAACTGTTAACTTTAGTCAAAAATATAATATAAAAACATTAAATACATAAAAAATGCAACAAAATAGCTTAAAAGAATTATTTATAAAAAAAAACTGAAACTTTTCAGTCTTTAAAGTCCATTTTCAAAGAAATAAGCATTAGTACAGTTTTGTTCATAAAGGATTGCAGTTTGGACTTATGTAAAAAACGGAAAAAGAATTCTAATTTTCGGAATTCAAATGTGATTTATCTTTTTCTATCCCTAGCTTCTACTAATGAATATAAATAACATTTTTAATTGCTCTTTTTTTTTCTTTTAATCATTTTACTGCACAAAAGAGATTAAAAAATTTTATCTGCTTCATAAAAATCACTTTTTACCCATATATATATATATTTTAAAAAAAATATTCTTTTTTGAGATAGTCTTATACCTAAATTTTTAAGGAATGATTGAGAAAATAATTTAATTGGAAAATAATAACACATTTAATGCAATTTAATTAAACTTAATATTTAAACAATAAGACTGCAAATTATAAATTTGTATTCATAAAAAAATTATACTTCCATTCAAAACTTAAGCTTTCTATTTTATTCAATAATAATATGGATTTACAAAATACGTTTTGAGTAACTAAGTACCCGTACTAGACAGTTAAACACAGGTCAGTGAAGTAATTGGAACCACAGCTGCATGTGCATTGAGCCCTTATTCTTAGAAAGAGTCAGAGAAAACACAAGAAAATATAGCTTAGGGCATTTCTAGCTAACCACTTTTAAAACACCCTCGATTTTTCAAGTTGACAGAAATATCCCGGGTTTTGTTTGCTGCTTCAAAAGATGGGAGTCGCAGCACCATCCTTCTTTTGCGCCTTTTCATAGTGCCCATAGCGGCTTGATCAAACAGAATTGCCACTATTCCGTGAATATAATTACTTTGAACTCCACAACCATCCACAAATTGTGTGAAATGATTGAAGTGTCGATTCGATTGAGTGTAACTCAATTTAATGTTTCAGAATTCTTGGGATTCTTGAAAAAAAAATATTAAAAGCAAAATATAATATTTTATTCTCAAAACAGAAACTTTTATAAAGGTGAATTGAGGATCACATATATGTTTACTATTTTCCATAGAGAATATCAAATTTTGTTGTGATGATAAATTGTTTTAAAGATATGAATTGGTTCCTGAACAATTTATTTTAGGTTAAAAAATTTTTCACTCAAATAATAATCCAATCATCATAGAATTTTAAAAGTTATGAACTAAAGGGTAGTTAACAAATTAAATGTTTTTTGTCCTTTGGAGATAGTAAAATTCTTCATAGTAGAAAAATAGCTTTTACTAATTAAAAGTTAAAAGTATAAATTATTTAATAATTTCTGTTATTTAAACAGAGTTTAACAATTTAAGTAAGATATTTTGAATAATAAAGGTACTCTTATTTGTAATTTTACCCCAATATAACACATTTCAAGACAAGATTTGCCGAGTCGGGGCGGGGATCCCGAAATGGATGAAACTCAGATAACATTGAAATCCGTTTAAATCTCACCACCAATGAAATATCCGACAATGAAAGAATTTCGGAAAAGTCGTGATTTTGGCTTGTATTATCGGTCATCTTGCTTTGAATTATCACAAATGGTTACTCTTGGAGGAGAAAAAAAAAAAAAACTAAATTTATTAACACATTTCACGACAAGATTTGCCGAGTCGGGTCTGATGGGATCCCGAAATGGATGAAACTCAGATAACATTGAAATCCGTTTAAATCTCATCACCAATGAAAAATCCGACAATGAAAGAATTTCGGCAGTCGGGATTTTGGCTTACAAAAAAAAAAAAAAAAAAAAAAAAATTCGACTCAACCTGAATTTGCCGACTGGATGATATCTCTGGGGGGGGGGGGGGGGGTGAGACACCCCCTGTTGACGACGGGCCTGATAATACCAATGACAAATGTGGATAAATGACAGTGAAATCAGCAGCAGACAATAAGGTTATGGTGATCAAACAGGGTTCCCACTCAATTTCAGAAAAAAAATTCCCTGACTTTTCCAGGTATTCCAGGTAAATTTCAATGAAAATCCATACCATATTTTATCTATACTACGAAATTTTTCATCAGAAAATTTGGATTCTTTCATTTGTTAAGCCAAGAATAAGATTTTTTGAGTAAAATAAATATCATTATATAAGGAAGGAAGCTTTTTAGTATGTCTAAAATGTAAAATTTTTACAATAAATAATTGTAATAGATGTTAGATTTATTTAATTCAAACCTCAATAACTGAGTATTGTTACTGACAATTTTAAGACAGGTTTTTTCCAGGAATAATGAAGGAATTTTCCAGGTTTTTGTAAGAAAATTGCAACTTTCCCTGACTATTCCCTGATTTTTGGAGTTGAAATAAAATTCCCTGACAATTCCAGGTTTTCCCTGTTCTCCCTGACTAGTGGGAACCCTGTCAAAGCATCATCAAGAAAGGGAACATCGGAAACTGCCCCACTAAGTTAAATAAAAATAGGCACAAGATAGTGGCTCAACTGACACTCTAATAGAAGGCAGATCCAAGTGCAAGTATTTCAGAACACACAGTTCAGTGGACAGGGTTGCATATAGGAATGTGCAGCAAACATCCCATTTGTGTGCCTCTTTTGAACAATCGTCATCCTTAACTATACATACAGAGGGCCCAGAACACCGACACTAGACCATAAATATGTGGAAGAAACACGCCGAAAACAAATGAATCACGCTTTCTCATTCATTATGTCTGTGATTGTGTAAGGGTACGCTGTCTTCTAGGCAAACAGTTACTCCCTCATCTATAGCAAGTCATACACAAGCTGATGGAGGCAGTGTTATGCTTCGAAAGTCATTCTCATGAGCAGCTTTGGAGCCCATAGCAGAGGAAACCAACCAAAAAACCGCCTGTCCTCAGCGTTCAAAAACTCCCCGCGGACAACAAATTTCTCGAATCCGACATCCGTGCGGACGGCCATTTTCCCTTTAATGTTCGTGATACATTTTCAATATTTGTAAATTTTACAAGAGTCTAGAGCCTCACTTCTGAAATGACCCTCTAATCTAGAAATCCTGTTCATTCTTTTATTACTATATAATGCAATCCTAGTAACTACTAATTCATTGTGCAATTTATATAAACGTTTGTAATAAATAAGAGAAAATGATATTTTTATTTATTTAGAAGCTACTGGTTAGTTTTAAAAAAGGACGGGTACATTGTTTGACAAGCCGTCCTCGGGGATGGGTAAAATTTCTGAGTTTTTTCGAGCCCTGGCCCATAGTAAAGTTAGAACAAACCTAGACAAACTGAATATAACTGTAAAGCAGTTGCACCCATATATGGAGTGTTTTCAAAAACTGAAAATGGAATCTTCCAACAGGACCAGGCCTCAATTCAAAAAGCTTGAATTGTGTTGGGAGTGGATGAATTCCAATTATTGCACTAGTCACCTAATGGTAGAGCGCATTTGGGATGCCATAGAAAGGCAGCTCAGGAATCAAACACTACCCTATCAGAATATCTCGACTTTACACGACTGCTTAGACATTTGGTAAAACCCGCCTAAGGTTATCTACCAAGAACTTGTAACATCCATGCAAAGGCGATTAAGAGCTATTTTGAAGGCCTAAGGTGACAAGAGGCATTAATGAGTGGATTATCATAATATTTTAGTTCTTCAGTGTATAAGGAGATAAATAACAGGCAATACTGAAATTGAAAATACCATAAAAAATAAAGTCCTACTATGAAAAGTTTACTAAGTTAGCAAAAACAGATAACTTAAAATTTAGTTCTAAGTCTAAAGAAGTAACTTTTTAATGTCTATAGTATGTATATCCAACAAGTAATCTAAGTGCATTTGGGAAATACAAAGTTTGAATTAAACTATTATATTAGTAATAATTAATCTAAATATGTGCTTACCCTACAAATGTAACCAGGAAAACTAATTATCAAAATGATTGTGACATTTTATTATAAATTTGATTTAAAGAAAATTAGTTAATATGCTTAGCTTAAAGGTAATATTTCTCAAACAATTACAGGGACCTAAGTTGTCAATTAAGAATGAAGTGTCAAAAAGTTTATGAGCTTTAAGCATATAGTTAAAATCCACATGTAAGTATAAATATTCAGAGGTGCCAACTTTCTACACATTTTAGAAAAAAAAATTCTAGTAGTTGTTTTGTAAATTTGATTTGAAGTTATTTTCCACACACAACATGCAAATGATTTTAAAGTTTATATGAAACCCATTTAATTCCATATCTTCTGGTGAACCCTGTGGCAGAATTTTTTCTGGCTTTCTGCGACAAACCTAACTAGAACCAATATCTTTCTGCAAGATATTTTTATCGTTATAAATATATGTGTAATGAATTTATAATAATAGATGCACTTCGCGTTTATAAAAAAAAGCCTACATGCATAGAATAAAACTGTGTAGATTTTTTTTTCTTAATTTCATATTATAAGTTTATATTTCTTAATAAGTTTAAATTATTTAAGTTTAAATTTGCATTATCTTCGATAATAAAGAAAAATTATAAATGTATAGATCTGCAGACAAAAATGCTTACAAGAGCATAACTAAAGATTAACCAGAACCTGTAATAAGATGGAACTTATAAAAATAGCTAAGAATGGACATAAAGATTAAATTTATAAAACAAGATAACTGAATTTGAAGTATCAGTTTAATTATGAACAGTATGATTCAATGTTTCATTATAGTAGTTATATCAGGTACAGAAATAAATCAGGTGAAAAAATCAATATTGAAGTTGAGTAATCAAAATCAAAATAATAAAATAGGATTGACTATATCCGAATTCTAAAAGCAAAAAAATTAACGCAATCTTTGTTTCAATTTTTTAATATTGTACTGACTTATTGAAAGATTTTTTTTAAAAAAAAGAAAGTAAATAAAATTTTTTCTTGATCAGATTAAGTTCAGAGCGAAAAAAATACACAGCGCTTGTGATTTGTAACAGAAGTCGCACTGTATTGTGTACATATATAGCATTGATTCCCCACGAAGTACGCAGACGCGGGTTCCGACTCAATACGCTCAAGTCTATTCAACATCTCGAAACGAAATCGTCTTCATCAGTACTGAAATATCGGTATTAGAGCCATACTCATTGGATGCGATTTTTTTCGCATGCATATGGAAACCTGTTTGAAAGCGTTTCGCCAGTAAATATTTTCCACTAATCTGGTTTTCATTCGCATGCCAAAAAATCGTAGATAGTGAGATATCTTTCAGGCTTTATTTCATTTATCGTTAGATTGCGAGTGTTTTTTTTATATCGACGACTTAATTCAAAAGATATAGGCATTTTATCTTTAAAAAACATATATATACATATAGTTATTTTTTACCTTTGACTGCTTCTAAAATTTCTTGATTTGTTGGAGATGTTGTTTCATCCTTACTATCGACATCGCTACTAGTAAGAATTTTTGGTTCGAATCTAGAACGTTTTTTTTTTATATAATATTAGTAGCGTGGGAAGCTTATTTCCTCTTTTCCGCTCGCTTTCCAGAAAAAAAATCTCTGACATCGCTAGATGTTGTCGACTTCCATCTTATTTCTTCTTCGGAATGCCGCCTTGAAAAATGAGTTTTCAAATTTTTCTTTAATTATTGTTGACAACAAGAGCAACAAATAACATTTTCGCTAGACATGATTTTTTTTTTAAAAAAGAATCTTTTTACGCATGAAATTTTCCACATAAGTGCAAAAAATATAAAACGCTTTGTTCTCATAAGAAAACACAAAGCAAATTATTGCGTCAGCGATAAAGGCCGAAGTTGGCACATTTCCAAAAATAGCTTAATAAAGGGGAAAAAATTTCTCCCCTTTTTATCCAGTAATTGTTTGTGTTGGAGATTAACGGAAGATTACGAGCGCTTTCCCCTTCCGCGGTACGCTAGAAAAACAATTATTTAAAAACTATTCTGTAAGAAAAAAAATTTGCGGAACTATTATTGCTTCTGTAGAAATTATTTTTTTTGTAAAACAGCTTCTGTTTCTGCAGAATCTTTTTTGAGAACTTACTATGTTTTTGTCAAACCAAAATTTTTATTTCCCAAATAAAAAAATCTTTCTGCAAAACTCAGTCGCTTTCTGCGACAATGTCGCTGTGTCGCCGTGTTTCTGCCACGGGGCTGGTGAAGCTTTTAAAATTCTGAAAACTCTGGTTTTACACAATTGTTGACTACACTATAAAATATTTTGCAAAAAAGCGTAGTAGATGACATCACTGAATATTCATAACTTGAGAGAAATTACTCACGGGCAAAATTTCTACATAGTTCTTCAATTGGAGTGGACATTTTTTTCTCACTAATTCGTTCATACTTTTGCCTCTTATTAGCTGCTCTCAATCCCTGCCATGGTAAGCTGCCTCGATTGAAGTACATTAGCACATAACCTAGAGATTCAAGATCATCTCTTCTACTTTGTTCTAAAATATATGGAAGAAATAACAGAATTTATTTATTGAAAATTTTAATAAATATTTAATATAAAAATACTACATCAATTGAAATTCAAAAAGCAATTTTCTAAAATAGGCTTGTTCATTATTCTTGAAACAATTATGAAAAAAGTGAAATAACAAATTACAATTATTATTCAAAAGGATCATACATCCTGATTACTATTGAAATAACAATATTTAGTCCAGTATTAATAAAAACATATGTGTATTGGTAGATGTTTATTTTTCACAAAAACACTCATTATCATTTAGAAAATATGAGAAAAAATATCAAGGAAAAAGTATATTTTTTATAAAAATTCTCTTTCTATTCTATTCTTTCAATCTAAAGCACGGGAAAAATTTGCATATTTTTTTTTATGTTTTCTCTTGATGCATTATTCTTTTCAGTCAATAATCTAGTACCCTAAATTATTTTAAGACTGATAATCAATAATAACACTAAATACATGCACTTAAGAACTATTGTAGAAAACTGAACAAACAGGGGATGTATTAATCAGTAAAATTACAAAATTCCTTTAGAAACAGAACAGAACTTAAAAAGTATGGTTGAAAACATGGGACAGGCTAAAAAAATAGTTACTACTATCGCCCCTGAATCAGGATATAACTGGAGTAATTGTGACACAAAGTGAAAAATCCTGAAAATTTTATGTGCAAAACCTCAACGTCAAGATATCAATTTATATACTATATTTGTTGAATAAAATTTTTAGAACTAAGATTTATAATTAAAATACCTACAAATAAAGAATGTCACACTTTTATAGTAACTAATTTAAGAAAAAACTTAGTTCCTGCAAAAATCGATGTTTGATATCACAAGCGCATAAGTATGAATAACATTGGACTTAAAAAACGTGTAACCACCAATTGATTGGACTTAAAAAAGCGTAAGTACAAATTACGATGTACGACTTTTAAATTGTGCTAACATGATTCACAATGTGTGACTTTTAAAACAGGTAAATATTACTTTTAAAACAGGTAAATCTATACTAATACAGGTATACTTATCTATACTAAAACAAGTATACATATCTATACTAAAACAAGTATACATATCTATACTAAAACAAGTATCTATACTAAAAAAAGTATATCTATAATTATACTTTTAAAACAGGTTAATCCATGTTTGAAATTAAAATCATGTAAATATAGGGTCTCCGTATCTACATCCATTGATTAATATGCATGTTAAAAATTACTATCTCTCTCTATTGATAGAAAAAACAAAGTATTTCAAGACAAAAAGTATACTTGAACAATAAAAATTTTCAATTAGAGCTGATCTAGCATTTGCATCAAGGGAAAGCAAAGTTAAAATTTGATAACCAGAATTATTTCAATTTTCTCTCTTGGCTTTTTATATGCGATATAGCGCACAAGCAAAATCAGTGATATATATAGTATAGCCAAATCTTATTAAAAAAAAAATTACAAATAATTTCTTGGTACTTAACTATTTGAAAATTACATAACAACCCATGAAAAATCAAAAATTCTTGCAGCACATTTGACTTCTCGTGAAACAGATGCCACATATTCAGAAACAGAATATTTATCAGATAAAAATATTGAAAAAATAGACTATTATATTATGACGAGCAAAATTATTTCCTGGTTTATAATCTAGACTAAAAAAAAAATTTCAACTCAAATGGCTTTATCTAAACAAACCACAACTATTTTTAATAGTATACGAGGGTTGCTATTTATATTTCTGGCCTTGGCAACAGTAAGTGTTGCTAGGCTACCGTAGACGATTTTAATCGAAAGTTTGATATTTTTAAACATAAATTCAGCAGACGATTTAACATTATAGCTTCATTTGTGTTGTTGACAGTAAATTGAAAAGTTCTTCTCTTTCAAAAAATGGAATTGAATCGTGAACATTTTCGTGCCATTATTTTTCATAACTTTCGACGTGGATTGTCAAGACAAGAGTGCTTCGATGAACTTAATTCTTTATTCAGCGATAAAGCGCCATCCTACAGCACTGTAAAAAATTGGTATAACGAATTTAATCGTGGTCGATGTTCGATCCAGGACGAATCCCGTGCAGGTCGTCCAAAATCCGTTGTTGTGCCAGAAAAGATCGATGCTGTGCTTGAACTGATAAAGCAAGATCGTCATGTGACATACCGTGAGATAGAGGCGTCTTTGGACATTAGTATGACTAGCACCAACAAAATATTGCATGAACATTTGAGCGTAAAAAAAATTTGTTCGCGTTAAATCCCGCACAATCTGACAAACGCTCAAAAAAAGGCTTGTGTCGATTGGTGCAAGGAAATGTTGGAAAAATATGTTCAAGGTACATCAAAGGCTGTGTATATTAACATCTACACAGGTGACGAATCATGGATCTATGCATATGAGCCGGAAACAAAACAGCAATCAACTGTATGGGTCTTCCAAGACGAGGCAAAACGAACAAAAGTTGTTCGAGGAAGAAGCACACCAAAACAAATGATTGCCTGTTTCTTTGGCATTAACGGTCATGTGGCAACAGTGGCGTTAGAGCAATGCAGGACGGTCAATTCTGAATGGTACACGACCATTTGTTTGCCAGAAGTCATCGGAGAAATTCGAAAAAAGCAGAAGAACAGGCGAATCATTCTTCATCATGACTGCGAGCTCTCACACATCAACTCAAACAAAGGCATTTCTGATGGAGCGAAAGATCGAACTGATGGGTCATCCGTCGTACAGCCCTGATTTGGCACCCAATGACTTCTTATTCCCACACATCAAAAATAAATTACGTGGACAACGATTTTAGACCCCCGAAGAAGCGGTTGATGCTTTCAAAACGCATGTTTTGGAGTTACCTCAATCGGACTGGAAAAAGTGCTTTGAAAATTGGTTTAAACGCATGCAAAAGTGTATTGATCATCATGGAGAATATTTTGAAAAACAATAAAACCAATTTCGATCCTACATATTTGTTTTTTCATTATTAGGCCAGAAATATAAATAGCAACCCTCGTAGAACCTTGATTTTCATAACATCTTAAACCTCAATACCTTTGCGAACTGAAGTTTATTTCTTAGGAGTTTTTTTTCCCCTTCTTCAACAACAAGCACATTTTTTATTCTCTAAATTTTAATAATTGGTATCCAGTGCTGATACCAATTGGTATCCAGAGTAACTATCTACTTCTTTTGAAATTTATAATGGAGTTAGACAGGGAGATGCATTAGCATGTCTTCTGTTCAACATAGCCTTAGAAAAAGTTATTAGAGATGCTGGCATAAATACTATAGGTACTATATTTTATAAATCAGTGCAGATTTTGGTATACGCCGATGATGTAGACATCATCGCAAGATCTAGGACTCCACTGAGTGAAAAAATTTTGGCACTGGAAAAATCAGCTAGAAAAATTTACTTATGAGTGAAACAAAATATATGTATTGTGGTACAATGGAAACCATCCCTAAATTGTTTATAATTGATTCTTTTAAATTTGAATCTGTAAAAAATTTTACTTATCTAGGATCAGAAATTAACTATCAAAATGACATTAATCCTGAAATCAGAAAAAGAATAATCGCAGCCAATCGCTGCTTCTATGGTTTAAGATCATTATTGAAATCTCACTTAATTAAAAAACGGACTAAAATCTTACTTTATAAGGTATTAATAAAGTCAGTTTATACTTATGCTTCAGAGACATGGACTTTAACAAAAAGGGAAGAGAAGTTATTAGCAACCTTCGAAAGGAAAGTCCTACGAACCATCTTTGGCGCTATACTCAATAACAACAACTGGAGGAAAAGATATAATTTTGAAATATATAGGATCTTTAATAGTGATGATATAATTAAATCTATTAAACTAAGTAGAATGAGATGGGCCGGGCATGTAGCGAGAATGAGCCCAGAACGAGCAGCATGGAGAGTCTCTAATGCAACCCCCTCCAACAAAAGGCCAGAAAAGAGATGGAAGGACTGTGTGGATGAGGACTTTGCCATCCTAAAAGTAAAGAACTGGGGAAAAAAATGCTGGGAGAAGGGCAGAATGGGAAAAGCTTCTGAGGAAGGCCCAGGCTAACAAAGGGCTGTCGTGCCAATACGGCTGATGATGATCCAGTGCTGATTAATTTTGGATAATTAGGTTCTACATGAAGCTTTTTCATAAAACTTACTTTACAAATATTGTTGACAGTTTTTTTCATGCTATTATATAACAATCATGTTTTTCACAGGACTTGTAAATACAGTGCACTCCCGATTATCCTGGTTAATCACCGGGACAGGTCGCACGGACAATCGAGAAACACAGATAATCCGAAAACTTCTTTTTACTTAGGAAAAACTCCTTATCAGTACAGAAAATATAAAAATTACTGACATTTGCATCCTATATAACATCAAACTAGTAATTTTCCTTAAAAAAAAAATTTTGTAATGCACCACAGACATATATTTTACGAACCGTAGTAATGTCTCCGTAATCAAATACTCCTATACAATCTAATAAAGTTTCAACAGATTGTAGAGCAGTAGAAATTGTATTTCCCTCAATTATTACATCTTCTGCATCAGTTACTATCATCACTATTTGATTTAACAACATTATGATGTCTTCATCTGTCAAATACTGGAAGCCACAGGCTCACATGCATCATTGAAACCAATCTTCTAAATTTTCTTCATCATGAATTTCGAAACCTTTGATTTCTTTTGCTTGTTCGAGAATACAGTTATCATATTCTTCTTGAATATCTAAAGATTATTCATCAAGCGGTATGATCATACTCCACGATCGTGATAACATAGACGATTTTACTTTTGACCATGCTGCTGATATTCCATATACTGCAATACAATAACGAATATTGCTTTCCAAAAATTTAATAGTGTTATAACTTCATGAATCAAATTTTTTTAATTTTGAAAATGTTTCTCTTTAAATTATTTGTGCGACTCAGAAATGAGCACGGATAATCCGCCAACCGGATAATCCACGCACGGATAATCGAGAGTGTACTGTAAATGTCAACAATCAAATTCTGCAACTGTCAAAGAGGAACTCAAGAACAGTATGTAGTAACTTTGAAAAATAGGCAGAAATATAAATATTAAGTAAAAATATAAAATTGGGATATATGAAACTTCCTGAAGGGGAAACTAAATTATTTCACTGAATAACCAAGAAATTAACTAATCATTCCTTCCTACCAAGAGTCTATCATGTAAATGGTATTCATCCTAATTACTTATTTTATAGACATTATTTATTAAATTTATAGACATTTTTTACCTCAATAAATTAATTGAGGGAAAAGTTATAAAACAATATTTAAAAAAATGCAAGCTCTTTTTGTAACTAATATTGCAACTAAAAATAAGAATTTTTAATAAAATAATTCATACTATCATGAATTATAAAATAATACCAAAATCTTATAATTCACGATAAGATTATTTCTTCTCATACATCCTTGCTGTTTTGACCAAAAGAATTGCATCATATTAAGTTTATTTGGTCAAATCACTTTTTATACAACAAAAAAAAGTCTTATCTTTGGAATTGTAGAATAAGAATTTTTATTTATTTTTTTTTTTTTCCTTTACACGTATTTTAAAGCACATATTTTTAAAGAAAAAAGTTCAGCGTTAGTAACTGTAAAATTTAAAAATTTAATTTTTCTTTGCAGTAAAGGTACAAACACACATTATGTATGTTCATCTTATCAATTATTGTTTAAGTTTAATTAATAGATTTTAAAAGTAAACCTGATCTCAGTATTGAATTCCCACAAAGTAACATGTAAGTAAAGTGGAACTCATCTTAAAAACGAAAACATTTATAGAAATTTTTACCTCAAGACGCTGATCAAGGTGGGGGGACAATATTCAAAAAATTATAAGTGCTTTTTTTTCTTCATATTTTTTTAAGAATAGCAACTGAAAATTAAAATTTCTATTAAAATAATTATTTTTATGAATTATAAAATACAATACCAAAATTTTATAATTCATGATAAGATTTTATAATTTTTTTCTACATCTTTGCTGTTTCGACTAAAAGAATTAGGTCATATCAAGTTTATATCACTTTTTGTAAATAAAATCTTATCTTAGGAATTCAAAAATAAGTTAATATTTTTACAGTTTTACCTCTTTTTTGTGCATATATTTTAAATTACATATTTAAAAAAAAGAAAAAAAGTTGATAGCTAGAGTAATTATACAAAAAAAATTAAGATTAAAAAAAAAATTATTTAAAAATTTAAAAAAAAAAAAAAAAATAGTAAAGGTATATATATAAATTATGTTGGATCAATCAATTAGTGGAAGAGATTAATAGATTTTAAAGGCTGACTCAATATTAAATTGGTGACTAATAGGGTATATGTGCCAAGTATTTAGATAATTAACATTTTAATTTAGGACCATCATACATCCATATGATTAAATGGTCACGGACATAAATAATGCTATCACACATGTATTACACAAATGAAGACAAACGTTTTTTAACCTATCCAGCCTAGCATTTTTAAATTACATTTCATACTGCAATTTACTTTTAATAGCAATTAAATTCTCTCCAAGCTATAAGACAGGAAAACAATGTAATGGGAAGAAACAATATTTTAAATTTTCATACCAGTAAAACTGTGAGAGGGTTAAAGATATTTTACCTCTTTACATACATTTACCTCTCTAACAACCCCCAATTTATTGGAGACAATATGATACTTCACTTCAAATACATTATTACAGAATATCTTTCATTTTTCAACAACAAAACACCAATTCCTAAAAATTTTCCAAATTGCAAAATAAAAATTAACACTTAAAAAATAACATAAATTTAAGGAAAAAAACTCAAACAAATGTGATTTTGATATCAATTTAATTTTCTAAAAATAATAATAAAAATTTACATTTTTAAATTTTATAAAAATTTTAAAATAATTCTATAATTTCAACAAAAAAAATTAGTAGTTTTAATAGTTAATTCGAATGAACTGTACATTATTAAAACTGCACATAATAAGGACACGAATTTCAAATGCAAAATATTGACTTGATATTATTCAAATGCAAATGAGAAAATTATGGGAGAATTTAGGAAGAAATTTTTTTTTTTTTAATTTATGAAGGAAAAAAAAATTGCAAATAATGTATAATAAAATTTTTTCCCTGCCTGGCCTCTGTCAAGCCTCATAGTAGGTCAAAGGAAAAACCATGACAAATGTTTTCAAAAAATTTGGGAAATTTTTTTTATTAATACAGTCAAACCCCACTATAGTAAACCTTCAAAGGACTGAAATTTCGGTTCATGATAACCGGGAGTTCACTATATCCATACTGCAAGCAATTTTAACAAATTTTTTCGAACTGCTTCCTTTTATTACACATTATTTAAATAAATGAGCAATAAAAAGAAATACAGAAATTATTCAAAAACAATATGTAGTAACAAAAAATGTGTTAACTTTTATTTTTTATTACTTTTCGTCTTGCATACAAAAAATTTAGGGATGGGAAATTGAGATAGAAGCAAACAAGAAAAAATGCTTATGGCAATATTCCACTCAATAGATTGTTTTAAAAATTGGTATGGGTATTTTATGTAGAAATTTCAAAATTGCCAAAAACTGAAGAAAGAAAATCAGTCTAAGACAGAAAAAAGTTAATATCCAATTTCCTCACTTCTTTTGGTTCAGTATTTTCACCAAAAAAAATATTACATGTGTATAGCAAGGCACCGAAGTGAACACTTCGTTCACTATATCCGGGAGTTCACTATAAACCATGTTCACTGTAGCGGGATCGGGATTTGACTGTATATATGTACGAGACTACTATTGAAAAAAATTATAATAATTTTCTTTATGTATGGCAAATTTCATTGCAATAGAATAATAAAATATACTACTTTTCACTTCAGAATTGCTTACAAGTTTACAACAAAAACAGTAAAGCATGATAATTCTTTACTTTGTTATGGAGCTATAATTGTTATGTTGCTAATTGTTATGGAGCTATAACTATAATTTTGTTAATGGAGCATGAAAAAAACTCATAATTTAGAAATCAATGATAATGAATTCTTTTAGTCCAGATGCATTAAAAAAAATAATAAATTAGTTAATAATCTTTCATGCCAAAATTGAATTAAAATTTTTAATTGTTAAAGACTTCTTTAATCAAATAAATTTCTTATTCTTTAATCAAATAAATTTCTTAAAGGAGGAAGAAATTTATTTGAATTACCAAAAATAGGAAAGTGAATATAACTCAACATTTTTCTATACAAATAATTTAGTGGCCGATCCTTCAATTCACAATTTAAAAATTTTATGATTTAAACTGTTTTAATAAATTGGAATCTGACATTTTTACTATCAGATGAATATAAAGAATCAATAATTGTGGAACACTACAAGACTAACAGACAATTTTTTAATCACTATTTGTTATATTCAGTCATAAAGCTCATTGGGGCATGTGTAAATCAATAATTTTGCACTTAAGTGTACATGACCTTTAAATTTATCAACATAAAGATTTTGTAATATATAATAAAATTTGATTTTGTAATAAATAAGCAATTATAATAAATGACCAAATTCGCAAAAGGTTTGAAATAATGAATGCTGCTGGTAAGGCTATTTGTTAGAACCATGTATAGAATTAGTGAATAGTCCCGGGACTATTATATTTTGCGATTTTTACTAAGATCAGACCTATCAACCTCAGAAATTCAATAAAACCTGAGACTTTTTGTGACCATGGGAGTGTAAAAAGCAACACTATATTAAAAAAAATATATAAATAAATTCTCACATACTCTAAATCAGGGGTGATTGTGAGCCCAAGTCAAAATTCCGGAAAATTTCTTGAGTTCGGAAAAAAAAACACAGTTTAAATTGAAAAAAAATAAAACAAGGTTTTTTTTCTTTTTCTCAATATTTTTTAGTTTACTTAAAATATATTTAAAATTACACATACCTACAAGGAGAAGTAATAAAAATTTACAAATATGTCTTTCTTTCTTGAGTTTATGATTATAATAACTATTTACTGATAAAAAATTAAAATTAATCATAAATATAAGCTTATAAGGAATCTCTCTGGCTCTCCCTTACAAACAAATAAAATAAACTGTGTTTTTAAGTTCCACCTTTGAAAATTCGATTTCCGGACACTTCTGTGATCAATGATTTTTTTAAACGTCAGGACCTTTGATCTCCGGAAAATTACGGATCACTGTTCCGGAGCACAATCAGCCCTGCTAAATTTATATCAAGTAACCTTTTTACCCCTAAGAAACATAAAATAATAAATTAAATATCTTTAAACAGACTAATTGATTATTTTAGCATTTTTTTAAATTGTGATAAAAAAATTCTGAAACTTTTCGTTTTGCCTTTCAAGCCATAAGATTTTCCAATGACTGTTTTGACAAGAACAGAATAAATCAGGATTTATATTAAGTGGGTAAATATTCTCAGACAGGTTTTATCTCTGTGAAGAATGATTAATACTGCCAGTTTCAACTTGGCTATAAGAATTACTTTTTTTGCAGACTATTTTGTATTGATCTTATCAACCGAATGATAAACTTGCACACTGAAACAAAATATCTTTGCACTACAAAACAAAACTAAGATATATCAAGAAACAAAGTTATTTTTTGAAAAATTCTCATTATAAAGACAGAATAACAATCAACAAAAAACTTGGTACTCGGAAAAGAAACAATTGAAACATTAACCCTAAGAAACATTCATTTAAGCTCCTCAAAATTTCAAATAAGCTATTTTAGAATGAATTTAGTATTTCTATGCTCAGTGACTGTAGCGATAAGCTTAATAAAGGTGCAGGCTCCTTTAAAATAAAAGTGTTATTTTACTTTCTTTTTTTGGTTAATTAGAAATTTTAAAGAAAGGTTTTAAAAATGAACTAAATAGCGGCAAAATTACTAATATGGAAGAATGTTTTGAGGGCTGTATGAAAGCTGTGCACAAGTCTGCCGATTCACACATTTATTAAGAAAAAAGCCAGAGAAAATACTTTGGTGGCCTGAGGTCCTGAGATTGGACACAAACACCTGAGAGTTTGCAGTTCTGTAACAATATTAATTAAAAAAAAAAAACATTTTGACGAGAAAATCTAAATCCTCCGACTCTAAAAATCAATTATTTTAAAATCTGTATTTATATTTGTTGAAAATGAGATGTTCTGTAGATACAAAAATTCGGAATATCAAGACAGAAGTCTAAAAATCAGAATAAAGACAAGATATTATCCATCAGAAAAATCAGTACAACTACAAATTCAGCATTATCAATTAAATGCTTAACTTTCATGTCCAAAAAATTTTCATAACAAAGCTTTTGTTCAATCAAAAGCAACATGAATTTGAAAGTCTGAATTTTAGCACACAAAAAAAAAAAAAAAATAATAATAATGTAAGTGGTTTGGTTACACTAATACGTACCAATCCCTAGATGAGTATTGATGCTGGCATATCTTGCAGTTCCAGTAAGATTTTTGTTTTCCCTATAAGGGATATGCAGGTGTGTTCTGGAATCACGGTACTTTTTTGCAAGTCCAAAGTCTATTATATACACTAAATTACCTTTCTTCCCAAGTCCCATAAGAAAATTGTCTGGTTTTATGTCTCTATGAATAAAGTTCTTACTATGAATGTACTCTATTCTACTGATCTGGAAGAAAAACAATTCCTAAATTTAATAGCATAAAATATATCATACATGCAGCATGATTTACTCTTAATAGATTAAATGAAAATATTAATGGATAGAAAAACATGGTTTAATTAATTTAAAGCTCTTTAACTCAAAACCAAATAATTTTAAATTATCACAATATAAAACTTCAATCGATACACATATACAGTCTGTTACTGAAGTTTTATCTTTTCATTCTCAAGATATGCATTTTTAAAATTAAAACAACATTGATTCCTTATAGAGGCTGCATAAATATTAAATAAAAGCTAAGAAGAAATTGTGATATGCTTATTTTTTCTTATAACAGGTAAAGGTATGAGTAGTGCTAAGATTAAACACTTAATTCTTAAGAGTAAAAAAAAACCTATTCTTTATCAAAAGTTACAAATGGAAACATATTTGAATTAATCCTCATTAAAATATAAAGTAAATATTAGACCATTTTAATGCAAGTCAGTATGCTCAATCCTAAAATAGTTTAACAATAAACCTCTAACTAAGGATGGCAAATTTTGTCCACAATGAAGGGGGAAAAAATTGTCCTGGAAGAAATGAAAGAAACATTTTTTTTTTTTTTAAACAAAGAAATAACAAGTCTCATATTAAAATTTTAATCAATATTTTTATAAATAATATTAATATCCAAGTCATTTAATAAATAATTTTTTAAATAAATAAAGACGAAAATGCAAATATTCGGAAAAAAATTATTTAATGAATATCTTAAATTAATATATATATAGTTATTTTCAATGTTTTACATAAAAAATATTGTAGAACTTTATCTTATAATTACAGAACTTTTAAAATAATAGGATAAAATTATAGACTGAATTGTACTATAAATTACACATAGTATCCACAATTTAAAATAGCTTAGTCATTTCTATAATCAAAAGCTATAATATGTTGCAGGTTTTTATTGATAGATATTTTTCAAACTGATTTCATTTCTTTCATTAGATAAAGATTTTTAAAAAAAATCATGATAAATTTTTTTTGATTAAATAAAAATTTATAAAAAATATCACATATTTAAATTTAAATTAACTTAATACAATACTAACATAATACTAACTTAATACAAGAATTGTAATATTTTCCTCTTATTATAAATCAGGCTATAGTAAAACAATGTATTAATAAAATACACATGTACAAAAGAATACAACAAAAAGTACAGCATCAAACTAAACAACGAAACTCAAAAAGCGTATACTGATATAATTCTCTGATTAAACTTCAATGTTTAATTAGATAAAAACCTAAATGAAAAGAAATTTATCAGTTTCTCACATTTAATTTGAAACAATCAGCTAGGTATGAAGTTATACTTACAAGTTGATCAGCTAAAAGTAATACTGTCTTAGAGCTAAACTTCCTATTACAAAAATTGAATAAATCCTCCAAACTTGGTCCCAGAAGCTCCATGACCATAACATTATAATCTCCCTCAGAACCACACCATTTTATAGCAGGTATACCAACTAAAAGTAAAAATAACTATTAAAGGAGAATGTGAAATATACTTTCAAAGAAACATTAAGAATTAAATTAATTTTAATAACAAGATCAACACAACTTGTTAAGTAGATCACCTGCATGAGTTGACTACTATTAATCATGCACCTTTATAGGCTAAAACAGTTGTCACTTTTTCTCTTATAAGTTGACCACCTAAGTAGTGATCAACTGGTGCATTACAATTGATCAACCTATACAGGTTTTATAGTATTAATATCAATTCATAAACCAGTTTTAGTACTTACCACCACCTTGCATCATCTTATAAAATTTACTCTCTATGTGAAGTTGTGGATGCTTTGTTTTGACACATTCTAACTTAATTGCCACTTCTTCTGCTGTTGTGATGTTAGTACCTATATAATTGAAAAAGTATTTAATTAAGAAAAATAAACAAAATGTGAGTTTCACTAATCAGAGATAAAAATCCTATAACCTTTGAATTTAGCACCTACAACCTAGATTTATGAAAATTTCAATCTTTATAAAAAAGAAAATTAGGCAATCCACTAATTTTACCCTTTTTATCAATAAGATTTCAGCTTTCTACTGAAAAATGTTACTCTCTTCATAAACAAAATTTGAATGTTCTTGTAAGAGAAATGTAACCCACTTCATTAATAAAATTATCTTATTCATAACAAAGAAGCATATACAGCATTTAAATGAATCTTAAACTAAAAGTATAACCTTAAGAAAACTATGTTTTTAGATATTGTATGAAATTAATATTCTATGATCTTTGTTACATTACTCATAACCTATTTAGCTTATTGCCATAAATGTTACAAAATCTATACAAAAATAACTAGTTTCAGTAATAAAAAAATAGATATTACAACAAACTTTATCAAGGGAAATATCAAAAGTAATTTTATTTATTATTTGTGGTGGTACACAAAAGGATATACAAAATGAATATACCCTTGTTTAGAATTATGCACCTTATTTAAACAAGCAATTCATCTTATGCATCTAGACTAGTGTTTACTTAATCCAAATTTAGTTATAACTATATGACTACAAACAAGAGGTAATAGAGTCTAGAAAATAGACTATATAGAAGAATAGAGAATGATCATTAAATACTAAGACTAGCCCAGATTCCCAGATGTCATTTAATTCAGGGCAAATTTGAAATTTCTACATCTATCCCCTATTAAACTTATTCATTCGTATTGAACTTTCGAATAATTTAGAAAAGAATCAACAAATAGTTAGTGTGAAAATATATTTTACTGAAGAAATATGGATTGTGCGTCTTTCCATAGCTATAAACAATGCGACGTTACATAACATAAAACTTAAGACATTTATTTATACAGTGTGAAACTGGAATTAATAAAAGTATGTTTTAGAATACATTTCAGTGTAGTGGCAAAAATTGCTTTTCTTATTATTCTAGTGAAATAAGCCTAACTATTAGGCCATAAATAGAACAATCAACCTTGATTTACATAAAGAAAATAAGAATGACGGGAATATTTCAGATCATAAGGAACTTATATTTATTAAAAGAAATATAAATTTTACAAAACATGCTTTACAAGCTTTTTTTTAAACTTATATTCTAATTTTTGTGACAATTGCTAATAACAATAACTTTTTATTCTTTGTTCATTACGACTACTCATTGAACTCACCCAAATAAATATCGCCAAAGGATCCACTTCCGATCTTGCGACCAAGACGGTACTTATTCCCTACACGCAATTCCATATTTACTGCTTAAAAACAATTATTTCCTTTTAATTTAAGTTGTGGTATAACAGAGAATGAATTAGAATGGCATTCACTCTCAATATCCAGGGTGGGCAGTGTTCGCCATCTTGGAATTGGATATGCAGTTCAACAACAAAGCAAGATCGTCAGCTTCCGCTTTCTTTTCCTGGTACAACACCATGAAAATTCGGAAAAGAAGCAGTTATCTAGATTATGTGAACTATTATTGTGAAGGATTCTTCATTACAATGGCTTCTTTGATTTCAATTAATTAGGATTAATTAGATTTTTTTTGTATATGATATTGACGACAAACATTACAGCAATTCTAGGTGGCGCATGCGCATAGTTTGTTGCAGTTGCCCGGATAAAAATAGAGAAAATTCTAAACAGATGATAATATGAAAAGAAATTTCTATGTTTAAAGGAATTGTTTCAAATATCCAACATTTTGATAGCATTTTCATTAACAAATATAGTATATTCAGTCTAATTTCGATTTTAAACTAATTTCGATACAAAAACAATTGTGGGTTTGGATAATCGATACGTATCGATCATACAAAGTACTTTTTGAAATAATTAATGTTAACTTCATATATTCTTTTTAAAAAATTATTTTATTCTTCCATAATGAAACATTATCTGTGTTAAAAACTAATTACTACAATTATTGAAGTCATTACGAAAAAATTTATAATAGTTCGTAAGAATGCATTGAATTGAACGAGGCCAAATGAAGAGAATGTTTGTTTAGATTTGACTTCTTTCGTAATTTGTCAAATATCTAAAAATATGTTACAGCCTTTAAAATATTTTCGTAAAATTTAATTTAGAGCATGGATTTATATCACGGTGACTTTTTAACGCAATATAAAGCTATATCTGCAAAATTAAAAAAGTAAGGATTGATTTAGATTTCAAGTTAATAGTGGAACTTAATGCTAAATGCTTGTTATAATCTATATTATGCTCTTTTATCTTATGATTTTTACTGAGAAATTTTTGTTTAAAAAAAAAAAACAGCATGTAGATGTTTACCCGGGGGTGGCTACGAGTTTTACCTTTCGAGTTGTTCCTTTTCAATGATGTTTTTTTTAAAATCTCAAACTTTTTTGCACATAAATCTATTTGTTAACAAAAATGATCGTTCTGAAGGCCGAAATAATTGAATTACTTAATGTTTGAAATATCTTGTTAAGTTGACTCAATTCCCCTTCAATTGTATCAAATATTGCTTAAGGCCAATTATAAATTTCAATGCAACTCATTACACCATATTGGCTTTAGTGTTTTCTGAATATCAAAAAAAAAAAATTTGTTTTTTTTTTTTCGACCGATAAAGTAACGCTAACAAAACATTGTTTATTTTTTTTATTTTTGTTACTGTTGAAAAGATAATATGTAAATAGTTCTAATAATTTTAATTAGTATCAAAGCGTTATTAGTTGATTCTTTTGTAAAAAATTTTACATAGTTAATAATTAACTTTTTGATGCGCTATTTACACTGATAGTATCAAATCAATGTATTGTTTTGATTGTATTTTCGGCAGTTATTGATATTGACTTTCAGGTGGATTTTAAATATTTCGATGTATTTCAAACAATATGGAAAATTTGAATCGTGCACTTGATACCTACTTTTTAAAGCAATGATTCTATCGAATTTTTATCAGTTATTGCTATTGATTTCTCCATAGTTTTTAAATCCAATATTTTTTATACAATATTATTTATTACAGCGACATAATCTTGCAACGAGACAAATATTTTTACGGCAATTACTACTATGGATTTCATGATTTATAATTATTTTCTTTATTGTGATGATTATTTGCAAAATGTGAAAAAGGAAATAATTTGTTTGTACTCTCTGCATTAATATGTGAGAATATCACCCATAATTTTTAAATAAGAAATTAATAAATGTTTAATTTTAAAAAATATCTATATAGTTTTTTTAAATTTATTTTTGTAAGCTTTTGTGATTTTGAATCTGTAACATATATGTTTGTTATTATTCAAAGTATCTGATATTAGTGCTAGAAAGTCTTGTTGCAGATAGCTTGAAAAAAATTCTGCTACAGGGCTATTTTATATTTCCACTTCAAAAAAAATAATTTGAATGAAAGTCCCTAGGTCAGAGAAGCTAAATAGAAATTGACATTTCATGCCATCAAATAAATGATGAGTTGTAAGTTTAGCCTAGTATATAATCTTGATACAATGTTTTTTAAGTAAGAAAAAGAAGAAAAAAAACTAAATAAAAACTGACATTTCATATCCTCAAACTAACTGTGAGCAGCATTTGAAACCAGAGTATGTTTTTATAAATATTGAATGAAAAGTAGACATTAATTTTTGTTAATAACTTAGCTTCAACAGTTACAATAAGATCTGATTGCTTAATGGCAAGAGGAATAAAATATTAGGGCCACAATTAGCAGTTACAAATTTAAATAAATTTTAGTAATTATGTTATCATGTTGAATGTACTAGAAAGTGTAGAGGAAACACAAATAATAAGTTATGATTTGTCCCAGTAGATTAATGTTGGCTATAGATAGATTTTTAAAATAACAGTGTGCACATTGAACACTACATTATGGGAATAACCTGATAATATTCTCTTCCAGTGATTGTCTTTTCACTAGGAAAATGAATCTCAGATGAGGCACATGTAATGTAATCAACTTCTCTGTTTTATGCAATTTTATTATTTTGTGCCATTATAATGTATATAAAATTCAAATATCTTTTTTTCTAATAACAAAAAAATTAAAGAAAAAGAACTTTGCTAAAACTTAAAATAAAAACTGTTAACTGTTAAAAATTTGCAAAAGGGTCCCGAAACTTAATATATATGTATGTGTGTGTAAGTATATATATTTAAAGAAAACAAGAGAAAAAAAAAATATTTTTTTGGAAAAAGGAGAACTATTAATAAATAAAATGTTCTTAAATATTTAAAAGAAAATTTAAAAATTAAAGAGCCAGAAAACAAAATAAGGAAGATATAAATCTCTTGTCAGCTCACTTGATTATATCCGCAAAAAAAGAGCTTTTGCGGATATAATCTTTTGCAGATAAAATCGTGTGAGCTGATGACAAGATTATGTATTTTCATTATTCTGCTTTTGTTGTCTTATTTAATTTTTCTTTAAATTTTTGTATTTTAAAAACATTTTATGTATATTATAATTTTTCTTCTTCACTTTAATATATTTTTTCCCTTGTTTTCTTGTTTTTAACTTTAACAATTTAAAAATAAATGAAATGGAAAAAGCAGGTAAGTGTCATTTTCAGAGGTATTTATTAATCAGAGAAAATAATATGAAGTGGTCTCATCACTATAGGTATGTTTAATTTAACAGAATTGTTTTTGTTTCCACTTTTATTTTAACATAACTAAAACCACATTGGTTTTAAATATGCTAGAATGATTTTTTATTTCAAATCATTAAGCCGTAAATAAAAAAAAAGGCAAATGATTAATAGCTCCGCCTTCTAAAATATCTAATAAAATATTTCAGATACTCCTTTTTATCTTCTTAACCTGACACTAACTCTGTAGTTGCATTTTCAGCTGGCAGTAGATCAGCAGTTATGGTATTTTTTACAACAGTTGATAATTCCTGAACTAATAATTAAATTGTAATTTTTTTATCCCATCGTACTCCTTGTACATTTTTAAAGACATTTTCCTTAATTTATAAGTCTTAACACACAAGTTTATAATACTTTTGAACAAATTAAAATTTCAATATAAGCTCATGCTAAGTTCATTAACAAAAATTGCGAAATTTCAAGTTTGTAATTCCAATTGCATTCCTATGGCCTGCAGAGCGGTGCGCATGGTACTTTTTGCTTCAAATTCAACATTTAATAATTTTGCACTAATAATCTAACGTTAATTTTCTTTCAATCCCTCACACTTAGCTGGAATAGCCTGGTTGGTAAGGCACTGGGCTTGTGTTTAAGGGGTCAATCCTCGCTGGCCAAAGACTCTCCGTGTAGTAAATGATGACAGAGGCATCTGTCGAGTCTCGAAGTCCTCCATGTTCCCTTAACAAATCATACTTCTGGGGGTGCTGATCCAGGAGTTTCCTTGCCTTCTGGCTTGATTCAAAATTACAAGACTACAGAGTTGAATATTAGTAGTCGTAAACCCAAAATTGGGTCGGCTGTTCAACGACGGTTGTAATATAAAATCTCTCATACTTCTATTAAATTTTTCTACACACGTACCGAAATTTTTTACGAACGTACCGAAACCTACACACGTACCGAAGTCTTATACTTTCTGCGCAGCAAGCAAAGTTGAACATTCAAAGCTGCAGCGGCCTGTACGATCAAATGCTTTATTAAGTATAATTATTAGACGCTTAATACTTAACTATAAAAAAAGTAACAACAATTTGCTTATGGTTTATTGAAAATGGAGTTGAATCCATAAGGGCCTCACTACCTTTAATAGCTTAGGACCCCACTGTGCTTAATTCCAGTCGTGTTAATTCCAGTCCACAAATGTTTGCTATTTAAACATCTTCTACTGTGGCATACTCTGCCCCATATTATAATTAGCGCAGAAAGAATTGTAATTAAACTTTGTCTTTATCTATATTTTTTTTCTACTTTGTCTATAGCTGACGGAGAATTAAGAATAATTTGGATACCAAATTGCATTATTGCTTTTCCTTGATGCAAGTGTTCGATCAGTTCTAGTCAGCTCAATTATAATTCTTTTCTAACTTTGAAATTCTTTGTTTTGTCTATCAATAGATTATTAATATTCATATTAATGGATCGATAGAGGAGTTGAGAATTTATATTTTTAGACAAGTAGTAACAAGAAGTTATCAGATAGAAGTGGTGACAAGAAGTTATCAGACAGAATTATAATTAAACTTAATCCATAAAAAGATTCTTATTCTATTTTGTCTATTGCTGGTGGAGAATTAAGAATAATTTGAATATCAAATTGCATTATTGCTTTTCCTTGATGCAAGTGTTTGATCAGTCTTAGTCAGCTGAGATATTACTCTTTTCTAACTATGAAATTCTTTGTTATGTCTATCAATAAATTATTGATATGCAGGACTCAAAAAACCGCCCATCCTCGGCGGTCAAAAATTCCCTGCGAACAACAAATTTCTCGAATCCTGCATCTGCGTGGACGGCCATTTTTCTATGTTCGTGATACATTTTCAATTTTTATTATCTTGCAAGAGTCTAACTTCTAAAATGACCCTCTAATCTAGAAATCCCGTTAATTCCTTCATGTGTTTGATTTCACCAAGTAGCCATCTGAAAAACAGCTTTTGATATTTTTTGGCAACCAAAACTTGCAGATGTTACTTGAACATTTTATTTGCTTTTTTGAAGGAGTAGATAAAGAAAATTTTTCTGAAGAATGGGACATATAAGATACATAACATCGCTAAACACAACAAAACTTCAGCCCTCCGAGTCTAAGCTATTTATAAAGACCTAATACAGCAACATACTGCACATGGTGGAATTGATGTTTTCTCTGTCTGGAAGTACTGCAGCAGTTGAAAGGGGCTTTTCAGCAATGAACTTACAAAAAAACACATTACGTACTGGTCTTAAACAAGTGTTAAACACAATTATGAACATCTACCTAACTGGAAAACCCCTTTCAGATTTCTGTGCAGAATCATTGGCTTGATTATGGAACTGGCAAACGTCATATTTGATTCATTTAAAAAACGCAGTACTCTCGGATAAATTGGCATAAATTAATTTACATATAAAAAAGGAAAATTTCGTAAAAGAAGTACTAGGTTACTATTAGTAACCTAGTATTTCTTTTATTACTGTATAATGTAATCCTAGTATTTGTAATCCTAGTAATTACTAATTCTTTGTGCAATATATATAAATGTTTGTAATAAATAAGAGAAAATTATATTTTTATTTATTTACAAGCTATGGGTTAGTTTCGAAGGAGGACGGGTACATTGTTGGACAAGCCGTCCTCGGGGTTGGGTAAAATTTCTGAGTTTTTCGAGCCCTGTTAATATGCATATTAATAGATGGATAGAAAAGTTGAGAATTCATATTTTAAATAAGAACCTGCTTGTAGTATAGGGGGATCCAGAAATTTGGAAGTTCTGGATCCTAAAGATCCATAGTTTCCTAAGTCTTTCAGAATTGCTGTATAAATTTCAAAATCTGTAAATTTAACCCTGCTTACATGACTGCCACTTTTAGTTTGTCTCCACAATTGTACTGTACTGGGTGTACAAACATTTATCAGAAAATGCCAGAGAGATTAGGTATCTCCATGAACATGATTTTTTTCAATCTATTGCAGAATTACAAGGTCTAAGGTATTTTGAGCAAATTTAGTCATGTTCACATCTAACTGTGTGAATCCGGATTTTGAAAGCCTTTTTTATTCTTATAAAATGAAATTTAGTCAAAGGCCAAATTTTCCTAAATTTATTTTTGAGGGAAAGAAGGAGTTACAGCAGGTTTGAATTTTGTGAAGGGGCTGCTTTTATAAATTTCTATTTCTACAGACTCAGACTATCTGAAGCTGCCACAAAAATATTTCCTAATTTCTAACTGGATCAGCTTCTCTTGTAATCGTGTGCAATTTATTGATCACAAGATAGCCCTCACCATATCAAGAAATGCATGTGGGAGCAGGAAATAAAATTAGTTTTTTTATGATAAAAGGTTAAACAGTGAGTGAAATTTAAATAACTCTTAAGTTGCACACAGTATATTTTGACCTATATATAGAATGAAATTAGATTTTTTTCTTTTAAATTAAGGTATGAAAACTTATTTCAATATTAAATCATTTTAAATGTAATGTAAATTTTTCCTTTTTTTTGTAAAATAAATTTTATTTAGTCATGTTTAAAATTTCAGACGCTTTCTACGAAAACCTAATGTTGCTGAAGCAAGCTCCCAATTTGGTAAATATTTACAGTTTTACTTTTTGATTTTTTTAAACTTTGTCGTCTGTATTCTAATTTAATAATCATGTTTTATATTTTAATGTAGCTTCATTAGCTAAAGAACTAGAAAATCAAGAATGTCCCCATTATGCTGCATTTTGTTGTCTTGCAGTTGCCAGGTGATTATTTGTAAATTATTTAAATTAACTGTTATGTATTATCAGTTATGAAATAAGTTAAGGGCTTTTGTATTGTTATAATGATTTGGTTATTTATCACACCCTACCTTCCCTATGATGCTGATCAATATATTTCTCTCACATTTACTTTAAATAATATCTAAATATTAAAGACTGATAAATAAATTTTTTCTTTCCCACATTTTTGAATTTTTTTTCTCCATGATTTTAATTATATTTATGGATTAAAAAAGTTAAATTTTGAGGCTTTTTAATATTTTACTACTAATCATTGACTTTTTATTACTCCTCAATTTTTATTTATTTATTTTTGAGAAGAGAAGAGAAAGATGGGAATCGTCAAAATTGTCTAATTTTATAGAGAAAGAAAAAAACTTTCAAGGCTGTAATAAATTGTGTATGATCTATTTTTGTTTTTTACATTTAGCATAGATGTTTCTTTTTTTTTTTTTCCTTTAAAAAAAAAAAAGAAAAAATAACTATTTTTATTAAAATTTCAATAAAAACAATTTTTTTTTTACTACAGGTTTAATAGAAATAAAATTTAATTAAAATATATTCTTTAATTGCCTGTTATTTTTCTCTGCTCGTAAAATTTGTTTGTCACACAGGCAGAGAAAAAAATACTATTAGTTTCAGGCATGGGCGCCCATAGGGGAGGGCCGAAGGGGCCCTGACCCCTCCCCAGAAAATATATGCGTAATGAAACATATACGTATTTGATTAATCATGTATAATTGAAAGTAAAATTAATTTAAATTAATTAGTTATTCAGCTAATTAAGTTAAAAATATTTAAATAGATAAAATTTCCTTTCATTAATTTTTTAATTCATTAAGCTATTTGTAGTTTTCTTTCATGACCCCCCCCCCTAAATTCAAACATATGGGCGCCTCTGGTTTCAGGGGAGATGCCACATATTCTTTGCTAAATCTTCAATACTAAGTGCGAAAATATGCCTTGTAGAGAAATTGAAAATATTTCTGCTTATCAGCATATAAAAACATTTTGATAATTAAATTGTCCTTTTAGGAAAGTGGATAGTTATAGTTCAGCACAAAACATAAATTGTTCTGCAAGAGCTTTTGATTTTTCTGTGGCATTCTTTATAATGAAGCCCTTTCTACTTTAGGGAAATTGACTTAATGTTATATTTTCTTGTACAATTGCCATAGTGTGACCATGCCATGGTGTGAATTGCCGTTTTTAAATCCTCTATATAAAACTACTGACTAAGAAGAAGAAAAAAAAATTTCATGGTTTGAAATCATGAAAGTATCTATGGAGGAAATTTATGAATATGAAAAGATTTTACAACCTTAATTAAATGTTGATTAACTTGTAAAATATAAACAAACGTTCGTGCCAAAAAAATTTGATATTAAAAGTCTCATCTTGTTTATCACCTTTTTCTTATGTAGTTTATTTGAGGGTTTAAATAATTTCTGTGTTTTTCTCTCAATTGGAAAAGAAATTAATTTTTTGTAAATGTAAAAAAGTTAAAAATTGTTTTTTTTTTTTTGTGATTGTTTTAACGACTGAACAAACACTTGCATTAAGGATAAATTATTTTTGGAATAAATTATTGCATGATGCTCTAATGGGTATTGAAGTAACATTGTATATATGGAATGGCGAGAGGTACTTAATTTAACTTAGTATTAAAATTACAGGATGGAATAATCTGAAAAATACATACAGTTTCAAGCAGATAACTTACTGATTTCGAAATAAAAAATCTCAGTGACATAGGATGATAAAAGAATGAAATAAATGATATATTTACTGTGAAAACTGTAAAAAAAAAAAAAAAAAATTATATAGAAATTTCGGAATCTATTTACAAAAGTTACCAACAGATGATGCTACAAACCATTGATGGCCAGAGCAATCAGTTCTGGTACTGAAATGTGAAATCAGGTTGTTGTGCCAGATTAGAAGATTTAAACCATGTATTTAGTTGAACTTACAGGTTAGATTGCTGTCCTGTGGCATTAGTATTATATTAAAAACTCTGTACAGTATACAGCACCATCTGTTGGCAGTCTCACGACTAAATGTCTACATTTCTTACAACTTTCACAATAAACAAACCATTTGCTTCATTCGGCTAATCATCCTTTGTTTCCGAGATTTTTAATTTCGAAATTAGCCATTCCTCTGTTAAATATCCTTTATATGCCCTTGTCCTTAACTTTTTTTCTTTTTTTTTAAGAAGATATTTAATATCCAATCGAAAATGATGCATTCAATGTTAATTTGAAATTTAAATCAGGATCATAGTTTTTAATTTTAGCTAGTAGATTAATTATTGCTTCTTAAATTCATCGAAATAAAAAATTTTATCTTTTACAGATGTGAACGTAGTGTTGGAAACTCAATAAATGAGTCTGAAAATTTGCTACATGCAGCTCGTTTATTCTTAGAGTATGAAACTCTCAGTCATGAACTGGAATGTCCTAGTCATAGTGAACACCTTCAAGCAGCCATTCATGCTTATCGTGAATGTATCAAAGTTTATTTAGAGAGTGACCAAACAGCTTTAGCTGCTGTTCTTTGTCTTGAAGTTGGCCAGGCTCTTAGGCACTTGGGAAGAGTTAGTGAATCAATTCCATTTTTCATGTCAGCTGCTAAGCTTCATCGAAATGTAAACAAGTATTTTGTGTGCTTATATATTGTGTCATTTGTACTTAACTACCAAGTTTAAATCTGTAAATGGTATTCAAATGATGAAAATAAGGGATGGTAAGTTTCTTCCGCTGGGGAAAAATCAGCCTTGAAAGAAATAAAGTTTCTTTTTAAAAAATAATAATAATAACACTGCAAAACAATTTTTAAGCAGTGCATAATTGCCATTTTTATCTGGTTTAAATAATCTTATTAATTTCTAGGCTATTTATTTCATTGTACTAGATATTAAAAACATAATTAATATTTAAAATCACTGAATTAATATTTAAAATTTGAGTATACCTAGTTTATCTAGATTTAGGTAAATAAAAATTTATTAATATAATTGAGGGTATGTAAGTTTTAAAATCCTGTACAAAACTAAAATAAATTATATAAAACCAATGATTTTTAAAAAAAGTAAATGTAAAAAATTTTTACCTTTCTTGTGCATTATCAACTTTTATTTGCTTCAATTTGAACTATTCTTAAAATTCTTATTCAAAAAATAGTTTTTTTCTTTACACTTATAATGTACAGAATCACAACATATTAAATTTTAGTGCAATGCATTAAGACTCTTTCAGTGAGCCACAAAGTTGATGTCTGTTAATGCTTAGTTAATAACAAAGAAATAAAATAAAAATTTATATTTCTAATGCACTATATATATATATATAATTTTTTTTTTTTTACTTTACCAATTTGTTAGGAGTTATCAAATTAAGGCATTCTTTATTCCATATCAGCTGATTAACTCTGATAATTTTTCTAAGTTATCTGGCTTATAAGGCTTGAAGCAATAAAGTGACAATCCCCACTTTCTCTAAATATTACATTTCTTTTTTTCAAACTGTTATTACAAATCTCAAGAATTTATCTTGCATAAACATTTTATCTTATTGTCTATATCAAAATCATAGTGTTTATCACTGAAATTGCTTTTCAAAACTTCTCTTGGGTCCAATTTAAAAATACAGCCCATCGTTATATTCTCATCAATTGTAAAATCATTAGTTTACTAAGGATAAGAATTTAATATAAATTGTTTTTTAATAATACACTATTTCTTCCAAGTTTCTTGTTAGGAAATATTTTCTAATTAGTACTTGCCTTCAATGTTTTATGCTGTGTTACGGTTTTCCAAACCAGCCAAAGGTAATATAGTTTAAAAATTTTTTGAGAATAAAGATTAGAAAAAACTATATACATAACATTATAGGAGTATTCTTCAAAAACCCTTTAACTGAGTTGCCAATGACCTGTTAATGAGAGTAATTAAATATATTTCTTTACTCATATCAGCTACTGATAGTAATAATTTTATTATGCCATGTTTAAATTGGAAAAGACTAGCTAACATGTTAAATAAATTTTTTCATGCAAGAATAAATTTTATGACTTGTAATAATTTATTCCTCATTTCATAATGGTTGGATCATGTAATGGTTGGATGTAAGCCATGTGCTCTTGTCCATGTCCAAGTTTAATTTTGTAGATGGTAAATGCACTAGATGTTAATTATTTGCTTAAAAAATATTTTTTTGTATTTTGACTGAAATATTTTAAAAGTGAAGAACTTACATCTTTTTATCAAAATCTGAAATATTACCTCTTAAATCCTTTTGGTCAACAAATATTCTTTAGAATATAATTAGTTTGTAATATTTTTAGAGATTGACTTTTAGTAAAATATTTAATTTTAGTAATTTAAATTGAATGGTTTGGCGGAGTGACCTCAAATATGCTAATTAGTTATGCACACAATATTTTAAGTTGCAAAATCAGACACAAAAACTTACTTTCCCTAAATAAACATGCCTTTATTTTCAAATGATTTGGATTCTTCAAAATATGGGGGGGGGGTAGTCACAATCTGATAATTATGGTCCCAATAGTTTGATCAGGAGAGCGATCGAAACCTTGGTCCGTTCAATGTCAATTTCACTTTTTGTGTATTTTGCCACGTACCAAGAACTTTTTAAGTTAATCAAAATATTTATTTTTTGAATTATTAAATATTATTTTTTTCATAAAATTATATTTGGATAATCAAATATTATAATTGTTTGTAAAAAATTTTCACTTGCAAATTTCTTGAAATATGGCAAAAAGTAAATTTAGCATTCAGGGGTTTAATCTTTTAATTACTCACCTGACTATACTATTGGGACCATATATCCAAAATTACAGCTCCCCCTTATATTTTAAGGGTCAGGAATCCAAATCTATTGAGAAAAAAAAAGTATTATTATTCAGATAAGATATATTTTTATGTCTGAGTTTGTAATTTTAAATATCATCTGCAATAATTGGGGTCACCTCCTCAAGCCATTTAGGTTGAGTCGTAATAGTCTCTAGATCAAATGTTATTCAGAGTGGGTTTTTCTACCGTGCATTTAAAAGTTACTTTTATTTTATACTTCTTTCTCAATGACATTTGTTTTATGCTTTGTTATTCCTTAATGTGTATTCAAGAGAGAGAGTTCAATGTTTTTCTGCCTCTCAAAGTATACTTGTATCTTCGAAAACAATTTTTATAATTTTAAAATAATTTTTTATGTTTGTTAATTATATGTTTCTATTTTACTTTGCTTTACTATTATTCATACTTTCTTTACAGTGTTCTTTAGATTATATTAATGATATGAAACAGATAGTGCAATGCCGCTTAAAATTAGGTTTGTAATTTTTAATTTAGTTCTATTTGTTTTAAAATTGATGTTGTAACTAAAAACTTTATCAGGAGATAAACCTAGTTAGCTTGGACCATGCGCATGTAATACTATGTCATAACTTTTTGTAAAACCAATTACATATATAATGTATGTATCTTGATAATATTTTTTTTTTTTACTTATCTGTATTTGAGTTCATTAATCTTTTTATTAAATTCTTCCAAATTCTTCTTTGGATTAAAAAAAAAAGCTGTATTATTAATATTAAAAATAATTATTTATATTTGAACGAGATAAAGTGAAATTAGAAGAAAAATGATGAGGATGTGTAATATTCAAAATTATTTTTAAGTATGGCTGTTTTCGCACAGAAACACATACCAAAATAACAAAACAAAAAAAATTCAGCCTTTTATACTCAATTTATGCTGATTGTTTGCTGGTTTTGAGAACTACTGATAACGCTGTATAATAGATTTAAACTTTTTTTCCTGCCCCTTTAAATTAAAGGGTTATTCATTATAAACAAAGAGTGCCTTATTCTTATATCAAAGCAAAACTGAGCAATCAATAAACCTTTTATTAAGGAGAAAGTTGCCAAACTTCAAATTTTTGAATAGATCACTTTGTAATGTATTTAGAGTGCTAATGTAATTAAAAAGTTTCTGCTGCCTAAGTTGCCAAGATCTCCAAGTTGGCTACGGTCCCACTGTAAATGAGATCACCTTTTCTTTGCCTGTATTTGTTATTTACTGGGTGCTGTTAAAATAGGTAAAGTTGCCCAGCTAAAATATAGATTTTGGTGACAATAGTATTTGGTAAACAAAAAATGATTACAGATTCATTCCTTTCATCTAAAAACAAACAAGAAACGCAATTTTAATCTAAAGGACATTTTTTATGTTATACAGTATAATTATTTCACAATATTTAGTGTCGAATTTTAGTTGTACCAGACTGTTAATTTTCAACCCTGAGTATTTCTATAAAAACAAGAGGCAAGCAAAATTTTTTAAAATATCTGAAATATTGTTTCAGATTTTACTAATAACTAAATACACAAACTGTGAAGAAAAGTTTGTCAGAAAATTAAAGACCTAGTTTTCAGAAGCTTTCCATACTCTCAATTAGAATCTGTAGAAATTTCAAAAATCAAATGTAAACAATGTTATTTTTATTTTTTTTTATTTTCTGATACATTTCTGAAATTTATAATGTGAATAAATTGATCTTTTTAATTTTGATATTTGAATAGTATTAAGTACTATATGTATCTTTACATTTTTTCTCTGGTAAGCAAGTTTATTGATATTATTTTTTTTCTCAGGAGATTTCCATGGTGCATTGAATGCTTGGACTGAAATTCAGGTTATTGCTGAACGAAAATGTAAGCTTCGTTGCATCTCTTTTTAACTTGTAGTTTTCTTAATGAAAAGTATTTATCAAAATTTTCTTTTCTGTATCTATTTAAATATTTTTGTTTAATATAAGGAAAAAAATTCTATGAATCTTTTTTTTAATTCTGTATTTTAATGATAAGAATAACAACAAAAAAGGGGGAAATTCAGATACCTTAAATAATACTTTTTGTTCTTTGGGAAGAGTGGGGTGAAACCAGGTACCTCAAAACCGAGTATCCTGGTACCTCTTCTGGGTAAGAAGAAAGAATTGACGTAATGGTGTGTTGCTGTTGCTGAGTACATGGTATCTGTGTAGATTAATTTGTTTTACTGAGTCAACTTTTTAATGTTTTTTTTATTTTACTGTGTCAACTCTCTAATGTTCTTTTGTTTTTAAACTATCCTTATATATTGGTCATTAAAATTATAAAAAATCTTTTAACCCCAGCTCATATCTTTACTAAGGATTCATACCCTAACAAACAATAAGGATTCTGTGCAGCAGTAGCATGGTTCTGTTTCGCTTTGTTAATCTCTGCTCTTGGTGTGAGACAGGGTACTACTTTCATCATATAAAGCTGATGTAGAATATGAGGGGGGAAAAGAAAATGAAAACAAAAATGTGTTATCAAGAAGAAAAAAAGTTGTTTTGCAATGTCTTAAAAAATTGGCAACAAAATGACTAGAAGAAAGGGAGTATAAAGAACCAATATAACAAAACAGTTTTAACAAAAATACATAAATTCTTGATTAATGTTTCTTCCAATAAAGACGATAAAAATATTGGTTGTTTAGATTGTAATAATCTATTTTTTAAATTGAGAGAAAAAGAGGTTGTATATAATGTGGAAAGTGTTTTTGTTGGGCCCACGAAAGCTGAAAGTATTTTGTACTGAAGTGAATTTTGTACTTAATATTCTTAAGTTGTGTAATGCCCCCCGGTCAACGAATTCAAAAGTGTCAATTGACTGTTGATGTCATTTGTCAAAATTCAGGGTTTTGTTTACCTTAGAAAATTTTGTTTATACCTCTGTCAATGATTGCCCTGTGATTTGTTAGGGAGCAGATCATGTGTAATGTGCATCATAAGTAAGTGATTAGCAAACTTTTTTTTTTCAATGTACGTCATAAGGAGGTTATTAGTTATAATAAATACAGCTATGTGTCTGTTTCTCACTACCTTTTTCCCTAACCTGTTGAGCAGCTGCAGGGTTCTGTTCTACGCCTGTCCATCGGATGTAATTGCTGAAAAATGAAGCCCTGGGTTATTAAGCCATAATGTCGTGATTGTGAGCAGCGATTCCAATGGTAGGAATTCTAGTATCCCATAAAAGTGAATGCTAAGAAACAGCTTGAATTGTACCAAACTATATAAACAACTGAAGCTTGGTCAAAGTCTAAGAGTCCTGCCGTCATTCGCGTCACTGCACTACTTGGATAATGTCATACTTTGCTTTAATAGTGGTTACAGCAATGACATATATGCTAAATGTGCTATGGAAGTTGATGGACCGCCAGAGTGTGTGCAAAGAACTGTTAGTTAGGGTTGCTATACTTCCTGGAAAATCAGAAAAAATTGATAAAATCAGAAAATTTAAAAATTGTTCTAAAAAATCAGGGAATTTGCATTTTTCAGTCAAAATCTTGAAAAGTCAAAAAGTATGATATGGCGAACACCAAGCATGCGATGTTTGCACCAACATTTCTCAAAAAACAAATTTCCTGTGCAAAAGCTTCTTTTTCGCATTTGACATTAATTAAAATAAGATATATAGTATGATGTATAAATGGCAAATATAAATTTTTAGTGGTTCACAATGCTGTCAGTGCATTTTGCAACATTAGTTTGGAATTTTTTAAATATATATCTGGGAAAGACAGGGAATTTTATTCTTCCATTTGAGGAGCAATCTTGATTAGTGTCATTGAGTTTGTAGCAAGTTGTGTAAATAAAATTTTTGTGTCATTGACCTATAGAGGATAACACTCACCTGCATTTGTGTTATTCCCTCTCCCTTTTCTTCTATTACTTTTATAAAAAAAAGAAAGTAGTACATCTATGACTTTTCAGGAATGATATTTCTTTCACAACGAAACAATTAATATTTTGAATAAATCGGACAGTTTCTGGATTAAACTGTTTAGCTCCAACATGCCTTCATCTTAGCTACCCAGTCGTACCCCACTTTTCTCTACTTTATTACTACTTTCAAGAGGTTATCACAAAAGGAGTAAACATGCCGTTTTACCGCTTTCTTTGCACCTAGATTTTTGCAACATAATTTTTTGTTCCTTACCTTTTGTACATAATGTTTATTTCTCTTTTCATTATTACTTTTAACATTAAAAGTTTAGGCTTTATTTTGGGGGCTCTTATACTTTAACTATTTTCTGAAAAGAATTAATAAATGAAAATATGAATGAAGTGCTGACTAAAAAAAAGGAAAAACATATATTTTTGTAAAAATGTAGACAATAAGTTTTGAGAATGACAACTATGACAAATGCCTTAAGCTTTGATGATAAAATAAATTGAAAATACCATTCCAATTTCCCCCCACTTACACCATGTTTACTTAACTTTATGCTCCTAACTATTCATAAAATATCTCAATTATATTGTGAATATATAATCTATAGTTTATATTTGTCTATTGTATTGTTAACTTTGAAGATTTTATCTTTTCAGTTTCAAATATGAAACTTCATTTTATTCTTTATAAATAATTTTTGTTACTAGAAAAAAAATTTGTTAATGCAAGATATTTATAAACCTATTTTAACCTAACCCATAGTAACCCTTTTTTATATTTTCATTAACAGGTTTCAATGACAATGGAGATCGTATTGGAGCATATGCAAAAATTTTAAACGAAGCTGAAGTTACCAGGCTTTTATTGCTTTTGTTGTTACAGGTAATATTCATAAGCTTTATTTGTGGTCATTGTGTACAAAATGTACAAAAATAAAAATACTTTAAATTGCAACTGTCCCTTTTTATGGTATTGTTTATTTTTTTTTTTTTTTTTTTTTTTTGTATTTATATGTACACAGGACATGAAATTTCTACTTTCTGTATGCAAATACATATTTAGGACAGTTTCCCTGGTCCATTTACGTCGCACTAGAGCTGCACAATGGGCTTTTAGCGACGGTCTGGGAAACATCCCTGAGGATGATCCGAAAACATGCCATCACAATTTTGATCCTCTGCAGGGGGGGTGACACCCCTACTTCGGTAGCCCAACGATCTGTACGCGAAGTCGAGCACTTTACGGTAGCACAGTTTAACGCGGACCAATACCGCACACCCTCGGTCCCTATGCAGACTGATCCAAGTGGTGACCCACCCGCACACTGACCGCAGTCAGTGATGTTTGACTTCTGTGATCTGCTGGGAACCGTGTCTTAACGATCAGTCCACTGCGTAGGACAGTTTAGGTCGTATTTCATCTTTTTAATTGTAACTTAAAAGTTTTAACTTGAAAGTAGATACAGTGAAATTATCACTCCTTAAACTAGTGGCATATGAAAGGTATTTAAATCAAGCAACAACATTTTACGTCTATTTAGAACAAAAAATACTATATGGTAACATTGAAACCTTATTTTGATTTTGTATTATTATCACAGTAAATATGTTTTGATTTTTCTATTTTAAATTTTTTTATGGTTCCAGTCACTTAAAAGTTCTTCAAAATTAATCTGCTTAAAATTTTAAAAATTGTTTGTATTTTTCATGAAAGTAAAATAAAGACAAGCAAATATTTTTGTTTGGCTGACCTGTATATGTGCAGTATATTTCATGTCCCTTATGTATTGGTTTCATAACAATGCACTATTTTTCAACTAATTGCATCAGTTGTTGAAATGAAATATCGAAAAGAATACTGAAATTAAATAATTAATGTATTTTACATTTGGATAAAGGAAACTCAACTTCACTTTTGCTGTTTAGAAATTTTTGTCATAACTGATTGGGTTATTATTTTATGTCATTGTTATTATTATCATTTAATTATGTTATTGTATGCCATGTAATACGAAATAAGTGCCACCTTTTTACTTTTTAAAACTTGATTACTTATTGATACAGATTGAAAATAAAGCAAAACATTTATATCATTACAAAAAGCCGTAATTAGTTAAAGATTTTAGAGATTCTCTTATAAAATTTGTTGACTTGGAAATATTGTGTTCAAGTTGAAATATTTTATACAAGAAAAAATTATTATTCCTTTCTAAATTTATTGCTAAATATTAATGGGTAAAATAAAGGGTTGTTACAGATAAAAAGAAATTATCTTTAAATAGAAATAAAAAGTGAAATTAATACTTTTAGTGAGAATATACTTTTACCTTCACCTCATTAGAAAAAATATGTATAATGTAAATTTTTACTAATATCTATGCTGTTTGCTATTACAAATTTCTTTGTTATCAATATTGGAGAAAAATTTATTAATGTATTTACAATTTGTAAACCTATTTAGTGTTTTACTCAGTTTGAAAACACAATGAATAAGTTGCTCTTACAAAACATTTCATTTTTTTCCTACCTTTAAATAAATTTATTGAAACTTGTGATAGTTATATTGTTTTCAAAATTTAGAAAAATTTTTGCATAGGAACTTTGATTTAATACTTAATTTTTTTAAAAAAAAAATTTTGAAAAACAGGAATTTAAAAGCAAAAAGTCAAAAAATTTATTTTTTTCAAATATATGGAACTGAAGCATTTACCACAAAATACCTGTAGCATTCTCCTGTTCATAGTCTCGCTCTGGTAAGTTTTTTCCTCTTTCTGTAGTTTTTTTTTTTTTTTTTTTTTTTTTTTTTTTTTTTAAGGGCTTTTCTACCAAATAACTAAATTAATCATATAGAGAAAAACTCATTTTACAAAAACAATATTTATGATATTAAAATTAAGGCACAATAATATTTGGTTATAAACTAGTATAATACACTTGCTTCAAATAAAATAAAGAAACTCAATCCGCGAATATAATTTAATGCCTACAAAAGGGAAGTTTGAAAATGTGTCTTCCCCAAGCAAGGGTGAATTCAATCAGATTGGAATTGAACTTGGTGGAGATAAATAACATTTCATGTAATTGGTGACTCCAATTTGCATTTATAATGTGAATTAACAGAAAAATTAACGTTCTTTTTGTATAAATGTTTTTTATAATTAGTATGCTTGTAAATGTGTTGTCAATGCAACTATAAAAAGACAATTTTGAAAAATCATTGCAACTGGAAAGTGAACACTAGAACATGGCAAACGAAAAAAAATTTCTTTACACTCACATCTGGCAAGTCTTGAAAGTGAGCATCTATTTTTGAACATTTGAAACATGTCGACTGTTATTTCCAATTTGTATATTTTTGAAGCGAATGAAGTTTTTAATCAAGTAATAATTGCTTTATTGTATGATCATGTTCAGGTAACCAAACAATGAAGTAATTATTTAATTACTTCTCCATCTGTTTATATGCATTTTTGTATTTATATTTAGCAAATGTACCAAAATACTTAGTTTTTATTCAATTGTATTTTAATCATTAAATTACTTGTTTTTTGTTTTTTTTTTTTTTTTTTTGTTTTTTTACAGCCCCCTTCATACAAGATGAATCCCGAGCATACTAAATTGTTAGAAAGATATTCTGATATAGATACTGAACCAGGTAAAATAACTTATAATTATCTGGATTTCTATAATATTTATGTAAAACCTTTTATGTCTTCTAGCCTGTGAATCACAAATATTGATGATTGAGATTCTATAATCACAAATTAAACTACTTTTAGAAAAAGAAGTGGGTGCTTTTAGGGATCTTTCACAAAATTCTGATTGCTAAACAACACGAGTCATTCACAAAAATCCTAACATAATAAAATAAGGGGGAAAAAAATTTAAAAAAGCTCTTCGCTTAGGCTTAGCAAAATTCTAAATTCTTATGCAAACACACTAATCTTAAAGTATATATTTTATAGAAATGAAATATTAGTTTTTTATAAAAAATTTCATAAAATGCTAAATAATTTTTCACGAAACTCTAATTACTCTGATTATGCAGAGTAAAAGAAGACTGTTTACTGATCAACTCCGACTAACAATAATTCCTAAAAAAAATGTGTTGCAAGCACATCAAGTTCTGTGTGTAAATTTATTTTCTTGGTTCATTCTTCCGACTAACAATAATTCCTAAAAAAAATGTGTTGCAAACACATCAAGTTCTGTGTGTAAATTTATTTTCTTGGTTCATTCTTTCACCTGTTGTTTTAACTTTTCGAATGTTTATTTGTATTGGGTTTATATGAGTAGTAATACTATGATCATATCTACATCAGTCTGATAGGGTCTAACTCACACGCACGTCAGACTCAATGCTAATTTCCCATTGAAAAATCGCGTGCCACACAAAGTTTGTGTGGCAACGGGTTTTAATGGATATTCAGAGGGTCTGTGTATCGATCGGTTTTTTCAATGGGATTTTTTTTCTAACTCACTCGGGCATCGTTTAACATTGTCTAACATTGCCCGAGTGAGTTAGAACGTGCGTATTATGAAATGGCGGCAGATTTGAAATAAATAAAAAAGAGTGATGCGTTTTTTAATTCAATGAAAGGAAAATAAGCGAATGAACTAAATAAAATAAAAAAAGAGGGATGTGTGTGTTTTTTAAAAACTAATTCAATATAAAAAAATGTTTCATTATTTTCGAAATAAATCATTTGATACAAGATTGTTTGCGCGCATTATGATATTGGGAAAATGGATTTGAAATAAAAAATAGAGATGTGTTTTTAAAAAAACCTTCGAAAAAATAAGTAAAGGAAATAAAGATAAAATAACAAATGAATAAAAATAAAAAAAAAACTTACAGTTTAGAAGAGCTTCGTGTAAGTTGATAGGTGCGTACAAGGTGCGGCGGTATGCAGAAGGCGATGCGGTGCGGGCAGGTGATGCTATGCGGTGAGTGCTGCGACTGCGAAGCTGGTGATGGCGGTGCACTATTTTTGTTTTTTCACGTACAAATCAAATTCCCGAATGTTTTTCATTATGACCCTGTCTAGTTCTAGTTTCGATACTAAAAGATAATTAACAGGATGTATTTTTAAAAAAAAAATTTTCATTACAAAAGATTTTCTCTATTTTGTAATAGTATTCACTACTTACTTCTTTTTGGCTGACGAATTTTCGTCATGTCCAACGGAGGCAATTTCCGATATAAAGCGCGAAGAGCACTGTTTAATTCATTACCAACTGAAGCTTCCATGTTTAAATGATTCTTTCTTAAATTGTGTTCTGAGTGATAAAAGAATATAAACAGAAAGACAGATGTTTCTTTATTTATGAGAATAAAAGAGAAAGATATTTTCTTAACTTTAGTCAAATTAATGTATTTGTTACGGAAGAATTTTTTTTTTTTTTAATATTTTGTTTATGAATGCATCGACTCTGACGAAAACAGCTGGATAGTTACCCTTTCAAATGCGATTAATATGCAATAAGAATAATTCTTGAATAAAGTTTATCTACTTTCTAACGGAAGTGACTCTTTCGCATAGATAATGCATGAAGTCTTCGAGAGGTTCGCTTGAAAAGCGACCTTGCGAAGGGTGAAATGCATTATCTATAATATACGCAGTTATTAATTATGAAATTATTATGATTGCGAAAGCTTTAATCAAGCAGATGTTGGTTTTTCATTTAGAATTTGTTGCATTGTATAAAAGTGCTTGCATGTTCGTTTTTTTTAACTATATGCATCGTCGCTTTTTAATGCTTATAAACTAAAGCGAATTTCTGTGCCAGCTGTTTAAATCGGAAATGAAAGGGTTTATCCGTGAGAGCAGGCGATTATCTATTTTTCGAATGTGTTACATTGTATCTAAGTACTTGCACTCCTAAGTACCGTACTCCTGTGCACGCTTTCGTTGTAACTTTTCAAAACAGAAGGTAATACATCTACGTATTTGTGAGATCGACGGTGTGTGAAAATACGATACAGCTTCGATTTCAGTGTTCGATTAAATCTTTCTATAATTGAGGCTTTGCGTTCGCTGAAAGAGGAATAGTGGTGAATTTTTTTCTTTTTAAATAATGCTCGAACGCATTTATTGTAGAATTCTCCGCCCTGATCTGTTTGCAATTTAGAAATGGGTTCGATCAATTTAAATAACTTTTCAAAAGCATGAACGAGAGTTTCCGCTTTCTTGTTTTTCAAAGGAATTGCTTACGCATATTTCGAAAAAACATCGATGACGGTCAAAAGAAATTTATGACCGCCGTTGTCTTTGGAAAATTTGGATAAGTCAATTAAATCAGCTTGAACAAGTTCATTAATACCGTAAGACAAAACTTTTCGACGTTTATAATTATTCCTGACAGGTTTGTGTAAAGTATAAACATCTTGAGAACTTAACCATTTTTTCGTTTCCTGAACAGATGCGGATGCTGCCTTTGCGAGCTTTATAACACTTCCAAAGGAAGCGGGATTTTTAATGTCATAATATATTTTTTCAAACTCTTTACTTTTATCTGAAATTGTTTTCTCCATCAAAATCACTTAATATGTTTTCCACGGACCGAAACGCATTAAAAAAATTTTTTTGCTTTTGGGAGTAGGCAGTTTTTTTTTTCCTTCTATTTCTCGGAGTAAACGACGAAGGCGTTGATTGTGAAGAGGGAACAGATTTGCGTGCTTCCGTGAACAATGGACTGTCCGGCGCGTTTGACTTCAAACGATCGAGCACAAGTTTGTTTCTAACCCAGGCGTGTGGAATATTTATTTCACGTAGGACTCGAAAAAATTCATCAAACCGAGGCGGTTCGCGCTGACTTTTAACATTGCGTAAAAGATAGGAAAAAAAATCTGCCATCCGAGTATCTTTTAAAGGAACACCATCGACAGTCATTTCACCCAATTCATTCCACGAAACCATTCTCGTCTTGAGTTTTTGAACGATCATGGGAATAAATTTCCAATGCAGGCGAAAATGTCTTGCAGAATTTGATCATCCGTATTACTTATTGTATTTTCATCTCTGTCGGCACCTGTCGATTGCACTGTGCCCTCTTTTTCACTGTCCACAATTGTCACTCTCGTGGGGTCGGCGGGTTGGTGAGTTATTTTTTGATATCGCATGATGAGCTGTTCCAGCAATTTAACTTTCATGTCGTCGGGAATCGCTTCTCTCTCCAGCAAATCGACGATATCACTTTCCATTCGAATTTCCGGTTTTTTAATGTTATAGTTTGTTATCAGTTCTTCCGGGACGAGAGCCATTTTTCGTGCCATAACTCGACGTCGCACACACTTATGACGAGACCAGTTTAAAGCAGACACTTTTTAAATAAAAATAATACTTTTTTTCGCGTGATATAAAAGGCGGTGGGGAAACTGTTTTTATTTTAAATCCGCTTTCCTATGGCCTTTCCTGCGAATCCGGCGAGGGCGGACACTAGGGCAGGAAGAATAATCGGTAAAAAACCGCCTGTTTGACCGCTCAGAATTTTTTTCTTCTTTTTCATGCACGTAGAACGTTTGGCTATTTGTCGAATGGCTGTTTTATATTTGCGAAGTTTTTGAACATTGGTGTCGACTTATCGGATAGAACATTCAAGCATATTTCAGATAAACAGTTGATTTGAGATTTATCGGCTTCGTGCAATAACACTTTTCTTTGCTTCGGTGTACATTTTAATAAATAGTTGAGAAAATGGGAATGCTTTTTCAATTTATTCATTACTGCGGCTGAAAAGTCCAGTAAATACCACGGTTATCTGGAAACAAGCTATCTCGCAGTCTGTGTTGCTCCGAAGTCTGAGGATGTAAGTCGACGACTAAATAACCGTGAGGTTTATTGGTGGCTTTTATATACGCGTCGACTAAAAATCGAGAGTTTCTGGGATACAGCTGTCGCCCCAAACAGTTAATCTGGTTCACGTCTCGCGGGTTTTTAAACAGTATGAGATAATGCGAATTTAAACTAATGTCGCGCATCACCTTGGAGCAAGGAAATAAATTTTGTAGAATCAAGATGATGGAAAATCCAGAATGATGCGATTTTCCGACAAATAAATCCGCAATTTTTTCGTCCAAATGATGAATAAAATCATCTATAACAACAAGATCTCCGTCTTCGTAAGAATCTGGCAAGCCTCTGATAAACTGAAAATCGGGTTCCTCTAGGAACCAGGGGGATGAATACAAGTAACACCATTTAATTTTTCTAGGTGATTTTTCATATGCATCGTTTTTTATCATTTGGCGAACCAGGCACATCTTTCCTGCCTGGCTAGGGCCGACTATCATGCACGAGCTTGGAAATTTAAGTTTTAACATTTCAAACACAGGCGACGAAATTCTAATTCATTCAACTGAACGCCTATTATTTCCGGTTTTAAATAACCCGGTTCGTGTCGCCAGAAGTATCGAATATCAAAAAGTGTCTCGTTAGCGCAGATGTGAAAAAACAGTCTTCTTCCGATGTTTGAGGAAAAGGTGCAACTCAAATTATTCAAATTTATTATTTCTCTGTCGTAGTTACAACTCTTTAATAAAATCAGTGGTTCCAGGATGCAAACAAAACTCAACAAAATAATGAGGGAGATGCGTTTGTGCGGAACATTTTTCACGAAATCCATCTCAGCAACGCGCCCATTTAGATGTAAGGATAATTAAGCCTCCTAATGTCTTTTATATTCAGTCGCGCCAACTCTTTGCCAAAGCAAGAAAAGAAAAAAATATTCGTGTGTTGACAAATCTTGAATAATAATTATTCAAAACATCTGCTCATTTTATTCTATGCAAAAAAAATAAAAAAGGGGGTGAAAAGGAAATGACCGACGAATGCATGCGATTATGAATAAATATAAATATTGCTACAAAGTTTTTTGATTCATTTTGGTGAAGAATGTCTAGTCTAGATGGAATTAGGGAAATTTTGGCTTGACGTAGTTATATCGGTCGCAGGCCTGAAGAGAGTCGCACAATCGGTAGGGGTCGTGGTCGCGGATTTGTCCGTAAGTTTATTTATTTTTGCCCTTTCACTCTCGCTCTTTTAAATATCTATGTTAAATATTTATTATATTTATTTCGACAGCTCCTAATCCAGAGAATCAGGGCGGGGAAGGAGAACGTCGCGAATTAATTGCGCTCTTCAACAATATTTACAACCACGGCTATATAACGGATCCTAGGAACTTAACTGATGATGAAAAGTACATCCTAACCTATAGACGATTTCCACCGGGTTTTCCTATGCCAGCATATCTGCAGCATCAGACTCCTCCGCCAGACTTATAAAGAGTGAGGGGCGATGAACACCATGCGCCTGTCCCGCAGCACCGACACCTCACAGCATAGCATCACCTGCCCGCACCCCCCATCACCGGCTTAGGATTACACACATCTCTTCTAAACTGTAAGTTTTTTATTTTATTTTATCTTTATTTCCTTCACTTATTTTTTCGAAAGTTTTTTTTAAAAACACATCTCTATTTTTTATTTATTTCAAATCCATCCCAATATCAAAATGCGCGCAAACAATCTTGTATCAAATGTTTATTTCCTTATTTCGAAAATATTGAAACCCGCATAGCATCGCCTTCTGCATCCCCGTCGCACCTTGTACGCACCTATCAACTTACACGAAGCTCTTCTAAACTGTAAGTTTTTTTTTATATTTTTATTCATTTGTTATTTTATCTTTATTTCCTTTACTTATTTTTTCGAAGGTTTTTTTAAAAACACATCTCTATTTTTTATTTCAAATCCATTTTCCCAATATCATAATGCGCGCAAACAATCTTGTATCAAATGATTTATTTCGAAAATAATGAAACATTTTTTTATATTGAATTAGTTTTTAAAAAACACACACATCCCTCTTTTTTTATTTTATTTAGTTCATTCGCTTATTTTCCTTTCATTGAATTAAAAAACGCATCACTCTTTTTTATTTATTTCAAATCTGCCGCCATTTGCCATTTCATAATACGCACGTTCTAACTCACTCGGGCAATGTTAAACGATGCCCGAGTGAGTTAGAAAAAAAATCCCATTGAAAAAACCAATCGATACAGAGACCCTCTGAATATCCATTAAAACCTGTTGCCACACAAACTTTGTGTGGCACGCGATTTTTCAATGGGAAATTAGCATTGAGTCTGACGAGCGTGTGAGTTAGACCCTATCAGACTGATGTAGATATGATCATAGTATTACTACTTATATGTTTATTCATTTTCATATAACTTGTTATCTTATTCTATGTTAGAATGCATGTCAAAGTTTATCTGAAAAGTTCGATTCTCCCTGTGTGTTACTGTCATTTGAACCATCTTATAACAATCTCTTATAACTACAAAAAAAAACTTTCTTAAAAAAGGAAGTTACCACGTATCTTAAGCACAACAACTTAACAACTTTGGAAAAAATATGGCTTATCATCATATTACCCCAATGCTTTTATGTGCAATTAAATTTTTAAAGTTATTTATAGAAGAGTTATTTTTATAAATTCATATTAGTCCACTTTTTTTTTAATTATCAACATTGATATGGAAAATAAAATGTTTTATTTTTACATTATTTTAACTTTATTAATCCTAATGTCATTTTTCCACATGTTTGTGAAGCTAAAAGGAATTTTATTTTTTAGTTGATTATATTGATGAAGATCTTTTCTATACTCTACAATCCTTAATGGTAAGTTAGCTTTACTTCAACTGAATCATATAATTTTTTTTAAGCCATTGATAATTTTTTTTTTCAATTTAAACTGAAAATTATATTATTATCGTTGACCTATTCATTATTCCTTATCATTCAAACATTTAAAAGTATTTTTTTTTAATATGTTCATTTGCTGATTTTACTGATTAGTTGAATATATTTCTTGAAATTCTTATTGTATCATTATCATTAAAATAAAATATTAATGAATGTGTTTATAACTTTTTTGTAATATCTAATGAATAATTTAAATAGTAATAAAATAATAAAACTGTAAACCAATAATAATTATTAATCAGCATGTAGTTCAACTAAGCATATATTTCTAAATTAATAAATTATCCCTTAATCTACAAACTCATATTTCTCCCTGAAACTATAAAATTTGAAAAAGTTGCTGACTATAGCTTGGTGTGATGAAAAAATATTGAAAGTGTAATTTACTTAATGTTATTAGTGTGTTTTCATGAATTATCTGTATTACAAAATATCATGTTTTTATTTATTGTACAAATATTGATTATAAAATATAAAACATTAGTTATCATATAATAAAATTTTAATTCTATTTGTTACCTTCATCATCCTTCTTGCTATCAGTAGGCTATTTGTTTCGGCTTTTTCTACTAGTTAGACAATATCCAGATTAATGAATTTTTTTAAATGCTTGTTGCATACACTCTTGTTTTTTTTAATTAATATATTTTGTGATTTAGTTTTCTCTTTATGTGATAGATAGTCCCAATTTTTTTAGATCTGAGAGACAATTTATTTGTCAGCAAAATGAAGATGTAATTAATTTTAGTACTAAGTAAAGTAATATTTTTGCATGTAAATTTTTATTTTTATCAATTTATTTTAAATGTGCTTAAAAAAATCATTTATGAAACCTATTTTCATAAAAATTCAAAATGAATAAAGATATTAATATAAAACTTTTATTTGTGCTCTCAAAATTAAAGATCAATCAAAACCTTTACTAGAAGTAAAATTTCATTATAATTCATTATGCTTTATATTGCATTACATGTTTTTCATTTAAAAAAAAAAAATTTAATATTTATAGTACAAACAAATAATTTTCAGTTTTCTCTTAAAAAATCTCTCATACAGCTGTGAAATTCAGCAATTATAATTAAATTGTAAATTTATGGTTTTGAAACAATAAATATGTTAAATAGCAATTTCCAGTGAAAGGCAGATTCCACCACTTTTTACTTCTATTTAAAAAGAGAAATAATGTTATTTTAGTATATATTTTCATGTAAAATGACTGATTAATTTTTTTGTGCATACGTTGCTTTTTAATGTATTATCTTTTAATAAATGAAGATTGAATTATTTATTGTATAAAAGATATCCTTTTTAAATATATACACACACATTATTTGTGAAGTTTCAAAGGTGCTTATTAAGGTTTGTTTTATTTCAACCGTTTTTAAAATGTCAACTCATTTTTTATAGCAATTTAAATAGAACTCTGTTAAGGTAACTATTAGGTTACTGATAAAATGAAAATAGATTTTTGCGGAGGTAAATATTTGATAATGTTGAGTGAATACTTCTTATTTTTCCCCCCACTTTATTTGATTCATTGATTAGTATGAGCCCTGATGCTTATATTGGATTTCTTCTCTGAAATAAATCAAAACAACATGAATAAAGGTTCAGAAATGGACATACTGTAACCTTAACAAGAAATTTTTCAAAATTTAAACAAAAAATGACAGTCAAAAAGTAACACGAAAAATTTGCAATGTAGTTTAAAAAGGAACCTTTCCCCCTATGTATTTTGGTACCCTTATTTGTCCTTTTTTTATTTATTTATATGTATTTATATTTTATTTATTTATATGTATTTATATTTTATTTATTTATATGTATTATTTATTTATTTATATGTATATTTATTTATTTATCTGTATTATGTATTTATTTATATGTATTATGTATTTATTTATATGTATTATTTATATGTATTATGTATATGTATAGTGCGGCTTTGAGGAGAACAGCTCCCGCCAAAAAGTCTGGGGCTGTCTGCTGCTATGGTGACGAGTGAGATAACATTTCTAATGGGGGTGTAATGGAGGAATGAAGGAGTCGAATGGTCTACCAGATTGGCTGGTTTATCCACTTTCAAGAGACCTATTCGAAGTTTTTAATTAATATTTAGACAATTTTTTGCTTTTTCTTAGGGCAAAAAAATAATATAGGCTTAAACGAAACCGTATTTTCATTTATACTTTTATTCGATATGCGTTAATTTATTTGGAATTCAACTGCTATTTATTTATTGTAAATAATTTTTTTAATGGTGGTTAAAAACATTTTTTTAATCAACCTCTTTTGTCTCATGACGAAACTTTTGAGATTATTTCTCTTTTGAGATTATTTTTTTTTTCGATCAATATTTTTTTCTCAGAAAAAGAAAAATATCAATCTTTCTTTAATCGCTATATTCAAGAGGCATTTGATTTAGGTTTCTTATACGTAGTTTTTCTTTTTTCATGTGATTAATTTATTAATTGTTGTTACATACATAAAAATGGAATAAGCATTTCATCAACTGAATACAACATGTCATTTTATTCCTGTCTAAGACTTGATATATTTTTGAAAATATGGCTCGACGGAAATGATGTTTAAAATCTATTAAATTTTATTACTACTCCAAAAATAAATAAAGAACTAAAATTCTATGAATGATTTTGATGTCTAAACTTATTATTAAATTAACATTATTATATAATTATTAGTTAGCTGTTTGTTTTAACCAAAAGCAATTTTCAATTTCCAATTTGTATTTAACTTTTTTATTATAATTTTTGTTTGTATAAAATAGAATCTCATTTTCATGCAGCTTTTGAATACCTTTTATTAAATGATCGGATAAAGCATTTACATTTCATATAGAAAGTTCATTAAAATTATTTCTTAATTTTTTTTATGTATGAAGTTTTAAGTACTATAAGGCTTTAAAAAATATCTAACTAAGAAAAAGAAATCAAAATTTAAAATAAATTTAAAAATTAATTGAGTTAATCAATTTAAAAGTTAAAAACTCTTTCAAATAATATCTACTAGAATAATGTATTATGCAATTCGAAGAGCAACTTTTTGCTTCAAAGATTTTGTTCTTATTTTAAATTTTATAATACTTAGTGGTTCTTACTTTAACTTTTGTAATATCGTACATTTAAAAAGAAAAAACAAATTAAAAAATAATAAACTTCTTAGTTATAATGTTTTGATCTTTTTAAAAAAATATTTAATTTTGTTAAGAAACTAAGAAGTTTGAAGAGTTTTTTCTGATCATAAATTTAATGAAAAGAAAAGTAACATTACCGCTGAAGATATGAAAATATTTAAAATATCAGGTTTTGTATTCATGCAGCGCCAAGTAGGAATACCAATGTTAAGAAACTTCACTTCAAATTGGTGAGTGGTATCTTTGATATTTAACAAGAAAAGCTTTCTTAAAAATGAAAGGCATAACTAACAATAAAAACAACTAACAAAAATTAAGAATAAAAAAAGTTTAATGAAAACAAAAATTAAAACAAACAAGATAAAATTAATAACGATTAAAAGAAAAAAACAAAACTTAAAACAAACGTAAAACGAACAACAATTAAATGATTAACGATTAAAATAATCACGAAAAAAAATCTTTTGAAAACTAAGCTGCTCTGTCTTAAAACGAGAGAATAAAAGAAAGACGAGTTCCTATCACTTGGCTCTAGAACTGCCACTAATACTAGGGAAGGGAAGCAAAAATTCGCTGACTTGTGCCAAGCTAAGATCATTACATAACTAGGCACTTTCTCTCCACACCCCTATTAAAAGTGACTTACCCTCGTAACCATAGTTCCTGCCACGTCGCGAGACAGGTGTCTGGAGCTGTTCTCCTGAAAGCCGTTCTATATTATGTATTTATATTTTATTTATTTATATGCACAAAATATATCCTATGCTCATTTGGATTACTGCTCTTACTATAGATTTTGATAAATGGTTTAATTTTAATAATTCTTATTATAATTATTTCAGATGGCTGTGGATGAGAAAAATGAAAGTGCTCTTTTAAATTTAGAAGTTGAAATTTGGTATGTTGTGTTCAATGAAATATAATATTTTTAGTAACATTTTATTTAAAACTGAAACACTGTGTTATAATTGCTTTCAGCTTAAGTAATTCAAATACAATCCAGATTTTCTTGTTACGTTACAAAAAATAATTATTAATAAAAATTATTTAAAATTTTGGTAGCATTTTTTTTTTATCTATTACAACTGTAACGTTAAAGTTTTTTTTTTTTTTTTTTGCGTAAAAAAAACTTTTATATTTAGCTATCATTAATTAAATTAAATGCTGCCCATAATTATAGTTCAATATTTTTATATATAAAATAAATTATAAAACTGTTTTTCTTTTAATTTATTTTATATAAAAAAAAAATGTGGTCAAACTGTAGTTATGAGCAGCGTTTTATCTAATTTTCAAACTTACATGCATACATACGTATTCCTCTTCACTCCAAATTGGAACATAGGGCTTTTATCATAGCTTTCCATCTTACTCAATTTGTGGCCAGATAATTTGCCTCTCTCCCTGTTTTTCCAGTTGTTTTCAATTCGGTTACAGTTATCCTATGCCAAGTATTTTTAAGTCTTTTCTCTTTTTCTATTACTACCCTGAGGATTTCAATCAAAAACTTGTTTTACTTTTAATTTTTCAGGTTTACGTAGAACATGACGATTTACGATTATTAATTTCCATATCAATGGATTTCTATTTTGCTTTTCAAAGGATTTCTACATTATAAATTTTATGAAACCACTTGATATGTAAGATTCTTCTTAAAGAGTTGTTAATTAGTACTTTAGTAATTAGTTAATTAGTAAGTTTTTTCATGTTATTTTTATTGCAGTGCCATGTCTCAGATCCATATAGTAGGGCAGATTTAACGTTAGTGTTGAAAATTTTAATTTTTGTTGAATTTTTTATGTTTTTATTTTTCCAGAATTTATTGAGAATAGCGTATCTGCTTTTGACTTTGTTTAATCTATTTAGTATATCTTCATCAGTTCATCCTTTGTTAATTGTTTAGGATTAATTTTTAAAATTTTAGTTTTCTTTTGGTTGATAATAAGCTCCATTTTTACCTCTAAATTAATGGATGTTTATGTTTGTTTGCATGTCTTGAAGGGTGTTGGTCATTAAAAGAGCATACAGTTAATTGAACTTTTTACTTTATTCCCATTGATAATAGTAAGTGGGAGCTATTCGGAATTCCATATTAATTTTAAGTAATTTACAAGACTGTTAAAGTTTTTCAATGTCTTATCTTCAGTAATGTGATCGTTAATTCATATGCTATTACTTGCTTTAAAAATATATCTAACACACAACAATATTTATAGCAAATTATTATTTATATATGTATCGTATTTTGTAAGTTTTAAATGAAATTATTATTTTCTAGGCCTAAACTGAATGTTAATCAAGCTGACATATTGAATCGTGTAATTAACAAATATCGTAACATGCTGATTCTTCCATTGGATATTATTCCTTTTGAAGAACACAATGCAGGTGATTCCACACTACAAAGCAGTGAGGATGCTTCTGCTTCCTGAATAGATGTCTTACTATTTGTTTGTGTTAGTTGCTAACTTGTTGTTTGTAACTTGTTTGTGTAAATATTTCTTCCAATGTTGCTCAAATCCAATGAAAATTGTATAAATGATTTATCAGTCTTATATCAATTGCATTATTTGCTAATTATCCCTGTCAATCTTATTATAATTTTAAGTATATTTTAGTTAGTGTAACTAAATAGACATTTTACTCAGATAACAAATCGTTCAGAGCTTTATTCAACATAGTTCCAGTTTTTTTTTTTTTTTTTTAAATACAAATACATAAATTCATCACTAATTTTGCAAACCTCAAAAATAATCCGATTGAAAATCGAAAACTCCCCTGTTTGGAATTATTGTGATTTTGGATTAGTTTTGAGATTTTGATTTTATCAAATATTTTAGAACAGCCAAAGAATCCTTTCATTTAGTTTTTTTTTTTCTTATTTTGTTGCCACTACATATTTTTTTTTAATGCTTACTAATAGTTATATTATTTAAGTCTTTTGCTCAGAAGTAATAATCCTCTGAGTTTCAAAATGAACAAAAATTATGCAAGAAATAGATAATTATGTTCTTTAAATTTGAAGCTAGTTTGAAAAATGTTGATTTGAGAAATGAAAGTTTTTCTTTATTAGTGCTTTTATCATGTTATATTTACAATGTTTTTCTTTTTTTATAAAAGATTCCTTATTTTATATCCTTTAATGGTTTGTTTTGGTTCTGAACATCGTATTTGAACTTCACTTATGGATTATTGGCAATGGTCAAGGATCTATTATTCTTCATGGTAGGAAGACAATACTGCCACATACCCTCATTACATTACCACAATTTAATTCAGAAGGCAAATGGTGTTAGTAATCGCCTGGCTTTCATACCATGCGACTCTTTTCTACAAGGTTGACAGATTACTTTAAATTCCATGCCATGCCATTAAGCCATGATTTCAGAAAGTGCAGTCCAATTAGACACCCAGCCTTTAGTATAGGAATCGAACCCTGAACAAGGCAATGGTAAATAAAGATTAAACCCACCACATTGACCAGGAGGTGTATCCTTTTGTGAAATATGCTCAAAGCAAACTATATAATATTGAATAATAAAAATATTTTATTAAAAAACTATAAGTTATAATTTAAATGTAACTCTTTTTTTCAGTGAACTTATTTTCATTATCATGTACATATAAATGTGTATAATTTTAAAATATAGTCACTTTTTAAATTATATATGTATATGCACTTCAGAGTTTATTTATGTTCCAAAAAATAATTTATGCGTATTTTAATAAATTGCACAACCTAGTGAAAATAATAGTCAGTTTCCCAAATAATGTTAGTTTAATTACATTTAAATAGTTCATAGTTAACTTTGGTTTAAAAGACTTGTAGTCTTGTCATGCTACATGGGGCTTTCATACAAGTTGTGTAGTGATTCTTTACACTTTTTGTAGATAATTAAATTTCACTCAGGCATTGTAAACTAGTGGCATAACTTTTCCCCCATAGCACTCACACAGAAAATAGAATAAGCCCTTCTTGCATCAAAGTAAGCCAATTGAACGTAATAAATATAATGTAATATATATCAACGTAAAAAATACATATTTAAACGTAATGTATACTCATAATACATTAAAACTAGTTAGTAAAATTTGCACCTACAAATTTAATTTTTCTTTTCATGGTTCAAACTTTTAATATAATGTATATATGCTCATGTATATATGACATGGATTATATGATTATATTCACTTTCATATTGAACTTTTTTTTTCTGAAAGTACTTTAAATGTTATTTTTTTATTTTGTGTAATTAATATTTCGAGTGTTAATATTTTCCCCGGAATTTATCTAATTGGTGCCCCTTTAATAAGGCTTATAAATAAAGTCGAATCAGACAGGTGGAGAATTTAGAGCTAAAATGGATAAATTCAAAAGTATAAAATACTGCAAATTGATTAATACTCGTTAGTGGTGTATATTTTCAGATTCATAATGTACCACCAAATCCTTAAATTAGGTTGTCTTCAGAATTTTACTGATCTCATATCAATAAGCTTTAACCTTTATTTTATTATCCAAAACCTGTATAATTTATGGATTTGATCTATTTCAACCCTTTACATCTCACACATGTATAATACTAATGAAAAAAATTTCTAAAACAATATATTTTTTTATTTTTAATACTTCTGCCCTTCAAGAAAACCTATAAATTTTATTTTTTCGTCAAAAAAAAGTAGAATAGATTAATATTGGCATGCTTTGTATGAGAACTGAAGATGATACAACACATATTTCTCTCAGTATTGGGGAAATTAGGAATAAATAAAAGTATTTATTAGATTGCCCAGTATGAAATTTTCAGAAAAAAGACAAATATAGTTGATAACTCACAGACATAATGAACTATTTCATTCATCAAAGTAAGCCCACCCCCATGTCTTTTCTTCACTTTTGACATGTAAGCAGCAGATTGTTTGAGCAAATTGGTTGTCAATGAATTCCTGGAAGGCCAGTTTTATAGCATTTTCGGAATAAAATTATATTCCTATTAAATAGTTACCAAAATTTAGAAAGAAGTGTTAGTCAATTGGAAATAGGTCTTGTGAATATGAAGGATGAGGAAAAATTGGAGCAGCAGTATATTTTTATTTTTTTTAAATTCATCCTTGTTCAACCAACACTAGAACCAAATACACTATTAATGTGAGAAGGGTCTATGATACCATAGTTCTACTTAACAATGCATGCATAAAAGGGAACTTCCAACCATTATCTCTAAAATAAAATTTTTAAAAAATTGTTTTTTATATTTTTTGAAACTTACGATTATTTTTTAAGCAGATGTGATATGTAATTTTTCAACAAAAGGGAAAATAAACGTAAAAAATACTATGCCAATATCAAATACTAAATTGTTGAAGTTGATATATCCAACCTACAAATTTCATTCTTGACAACATAATATTATAACCCATCGATTACACTTCCAAATGTTTCTTTATTGTTAATTAACGGTGTTATTCATTTACTTTTGTGTTTCTAAATGTATCATAATAAAAGGGCATTTAGAAATGGGAAAATTATTTTAGTTCTGTGAAGTATCATGTTTTTTATTGGCATAGGAATAATTAGCTATGAAATGTTACAAATTTAGTTTCCCTTTTATAAAAATATTAATTCAGTGTTTATTGACAAACAAATTGCATGAATTTACATGTAATTAAAAATTTAATCCATTTTATATGGTTAACCATGTTTAACGGTCAAATTTGTGTGCAGGTGATCTCATGCAATGAGATTTACTTAATTGTAATTGTTAGTCCATTATGAAAAATAAATAAGTGAGCATTTAATAACCAAATAAATTTTCTGTTTGTATTTGGAATTACACTATTGTTAGGACTTAATGTTTTTTTCACTAACAGTTGGTAATTTTGAAGGTTGAATAAAAATTCATTGTTGTAATTGTTATTCATTTTGTGTCTGTTTGTACATATATTTGAAAATAAATTTTTTAAATTCTTTACATACAATATTTACCTATTCTATTTATTTATTTTTTCTGCTTCTGTATCTTGAATAATGTTCTGTGTTAGATACTAATCATTTTTTTTTTTTTTTTTTTTTTGTAATACACATAACCCACCAATCAGTAAACACTCTTTTTTATTTTTTTCAATTCAATTAAAGAAATGTTGGCGAATCCCTAAATACTTTACCTGGTTTCTCTTTTTTTACATAACTGATTTCTTTTTGTTATTCAATGAAGAAACTCCTAGCTCCATACACTGCTAGTCAATTACATTAAACAGTATGTTATGTATGAATTTTATGGTAATTTATACAGCAATTTCAAAATAAATTATATAAAATGTAAAAACACCAAAAAGTTAAAATAGATATCCCTCAAAGTTTAAAATCCTATTTTCTGAGATTTTTAGCTCGAATTGCGTTTTGCAAAGAAATAGGATATAAATTTATTATTAAAGCTTAAATTTTTTTGTATAACTGTAACACTCTTATGTAGCAGATGTTGGGAATTAGATTTTTTTTATTTATAAGACTTTTTTTTTTTTACCAACTCTGAAATAGATCCAAGAAAAGGATTGGTCTTAACTTAATTAGATAATTCAGAAAAAATTTATACAATTTCTTGATTTTTGTGAAGCTAATTTTCTTTTCTTATGCTGCATGAATTTTATTAACATATCTTTACACCTTTAATTGTGAAAGTACACTTTGCATGCAGCAATCAATCATGGAATTCATTGGCTATACAAACACTATGCCGCCAAACATTCAAGTAATACATAGGGTCAGAAAATCAAATGATGTTCTAAACAAAGAATGTAAGAAGAGAAGGGGTAGGATAGACTGGTTGGCAGTGCGCTGGACTCACGTTCGTGAGAACGGGAATTCGAATCCAACCGACCGAAGACTTCCCGTGCAGTAAATGGTGACTGGTACACGTTAAATCTCTTGGGTTACATAGCCCTCCTTGTTTCCATAACAAATTATATCCCTGTGAGTACTGAATTGGAGATTGATCGTTCTCTGGTTCAAGTCAAAATTTCGAACTGTGGACGAGTGGGTTCGCCTTATAAACGGGTGTGGCAGAAGTTGAATTCTTGGCCATAGAAAGCGCCACTGAAATACAAGAACAATCGCACCCTTTACCTTAATGGCCTACAACAGTGTTTCCCAAACTTTTGACTTTTATGTACCCTTTCTAAATTTTTCGTAACGTTGTGTACCACCATTAAAAAAATGAATGTATTTTTTTTACTATAAAAAAATTCCACAAAAATTTAAATCATAACTGGCAGTTGACACCACTAATTATCAACTGTTAAAGTCTGCAAAAAATAGGTAATAGTAAATTTTCCTTTCTAGCTTTGTTTTTAAAGGAAATTTTTTTAAATTTTCGTTTGTTGCAAGATATTTCGCATAAGAACGCGTACCCCTAGGAGTACCCCTGAACTATTCCCGTACCCCTAGGGGTACGCGTACCACAGTTTGGGAAACACTGGCCTACAACAACGAAGAGAGAGAGAAAATAAGGAAAAACTATTGAGAGTATAATCCCTATATTTATCATTCTTCTCCAATAGCATGGTCTTTGCCTAAAACATGTGATTTCTCTTAAATTGCAGCAATAAATTAGTCAAAAATACTGAGACCAATTTTTAGCTATTTATCTTTTTTTTTTTTCTTTTTTTTTTCATATCTCTCCAATTTAGTTTGTAATTTCCTATATTGTGATATAACAAATTTTTCTCACAAAAAAAAGTTACCACATGAATCTTTTCTTTTGGATGTTCAAGCATCTCTTAAACTTTAGAAATAAAGGTATACTGTGACCAGGTTAATAATGGCAAAATAAGTCCATACCCTTCTCTTAGTCCTATCTCAGTGTAAGAAATTGCGATCAAGCAATTATGCCGTCTTTTCTTAGAATAAATATTCATAAGATAGGATTCTCTGCAACTTAGTTAACAACTTGTTTTTTTTTTTTTTTTCTATTATTTCATACCATTTTTAGATACTGTCTTCGCAGTTTTCCACAAGGTGGCACTGTGAGATGTTTATCTCATCTTGACGTTCCGGGACACTTTATTATGCCCAGATACCATTTTTTATTACTTAACTGCAGCCATTCAAAATTTTAAAGGGTGGCTACGAACTTCAGTAAGATGGCAGTTAAAACAACTGATAGAACCAACATGGCAAAAATTAATATATTTCTGCCACACTCGGAAAATGTCATAACAGTTATTACAACATACAATAATACATAGAAAAAAATTTTAAAGTACAATTTATTTCTATATTACCACCATTCGAAATCAATTATTACATTGCTTTCATTCTGCAGTAGTCAACAAAACACAAAAAAGTTCAAAGACAAGTTTTGATGCTGCTTCTAAACCTTAACAATGTAAGAATGATAAATTCGAGTAGATTTTCACAAATCAAGAACTAGCAGGCATTGCCGTCAAAAAACAAGCATGATTTGTGAAACTTGCATCGATTTTATATATATTTACAAACAAGAACAGAAAAGTTTGTTACTGTAACAAAATTATTATCAAGTTAAAATTTTTAATACAGAGCAATTTCAACAATAATTTATTCAATTTGTCATTTTCAAAAATTGTAGTCTTGTAATTTAACATTTTTTACATTAAATATTAATTATTATATCAAGTTTTTTCAATGATAAGATAGAGTTACATTTTTTTTTTAGTTAAACGAATGTCGTTTAGTAATTACTAGAACTATTGAAGACTTTTTTAGTTTCTGCCGATCATTACCAGTTTTTGCCGGCAGAAAGCCAATCCTGTTAAAAATTATCATTCAACACGTATTTTGGATTATTAAGTGCTTTACAGCTTTAGTTCGTGAGCTGTTAGATTTGAAATCTAATTTTTTACCATAAAATTTAAAAAAAAAAAAAAAAAAACGTTACGTGCATTTACTTAAACAGAAGACATTGGGAAGTTTAACTGTGTTACTAATTTTTTCTCTCAATTCTTTTTAAATTTTTTTTAGGAGAAAAATATATTATTTTGACTCTTTCATTGTTTTTAGTGCGATACTATTACAATCATTTTGGTTTCGAAGATGTAATTTTTTTCTTTTCTTTTTTAAAACCAGGGCAAAAGAATGTTTAAGGTCAAGACCATAAAATGGCGAATACCTTTTTGGCAAAATTGCCTAAACATAAATCCCAATATATGTCTCTTTAAAGAAAACAATTTAGTCTGATAAATCGTTTTTCCATTCAAGACAAAGAATTTTTTTAAAAAAATAACTCTTTAGCTTCTATCATCAAAAGGTTTTTTTTTTTTCCCCTTCATTTTTCACCCGAAACCTGAGTACTAAATCAATAGCCTTTACTTTATTTATTCTTATTTACTACTATCATCTAATAAAAAGTGACACAAGGAATATTTAAGTACATCTTTTCTAAAATTGAATTCATGTCAATCTTAACTTATTTATAAAATACCACTTTTCATTACTTTATTTAAATAAATAGGTGATACCGAGTATCTCGATTGTGCGGAAATTAGTCCTGTTTTCTAGCAGAATTACTCTTTTACAATCATTTTTACTGCTCTGAATTACACTTTTACTAATCAAGATGAAAAACCTACCATACAGGCATGTTTTTGTTGATTAATTAACATCTGAGTATATAAGTTCATTTTATTAAGTCAACTCTTTGTTCTCAAAATAACCTTATATATTGGTCAATACAGTTATAAAAATTATTTTTAGTGCAGCTTATGAAATTGATACATTTAATGAAAATGATGATACATTTACTAAAGATTCATGGCCTAACAAACAATACGGGTTTAGTCCAATAATAGCATTGTTCTGTTTCGTTTCGATAACCTCTGCCTCCAGGGTAAGACCGGGTAACTATTTTCAATCCAGCATCCTTTAACAACTCCTTCTCTTTTTCAGAGTATATTCCTCTTGGTTGTAGTTGATCGCAATTGTAATGCAGGGTTTTATTTCCTTAGAAATTTGTTACCTGAACTAAACAAAAATTTAAGAATCAATATTTTTTACTTATGAAAGTACCAAACGCCGCTAAATAGGAAAATCACGACCGAGTAACAGTTATTAACAACAATAATCAATTAACAATAGTAATAAGAATTAATAAAAATGATATCTAAATATCGTAACAAAAGTAGTACAGTAAAACCTTTTTTTGTGCGGTGGATAGGGACCGCATAAAAGAAATTGCACAAAAAAAAATTCGAAAATTTTATAAATTCTTACATGTAATAAACAAGTTTGTACGATATACTACCTAAAACTTTTTTTATGCGGTTGATAGGGACCGCATAAAAAAAGTCGGACTTAGAAAATACATCAATGATTTATGAAATAGATGAGAGAATGCTTTCAATTGAATGAAATAATTAAATTAGACCTAAAGAAATTGTAAAAATATTTAATTCTTCATTGTACATATACCTGGAGAAGTTTTCAAATTATACATTAAATAGTGGAATTGTCTGCCTTTTTACTTTCTTTTGGCTATAATTATTCATTTTAAGGGAGTACTTATGTCTAAAAATAAAATAAAAATCATTAAAACTACATATAAATAGAAACAAAAGTAACTAATTTATTTATCTTTAATCTCACTATAAAATGAATCCTTAATCACGTGAATCGTGTATAAAACTCTGAATACGAAGCGTATACTGTTCTCGCGTCGAATGACAATATGTACATACGTAACTGACTCTGCCTTCTCAGGAGATTGTTTAAAATAAATGAACAGAGCATCGCGAAGTCCAGATACATCGTTGTCAAGGAGGCTACGTAATCAGAGTTCGTCCACAACATGTATATGTACATTGATAGTAAACATAAACTGGTGCTAACGCCGCTAAGATTCATATACCGCATAAAAAAAATCGCACAAAAACAAAATCGCATAAAAAAGGACCGCACAAAAAGAGGTTTTACTGTATGTCTTTCTATTCGCAATTAAAGAAACTGATATAAGAATAGTAAATATTGTTTATTGCAGACGATTTTCCTTCTGCAGGGAAACGAAGTAAAAATTCTTTAGCTCTCATTTGATTTGTTAAGAACATGTCAGCATAAGAAGAGCCATTTTTAGTGGTCCAGTCAAATTCAATGCTCTTGCAACCTCATATAGTTGTTTCTTTTTCAAGAAGGAATGTTCTCTTATTTATTGAAATATCTTGGCAAGTCTAGGATTCAGTAAGGCTTCGAAACTATATCCATATTTTAAAAGTTCTATGATGTATGTCATAAAAAATCGCACGAATTAAATTTCTACTAGACGTGTTTAACTTTTCAAAGCCTTTATATTGTTTTGAAAGCATATTTGCATGAACTGATAACGAAATAAAACGGAACTGCATGCAGTCTCGAATGATTATTTAAATGCTATATATTATATCGCAATGGTCTTTTCTTAACTTGCAATGGAGCATAGGTCCCCCCACCCTCATTTGAAGTGTGTCTAAGTTGGGCCTGCGAAAGCTGTAGTGCTCTGGGGGGGGGGGATAACTACACTTTATCGGTTTACATGTAAATTCCATGCATAATTTTCGTCATATAAAATTTAAATGTCAGCTACTTTTTCTCTGAAATTCTAGTATTTCTAAATTTTCTATAGAATTGACATTGCCATTTGACTTTATTTAAAAAAAAAACATTTCTAAAAAAAGTTTGCACATCTATTTCTATTCAGGAATGATACTTTATTGTACACGATGATTAAACGATGAACATCTTGATTAAATCTAATACTTTGTAAGTCGATTAGTTTAGCTCCGACATGCCTTCGAATGTTTGTTACCCCACTTTACCCTACTTATAAGTTAATAATATGTTAACTTTTACTTTAGCAAAACAAATTTACGAAACTATCATTCACCAATTTTGATAACTTTAGATTTATCCTTACATTTTGTGTCAACATTAATGTAACTGATAAATATGTTATTTAGAAATGTCTATATTTGGTTATAATTTTGTTTGGCGAGATATTTTATAATTGGTTCTTGAATGTGTAAAAATCTTGATTTGATACTAAAATTCAAATAAGCCTACTTAATGTGAGAAAAAAGAACTGAATTCTACAAAGATACGAGTATTTTGTGACGAATGATTCGCTTAGAATATTTTCACTTTTTAAAATGATTCAAGTTTTTCTTAAAATCGAAATTTTCTTGATAAATGAGATCTTGCTTTACGTGTACAAGTAGTATAGTCATTTTTTTTTCAAGTATGAAAATTGTTTATGGAATGTTATAGAATGTTTACAAAAAATAATAAATAAATAAATAAAAACTGTTTCCTCCATGAAATTTTTCAAGTTAGGATAAAACTTCTGTAGAATATTAATTAGAATATTTAATGATTTCATTAATTGCATCGATGATTAAACGTATGTTCCTATTCGTTATGATCTGTACTAAATAAACATTTTACTCTTATAGTATGGTGGAAATCATATCGTTAAATAGCCGTCCGTTAAAAACATTTTGCTTTTCACCCTTCATTTTTAGTTAAAATCTCTTTAATTTATCCATCTTGTTCACAAAAAGAGACTAGAGAAAATTGGCGACAGTTACGTTGTATTTAACGTTCAAATATCGATATATCTTCTGTTTATTAGGTTGGTCAGTCAATGCGAAGAAAAATTCATTTTAACGATACTATTTCAGTACGTATATAAAAATCATTAAACTTGGTTCATAAAGTTCTTTTTAAAATAAATTCAGTTTAACATAATTAATAATTCAGTACAAAAATACTTCATTGATTTCATTAAATTGTATTTCGATACATGAGTTGCGTACGTTATTTTAGTACATAGAAAATAACATAATGCTTTGGATTTTCTTGCTGACGAATTTCACGTATCATGTACGAAATTTTGAGTGTTAAATTCTAATAGCAAATAGTATCATTTCGAATTTTTTTCTCTTAAAAAGTAATTTTTTATGACTATGATATTTTTATGCATTTCATGATGAAATTCATATATAGTTAGGAAAGACTTTCTTTTAAATTGGTTATTAGAACTTTTAAAGATTAAATTTAACTATTCTTTACAATCTTTAAAAAAATAACTTTCTAGATTTGTGTATCTGTTCTATCCACTTTATTTTAAATTATCAATTTATTATTATCAATATAATTTTGTATGATTGATTATTTATTAGTAATATAGCTTTAAAAAATGTTCCTTTAAGTAATTATATATTCATATGGCACGGTTTTAAATGGGAAAAGTAAGTCTCAAAAACGAACCATAATTTTTCAAAAAAACAAAGGCAGGAAAGAAGAAGGAACGAAAAGCTGTTAAAAAATTTGCATCCTGCCATAAAGTCTCCTACAAACATTTCTTCTCGGAAAGTTAAAAATTATGCTTAATTTTATTATGGAAAGGAAAGTTTTATGACTTGCGATGCGCCATTTTTTCGCCAAGAAACAAAAATAAATTTTTAGTCTTATAACCTAGCTAAAATTTTCTTAAGAAAACACTAAAACGAGTTTCTTTTGAACATGCTCAGATGTTACAGAAAATGTTTTATTTTAATAAAAACATTACGAAAATGCTTTTCCCCATTTTAGTTTTTTTTTTTTTTTAAATATAAACTTTTTCTTTAGGAATAAATTAGTTCTGAGATTTATTTTACTTAACGTAGTTTTTCTCCTTCAATTTCAAGAACGCCTTAGGTTTTTTTTTTTTTTTCGGGGGGGGGGGGCGTGGATTCTTATATTTTGACGCTTGTTTACTTAAGTGGAAACATTACAGTTAATTTTTTTACGAATATTTAAAATTAATGATTATAATTATCACCCTAAAATAATTTTAAGCTGTTTCACATTCGAGAACATTTTTTTTTTTAAATTTTTATTACTGTACTAATATAATTCCGATAATCTAACAGATTTTTTTCAGTAATATTTAGACTGTTTTTTATAATTAAAAAATACCAAAATATATTTTTATTGTAATAAGAGCGTCAGGAAAAAATATAAATAAAAGGAACACTCGTGTCCCATCTGCGTCAAAGGATTAAATTATATTTTTTATATTCAGAGACTTGATAGCTTCTACAATAAATTTCTATCCTATTTAAATAAAATTTAAAGCCACTGAGAAAGCCATTTTGATGGGCAAATTTCGAGAGCTGATTTTAACAACATTTGTTTTTAGTTTGATTGCTAAGTTTTCGTGTATGTTTAAATAATGAGTAAGTTTTATAAGTTTATAAACCTTTACTTATACTAAAACAATTACATTATAAATTTATGTGTTTCATAACTTATCACCAAACTCGTGTTTTTAAGTTGAACTACCTTTAAAGATTATTAAACATTTTCTTTAACAGTTCTTTTTTTATCGATCTTCTCTTTCATTTTTTCTTATATCGATCTCTTCTGTCATATTTTTTCTTCTGATTTTAAAAAAGTCGTTTCTTTTTTTACGATGTAGCAAAACCCACAAAACTTATTTTGCATAACTATAGCTGTGATTATTGTCGACGTAGTCCCTATTATACAGCTTGAATCTGAAATTTGGCTTATTATGCAGCTATTTATTAAACAGCTTAAATCTGACTGGGCTTAGATAAATCGATTGACTTTAAAAGTTGAAATTTATTTCGCTGGCTTTAAATTCACATTCACAGTTTCGATTGCTTCTTCAATTTCCCTTTTATTTATAACAGAGTGTAAATTATTAACGAAGTTTTTCATTGTAAACTATACAGTGTTTAAAATAACAAACATAACACCATGATCAGTTTTTTCTCATACTAACATTTTATCTTAATAGTTCGAAAGGAGGAGTAGTTTGCAAATTAGTGCAGATTTTGAAAGGGGATACCCGCAAGTGACGTAGTGCGGGTATCTCGATCCTGATAGGTTGTTGAAACGTGGCATTTATCGAGTAAGCCAAGACCGTCAAGCATCAATTCTCTTCAGTGACACATTCTAAATTCTTTCACGTAGATTCTTTCTCGAAAATTTAAATTCCTTCACTGTATATTTACACAGAAACCTAACACAAAGACAGGCACGAATTCATGTGGAACATAAACAAACTAATTATGCATCAAAGTTGAACAAAACAAAAATGTATCAAGGTTACAATAAAATACACAAACAAATAATAAATCTAAGTTAAGTAAAAGAAGTAAACGAGAAAGAATTTTATTTCAACTAATTCGATGTGCGATACTGCTGTGTATTTAATTAACCTATCGTTAATTAACATACTAACTTATGTAGAGAATCTTATTTAAATTTTAATATGTCATTTTGCTGATAAAGATTAGCTGGCTCTGACATCATAGGTCACATGTGTGGGTATGGTAGGTCTTCTTTTTCTTGAAGAGCAAGTGCCCAATTATGAAATTAGATGTAATACGTACTTTTTCTGAATAAACATACATTTAGGATTCTAAAGTAAAAAATATATCTATTACTTTTTTTTTGCTTGATTTCAAAATAAATTACAGAATCAAGAGAGATTGCTTGAATTTTCTACATAATTTAATGAAAAACCAATAATACAAGCATATAAAATTATTCTGCGATATGACAGAAACAAATCGTTCACGTGTAATTATCTCTTTTACAGCAGGAGTATACAGTTCTGTGCAGTGGCGTAGCGAGGGGTGGGCAACATGTCCCGGGCGCTACTCACAAAGGGGCGCCAAATGGTCCGCAAAACAAAAAATTGCTGGATAATTTTAATTTTTATTATAATTGATTTCTGGAAAATATATTTTAAATTTAGTGCCAGTGTAATATGATAAATTGTTATTTTGTAAATAAAAAGGAAAAAAAGAAACATTAATAGCCTAAATCAAACTTTAATAATATATTCATAATAGAAATGGCACGTCTTTTCTACTGGCAGGGCTGACTCGACCTGTGTCTGTCAGCACTTCCTTATGGCATCTACGCTGTGAGGTTACATAAATTATCTCCTTTCTTGATTTGTCTGATAAAATAATATGTTATAATAAATATTTGAAGAGTACAAAGTACAAACATTCTTTCTTTCAGAACACTATATATTTTTATTTCTATAAACGCAATGTAGCTTTCGCTTGTTATTTTAAAACGATAACAATAACACTCTAATGTACTATGTTAAAAATACTTTAACAAAAACTGTCAAACGTGAATCTGAAACACGATGGGGGCGCCGGAATACAAGCGGTTTATGTACAGTCACGGAAAAAAATATCCGGAAAATAACAACTAAAGGATCGTCTATTTTTCAATATAGATACTTCTCAGACCCACGACAAATACAGCGTTTTGCCGTTTCTAGGAAAGGAACAAAAACGCCGTATTTTTTTGTGTTCATGAGAATTATTTGTATAAAAAAATAAATGATTCTTTATTTGTTACTTTCCGGATACTTTTTTCCGTGACTGTACATATTCGTGACACTTGCGACAGGTTGTGGAAGTCTGCAAAAAATTAGGGAAATACCCGAAATATTAATGTTTAAGTTATTTTGTGAGTGTATTTTTCAGTTTTGCGTCCTTGTCGTCGAGCTCTGTTTAGAATAAAAATGAAATGTTATTTAATATTAAATGTTATACATTAAAAGTTTAATGTTAACATAAATTATAGTGTATATTTCACTGTGTTACTACCTTTCAAGTTCAAGGCATTCTTGGTAAGTAATAAAACAAATAATGAAGCCATGTTAAAAAACTAGCACTTCAAGATGGTGCAAATGTAGGAAACTTATTATCTTTACTTAGACTTGTAATAATCTTAAACATGCCACAGAAACTCCAAAAACTGTCTCATATTTGTCAACACAGATTCAAAATGAATTCATTCATCTTCTGGCATCTACAGTTCGAAATCAACTAATAAACGATATCGAAAGAAATAAATATTATGGACTTTTGCTTGATTCAACTACTGATATCTCTCATCGTGAACAAATGTCTCAAGTCGTTAGGTATGTAGATGTTGATTTTATGAATAAAAAAGTTTCCATCAAAAAATCTTCTTTGGATTTTATTGAAATACATGCTAAAGATGCAGCCTCGATCGAAAATATAATTTTAGAGAAATTAAATTCCGATGAAATTTCATTAACAAACTGCAGATCACAATGTTACGATAATGATGCCGTGATGGCAGGTCCCACATCTGGCGTTGAACAAAGAATAATGGAAAAAAATTATATGTAAATTGTGATAATCATTTATTAAATTTAGTAGGAGTTACTGCAGCTAAACAAGATCCGTGTTTACATGTTTTGGAATAATTGAAAACTTATATATCTTTTCTCACGTTCAACGGGAATTATTAAAAAATACTTTAACAAAAACTGTCAAACGTGAATCTGAAACACGATGGAGCGCCGGAATACAAGCGGTTATCGTTATCTTCGACGGGCTAGAGAATATAGTAGAACTATTAGAAAAATTAGCAGAGGACACTATCACTACAAGTGACACCAGAAGTGAAGCTACAATTCTGTTGCAAAATATACTAACTTTTAGTTTCATAACTTTAGTTTCTAACTTTTAGTCTCATAACATTTCTGGTATGATAATAAGGACTGGATTTAAGGAGGATTGATCGTGTGTAGCTCAGATTACAAGATCCTAGAATGAATTTTAGAGAAGCGTTCCATGATTTTGAATCATTAGCGACTGAACTAGCCGAAATTCGACACAAGCTCTGTGAAGAGGCAATAGAAAAAAATCGAAGTCTCTTTGTGAAAAATGAGATATTGACACAACAATACGTGTAAGAAGACGCCGCAAAATGCCCGGATAATCGGCTAGAGATGTTGGTCTTTCAGCAGAAAGTGAAATTTCTCGCGTTATGAAAAGCGTTCTTGATCGTCTCCAACAAGAAATATGTACACGATTAAGTGACCTTAATTTCAAATTTGGATTTCTATTAGACATTGAAAATTTATTAAACGAGGATAATGTTGATAACGACCTTGAAAAAAAAATTTTAAACATTTGAATGAATTTCATAATACAGATTTCAATGGAATAGAACTCTTTATCGAGATATGTGACTGCAAATTTTACTCCGCAGTAGAAAAGAAATTGAACCTAAAACTCCATTAGAATTTCTTACTTTTATAATCTCGTATGGAGAAAATGTTTTTCCAAACCTGAGAGTGGCACTTCAAATACTCCTGACTATCTCAGTATCAATTGCTATCTGCGACCGCTCATTCAGCAAATTAAAATTAATTTTGACATATCTACGATCAACGATGGGAGAAAATCACACAGCATATTTAAGCGTGGAAAGAGAAAAATTTGAAATGACCAACTTTGATGATATTATTGATAAATTTGCTTCATCAAAAGCAAGAAAAATTTATAAATAGTAATTAGTTTTATTAATGTATTATAATCATATTATTTTTAAATATATGTATCTCCTTAGGTAGGTGATAAATATTTACTTTTTTATTGTTTTAAAATTACGCGTTTCCAAAATATTTCTTTGTAAATATATAAAATAAATAATAGGTATCTTTTGAACTAATTCTAGAGGATGGTATACATTTCAAAATCTAGTTTTGTTTTCTCAACTGCATTTTTAGTCTCAAATTTAAAGCCTAGCTTGAGCCTATGACTTTATTTATTTTACTTTATTTATTTATTAATTTGCGAGTATATTTTACATATAATATTATATGGTTTTCGAATAGGGAGGGGCGCTAAAAAGGTATTGTGCCCCGGGCGCGAGTTAAGCTCGCTACGCCACTGGTTCGGTGCCATTTTCTTCCGGCATCTCTATTTAATAGTGGCAAGAATATTCCACGATAACGAAATCTAAAACAAATGCATATGTAATTTTAGTCTTCTTCAAACTAATTCTTACAATATTTAAAAAAAACATTTATAGTTATATATTATTATTAAATATTATTAATATATATTGTTATTATATATTATTAATATATATTATTATTATATATCATTAATATTTTATACGAATCTGAAACAAATATATCGTTATTAAATTTTAATCTTCCTCAAATTAATTCTTAAGATATTTAAAATTATTTATAACAAAATATGATTATTACTGTTGTTATTCATAATAAGAGTTAATTATTCTACGGAAACAAAATCTATTGATTTAAATTTTAAATCTTTCTCATATTAATTCTAAGCATACTTAAAATTATGTCTTATCACAAAATATGCAAAAATAAACTTTAAATATTTTAAGGCAACGATATCTAAAATAAAACCATATCGATCTTACTGCGTAAGTCCCATGTTTTTTTTAGAACGGTAAAGGAAGAATACATATTTTATCAAACAATTCTTTATGCTTTATGTCATGTATATTCTACAGAGCTAAATAAATTTTCTTTGGAGGCAAAGGAAAGGAAAATAACCTGTCATCCAAAATCTATTTTTCAATGAGGTTTTCGACATGGGCGTAGGTATATAAAATACCGCTGTATCATAACTGCTTTTCAAATGTCATACATAATCGATCGAACATTTAAAAAAAAAAAAATTAAAAAAAAAAAAAAACGCGAAAGAAATCTGTTCTTTAAATAAAATAAAAAAAGATGACTTTTTTTCCATTGTCTGATTGGTCTAATAAAAGTTTAGGGGAACTAATACGGGTCTCAATTTTTTCTTCTTAAGTATCAGGAAGAGATGTTCAGTAAAATTTAAAAAGCAAAGCAAATGAGGGTAATAAAAGGAATGAAAGTAATAAAGTCCGATCATTTAGAGCACAGCTGTTCAAAGTTGCTTTGAAGTAGTACTTAGATTTCAGAATTAGAAAAGTAGTATTTAAAGTCAAATAAAGTTATTTATTTTTTATCTGGATGTATACATCAAATGTGTAACATCTGTGGAAAAGGTAATATGATATTTATCCTGTATGATTGTTTTTGCTATTCATAACGCTGTTTTTTAATTTAATATGAACATTCCGAATTAATGTGGTTTGACATCTTGAATTGGAGAGCAGATTTAAATATTAGTCAACTACATTCATTAAAAAATTTAGTTGGCTTTTTACTTTCATGTTCATATATGTTTTTTATATCTTATTTTAAAACTACTCTTCCTCCAGGTTATTTCTACTGTTATGCAGAGGGAACCACGCTTAAGAAAAGATTTTAAAAAAAATTATACTTCCATTAGAATTTAAGGCTCTGTATCTTCAATTATTGAGTTGGAAGTTTATTTTAAGAGGCCTTCAGTTGATAATGTTGCAAGGTCGCCGCGGGGGTGGGGGTAAAAAGACCGAAATTTGCTGGAGATACACGAAAAAAGATAGGTATGGTATAAATAATAAAAAAGAACTTGAAAGAACTAAAAAAAAATTTCATTTAATTTTATCCATATTTTTATTCAAACGAGCAAACTTTTGATACAAAATATTGTACAGTACGCAAAAAAAAAAAAAGTGAGTAGATTGAAAAGACTCGATCATAATGGTCCACGGATCCAGCCTCAAACAGGCTAATTAATTTAGTGAATACGATATTAAGTTGCAAAAATCAGACTCGAAAACGCACTTTATCAGAATTAACATACCCTTTATTTCGACCATTTCGAATCCTTGACCCTCAAAATAAGGTGCAATGTGGAAACTATGGTCCCGATAGTCTAGAAAGCGGTCGAAAATTTGGATATCATAATCGCTATATCTCAAGAACCTTTGAAGCAAATCGAAAAATTTGTGTACATAATTCTAATTATTTATTAAAAAAATAATTAAATGTAAAAAAATTTGTTTATAATTCTTATTAATTCTTATTATTTCTTTAACAATAGTCGGAAAATTTTTGAATTGTAAGATATACAAATTTTAAAATCATTTTAAAATACGCACTTTTTAATGTCAAAATACAAACATTATTGATCTATTTTCTTAAACGTTTAATCAATTTTATATTATTAATTTTGACGTTCAAAGTACTTATTTCCGTTAAATGTAGATAGTAAACTAAAATACTAAATGTTTCCAAAATTGTAAACAATTTCGAAAATTGCGTAGATTGTAGGGGGGGAAATTGAAAACTAGCGAAAATTCGAGACGTGGAAAACTAGAAATTCCATTTAAAGTGACTTATTTTTTTCAATAGCAAACACTATTTTTTTATGCATCACAAGAGCACAAGTGATACATGAGGAAATAATGTATATATTCTTCAGTATCATTTCTTTATACGATTTTGTAAATTAAACATTTCAAGTTCGATCCCCTACAAAGACCAAAATCAATACTGTTGACCAAAATAAGGGCAAAACACTACACATACAAAATAGCCGGAAATTTTTTTTTAAAATGCATTTTGTGCTTCTGATAGATTTAATTAACAAAAATTAAATGAATCTAAGTCTACAAAAATATTGCAATTTCTATTAATAATCTTCTCTTTTATAATTTCACTCAAGTTTTGCTAATACAAATAAATATGTACAAATTTTATACCTAAGTTTTATAAAATTACAAGTTTTAACTGAAAAGTTTATATAAATTTTTCAAGAATAGAGAGTTTGTAAAGATTAAATTAATTTTTTTATTTGGCTTATTTTGAAAACATATGAATCATGTAGCTAATTAGTAGTTGCAAATTTGGAAAAAGAACAAACAAAGTTTTTAACTGTAAATTTAATTTATATCTTGAACTGAAAAATAATCAGAGCTTTAATGTTTTTCATTCAGTTACATTTCTATAATATAGATATAAACTTCATACTTTAATTCAAATTATTTTAAAAAAACGTCTGGAGTTTTAAAATTAATTAAAAGTTTAAGATGTATGTAAAATATATACCTATAATATAAACTATAATTATTCATTAAATTATATTAAACATTTAATGCTATAATTATTCATTAAAATCTATTGAAAATTTAATTAAGTCATTATTTTTTATCACATTTTTCCACTTGAAAGAAATATCCATTTATTCTAGCACGGCTTTTTTCAAGATGTTTTCCATTTCTTGCTCACAGCGTAAAAAAACATGTCAACCGTGTCATAAATGAAGGGAAAAAAATTATATTTTTAATTTTTTTTTCTTTTGTAAATAAGTTTTTTGGGAGGAGCTCCTCTTTTATAAAAAGGCTGCCACACTTCTTCTTAATTTTATCTTATCACCTATTTTAGGGATTTCTATTATTTACATCGCCAACGATGTTTACATACATAAAATAGATAAATAATAAAAATTTTTAGAAAAAAACTCACACGTATTGGAAAAAATCTTATCAATAACAGTTTCTTTTCATAGTTTTATTCACCCAACATAACAAAAAGAAGTTAAGAGCAACCAAGACTGTTTGTTTGCAAATAAAAAAAAAAACTCAAGATACGATTTCAACATTAATGTAAGAAATGACTAGTTCAATAAATGGTAAAATAATGTTACGTCATAACATTTCAAATAATCTTACGGTAATAAAAATCCCAAAATTTAAAATAGTGGTCGTTCTATTATTAAAGTGCACCTTCTAGCTTAAAATACAGCATATTCTCTGTGTTTTGAGATCATTTGTCGCAAATTTAGATTCTCTGAAATTATTGTTTGAACTTAAACTTAACTTAATATTAGCAACAAAATGTGAAAATATATTAACAATTTTAAATTTTTTGTTGTAAAATATATTGTTTGCATTCTGACCTTTCTGAATAGCTCCCGCCCCTAAAAACCATATCTTAATCCGTACCTTTGAGTATAATTATATTAATGTGACTAATTAGTTCTTATTAAGCTGGCTAATTATTTCTATACCTTATGAATACCTGTAGTTGCAGCGAAAGGCAATAATTGCCTACAATTTTCTGAAATTTTATTACGTAGAAGCGAATCAAATGATTTGGTTCAAATTTTTCATTTTGTTTTGTAAAATTATAAATTACCAGTGTCAAACAAGTTTAACCCTTTGACGCAGAATTGTTATTAAACATATTTTTAATGCTCTTTTATTGTTTTGAATTAATTTAGGTCAAAATAAATTAAAAACCTTATATTTAGCATTTGGATAATTTATGATAATGAAATACAGCATGAAACACCGGTGACTTTTTCTGTGTTAAAAGTAAAATCTTCCAAAAACGGTTCATTTCCAAACCATAATTTTTCTAATTTCAATTTATTTGCGATTATTTAGGTATAAGAGAAACAGTTATTCATCATTGAAATTTCTTTCATTTACAAAATCAATTATTGATCATTTTTTCGACTACGAAAGAAAAAAAATCGCACTATTTTTGGATTTTATATTTTGGTGCAAATATAATTCCGATAATATAATAGATTTTTTTAGTAACTCTTAAACTGTTTTTATAATTAAAAAATACTGAGATATAGTTTTTGTTTGCAATTAGTGAGTCAGAAAAAGAATATGTAACAGAGACACTGATGACCCATCAGCGTCAAAGGATTTAAACACATTGTAAAGAAAGCATTTTTTAAAATTTTGTTTCAATATAATCATTTGAAAATCAGGCTTTTAATTATAATTAATGCTAAACATTAGTAGTCGTAAACCCAAAAATTGGGTCGGCTGTTCAACGACGGTCATAAAATAAGATTAAAAAAAATTTATGCTAAAAAATTAGTTCCTATTATGCTGACTTATAACTTTCATATTTTACAAATATCTGTAGTTACAGTGGAAAGCAATAATTTCACCAGATTTTTTAAAACTTTATTTCTCAGAAACTATTCAACCGATTTCGTTTTAATTTTGTATTTTGTCACTTAAAATGACATAATTTAAAACGATATGAAAACTTTGTATACTTTAAAATTTAAAAATTTTTTCGACCATTATTAAATGAATTAATCAAAAATTACAAATAATTATTAAAAATTACTTTTTTACACAGAATAATCCTCGGATGAACGAATTTTATAATTACGTGTAAAAAATTTGACGGAGATTGCTTTGTTGATATGTTATAATGACGAGTGCTAATATGCTCTGCATACATAAAACAAGAGCGACTAAATAACGCCTTATTCAATAATACTCTTGACCAGAGGTCGGAAGTAAAACTACAAATAGTGCCACTACTGTAGTCACTACTTATTTTTGTAATTTGTAGTGTAGTGTGCTACTTTTTTACTAAAAAAAAGTAGTGTAGTGAATAGTGCGATAAAAAAATGTTCGTAGCGATTCTTGGCAACTACTTTTTCAACTTTGATGGATACAATTTAAAATGCCCTGTGATTGTGAGTTAACAAGAATTATGTACACCGAAGAGCCATTTCATTATGACCACCCTCCATGGTGGCGGGGATAGTATGGTGTGGGCAATGTTTTCATGGGGCACATTAGGACCCATAATCTTCATAGAACAATCCTTGACGTCTGTAAGCTACTTGAACATAGTTGCAGACCAGGTTCACCCATTCATGGCAACAGTTTTTCCTGCGGGGGATGGTGTTTACCAACAGGATAATGCACCATGCCATAAGGGTCGAATCGTCATGGATTGGTTCAAGGAACATTCCAGTGACTTTCAAGTCATGTCTTGGCCACCAAATTCACCTGACCTTAATCCAATACAGCATTTGTGGTCCTACTTGGCAAACCAAATTCGTGCTGCCACGCTACCCCCTCACAATGTAAGAGAATTGCAGGACCAGTTGGTGAGCGCTTGGTACCAGATACCTCAGACTACCTATCAGCACCTTGTGGAATCAATGCCACGGTGGGTGCTAGCAGTTTTGAGGGCCAAAGGTGGTCCTACATGTTATTAGCAGGGTGGTCATAATGTAATGGCTCTTCGGTGTGTTTAGGGGCCACGTATAACTAATATTTTAGCTAGCCATTACGAATAATAGAGATTTTATCACCTTGGTCACACTTAAACATGCGAATGAACACTTATGAAACATTGATGTTATTTCAAAGGATGGGAAAACATTAGAAAATTAAAGAGCATTAAACACTTAAAATTGCGAGTACTTGATAATTTCCTAACATTTCTTAAATTAAACATTGACTGTCGAGAAGGGAATAAAAAGTTGAAGATTAAATGCAAAAATTGTTTTAGAATAACAAACTGACTCATGTAAACATGAATAAATATTTCTAAATAATTCTTCGTGATTAGTATAAGCTAATTTCTTATTCAAAACCATTTTGGACATAGGTGTAAATTAATTTCTCCAGCAAAGTTCGCTTCTTTAAAGTAACAAAGTAGTGGCTACATTTCGAAAATAGTTTATAGTCACTACATTTAAAAAAAAGTAGTTGTAGTAAATTACAAAAATAATGTAGTTTTTCCGACTACTGCTCTAGATGTACATCACTAACGCCCTAAGTCAATGTTTCCCAAAGTGTGGTACGCGTACCCTCAGGGGTACGGAAGCAGTTTGGCGAGGATACGTGTTTTTATGCGAAATATCAAAAAAGTTTATTTAAAAACAAAGCTAGCCATGAAAATGTATTTTTCTATTGGCTATTTTTTTCTTAGAATTAACAGTTAATAATTAGTGGTGTCAACAGCCAGTTGTGATTTTTAACTTTTGTACATTTTTTTATAGTAAAAAATGCATTCATTTTTTAATTAGTGGTACGCAGCCTTACGAAAAATTTAGAAATGGTACACAAAAGTCATAAGTTTGGGAAACACTGCCCTAAGTGTAAGTACAGGCAGTTAAAATGTTTTCAAATATTGAATTGCTTTGCTTTTAGAAAATTATCCCTCATTCATAAAATACTAACAAAGTAACTTTATTTTTATAATAATTTAACCTTCGTGCTAAAAAACGGAAGTTATGAATGTATTATTCAAATAACACTAGCCTTTGTTTATTCTAGATTACGAACGTGCAACGACATAACTCATTAAACTTAACTATTCCATTAATTTTGGAGCATGTTTTCTCGCTCAGATAGAAAAGTAAAACGCAGTCTTCTAGTAATTCCCATCTGAGTGTGAGTCAGACGATGTTGAGTCACGGGAAATTTCGCTGTAATTCCCAAACAAAACATATTCAGACAAGGATGAAATTGAGAAAGGCGAAAGGGGAATATTATTCACAACTGAGACAGATAATATACAATGAATCAAAAAGAAAAAAACACCATAGTATAAACAGAAAAAAATCGCATTCATATGTTAACTATATATTTTTTTTGTTTAGCTTTTAAATTTAATGTATAATTCAGAGTTCTGCAGTTGAAATATTCAACTCCGACTCCAACTCTGAATTATACTCAATTTAATTAAGTTAACTCAATCAAATTTAATATAACTCACTTAATTAGTTGAGTTATACTCGATTAGTTTTATAATTAAATTAATATTATGAAATAAATATTTATTTTATAGTTAATATTTATTTTATAATTAATTTAATAATAAAATAAATACTAATTTATTATTGATTAGGTAATAATAGAAAATTTCTACCAAAACCCCCAAAAATTATTATAATTATGAAGTAATTGTTAATTTAAAATTAATTTTTTTTAATGTACAATTAAAGTAAAAGGCACTTAATTTTTTCCTTTTGTATTATAACATAACTATTGAATAAATAAATTTAAAAAATATATATTTGTACAAAATATTGAAATTGTGCAAAATCATTATAAGAAAGGAACTATATAAAAAATTGCTCAGTGCAGCGGTTCCCAAATGGTGTTCCACGGAACCCTAGGGTTCCATGTAAGAGTTAAAGGGGTTACGATAGTTGGGACTTTTTTTAACAGTTTTTTTTTTTTTTTAATTTCTTAAACCTGTAACTATAGGTGGATCTGATCAATAATCTCTTGTTTACTTGATACGTCGGTGGTCTTTACGAAGTTCTTTATAATGCTAATAAAAAAGATGTGACAATTTTTTAAAAATATATATAATTTTTATAATAATATTGTATTGAATAAATTATGAAATGGATTTGCATTTATAAAAAATTGCATTAGTATTTCGCATAGCGCTTTTCAAATCGAAATAAAATAATTTAATTTGTTAATAAGGAAATATGTTCTCTAATAACTATTTTATTATATGTTCTCTAATAACTATTTTATTGTATGTTCTCTAATAACTATTTTATTATATCTCTAATAACTATTTATTGGGACATTTTTTTAAAGTTTTTATTTCAACGAAAAAAATCATAATTCGACTTATTTTATTCATTTTCAGTTTATGGTGTATGGAACACTGCGCAAAAAAAAAAAAAAAAAAAAAAAAAAAGAGAGAGAGAGAGAGAGAGTACTTTTTAATCTAATTATCGCATTTTCACTCAATCTTAATGGTTCGAGGGGGTGACCTCAAATAGGCTAATTGATAAGTGCAGACGATATTTTAAGTTACGAAATTAAACACAAAAACATACTTCCTCTGAAAAAACATACCTTTTTTTTCAACGGATTTGGATTTCTGGTCTTTAAAACAATCTGGAAATTATGGTCCCAATAGTTTGGCCAGAAGAGCCCCCCCCCCCCAGTTTGGATCCCTTATTTAATTTTACTTTTTGCGTATTTCGCAATATCTCGAGAATTTTTTTAAGTGAATTAACAAATTTTTTCATTCAATTATAGAATTCGTTTATCCAAAGATAATTTTGTGCAAAAAATAACTTATAGTAAATATTTATTATTTTTTATTATTTTAATTAAGAATAGTCGAAATATTTTTGAATTATGAGGTCTACAATTTTTTGCATCATTGTAAAGAATGTAATTTTATATAGAAAAATATAAAATTTCAGTGAAATGGGTAGAATAGTTGTTGAGAAATCGAATTTTAAAAATGCGACTTTTTCTATATATTCTTTTTATGGTTGTCAATTTTTTGTATAGTTAAAAACAGAGCAAAAAACTACCGCAAAAGATCGTTCATGGACCCTATCCGGTGCAGTGTAGCCTGTCTGGCAGCACCAATTCACTAAATTACGTAAACTAATAGAATTGCTTTTAAGCGTTTATTTAAAAGCAATTTTATTTGAACGTCAACAAATACAACAACCACTTTTCTATAAACAACTAAGAGTATGTCGCTTCAATTAGATGTACTGTCCAAAATCGCTAACTGACTAAAATTTTCAATCGAAATTTGCTGTTCCATCAAGGAAACTATTTCAACAGCATGATTGCGGCAATGTAATCAGCATTGCGTGCAAAACCGCCTTTTTCAAGTTAGCATCCATTGCGCAATGCTTGAAACCACCACAGGATTGAACCTTGTTCCTTTACCATACATCTCTAGCAGCCGAGATAGGCTTGGTAGGGCGCTGGACTCGTGTTCGTGAGAACAGGAGTTCGAAACCAGCCGACCGAAGAATCCCCCTGTATTAAATGGTGACTGGTGCACATTAAATCTGTTGGGACTCACACGAAGTCCTCCAAGTTCCTATTACAAATCAATACCTCTGGGGGTACTGATCCAAGAATTCCCTTGTCTTCTGGTTCAGAATTACAAAGCTACGTTATATGGTAGTCGTAAACTCAAATTTGGGTAGTGGTTCAACAACGGTTATAAAATAAAAGAAAAATGCCTCTATAGAAATTGAAGCGATTATTAAAAAATGAAATCTGTTTTCAATCTGCGTAATATAATTCAAAAAACTATGAATCAAAAAGTTAAATTAATAGTATTTATTAGATTAGCGTATTAGTTTTAATGGGAAATCGATTAATTCAAATATAAAATCGCAGATAGTGAGTTGAATTGAATTTTAAAATATTATAAAAGAACATATCAATTCCAATACGATTCTTTTTAAAATGAATATTTCGTTCTTATCGTTTATTCTAATTCAACTCAGCATTTACGTCAATTGCCTTTGACGTCACCTTCGCACTGCCGGATATACTTTAAATACAGATAAAGGATATAAGTTTAAAAGCAGTAGCAATACATTTTTCATATAATTTCAAACGCGCTTTTTGTTTTGTTTGGTTTAAACTTTTTCCATTTTAAATTTCTCTCATTTTTTAGTACGTCAGACATTTAAAAAATGCAATAAATAAATATTTGTTTATCACATTAGAAAATGCAGATTGTGGATTAAAAGAAGTAGCAAACTTGGAGTAAACAAAATAGAAGCAATATTGAGGTTGATAATTGAATACTAATACTCATTTATTAAAATATGTTTATTAAAAATTTATATTCAGATTATTTCCAAAAGTTGTTTCAGCTTTGTTTTAAAAATAAATTATAATTTAATTCATGAGATGCACGAGACCGAAAAATATATTTCATTTTTATTTTTTACCCATCGATGTGTAGATTACAAAGAGGGACAAATTTTCTATTCCATTTATGCAAATACTTGATATTGCCTAATTCGGGTATGGGAGTTTCAAATCTGAAATCAGTTCTACTCTTAACGCTTCACAGTTTTTACTCTTTGTTTTTTGCCGAAATGAACAAATTTAAAAACATTATATATATAAGGGGGGTTGCGTAAATGTTACGACAAACTGCACTCGAAGAAACAGTTCCTAATAGGAGAAGTGCCTCTAGCGGCGTATGACGACGTTTCCTGTGTTTTCGCTTTTTAACATGTCAATTCCCCTCTGTCATTTGAAATAAATAAATAGTGTTTTTGTTTCTCCCCCTCTCGTGTACGATCCCTACGCGTCTGCATTTTTTTTTTTTTACTTCAAATGTTTCAACACGTTCTTACTCATCCACCAGTTAAATTAGCAATTTGTATTACAAATAATGCATTTGGAACACAATTTTTAAAATAAAGTTTCTGCATAATCTATTCAAAATAAATAGTTGGTTTTAAATAGTGATTAAAAATTATTACCCGCTAATTAACAAGTTGTGCATTTTAAATTTTGCATTTAATAGCATGTTCTTTGTTGCCTGATTATAAAACAAGTCGGTTTTTTATAATTAAACGTGTATCGTAAATCTTGTTTTCTCATTACTTTCTATTGCTGATATCCCGAATAACATTACACACCTTTAGCTGCTTAATAATATAAACATTACACATCAAATTATAAGGTAAATACAAACACAACAAACAAATAATTATTTATTATTACAGTATATATAATACAACATGTTTTAATAAAATCCGATGACTATCAAATTTCGACATTTTTCTGAGGGATAAGACATTTACACATCAGAAAAGTGTAGAAGTAATAGTTAAATATCGTTTACATTCTTCTTTTTTTTTTCTCTCACTTACACCGAATATCGTCGCTGTATCCACAGATGGCAAGGTTATAAAAATCGTGATATTTATTTATTCATTTTAATTTTTTTCCGGAAAAAACTCCCGTGATAAGTTTATGTAGTTAAATAAATAATCCCTAAAAAGATTTTACGAATTATCTATAGAAAATAAAGCTTTATATTCTAAAAGCAGAAAAAAAAAATGCAAAGGAAGAAAAAAAATGCCACGTGAAGTCGATCAAAATTACAGTTTATTGAAATCTGTTCAAGTGTTTTCTTCTGTGCATATTAATAAGAATTACAAAAAAAAAAAAAAATAGTAAGAGTAAAAAGAGGTTGAAGTCACAGCCTTCTCGAAACAAAAATGAATGACAAAATGCATGCTTAATCTAATCCTTTATATTATATATATATATATATATATATATATATATATATATATATATATATATATATATATATATATATATATATATATATATATATATATATATATATATATATATATATATATATATATAAGATATATATATATATATATATATATATATATATATATATATGAGGTTAAAAGAATAGGCGTTTAAAGGTTACGTGATTTCCCTTCTCCGTAGCCATAGTTTTGGTGAATATTTTTTCCCCACCCGAGTTTAGCCAAACTTCTTACTGAAACGTACTGGTGTGGTAAGAAAAAAAAGCAAGATTTGATGAAACCATGGTACGAAGGAGGAAAAGTGTGGAGTGCGGGAAAATTACGGAGCATTGAGCCCCTATTTTAGATTAGTTTATAAGAGCTGATGATAGATATGCTTTATTATTTATTACATTAGTAGTTATTAGCAATAGTTATTGATTAATCATTAAACTACCATAAAAAATATTTTGATTAATGAAAGACTTTCTAACTCAATGCAATACCTCGAATTTTAAAACTCTCTCAATATTTCTGACAATTCAATGTAAATAGACAATATGAAAATTCAGTGTGGAATTAAATGTGTAAAATACAATTTTTTTGTGAAAATGAAAGCGCGATTATTCAAACTAAAAATCTTTACTCCCGCTCGACAACGCTAGCTAAACAAAAACAGATTTAAAATTTTTTTAAAAAAGGTCAGGGTCCGTTTTATCTTCAGACAGGAGAGTAGATAGCTGAAAAAGTTATAAAAACGATTATTAGTAGCAATTTTTCCTTTGACAACGAAATTTTTTTTTTTATTATTCCAAAGATTATTCTTAATTTAAACCAAGTGAGACGTACAGTACACAAAAAATAAACGGATCATCCGAAATAAATTTTGATCTAATAATCGAATCTTTTAGCTTTATGACTCAATTTTAATCATTTAAAGGGTGCATTAATCAGTGCAGACGATATTTTAATTTTCGAAATCGAACACAAAAGCGTACTTTCTCTGAATAAACATGGATTTTCCGATGGATTCGGATTTCAGACCACAATTTGGGAAATATGGTCCCAATAATTTGGTCAAGAGAACGGTCCAAAAGTTTCGAGCCTAATAAAGGTAGTTTTACTTTTTGCGTATTTCGCTGTATCTCGACAACTTTTTAAGCGAAATGTAGAAATTTTACACACAATTATAAAATTCGTTTATCCAAAGATAATTCCATGAAAAATAAAGCTTTTAGTATATATATTTAATTATTTTATATTTAATAATAGTCGAAAAAAATTTGAATTGCAGTACAATTCTTTACATTATTTCAAAGAATGTAATTTTACAAAGCAAAATACAAAATCAGGGTGAAATCGGTCGAATAGTTCCTGAGAAAATCGAACTTCAAAAATACGACTTTTTTTGAAGTGTAGATCCATCCGATCATTACATCAAAAGTTATTCAGCGTGTTCCTTTTTTTTTTTTTTTTTTTTTTTTTTTTCGTTGCTCACGGTACATTTTTCTTTTTAGGTATTAAGTACGCTGCGGTAAAATGTCATAATTCTATAAATAGTTTTTCTTAAATTGAATAAAGAAGCGAAAAAATAATTTTTTTTTTTAATTTTATATAAAATTACTCAAATAATAATAACCGCATCAGGATCTTCTTAAGCATTTCTCTAAAAATTTTTAAATTTCCATATTTTTTCTTCCAATAGCTTTTGCGTTAAGAAAGCGAAAAGTGCGCGCGGTGAAAATTTTCTAAAACCACAACAGCGGCAATGACAGCAGTTTATTTTTTTAAATATAGAAATATCCTATACGGCTATTTTATTTCTATCCATAAATTTCAATTTTATGTTATTTTATTTTTTTTTATCCGTCGTCTCATCTAATATTTTTGCTTCTAATATTTTTTCTTCTGTTATAAAAACAAAATAGTAAGTAAACATTAATTTACACTGACAGATTTATCTTAAGTAACGAATTTCACATGTTGACTTAAAATATTTTTGTAAAGAATAGAAGAAAAAAAAAATATTAAATGTCCGCTGTTGCAAGTGTGAAAGAAGGATAAGAATGGAGGAAGATTTCCTGTTGATCTAACAAAAACCATTGTTTTCATTTTTTGTTGAGTAATTTATTTACTTCTGTTTCATTTTTTTCTTACTTCGATACAGGAAATTCCAATCCTTTTCATATTTTCGAGTTAGATATCGTAAACGGAAAGCATTTATTTATTTTGCAGAATTGTGTTAGAGGGTTTATTTAAAAAAAAAAAAAAATTTTATTGCATTTTTGTGAACGTTGAAAAATATTGGTTTATAAATAGAAGAGAAAAACAAAAAATTTTATTTAACATTTAATTTTACAAAAACAAAGGTAAAATAAAAAATAAAAAAAATAAAAAAATTTCAATCTGGTCCCTTAAATTAAAAAAAAAGTTTAAGAAAAACATCCAGGATGTATTTTAATTACTACGCTTAATACATTAAACAAAATATGAATAAATATTGATAATTAAAAAGGAAAAGCACGAAAAGGTCATCAAAATACGTAATAAGTTTAAAAATACCCAGTTATACTTTTAACTCCTTAAAATTTTTAAGTCCTGAAAAATACCTTCGTTTGCTAAGATTTAAACAACGTTAAAAATTTATAAAAGTTTTAAATAAATATGCGCAAAAAGTGCATACTGTATTTTTTATTCCACAAATCTTTTATAACTTATAAACTGCTAACTAACTGAAGTGTTTATATAGATTGCGTAAAAAAGAAATTGGAATCAATACCTCACTTGTCTTGATAGCAATGTCAGACGTATAATGTATAAGTCAGAATTTGCTCTGTTTCCTTATAAAACTTAAATAACTTCTTAACTATTATATACATCGTCTTGAGTGTGATTTCATTCAATTCAGAGTCAAAAATCACATTGGTAACATGAAATCACTTGCATTTATAGTATATAGTATGTGTTGCCCCGTAAGTCCCCTCCCCGCCAGTAAATTCTAAAGACGGCTCACCTCGGAGAGGGTGATAATTTAAGATATTCATCACGTAAGAATCACATTTTTTAAAACATTTTATAGCTTTCCCGTAAGTATTTCTGTATTCAAGTACAGGACTCGAAGTTTAGGACCACATATTATATAAAAATTGAATCTGTAGCCATAGATCTGTGAATTGATTTCGTTTCTGCTATATTTAAAGCTTCTTTTACAGCAAAATTTCATATTTGACAAGTTTTAGCAAAGGCCGTGAATGACTTTGAATGTTGCGCAAAATTTCAATTTCTTGCCAAAAGTACACTACACACGTTGATTTTTTTTATACATTAATTCCTTAATGTGTATTCACGGAAATATATACTTTTGTGCTTCACTGTTAGCACAAATAGATTTCGACGGTCGATGAAAAAATAGCTTTATTTGAGAGTAATTTCAATGACCTTTGACATTCGACACAAAGGTCTTCTGAAAGTATTTATGTTTAAATAGTTAATGCGGAAGTAGTAGAATGTACAACAATGATTTAGTCATTTCACAAAAAGTAGTACTGCGTGTAAATTGATGTGTTTTCTCAAAATTTCAGAGGATTTTCAGTTTTGACGACTCTCTACCCTTCAAAAAGCTTTAAGAAAAAAAATTTCGTAAAAAAATAAAAAATAAAAATAAAAAAAAGGGAAAGTAAGTGATTAATTGAGCTGTCAGATTTTAAATTATGATGACAGAATTTTATAATGTAATTAGAAGCTTTGTCTTGACCACCTAAAGAATTTATCAAAAAGTGGTCACTATGGTCAACGTATTATCATCGATGTCCTTTTACAGCAATTTTCAATTGACCAAATTCTGAGAAATTACGTAATGAACTATTCAGTAAATGCTCTTGCACGAAAATAAAAAAGTTTAAAGCACCGCAATCCGAATTATAAAAACAAAACAAAAAAACTAATAAAAATTATTTAGCAATTATTTATTTTTACGCAAGTTATACAGTCTTTTGTTCATAACTAAATTTTCTTTTAATTTAAACTAAATTGTATGAACTAGAAGCTGAACAATCATGATCGTTTGCTTTTAACAAGTTGAAATAAAGAATTAAATATTATCCATTCGGTTTAAAAATGAGAGTGGGCTGTTGTGGGGGTCGTTAAATACATTTATGTTCATCAGAGGAGGTCAAAGAGGGGTTTTAATCATTGAGGGAGGAATTAGCATTTCTTGAATAGGCGATAAATCTTTGAAGTCTTGCCCTCGGTTCATAAGTTCGATGAACTTTATGGCATTTTCTATCTGAAGTGAGGCCATAACCCGTAATTTATTCTTCGATTATTATCGTTTGATCTGTTTCAGTGCCCAGTTACATGGTGTAACTCTCATCATTGAAATCGCCGCGAGAAGAGTGTTGAATTTCACGGCTCTTTCATGAAACTCTTGTTTCAGATGGAGGTGTTTTATTGCCGATTGTTAAAGATGGTTTTTATGGATATATTTTGATGGTCAGGAAATTGAATTGTTTTGATGTTTGGTTTTTTGCTCCGAAGGTAAGAACAGATAGTACATTCAAATAAGCAGAAGTCTTGAATTCGAGTAACACATGTAGATTGTGACGGTCAAGCTTAGAAAATAGCCTTATTTTAATAACCTTTGATACAAACGTACACTGAAAATATTTACTTTTATAGTTTGTGTGGAATTAGTCGAACACAAAATAATGGTCAGTGTCGTGGTTCGCTCATTTCATGAAAAGTATTGCCGTATGTAAATTGATGATTTTTCTCAAAATTAAAAAGGATCTTTAGTTTTGACCCCGAAAACATGAAGAAAAACTTTTTTTTCGCAAAAATAAAAAATGCGTGTCTATTAGTTTTACATCAAGAAATGTCCTTAAAATTTCACCAAAATCAAAAATATCAAATATTCAAACACGCTACAGTATTAACAATCATTAAACATTAGAAACAAACAAACACAACTGCACAAAAAACAAAAAAAATCAAAAAATAGACTTATTAATAAAAATTACAAAAATAGACTTATAAAAATATATTTTATCATTTTATGCAAACATTAGTAAGTTTGTGTAATTGGCTGTAAAGATATGGTCTATAACAAAAAAAAAAGGGCATTGTAAATACCTATTTTTTGTGGTCAAATAAAGGTTAATTAAAAAATATATTCCATTTAGTTAGTAAAATATGCATATCAAATGTTTTTTTATTACCAAACAAGATATAGGGTAAATTACACATCAAATTTGAAAAAGAATTTTTGAGCTAATCCCACAACATTGTTGAAAAATAATTTTGTAGACTAGATTGCTAAATTCAAAAGAGACTATTTTTAATAACGGAAAAAAATAACTTTTACGCTAATCCAACAACATTTAAAAATTAAACTTTGAAGATTAAATTTCTTATTCTACTTTATAAATACACTTTATAAATACACAACTTTATATATACTTTAACTTTATAAATACACAACTTTACACAACAAAAAATAATTTCTTATCGAGACCCGACGAAAAGTAATTTTTATGTTAATCTAACAGCATTGTTAAAAAAAAACTACTGATTTAATTACTATGTTGAAACGAAAACTTTTATGATGTGTAATTTCAAATTTTTCCCAAGTCTTTTTTTAAAAAAATAATTCAAAATAACTCACTTAATTTATTATATTTATTAATCAACTTTAAAATTCAATTAAATATTTTTTCAAAACTTTAATTTAAAATCTCACGGCGAATGGTCGTTACTGCCTATTCCGAGTTTCAGCATTCAATTTTGCATTTGTTTCCCTTAATCAACAGATACTACATTGAAAAACCAATTCTATTCAAAACAACACAGTTTTCGGAGTCCTTCAAAAATTTATACTCAAAACTTTGCTTTTAATCTAAAACCGGAACTGTAATTTCGTTTGAAACAGCGCAGTTCGTAAACTCAATTACTGAAAGTCGGAGAACAAAGGTACCGTTATAACGAATTAAACTCGTCACATCATTTCATTGACGATTCCATTTCCGGAATAAAAATCGCCTTTGTAGCGGCTCTTTATCAAATTAAACATTAATTCTTTATCCCTGCATGTAGGACACGGTCGAAAATTAGAAACACAAATTTAACAAAAAGACCTCTACTTAACCAAATGCACTTAATAACTATCATCCATGGTTAAATGTAATAATTTCAGACGTCTTTGCATAAATTCATTAGCTCGAAAAGGGTCAGAGCTGTAAGTCACAGTCTCAGCTTATTTTGAAGCCCCTGTCCTTCCCTTCGTTCCACAAATGGCCTCTATTATTTTTAGGACATGGCGATCAATATAACACAGAATCCTACTTCTTTGTAAGCTTCAGTTTACCGTAATAATTGAATCTTATTTGATTCTGTCCGGTGTTTTGATGTTATGGTTATTATTTTACTTTTGTTGATCGAGATCTGTTAATAAAGTAACCGCTGTAGTGTTTTAAATTTTTCTTTAAAATATACCCCTATTTTGAACTATCAGTTAGATTTCTTTAACCTCTTCACTACTGAAGTAATAAAAGAATATTGCAAAAGAATATTTTACAGATCTGAAATTCTATTTTACTGCCATAAGTCATCAAAATGCAAATTATACTGCCAAGGGTCTAATAATTTTAGGTACACACACGTAGACCTCTGGTTTTAATTAAGTAAAAGAATATAAATATTTCAAATATTATATTGCACTTAAAATTGGAACAAATATTGTTTCATTATGATCAATTTAAATACAATGATAAATATATTTAATAATTATTTAAAAAAATTTTTAATTACGAAATTTTATCTAAGTGCAATGCAATACTGCATTAAATCTCAGTTTTTAACTATGCAAACCACGCAAAATAAATAATTTGCAAACGAAGCAAAATAAAGAAACGAACATTAATTTAAAAAATATCTAATTTTTGTGGGTAAAATTTCAAATGAAGAAAAAAAAAAAACACAAAAAGTTTAAGTTATTAAATATATGTGTGTACATTAACTTTAAGCGGTTAATCAAAATATACTTAAAAATATAACTAAATTGATGTAAAATTAAATACTTATAATACTATAAGATTTTACTTGACTATTATAACATACTTGGACCTGCATGTTCTTGACTGTATTATTTTTAAATATTAAGCAAATATAAATTAAAAAGTTTCATACAAATCACATACAAATTAAGTCAAAAGAAAAAAATACTTTTAGAATAACTACATTATATAATATTTATAATTATTTACGCTTTCGATAACGAGAATTTCGCGTCATATTTCGAAAATCACCTCTGATTATGTGGAATTCTACCAAAATAACTTTATTTACTGCATTTACTGGAATCCCCAAAGAGCTTAAACGTCCACGACTGTTTCAGTGAGGGTAAAACTATAAAATTTCTTAAAACGTGTTTTTAAAAGCTAAGAAGCGAAAGAACTATTAACTATCTAAACTTTAATGAAGAGTTACTTGAGATTATGAAAAACAGTAAATAGATCAAAGTCGAATATTTTTTTTTTTTTTTTGTAAACAGCTCCAAATGTTTATATTATAACTCTATAGCGCGCATCGCCCAGCCATAAAGCCAAATCAGTTTAATTTTTTTAATGTGATATTAACTGAAATAAGTTAATACTAATTTAAATACAAATAAAATATTGAAAATTTACACTATGCTGACAAAATATAATAGTAATTGACAAAAATTTATTAGTACTGAAAATTAAAAAAGCAAAAATAGTTATTAATTAAGATCAAGTCATTTTTTTCTAGACCTATATTCAATAATAATTTCTAAAAATGGTACAACACATTTTGAAGTTGAACTGTGACGTTGTTTGAAACTGCTAGAAAAAAAAAAAATTATCCCCGTGGTATCAGAATATAGTTATTATTTTCTGAAAATTAAACTTACAAATACATAATACCGTTACATTTCAATTAAATCATAATGCTGATATTTATGAAAGCAATAAAATTGGTAAATGTTAACAATTTCGTTGTTAAAATAAAGCTTTTTAAAGTTTGTTAACTTCTTTATTTACAAGTGGTTAAAATAAGTAATCGAAAATAGAAATGATCGAATTTTCGAATTTTATTTAATAGTATTGAGTGGCATTGTTGTTTTATTTATTTATTTTATTATTTTTTTTGTTGTTGTGATATTGGTGTCATCTATACTTATTTTTTTATACTTTTTGGATAATGGTATGGAAAATTTTTTTCAATATTACATTGTTAAAAATAATAATATTCTGTAATGTTACAGAAAATAATCTGGCCGCAGATTATTTTCTGTAACATTACAAAATATTAGTTTCTTACCTGAGAATTTAATTATACTTCAGAATACATTGATCAAAACTTTCTGTAACAAAAGTTTAAAATATATAGATAATATTCGTTAAGTAAAATTTTTTTGTAGTTGAGCAGTGCAAGGTATAAGTTTGAAAAGAAAAAAAAAGTTGATTGTGGCTCAGGAAAATGTGTTTGTCGTGTCAAACCGAATCGTGGAACGAGGTGCTGAAGTGAAGTACAGTCATCTGACGCAAGGAAGTTTCGGGGGTTCATTGCGCGTGTTCATCAATTAGGAAAAGTTGTTTGTTGGTCACCGGCTTTGATTGATGAACCAGGGACCATTGGGTTCATACCAGGATAATCAAACCAAGGTAAGGTAAGAAGTTTTATATTGTTGCATCACAACGATTTACTTTTGAGAAGCAGATCCGGTAAAGTAATACTACAGACACTGACTTATTACTTGATTTAAAACTTCATTCGCATTAAAAATATACGAATGGGCAAATCAGGGTAAAATGCATTTCCTCGTGCTATGGAGTGTTGATAAGGAACTAATGTCGTTGACAAGGGAATCAGCAGTCACATGAATGAAGCAAGATTTTAGGACATCAAGAAGAGCTGATGTGACTGAGGTAGAAAAAATTTTGCCAGTTGTTAAAATTTAATTTCTGCCCAAGATTTCAACAATGTGCAGCAATCGATTATTTCTAGTATTTTTTGATAAAGGACATACCTATTGTGTTCCTTAAGTCTAAAGACCAATTTTAAAGCTCATGTTAGTTTGTCCAATGTAGCCAAGGTATATATATATATATATATATAGACACTTGTTGCATACTGCATACATGAAATGTTTCTGTACATAACATCTGAAGGATCAGGCGTTGGTGGGACAAGAAAATAATAATAAAATTTTCTATTTATTGCTATTTTAAAATTAAGATTTTTTGTATTCGAAACGGAACAATTTAGTATCAAACAAATTCTGCGTCACTAATGGTCTTTGATTAATTAAGATATCATTTTTCCTGTATGCTTAAAGCAAGGAAATTTCCTGTTGTTAAGTTATAGATTTTTTTTTTACTCATAAGTTGCCCATTTACATTAGTCCACTTTCCGCAAATACCTGTTACAAAATTTATTCGCTTTTAACCCAGACCCAATGAAGAGAAAAAATGAATAACCGTAATAAAGTGCGCAGATCTGTTACTTCAGTTAAAGTATTAGTGTTATATATGTATGTTCTTTTAAAATAACTGATACAATAATAACATTTGCGTTATGTCATTTAGTTTCACAGAGAAATTCGGAAAAAACTTTTCCCACATAATGTTAAAAATTAAATAATATATAAAAATAACGTAACTCGCATAAAAATTGCTCTCTTCTTACACAATATATTTTCTTTTTTTTCTACCCAAATGAAAGCGCTGTGCAAACCTCTATTACTAGTAGTAAGGGCAGGCATCTATGCGGCGGAAGTGATGGGCAGTCAAGGGGTGCTTATTTCTGCCCAACCGGAAGTTGCTTATTTCTGCCCCGTCTACAAATCGAAACTTCGTCTGCAGCGTCATGGGGAGCTTATTTCTTTTTTTTCTTAAGCCTAATATATTTTTAGTTTCGGTTTCTGTTTTTAATTTAGTTTCGTTTTTTAAATATTATTTAATTTATTAGTTTTTTTGAGGGTGGCAACACTTATTATTTTTAATATTAGATTTTAAGGATGGCAATACTTATAAACTTTGTTATTTGGGGTAGAAATTGTATATTATGAAGTAATGACGTCATCTTTTATTACATAACACGTAAATGATATCATGCTTTTACTCTAGTGGCGCCATCTATGTGGAAATAAAATAACTTTAAATCTATTTTGATATTTAAATCTGTTTTATTATTATTTATTAAATATAAATAAGGCTGAGGATCGAACTCACGCCAACAAAAAGCCTTCGCGGGTCAGTAGTTGGATATCATAACCACTGACCCACGAATGCTTGGTTAGATATGTGTTTATAAGTTTTACTTTAGTTTTCTGAACACGTGTATAAATAAAAAAGATTTGATATCGATATCATCCTAGAGTTTCATCGATATAGTTTCACTTAATCTTTGACAGTTATTCAATAATTATTTCTGCCCCCCTTAATGCTATTATAACTTTCTCTGGATGGCAACGGTACTGAACATACACGTGTTTTGTGTGACGCGTTTTTGGAGAAATCGTATATTATGAAGTAATGACGTCATCTTTTTTATTACATAATAAATGAACGATATCACGCATATGCTTTTACTCTAATGGCTCTATCTCTACTTAAAAAAGAATATATTAATAACTCTTCATTTTACTTATTTTTTAACATAAATATAGCTGATATAAATGACTGTAATTATTATTATCCTAATCAAAATTAATGAATACATTTTAAAATAAAATTGATTTAATATTAAAATAAAATTTTACTTATTAAGTACTGAGAACATTAAAAGTATTAGAATTAAAGCCATAATAATTTTAAATCAATGAATGTTGTTTTATAAGATTAGATATTTATCACCGTCGTTCGGAATTACGGCTATCTGTGTAGTCTTGTCATTTTTGAACCCAGAAGACAAGGGAACTCCTAGATCTTGAGGTAATACGTGTCTTTGAAGAGGATTTTGTGAGTACCCATGTTGTATGAAGAGGAAAACCACGAAAACCTCCTACGGTTAGTCCGACGACAAATAATGGACTTGGTTTCGTTAGCCAGTTTCCTGTGAATGTACAGAGATCAGAGGAAAACTTAAGGTTAAATAAAATAAATGTTATCATTTTATATATATATTCTAATGATGTCATCTATACTTAAAATGCTAGAAGGAGAATATATTAATAATTCTTCATTTTAGTTATTTTTTGATATATGTATAGTTGATTTAAATGACTGTAATTATTATTAACCTATTCAATGAAAAATACACCCTTTAATAATTAATACAAAAAAAAGTTTCAGAAAATATATAGAATTTTCTGAAAAACTAGAAAATTTTTGCAGAAGCAAAAAAAATATTTTACTAAAAGATAGAAAAATTTTATAAAAAAATTATTTTCTGAAAATGTTAGAAATTTTTTATAAAAATATTTTCTGAAACATTAGAAAGTTTCCCTCAATAATAAAAATATTTTTTGAAAACTGGAAAATGTTGTTAAAAAGTTTGAAATATTTTTACAAAACTAGAATATTTTTTACAAAATGCAAAAATATTTTACTAAAAGATGGAAAATTTTCATAAAAATAAAAAATATTTGGAAAATGTTGTTAGAAAGTTTGAAATATTTTTACAAAACTAGAATATTTTCATAAAAAATAAAAAATATTTTCTTAAAAGAGAAATTTTGTTACAAAAATCTGGATAGTTACTGGATTTCGAATGAATTATTTTAAATCTAAGAAACATATAATGGGGGTTTTTTACCGCTTTATATTCAAAACATATTCATTTTATTATTTAATATTATAATAATGCAAATAACTTACTTGATGTTTTAGGCTCGAGTGGGGATCGAACCTACGCGAATTAAAATTATCCATGAGCAGTTGTTGGTAATCTAATCTAAACCATATGTTAGGGGATGTACCGTATCTGTCATGACGTCAAAGCGGATACTACAAGACCAAGGTGGACAAGATTAAACAAGGGAAGGCTCGATCTCTGACGCATGCGAATTGAATTAAACTATCTTCACTCAAGTGATAGTACTTCACTTGCTCGCATGCATTTCGGTGAATGGCGTGTCTTCTAAATCTTTTAAGTTTTAAAAATTATTAAGTTACTGGAAATTAATGGACTATTCTTAATTAAAATTATTAAGTTACTGGAAGTTAAATTTTTTACTTCGCAGTTTTCTATTTTTACTAAATCGTTAGTTTCTTTTGATTCTTCTCTTCGTTATGGATGGAAACGCAATACTAAAGCGAAAGCATGATGATATTCAAGTAAGTACTAATTTTTTATTAAAATTTTATAACTATGTTATTTTATTATATAGATGATAAATAGTATATTGAAAATGTTAAATAGTATTATTTATAAAGCTGCTGAGCTGTGTTAATCTTTAATTAACCAAGAGAAAGTAAATTGTTTTGTTCATTTTAATTTTTTATTTTTATTTTGTTAATAATAATAAAAATTACCCATCTTCTTAGTTACAAATTAGGAATAGTTATTTTTTTTTTTCATTACGAAATCTAAATAAAGCTAATATTTGTTAAATTAACTTTCTATTTGTTAAAGGAACGTTTCATATTTGCTTTTGTAAAAAAGTTTATTTTAGACAGAACTCAGGGGGTAAAGTCTTTTACTTTGCAAATAAATTCTTAATCGTAGTAATCGAATGGAGTTATGAACATTATCATAAACATTTTAACTGTGTGTTGTTAATTATTTTTCTTGGTGACTCAAAAAATTCTTTTTTTTTTTATTGTAGGAAGGAAACCGAAAAGGATTGTCAGCTGTAGTCATTGATTTTGAAGGTTTCCAACTTTCATCAGGGTGCTACATTGTCAAAGAACTTGCTTTTCATGCCGTGAAAGGTAATCCCATTACCGGAGTGTGTACATTCCAACCACCCTTCCCGTTCGAAGAACTTCCAACACAGCAGAAAATGCAATATTCTTGGATAAAAAGAAATATTCATCGAATAGATTGGAACCAAGGAGAATTACCCTACAGTAAATTTCATGAAATGTTGTCTTTTTTGTGTGATATGTATTCACATATCTATGTGAAAGGACTCGAGAAACGGAAATTTTTAGAAATTCTAACCGGCAGAGTGTGTTACAGTTTAGAAGATTTTGGCTGTCCTAAAGTAGATGAACTGTTACCAACTTTTTCTTTGTGCACTGTACATCCACCAGATTTTAAACATTGTGCTCTCGTTAAGGCGAAAGCATTTGGACGATTTCTACAAGACCTATAAATAGGATAAGCACTCGGAATTCAAGATAAAACTGTTCCTGGAAGTAATATAGTAGATCTTATAAATGACTTTTTGCGAATAGAAAATCAGCTCCAGTGGGGGAGAAATGTATTTTTAAAACATTTACCAGCACATTTAGATGTAAATAAAAAAAAATTATAATTAAAAATAAAATTCTTAAGAAACCTGTGATGTATGCTTGCAGAAGTGTTTGGGTGAAACTTTGAAAAATTATTACAAAATAAAAATATCTTCAGAAAAAACTAGAAAATTTTGTTAAAAATATAAATATTTTTACAAAACTAGCAAATTTTTAAAAAAAAGTTCAAATATTTTTTAAAAAAAGAAAATTTTTTTAAAAACATAAATATTTTATTAAAAGATAGAAAATTTTGTTAAAAAGTTTGAAATATTTTTACAAAACTAGCAAATTTTTAAAAAAAAGTTCAAATATTTTTTAAAAAAAGAAAATATTTTTACTTTTTTGTTAAAAAATTTGCTAGTTTTATAAAAATATTTCAAACTTTTTAACAAAATTTTCTATCTTTTAATAAAATATTTATGTTTTTAAAAAAATTTTCTTTTTTTAAAAAATATTTGAACTTTTTTTTAAAAATTTGCTAGTTTTGTAAAAATATTTATATTTTTAACAAAATTTTCTAGTTTTTTCTGAAGATATTTTTATTTTGTAATAATTTTTCAAAGTTTCACCCAAACACTTCTGCAAGCATACATCACAGGTTTCTTAAGAATTTTATTTTTAATTATAATTTTTTTTTATTTACATCTAAATGTGCTGGTAAATGTTTTAAAAATACATTTCTCCCCCACTGGAGCTGATTTTCTATTCGCAAAAAGTCATTTATAAGATCTACTATATTACTTCCAGGAACAGTTTTATCTTGAATTCCGAGTGCTTATCCTATTTATAGGTCTTGTAGAAATCGTCCAAATGCTTTCGCCTTAACGAGAGCACAATGTTTAAAATCTGGTGGATGTACAGTGCACAAAGAAAAAGTTGGTAACAGTTCATCTACTTTAGGACAGCCAAAATCTTCTAAACTGTAACACACTCTGCCGGTTAGAATTTCTAAAAATTTCCGTTTCTCGAGTCCTTTCACATAGATATGTGAATACATATCACACAAAAAAGACAACATTTCATGAAATTTACTGTAGGGTAATTCTCCTTGGTTCCAATCTATTCGATGAATATTTCTTTTTATCCAAGAATATTGCATTTTCTGCTGTGTTGGAAGTTCTTCGAACGGGAAGGGTGGTTGGAATGTACACACTCCGGTAATGGGATTACCTTTCACGGCATGAAAAGCAAGTTCTTTGACAATGTAGCACCCTGATGAAAGTTGGAAACCTTCAAAATCAATGACTACAGCTGACAATCCTTTTCGGTTTCCTTCCTACAATAAAAAAAAAAAGAATTTTTTGAGTCACCAAGAAAAATAATTAACAACACACAGTTAAAATGTTTATGATAATGTTCATAACTCCATTCGATTACTACGATTAAGAATTTATTTGCAAAGTAAAAGACTTTACCCCCTGAGTTCTGTCTAAAATAAACTTTTTTACAAAAGCAAATATGAAACGTTCCTTTAACAAATAGAAAGTTAATTTAACAAATATTAGCTTTATTTAGATTTCGTAATGAAAAAAAAAAATAACTATTCCTAATTTGTAACTAAGAAGATGGGTAATTTTTATTATTATTAACAAAATAAAAATAAAAAATTAAAATGAACAAAACAATTTACTTTCTCTTGGTTAATTAAAGATTAACACAGCTCAGCAGCTTTATAAATAATACTATTTAACATTTTCAATATACTATTTATCATCTATATAATAAAATAACATAGTTATAAAATTTTAATAAAAAATTAGTACTTACTTGAATATCATCATGCTTTCGCTTTAGTATTGCGTTTCCATCCATAACGAAGAGAAGAATCAAAAGAAACTAACGATTTAGTAAAAATAGAAAACTGCGAAGTAAAAAATTTAACTTCCAGTAACTTAATAATTTTAATTAAGAATAGTCCATTAATTTCCAGTAACTTAATAATTTTTAAAACTTAAAAGATTTAGAAGACACGCCATTCACCGAAATGCATGCGAGCAAGTGAAGTACTATCACTTGAGTGAAGATAGTTTAATTCAATTCGCATGCGTCAGAGATCGAGCCTTCCCTTGTTTAATCTTGTCCACCTTGGTCTTGTAGTATCCGCTTTGACGTCATGACAGATACGGTACATCCCCTAACATATGGTTTAGATTAGATTACCAACAACTGCTCATGGATAATTTTAATTCGCGTAGGTTCGATCCCCACTCGAGCCTAAAACATCAAGTAAGTTATTTGCATTATTATAATATTAAATAATAAAATGAATATGTTTTGAATATAAAGCGGTAAAAAACCCCCATTATATGTTTCTTAGATTTAAAATAATTCATTCGAAATCCAGTAACTATCCAGATTTTTGTAACAAAATTTCTCTTTTAAGAAAATATTTTTTATTTTTTATGAAAATATTCTAGTTTTGTAAAAATATTTCAAACTTTCTAACAACATTTTCCAAATATTTTTTATTTTTATGAAAATTTTCCATCTTTTAGTAAAATATTTTTGCATTTTGTAAAAAATATTCTAGTTTTGTAAAAATATTTCAAACTTTTTAACAACATTTTCCAGTTTTCAAAAAATATTTTTATTATTGAGGGAAACTTTCTAATGTTTCAGAAAATATTTTTATAAAAAATTTCTAACATTTTCAGAAAATAATTTTTTTATAAAATTTTTCTATCTTTTAGTAAAATATTTTTTTTGCTTCTGCAAAAATTTTCTAGTTTTTCAGAAAATTCTATATATTTTCTGAAACTTTTTTTTGTATTAATTATTAAAGGGTGTATTTTTCATTGAATAGGTTAATAATAATTACAGTCATTTAAATCAACTATACATATATCAAAAAATAACTAAAATGAAGAATTATTAATATATTCTCCTTCTAGCATTTTAAGTATAGATGACATCATTAGAATATATATATAAAATGATAACATTTATTTTATTTAACCTTAAGTTTTCCTCTGATCTCTGTACATTCACAGGAAACTGGCTAACGAAACCAAGTCCATTATTTGTCGTCGGACTAACCGTAGGAGGTTTTCGTGGTTTTCCTCTTCATACAACATGGGTACTCACAAAATCCTCTTCAAAGACACGTATTACCTCAAGATCTAGGAGTTCCCTTGTCTTCTGGGTTCAAAAATGACAAGACTACACAGATAGCCGTAATTCCGAACGACGGTGATAAATATCTAATCTTATAAAACAACATTCATTGATTTAAAATTATTATGGCTTTAATTCTAATACTTTTAATGTTCTCAGTACTTAATAAGTAAAATTTTATTTTAATATTAAATCAATTTTATTTTAAAATGTATTCATTAATTTTGATTAGGATAATAATAATTACAGTCATTTATATCAGCTATATTTATGTTAAAAAATAAGTAAAATGAAGAGTTATTAATATATTCTTTTTTAAGTAGAGATAGAGCCATTAGAGTAAAAGCATATGCGTGATATCGTTCATTTATTATGTAATAAAAAAGATGACGTCATTACTTCATAATATACGATTTCTCCAAAAACGCGTCACACAAAACACGTGTATGTTCAGTACCGTTGCCATCCAGAGAAAGTTATAATAGCATTAAGGGGGGCAGAAATAATTATTGAATAACTGTCAAAGATTAAGTGAAACTATATCGATGAAACTCTAGGATGATATCGATATCAAATCTTTTTTATTTATACACGTGTTCAGAAAACTAAAGTAAAACTTATAAACACATATCTAACCAAGCATTCGTGGGTCAGTGGTTATGATATCCAACTACTGACCCGCGAAGGCTTTTTGTTGGCGTGAGTTCGATCCTCAGCCTTATTTATATTTAATAAATAATAATAAAACAGATTTAAATATCAAAATAGATTTAAAGTTATTTTATTTCCACATAGATGGCGCCACTAGAGTAAAAGCATGATATCATTTACGTGTTATGTAATAAAAGATGACGTCATTACTTCATAATATACAATTTCTACCCCAAATAACAAAGTTTATAAGTATTGCCATCCTTAAAATCTAATATTAAAAATAATAAGTGTTGCCACCCTCAAAAAAACTAATAAATTAAATAATATTTAAAAAACGAAACTAAATTAAAAACAGAAACCGAAACTAAAAATATATTAGGCTTAAGAAAAAAAAGAAATAAGCTCCCCATGACGCTGCAGACGAAGTTTCGATTTGTAGACGGGGCAGAAATAAGCAACTTCCGGTTGGGGCAGAAATAAGCACCCCTTGACTGCCCATCACTTCCGCCGCATAGATGCCTGCCCTTACTACTATTACTTCAAGGCCATTCAAAACTTGATGAGATATCTATGTCCTACTGAGTAGAAAGAGGCTATAGAATTAAAAAAAAGTTATAAAAGAATAAATAAATAATTCCGCCCAGCGCTGGCGTTGAAAGAATGTAGAAACCGTTAAAGAATCACCATTTCCAAAGCGATGGGAAAGCTTTAAGTCACGGTCACCAGTTGGAACAAGGTAGTAATTGTTGGATGGATCAGACCTTCGAACGAAAATTGCTTTCTTGCGAAATTCTAAAATCCGTATCGCTCTTTAAAAAAAAAATAATTTATTTCGTTTTAATCTTATTTTATGTTTGTTAAATTGTCATTGTTATTGCGGTCGCGTAGAATTTATATTGATTTAATTTCTTGTGAAATGCTATATTTAATTTTGACAACAATGCTAAACGGATTACAGATAGGTGGTTAATTGATGCTCTTCAATAAACTTTCACCAAGGAAAATATTTAAAAAAAAAAGGATTAGTTACTGTAATTTAAACACAAAGCAAAGCTTTAATTTTATACCTTTTTGAAAGAAATTTTCTGAACTTAAAATCTTGTAAATTTTATTTAACTTTAAAGAGATAAACAAAATCACCATTTTCGAGAGATTTGCATATATTGACAGCACAATTCGGCAAACCATCCGCTAGAAACTTAAAATAAAATTTAAAAAAACAGACAACTTGAAGGGTATAATTGGTAGCCACCTCCGCAAACCTCTACCTGCTTTATTTAATTATTTATTTATTTAAATTGAAAATTAAAATCCATTTGGCGCCGTGGTAATTGTAGGTGGATCACGATACGGAAATATCCCCGATTTTTCCACCCGGTAGAAATCATTTTACTCACTGAAAATTTCTCTCAACTTAGAATATTTTTCGAGCTTAAAAACAATGCAACGTTAGACTAACTTTTCAAGCATACAAAAATTAGACAACAAACGCTTTTAATTTTTACAATACTCATACTGACATTTTATACTATTTTTTATACTATACTATTATACATAGAGGGCGCTGGTTAAGGATAGACTAAGCTTAACGCAACAGTCTAGAATAACTACTAACTCAAAACAGTCATTAAAATTGAATATTAGCATTTAAAGAAAGTGTTATATCATTTAGCAACAGAACTTTTGAAGAGCAGTGTTTTGATATTGTTTAAATGGTAACTCTCGTGACTATGCATTTTTGGAAACAAGAATTTTCCTGTCTTGTAAAAATAAATAAATAAAAATGCTTTGATTAACATGTAAGTCTACAAATTATATCAACATTCTTCCGAAATTGGAAGGGATAGTAGAAGAAAATGTTAAGTGACATTTTAAGAACACATATTTATTTTTTAGATTTAAGAATGTGTTACAGTCGTCTGCTAGTTTAGAACATTAATTTATATTACCAAGTCTTTAAGCGATGCAATTTTCAAGGTGAAAAGATTGACATTTCTATGCAATTTACAGCTTTCTAATTTAGTAACATGTCACATATGTCTCTTTGAAAAATACTTTGAAAAGTTAATCTATAATAGCTTTTGATTGCGGAAAGTCGTCACCATATTTTAAAGTTGTTGAAGGAAACCTTTAGTTAGAACTGCAAGTGAGTACGCGAAAGTTTTAAGTTATTAGCATCTACCAATTTTAATAATTCTGATTAACTAGATAGCTTCTAAAGGTGGAGCCTAATACAATTAAAAAGTTGTACCTAATACCTGAACACTACTTTTTTTTCTAAGTAAAAAGAATTAAATTTTCTAAGAATTTTTTTCTCCTTTTACAGTGAGCACGAGTCGCGATGGTTAAAGGCACTGTGATGTCATTGTAAAAGACTGGGGTTCGATCTTCGATACGAAGAGCCCACTTGAAGAGCCAACTTAGCAGAAAATCGATGAGTACCAGCTTGTCTAGGCAGTAAAGATTGCATTGGGTGCAATGCTGACAATGACCAAACAGTCATAATCATGCCATTGTTCACGAAATTGTTGAGCATTAACCTTCTTGATCCCCTGGCCCACAACGGAATGTACCGGCAACGCTTTACAGGAAGAGGGCAAGAGAAGCATTTACATACCCGACTAAAAAGTTTAGCAGACTTTTTAATAGTAAGATTTTGTTTGATAAAAAATTTTAATGCATTATATAATAAAAATTAATTTTGCACTAATTTCTAGTATTTTTCTTTTTTTGTGATGAGGTTTAAAACAGCACTGAATCCACGTTCTAACAAATAGGAAAATGGGAAGGCGGTCAACAACTTTTGTTAAATAACCCATAATGCAAGATATAAAATCGGGATCTGTTTTTGTAAACAGATTTTATGGTATACTTGTTCAAACAGTGGTTTAAGTTCCTCATTTGTGGATATTTAAATAAACTGCTGCTGTATTTGTACGGATTCATCTGTTTTTGTGATTTGAGTTTGTCCATGCGCAAAGGGTTTTCATCAATCAGAAATATCAAACGGAAGAATGTCTTCAACTTTTTAGCCATGCTTGTCATTAACTCAAGGTTCAATACATAAGTTTTAGTGATAACATTAAAACATGTTATTATACACACCACTGTTACTACAAATGACAAATTCAGTGGAAATAAGTTTTGTCAATGCTCATTCAGAAAAGGTATTAAAAAACGCTAGGTATACTGTATTTTGAGCACCCACCTATACTTATATTTTACTCAGGACGTAAAAATCGCTACTATTTCTTTTAACAATTTTATCATTTTATATTAAACCTTGAGCGTTCATTGTTCAGGGACCACCAAATCAATTTTAATTTTCAACGGACTCCTTGAATGATACCGGGGACTCCTGGGGGTCTGTAGGGACTTCATGATTCTGGGAAAGGAAAGTTAAAAATGTTCCGAACAAGTTTCACGTAATTTCTGGAAAACCCCTAATATCTTTGGTCAGTATTTATGGAGAGTAGAAAACTGAATACGTTCGTGAGATTTTATTTAGCCTTCTGTATAATTGAATTTTTAATTGATTTTGGCAAACCGGAAGATATTTCTTTAGTTTTCATTTGCGGTTTCTGAGAAATGAGAAGAATGTGAAAGCACTTAGCAGATAATGCAACTTTTGTAATAAATGTTTTTCTTCATCATTCGAACCTGATGAATTACTTCCGTTTATTTAAAATAACGCTTTCTTTAATCTATCCCAAATTTAAAATTTTAGTATTCTCGCACTGGCAACAGTGGTGATTAAAATATATTCCAGGTGGCAGAATGTCATTCAAGATGGATTATAATTCCATTGCCATCGGTTTTATCGAGGGTGGCTTTTATTATTTATTCCCAATAAAATGTTCAGCATGTAAAAATGTCATGCAAATGCGGTCTATTTTCACTCAGATGGTCATCTGAATTTCGTCCGAATTCTTAAATTAGGGAATTTTTTATGCTGTATTGTAAAAAAATTCTGTTATTCATAATACCATATAAACAAAATGAAAATCGAGAGAATAGTTTTTGAGTTCTTGATTGGACAAAACTGAGAAATGTGGTTCTTTTCTGGAACACGTGAAGAAGTTCATAAGGAATCGTATGGTCTGCCTATGACGCATCTCTACAGTGCACGCCTTAGATCACCTAAAACTTTGAATTTCAAAAAATCATTATAACACAGAAAATACAAAATTAAAAGAAAAGAAAATTTTGACTAATTGAAAAAGTTAAGGATTACTTTTTACTTTGAATAAAGAAAAATAAAATATAAACTTTTGTTTTGTAGTATAAAGAAGAAAAGAAAATTTCGCTTAACTTTTTCCTATTCTAAAAAGTATCGTGATTGATATTTTATTCCCTTTATTAGTATAAATATTTGTTCCACCTCGTGTCCTAAATAACAATAAAGTATTCCTGGGCGAGTAGCTAGGATCACTCAAATAAAACCGCGACAACACAGTTTACCTGTTTATGAATGAATCAATCAAGAAAACAAAGGAAGCACGATGGAATGAAAAAAAAAAAGGCAAAAACCGCAAACGATTCTGCTGAAATGGGATAACTCCTTTACAAGAGTTATCATTAATTTAAAGTTCTTACCATAACACGAAGCACGTGGATAAGACATTGTTTACTTCCTGGACTTTTTTTTATACCTCAAAAAAAGAAATACTGCCAACAAGGGAAAAAAAAAAAGAAGCCCAAAACCTTTCTCGAAATGAAAATGCTGCTGACTTAAGGAATAAAGCACAAAAGAAAAGATTTTAAGAAGCAGAGTTTAGTAATAAATTCCGCATCGCATACCATGAGATTTAAGTTATTTCTGAATAAAAGAAGCTTAATATACATTCATTCAACTGCCCGGATTACCTTGATCAAAGATCCAGACAATCGTACGACTATAAACATATTTGTATTTTAACACTTTTTAGGTCTGTTTTAAATTTAGTTTAAGGTTAGCTAGTTTTTATTTGAGGGAAATATCTATTGATAATATCTTGCCTCCTAAACAAATTCAGGGATTTGAATTCTTGACATGTCTTAAAATATGGTAATCACCTTTAACTCGTTCTCCTCTTTTGAGTAATTAGGATGATTGGAGTTCTATTTTTGATGTATGCAATGTGTGTTTTCAAAACAACACATTCTGAACGCATTTTTATAATTCCAATCAAAAATGAATCTGGAATAACCAATATTCAATAACAAATTCCACTCAATAATGTAAAAAAGAAATCAGAAAGCTAGAGCTAGATAGAAACCAATTTAAGCTTGACTTCAGAAATCTTTAATAACAATAAATGCTGCCCGACCATTTTTTGATTATTTCAGCAAGCAGAAATCATAAAAACCGCCTTTTAGTTTTATTCAGAAAATAAACTGATTATATAGTGATTTTATTTTATAACCGACGTTGAACAACCGACCCAATTCTGAGTTTACGACTGTCAATATTCATCTCGGTAGCCTTGTAATTTTAAATCTAATCCAGAAGACAAGGGAACTCCTGGATCAAGCATTGTGACATTTGAATAACTTTTGATCTTAAGATAGGATTTTCACATTAGCCATCAACTTTTACAATGATGATTGATTTACAAAAAGCTTGGTCCGCCTTTAGATGATGATATTTCTTTTTATCTTTCAGATTGGTGGCCTCAAAAGAGTTCAATCAATTTTACTGATTGCAAATTCTATTGTAATCCAACGGCCAGATAAAAATGATTAGAGACACTCTGTTTGTTGATTAAAAGAAAGAAAAGGAACATTATGAATAACTTTCGACCTTAAGATCGGATATTCACATTTGCCATCTTCATTGTTTAAAACACACTGAATCTCTCTTATTTTTCTAAGTTTCAGATTATACTTTTATTGAAAATCTCCTTACATGTGCATGCTGCCAAATTATACTAAAATGAACGGAATTATATTTGAGGCTGGTAAAATATTTGCAATCGCGAAATGAGTTTCAAAGTTCAAACTTGTACGTAGTAAGTTGGAGCTTAACCTAAATATCAGATTGAAAGCTAGGGCTATGGTTTCGATTCTGAAATTCGGTTTAAGATCTCAGTATTCGCCATTTAATATGAAGCAGAAAGAAACCAGTTAACTCAGTCGTGACTGGCAGTCTGTCTGTTTGTTGCTCCATGGTTTGTTGATAGGGTGAGGAAGTTTGCAGAGTGGCTACTAGCTCAAGAAATGACTACGGCATCTGACTGGAATCAAAATTGCGTTGAATGTGTGGTGAATTCGTCATTAAGTACACACACACGCAAAAGTAAATAAATACATAAATAAGAATAAAATTGAAATTGTTTTACAAACATCAAACTTTCGACCATTTTTTTTTTTAAATTTAAAATTCTATTCTTTTTTTTTTTTTTTCTTCTTCTTAAACATAACTCCTTCTCATTACAATGATATGTTTGATTTCTAACCTGTCAAATATTTTGGCTTCATTCTGAGCTGTTTGAACGCGAAAATCCAATGGTTAGATGAAAAGCTATCCGAATGTTTTACGGTTTGCTTTCTTAAAAAAAAAAAAAAAAAAAAAAAAAAAAAAAAAAAAAAACACAGCCAATAGAATGAAAGAATATAAGTTAATAAAGAGGAGACAAAAACTGCCCTCCTATTAAAAACATTATAGTTATTATCTATAAGAACTAAAAAACTGAATTTTAAACAAAATATAATTGTTATTCATGCATTTGTTTGTAGATAAAATGTATAAAATGACGTTAAAGTTTATACATTTTGTTTGTTTCAGAAAATTTAAGTACAAAACTTTCTAGGTCCGCAAAACAAAACCACTCTGTAACAAAATGATAAAATCGATCCTCGCCATTAAATAGCCGTGCGTTTAGTTTGCATGCAACTTTTGTTTACACGTATAGTCAGTCACCTCACATTTAAAACATGGAAGCGTTGATAAATGATGACGGAACATGCTGCATTGTAAACAGTGCCGCATGGACAGCTATAATTAATGAAGTACTTCTCACCATTAGTGGAGAATATGGGCAGTGCAACTTTAGTAAGGAATGTCGACATTCTCTTTTATTACGTTGAATGAGATAAGACTTAATGCATACAATGTAGGTTCCTTTGTGAAGATTTTTAAATGATTATTAATGATGGTACTTCTGATATCTTTTCCTTTCATTCCTTATGAAATAAAATAAAAAAAAGAAAGGTTATCAGTTCGTCATTAATATAAATGAATATTCTGAAATTGTGACTAGAGGTTGAAAGTTTTTTTTTTTTCTCTAAATTTTGTTTGCATTTCTTAATAGTATTTAACGTAAAACAGCAAGTGCTTTGCATATGGGATAATTTTAAGTATTATGTAACGCGAGTTAATATGATGTGCACTGTAAAAAATTCCGGATCAAATTATGGTGAATGGCACCCTGGGTGCATACGTAAAATAAATTTTTACCGTAAAGTTTTAAACCATAATTTTTACAGTAATATTTATTTAATTATAGTAATTTAGTGATTTGACAGTAAATATTACTGTAAAAATGAAGGTATATCAGATTTTTTTTTTTACGCAAAAAATGGATTTTACAGTAAAATGTACCGCCATCCTGAGTGCCTGTAGTTTTTACCGGAATTTTTTACAGTGTGGGTGAAAGGAGAATATGCTTCAATCAATGATATTTAATATTTACAAATTAATTGATTGAAATTTAGTTAATTATTCCGCAGTATCTTTCGAAATACTAAGTCTCCATTCAATCAAACGCGGTGAAATACAGCATACGTAATTTTAAAATTTCGAAGAACTTTCAAATTGCAAATTTACACAATTGTTGGAATTTATCATTAGCAACGATGGTACAGTGATTAAAGAAGTCAGCTTTCATTGTGAGGTCCAGGGTTCTATCCCCGAAGACGGCTTGAGTGCTATTCAGCTTTTCCTCGATAGGTTCTAAATTATTTGAGAATTAAAGGCGAAGGTACGCAATGCGTATAACATTGCCCTCATGAAGCCGTTGATCTCGAATTTGAGGAGTCGTTATCTCTATATCCTCTTTGGCCAAACCATTTGCTATTTCGAAAATGCTGTACTATAATTTATGTTTTTAGACTTCTGAAAAATATCTTTGTGCATCAAATCATTACATTAAAAGAATTTTAAAAATCTAAAATCAGGCAATTTTACAGTATTAGTTTATTTATACAAATAAAAAAAATAAATAACTTAACGCATAGCTTAGTTGCTTATAAGTTTTTGAGAAAAAAATCCTTAAAAGTTCTAAAAGTTACCAAATGCGTTTTTTCCTTATCTAATCAAGCAGGGCCTTTATTTCGCACTTAAAAGTAAAAAAAAAAAAAAAAAAAAAAAAAAATTCTGTGGAATTGTCTCTAACACTCTAACATCAAAAGTTGTTAAGAACAAAAGACAAAACAAAAATTTAACCGAAAATCCAAGATAGCGATGGCTGTTAATGAAGTAACATACACTAACTCATTGATTCATTAAATGTAATTGAATGTCATTCATTAAATGTAATTCAGATTGATTCATTAAATGTAATGAAAAAAAATCTTAAACAGATCCATTTTAAAAAACAAAAGAAATATTTAAAACTGTTACTAAACATTAATAACAATATAACTACTAAATAAGTTTTTAAATTATCCATACACAAGTTTAAAATCAACTTTCTTATCAAATAGACGTTGGAAATATATAGTTTATAAAAGTGAATTCAATGTCATAAAAAAAATCATTATTTTATTACATAACAGAGAGTCAATAAAGAGCACGTATTAGATTATGAAATTTACTTCTTTCAAAGTCATTGTAACTTTCAAGGTTATAAAATGTCTATTTGACATTCATTATTACGTCATATGTAAACGCAATAAAACGTTCACTATACCCTTCAAACCCGAAATAGCGTGCCGCTTGGCGACGAAATTATGTGCTAAAGCTTACTAAAAATTTAAATCCAAATGGGGTGTGGTATTTTTTTGATGTGACAGGAACGAAAGAACTTTGCCAATAATATAAAATTTGTTTTTATCTTTGTTTTAACATTTTAGATTATTGCATCAAAAATGCATTAGTCCGCTATCATAAAACGTAATTCATTTTAACGTTCTTGTATTTTTAATCGAATCCCTCCCAATTAATTTAGAATTTACTATTGGAAGGATTACAAAATACACAACGAGAAAAAATTATGGACAAAACTATCAGAATATGGTAACATTTATAGTGTTTTTGGCTCTATGAGAAAACAAAAACCTCGGTAATTTTTACCGAAGAGCTTTGGCTATGATTTGGGTAAAATTAACAAAAAAAAAGGTTTTATATTATGGGATAAAAATTTTTAATACCTTAGAGCAGTGTTTCCCAAATTTATGACTTTTGTGTACTCTTTTTAAATTTTTCGTATCGCTGTGTACCACTAATAAAAAAAAAAAATGAAAGTATTTTTTAAGAAATATTTTTATTTTGATTAACATATTTTAGTTATTAACTGATAACTCTGCAAAAAATAGCCAATAGAAGAATACGTAATCTTAAATTTTCATGGCTAGCTTTGTTTTTTAATAAAAGTTTTTGAAATTTTCTTTTGTTGCAAGATATTTCGCATAAGAAAGCGTACCCCCGCTAAACTGTTCCCATTCCCCTGGGGGTACGCGTACCACACTTTGGGAAACACACTAGAGCAGTGTTTCCCAAAGTGTGGTACGCGTACCCCCAGGGGTACGGGAACAGTTCAGCGGGGATTCTTATGCAAAATATCTTACAAACGAAAATTTCAAAAAAAAAAATTTTAAAAACAAAGCTAGCCATGAAAATTTAATATTGCGTATTTTTCTATTGGCTATTTTTTTCAGAGTTAACAGTTAATAATTAGTGGTGTCAACAGCCAGTTGTGATTTTTAACTTTTGTGCAATTTTTTAATAGTAAAAAATACATTCATTTTTTTATTAGTGGTACACAGCGTTACGAAAAATTTAGAAAGGGTACACGAAAGTCATAAGTTTGAGAAACACTGCCTTAGAGCAGCGGCTCCCAAATGGTGTTTCGCGGAACAAAGGGATTCCGAGAGTTTAAATTTTTTAAGCGGTTAATGATTTTTTGAAACTTGTCATTATATTAATATCCAAACAACAAATCATCATTAATTTGATATTTTGATTAGTTTTATTAAATTACTTAAGTAAAATAACAATAAAAAAATTATAAAAATCTTTTTTAAAAAAATATTTCTTCCAATAACAATACATTGAATAAATTATGTAAAGGATAAGCAATTGTATAAAATTGTATAATGTATTTCTCATCAAACATTTCAATTCAATATAAAATAATCAAATCATAGAATTATGTATTTTTATTCGTTTTCAGTATATGCATACACCAAAAACAAACTCAGGACCAGTCTAGATGCCGCTCCAGGCCTGCGAATTTAATTGTTTAACAAAAATCTATTCAGTAAAACCAGAATTTCCGTCGGACTAGCGTTAAAAAACACACGAAAGTGGGATAATAGGGGTAAAAAGAAATATATTTTTAAAAAATTGACACTTACGAGAACAACTACTACAAAAAATGAGCCATCTTCACACGTTTTTTTTTTTTTTTCTTTATGGTTTACTAATGTTTAAGAGTTGTTATGCTTTCAAAATCAGTTGTGGTGATATTACTCGCTCATCTTCATCGGTTTCATCACTATCATCAAGAGTAGGCATTAAATAAGATAATAAAGGAATTAATAAAGTAATGGGATGTGTGTTACAGCAGGCGTCGTCGACTTCGATATAACTTCAGACATACAATTTTATTCCGAAGGATCAATGTTCCGGAAAGCAATTAATCCCGAGAAGCTTTGTTAAACACATTTGTAGTTCATTTTAGCCGAGTCTGTCCAACGCTGTTAGAAATCAAATTCAGAGCTTCCAGAACATTTATTTTCACTTTAGAATCATCTTGCAGCTCACTGGAAATGAAAGAAATGATTACCTAATCAGTTGTTTAGTGAAACGTTTGTTAATTGATTGGATAATTTCCAAGATTCAAAGGTTGAAGCTTACCGAAGAAAATTTCACTTATAACTTTACCATTTCAGGTCCCTTACTTCACCCTTCCCATGCTTTGCCCATCCCACCACCCTTCTGATTTTGACTCAAGGGGGAAATCTCCTCTCGCAGACAAAAGGACAGTAAGATCGAAATGTTTAAAAAAAAACTAAAAAAACAAATCTCTGTAAATACTAGATAATTACACTTAATTAAAAAATTTATTCTTTTTATGATTTTTGCTTTATTTTTCCCTCCTATAAATAAGTACACTTAAATACGTTATAACCTTTGATGTAACGAGGCTAGAACTGCTGACCAGAAGTAAATAAGCAGTATTAGTTTATAGACTATGAACAAAATAATAATAATAAAAAGACTACCTTGGAAGACTGTCACAGTATAGTGTCTTACTTTATTAACATTATTATTACTTTGTTTTTAAATCTATCTGTGCCTGCCGTCCTTTTGAAAGAACGGTTTCTTCTTTTTCTTTCAAAAAAATTGAGAAAAGTGGTGGTGCTTAACAGTTAACATTTACTTTAACAAAACTAGATGGTTCTGATTATCATAATACTTTTAAAACAAAATATTTATTATTTGGATCTGAAGTTAAAGCGCAGTGCCTTTTCTAAGTTAAAGTAGTTGGTAACAGAAGAGAATGATCACTCAATTTAAAATTATCTACCACTTATTGAAAAATTACTTTATTACAAAGTTTGTTGAGGGCATTAATGGGTTAAACTAAATAAGACGATTTATCTACACACTTAGTAAGATCGGTTAAGAGTTGAACACAATATTAGCACATTTAATAAAAATAAGGTACAAACTTGATGCAATCTTAAAAAGGTAGTTAATTTAACAGTGTTTACGTTCAAGTTGAATCATAATATTAGAACCTTGATCAATAAAACGGTGCTAACTTGTTGCAATCTTAAAAATGCAATGAATTAAGCCATGTTTTCGTTCAAGTTGAACCTCAGTATCATTTAATGAATTTTAAGATGAACAATAATTTGGTTCTATTTAGCACCCTGTTTAAGTTCAGACAACATTTTGGTAAAAACATATCAATATTTTATACATTACACATATTTCAATAAATCATACAATGTTCAATTTCCTCTTAAACTATTGGAGAACTTTATGTTTTTTTTTTTAAATCACGAATTATACTTTATAATCATATAAGAATAATATAATACGCAGTATAAAATTACTGATATTATATTGCCTATAATGTATTAATGTCAAAAATGTCGTATATTTCAGATCACAAGTTACAATTTAAATCAATTGAACTATTTTTGCCACCATTTTTAAGCAGAACTAAAAGTAAAAACTCTAAATTTCAGCTTAGGATTTACAAAATTAAAACCTTGCAAAAAGCCGTTTATTTTACGGATAAAAAACCATCCTCCTTCCTCTTTCACTCCGTTGCTAAGGTAACCGAAGATAAGTTTCAAGGCGACATTCAGTCTTTATTTTATTTTAATATCTGAGCTAGAATGAGTAATGCGATACAGTTTCGCCTCTTCAACTAAACTCTCTTCAGATTTGAAATAACTTCGTTGCAGGAGATTAAATTTTTTAAAAGAATAACAACGACAGCAACAAAAAAAAAGTTTTTTTATGTTTGAGAAAAAATTTGTTTGTTAAAGATATATTTCGCAATATTCAACCTAGTTTCTAATTAAACTTTAATCTTCTTTAAACTTTTTTTAGATATCAAAGAAAAGATAACATTATTAACTCGGAGAAATGGTTGAAAACATATTTTTAACTATGGTATTCTTGTTAACTTTTTTTATAAATTGATAATGCGAATAAAAAAAGGGGAATCATAAATGAGAAAAAGAAAAAATAGTAAACATCAAAATCCACTTTTGTTTTGCTGATGATATTGTAATTATATCAGGCAAACCTGATAACGAACTTGTAATGAGCAACGATCAATCAGTATTTACAATTCCGGTAAAGCGTACAATGAACTTTCAGAAAACATAAGTTATACGCTTATTCCACAAATAGGAAATAATTGACAAAATGCATAACAATATCATGAATGAAATTTACAGAAAGAATAAAAATCAGTTGAAGTGGTATGAATCAACAATATGGATAAAAACGTCATGCATGAAATTAACAGAGAGAATAAAAAACTATTGGATTTACAGGAATTAACAAAATAGTTAACATTATTATGCAGGAAATTTTACAGAAGGAATAAAAATTAGTTTGGGTTGAAAGAATTAACAAAATGATAACAACATCATGAAAAAAAATTAACAGAAAGAATATAAAAGTCGATTAAAGTCGCAAGAATTAACTAGGTGGATAACAGTATCATGCAGGGAATTAACAGAAAGAATAAAAAATAAAAAAACGAATCCTTATTGAATTCACACTGAATCTATTCAAGAACTGCTACATAAACTTAGGTTAGACAGAAGGTGCATTTCTTTAGAAATGGATCAAAATAAAAAAAAGGAAGTAAATTTTAAAAAATCTCGTTTCCAACATGTAACAAATTTTTGGGAAATTTATAATTTTTACAAACTTTTTGGACCAAAACTATATGATGAGGGGGCCATTTTGAAATTTTACTCAATTTAACAAAATTGCGTAACTAGAAAAAAAGAGCTCACATGTTCAAACGCCTATATGTTCAGACGACTTTTTTTTTTTTTTTTAAATTTCTGAACCAATTTTTTTCATTTTAGTGTCATTGAAAGAAAAAATGTGAGAACTATGTGACAAAATTATTAAAATACCGGAAATATATATATATATATATATATATATAGCAAAATAAATAAATACAAAAAAAACAGAAAAACAATAAGTAGCATTTATTGCGCATAAGCTGCAAGTAAATAGAACTCATAAGATAAGTTCAAAATGAAGATAAAACAAAGGTAAATTAAAGACAAATGAAAATAAAGGGGGGAGGGAATAATAATAACAACAAACAACTGGAGAAAGAAAAATAATTAATTAAAAAAAAAAGGATAAAGTTTTTTTAAAAAACCGGAAAATAAAAGATATAATCTTTTCATCAGCCCACACGATTATATCCGAAAAAGAGTGCTTTCTAATATTGTATCAATATAGCCAAAGCAAAATATATCAATACAATAGTGTGAGGAGCGCTAAAATTTTTTTTTTATTTTTTTTTTTTTACAAAAATTACGACAAATAAAATTAAACACAATAAGTAAAAATAACGCGTAAAAACAGAAAATAAAATATAAAGGAAGAGCAGAATAAAACAAAATCTATAAAGCGAGCAGTGAAATATAATGAACTTACATGAACGGGAAATTTTTCAAGAATGATTTAAAATGTTTACGTAACAAGATTGCCAGATTGCAAAATATGAAAACAAAAGCGCAAATTGAGCGTAACTAGAGGAGTTTATAGTGCGTTCTTGCTGCATTACTGAAGTGCGTTTGATTTGTTAGTTACCAAGGATGGGCCAGAAAACGGATGTGCGCGAGGTAATATTATACTGGATAATTTAAAAAAGTTGACTATAAATAATTTTAGAAAATAAATATTTATTTAAGAAAAAAGTATAAAATAGAAAAGAGAAAGAAACATGAATTGCCAGTTTTGCACATAATTTTAGCTACGGATTTGCCCGAAATGGATTTGCACATGAAAAATTATATAAATTGACAAAGAAATCTTTTTAGTAAATAATTTTAGCCACGGATTTGCCCACGGAAAAATTGTATAATTTAACAAAGAAATTTATTAGTAAATAATTTTACCCCCGGTTTGCCCGAAATGGATTTGCCCATGGAAAAATTTTATAAATTAATATATATATATATATATATATATATATATTTAAAAATTTGTATCAAGATATTTTTTTTTAGGAAAAAATGGAAAGTGGCTCATAAGAATTTGTGACGGCAATTGGAATCGACATTTTTTTGTTTTGGGGTCAAACTTCGAGTTTTAAGAATCATTGGTGGTTAAGGAGCGGTAGCGATCAGAAGATCGATCTTGCCTTTAAAAAATTCGTAATTTCATGATGAAGTAATAAAGGTGTAAAACAGGATATAGATCTACAGCTTTCAAAAAATTTTCAAAATTTCTTTTTCCTTTAATACTATTTTTATAGAAACATGCATCAAATACTAATGCTTTACTAATTACTAATTTGTTCCATGACGACAAACAGTAAAATTTAAAAAAAATAATTGAAATCTAACGAGAGAGTATTTTATAACATAAGCTTTTAGTACTAATATGTAAAACTAAAAAACTTTTACTTAAATTTTGTTCAATAAATCAAGATAAATGAAGAAAAGATTACTTATTCGAATCGACTGAGAAATAATACGAAAAAAGTTATTTTAATTAACGTTTACCGCAAACAATTTTGCTTGTGCAAAACTTAAAAAATTTATTTTAGACATTCTAATAATTTCTTGAGACCTATATTATCATATTAATTTTAGTTCACGCAAATTGTTTAATTATAATTTCATAAGTTTTGTAAAAGTTTACAAAGTGATTATAAATTGATTAGTTATTAATCTTCCCAATCAACTTAAAACTGTTTGACATAATACATGTTATAACAATCTTTGTTCGAGGAATTTATTAAATTAATAGTTAACTTAAAATGCTGCTTCCTTAGCTTTTGATACCTCATACAATACAGCTACTTGAATGAAGTATAATTATTTTATTTTGTCAAAATGAGGTTTAAAAACAGATACATATAAAGAGTCACAAAATAAATTAGGAAATAAAAACATTATTATAATCGGAAGAAAACAATTCATTTTTAAACTTATGTGTTATTTTTAAACTTAAATGTGATTTAAATGATTATTTATTTATTAACAGAAAAACTTATATGTTTTGTTCATATCATTTTATCTAAAAAAAGTAAAACAGCATAATATCAGTATAGTATTTAATTTAAAATTAGTTCATTGTTATCGTAAACATAAACAGAAAATAATAATAGAAATATAAAAACTATTTCAAAAGATAGAAATAAATAAATAAAAATTAAAAATATCACCGGAAAATAAAAATAATATATATATTATAAAGATGTTTTAGCAAAAGAAAATTGAATCATGCATCGCAGAATCAGAGTGGACTATTATTGCATTCATTGAATATTTAAGTAAATATATATAAATGTTTTAAATCAATACTGTCTTTTTAAAATGCTCTGATGACTGACTATGAATAAATAATAAATAAAAGGGATTTTACAGTTCTCTCGGTCTTTAGGGAAACATATTTGAATAAATATTTCGGACTTTTATAATAAAATGAAGTCTTACGGATTGTAAAGAACAAATAAAAAACATTGAATGCACATTCAGAAATTTTTCATTAGTTTTCTTTCCAAAAATCATCCTTTTCTCCCATCTGACTTAAAATAGCAAAATACATTTCAAAATAGTTATTAAATGCAACATAAAATACATTTCAATTTTTCTAATTGCTCCGCTCTTAAGTATAAAAAATAATTATTTATGCTTTAAATTCGTAAATATATATGTATTTTATTTTAATCGTTATATTTTGCTTTGAAAATGCCGAATCCAATTATGGAAAATATCTTTTACTACTGTTAGTTTCCTGAGAATAAAGTTTAGAATAAATTTATATTCATTCTTTTGAATGAAATTTCAAATCGAAATACTTTATTAAAAAAGTATTATTAATCTTTACTTTTTATTTCCTCAAAAAGCTTTTTTTTTTCTTCTTATTTTTTTTATCTCTTTACTTATTTTTTATTCTTTCAAAAGTAGAGAGGATTATATTCGTACTGAATTTTTTAAAATTAAGTATAAGTACTTGGAGTAGGCTCAAAGTCAACCCAGCTCTAGATAGATGGATAACAGCTCGTTTGGGAAGTAAAGGTGGACGGTGCGCATATATATATATATATATATATATATATATATATATATATATATATATATATATATATATATATATATAGCACAAAAAAACAAAGAGAAAAACGAAGAGAATAAATAAGTTATATTAACTGCGTATAAGCTGCAAGTATATAGAACTCATAAAATAAGCTAAAAAATTGAGAAAAAAATGGAGGGAAAAAAATTAAAAATCCGGAAAACAAAATAAAGAAAGGATAAAATCTCTTCATCAGCTCACACGATTATATCCGTAAAAAGGAGTGCTTTCTAATATTGTATCAATATAGCCAAGGCAAAATATATCAATACAATAGTGTGAGGAGCACTCAAAAAAATTGAAACGAAATAAGAACACATTAAGTAAAAAATAAACAAAAATATCAAGCAAAAAACAGAAAATAAAATGTAAAGAGATTATAGAACAGTACACGAGAAGAAATCTGCATAGTGAGTATAGAAATCCGTATATCTGCCTGTTTCTTTCTTTCTTTTTTTTTTTTTTTGAAATTTTAATTAATTTTCTTAAATTATTATAAATGTATAATTAATTATCAAACTTATTAATTACGAACTTTAAATTACCTTGCGCACATCCATTTTCGGGCCCATCCAAGGTAACTAACAAATTTGACGCGCTTCAGTATTGCAGTAAGAACGTGCCATAAGATATCACTTTATTTATGCTTCTGTTTTCATAGTTTGTAATCTGGCAATCTTATTACGTAAATATTTTAAATCATTCTTGAAAGATGCCGGTACGAGTAAGTTCATTTAAATTCGCTCCTCACTATGCAGATTTCTTCTCGTGTACTGTTCTATAATCTCTTTACATTTTATTTTCTGTTTTTTGCTTGATATTTTTGTTTATTTTTTACTTAATGTGTTCTTATTTCGTTTCAATTTTTTTGAGTGCTCCTCACACTATTGTATTGATATATTTTGCTTTGGCTATATTGATACAATATTAGAAAGCACTCCTTTTTGCGGATATAATCGTGTGAGCTGATGAAGAGATTATATCCTTTCTTTATTTTGTTTTCCGGATTTTTAATATTTCCCCCCCCCCCTCCATTTTTTCTCAATTTTTTAGCTTATATATATATATATATATATATATAATAAAATAATAAAAATAATATAAAGAGAAAGCTATAAATGGGAAAATCTAATAGTCTTCCTCAAGACACATCTATTGGAATAATCAAAGCGATATTTCTCTATAAAGAATTATTATCCTAAGCTTTAAAAACAAATAAATTGGTTTCTTTTTTAATTCAATGTATTTGAATAGAGAAAAATTTGAAAAATAAGATTTAGATGGTTTAAGTATTTACTTAACAGCAGAAAAAATGGCTTAAAATTTTGAAATGTTGTAATCCATATATCAAAAGGATGAAACAATTTCCACGGTATACTCCAGTTTCAACAATGCTAACGGTTTCAGCAATGCTCTAGTATTGGACATAACAACTATACCTTACATATTCGTTCTATGTAATTATAATGCATATTTGTTCGCTCGCATTACTTTATACTGCATACTATTGATATGTAAAAGTAAGCGTACGTGTACTTCCAGGTGCTATGAATTAATGTATTGCTAATTAATTGAAATAAATTGAAGTTAACTATTTATAACTGAAACATTTTATCAATTATTAATATCAATAGTGATTAAGGCACTATTGATTTTAATAATTGATGAAATGTTTCAGTTATATATATTAGTACAATATTGAAATTATTAGTACAATCATGAGTAAATTCAATTATTAAAAGCATCAGTTTAAAAAACGTTCTTAACTGAAAGTGAAATAATAAGAAAACAATTACATGCCTTATAAAAAAGTAATGGTGTGACAAACCTCTAAAAAGAGACGCGGCAAGATTCTTAAAAGTCACTTAAAAGTTATCTTAAAAGCCCGTAAAATCTTAATGGACCTATATCTTAAATGCATCCAAATTTGATTGATTCCGATGCGTCACATTATTAACTTTTCTTTTCGTGAACATTTAACAAAAAAAAAAGAGAAAAAAAATAGGGTTATTTTGTTTAAAATAGATTGCCTTTACTTACATTATTCTTAAAAAAAAATTTCGCATATAATTAGTTCTAGTTGTCATTTTGTTTCAGCGCTTATTACATTATGTCCATGAATAGTTGCAAGACATGAAAGGTAACATATTAGATGTCCGTGACACAGAGTGGTAAATTAAATTTAATTTATTTTCATTTTCTCTTAAGATTCTATTTTATGTTAGGCGGTTGCTAAGAAATGATTAGATTAAATTGCTTTTTTATAACTGCGGCCAATTTTGTGCCGTATAGATCGAGACAAAAATAAATTAAATGCGTTTTGATTGGGTAAAAGCAATAGTCTCATAAAAATGTGATGTCCGTTAGTTTGTTTTGGCATATTTGGATTTAAGTCTTGTTCGACTAGTAAAGCTAAATTTTTGTAATTATTCATTCGATGTATAACCATTTTAAGTTTATTCAAGCTATTTTAAAATTTAGTTATTTCAAAATTTAAGTTAAGTAATTTTAAGTTATTTTAAAACTTAGCCGCGTTATTTTCCTTGGAGAGATTTTGATATTATGCATTCATAATATCCAATTGTGTATTTATGATACGCCATGTAATTAATTAGCTAAGAAATTTAAACTACACTGTAAAATGTTTCGAATCAAACTACAGTTTAAAGTACCGACTCCTTGAGTGGATCAACCGCAAAATCCATTTTCACCGTAAAATATTATACTGTAATTTTTACGGTAATATTTCTTTAGTTTAAATTGTTTTAATGATCTCACTGTTATTGTTACTGCAAAAATTACGGTATTTCAGATTTTTTTTGTCACGTAAAAAGTAATTTGTAACTCTAATTCGATCTGGAATTTTTTACAGTGTATTTCCGTCTGTAGGTCTATGTAATTCATTTTAAAATGAATTTTAAAAAATTGAAATTCTCTAAAAAAAATAATCACAGCTAAAACAATAAATGAAATTTAAAATATCAACAAAAATGGTTCGTTTTTAAGTAATCCTAATACTTCACATAATTAACTAAAATAGAATACGTCATATAAATAGCTTATAATTAGAATAATGATATCCTATCTAGAATTAAGGATCGTTTTTGCGTATTTGTGATAAATCACGTAATTAACCAACTATAGAATACTCCACGTAATTAGCTTAGAATTGGAATATAAAATATCCTATCATCAACGGCAAAGCACCATTTTTGCGGACTTGTAGTAAGTCACAGAATTAACTAAATTAGTTGATTCTGAAACTAACTACTAAACTCCCCGTATAATTAGCCTATAATTAGAATACAAAAATTTTATCAGTGGAAAGAATCTTTTTTGCCTATTCAATTAACAACAATAGAATACCTCACATAATTAGCTTATAATTAGAATGTAAATATCCTATTAAAGGATTTTGATCTTTTTTGTGATAAGTCACATTAATTAATTGAGAATAGAATACCTCACATAATTAGCTTATAACTAGAAAATAAAAATCCCATCAACGATAAAGGAGCATTTTTGGTATTCGGAATTAGCCACACAATTCACTAGCAATAGAGTACCCCACATAATTAGCATATAATTAAAATATAAATATTCTATCCCCGGTAAAGAATCATTCTTGCGTATTCGTGATCAGTCCCGCAACAAACTAACAATGGAATACCCCACATAACTAGCTTATAATTAGAATATAAATACCTCATTAACGAAAATAGACCCTTTTTTGCGTTTTCGTGATGTCACATAACTAGCTAAAAATAGAATACCCAATGTAGCTTATAATTAGAAAATAAAACTCCTGTCAACGGTTAAAATGCATTTTTGGTATTCAGGATTAGCCACACAATTAACTAGCAATAGAATACCCTATATAAATAGCCTATAATTAAAATATAAATATCCTATCCCTAGATCCTTCTTGCGTATTCGTGATCATTCACATAGTTAACTAAAAATAGAATACCCCACATAACTAGCTTATAATTAGAATATAAATATTTCATAAACGAAAATAGACATTGGTGAAAAGAAATTACCTTGTAATTAGAAAATAAAACTCCTATCAACGATAAAGGTGCATTTTTGGTATTTGGGATTAGCCACACAATTAGCCTATACCTTAAATATAAATATCCTATCAATGGTAAAGGATCAACTTTGCGTATTCGTTATCAATCACATAATTAACTAAGAATAGAATACCCTCAGATAACTACCTTATAAATAGAATATAAATATCTCATTAACGGAAACAGGCCTTTTTTTTTGTGTATTCGTGATACGTTACATGATTAGCTTTTTAATAACAGTTACTCTCCTCTATATTAACTCATTGTAACAGTATTTGAGTCACGTAGAAAATTATCGCAATAAGCTACACCTGAGCAGCTCATTTTCAACAAATATGTATTTCATCGTAGAAAAGATAACAAGATACAAATCTGTTGATAACTGTAATTATCACCGAGCCGTGATTTTTCAGCTGTTAGGGAATAACTGTGGAGATTTGGTTTATGGGTTAAAAGTCACTTTATATGTTCTTCAAAATCGGTGTTATATTCATTCCATTCAAGAAAAAAAAAGTAAAAATATAGTTGAAAAGTTCTTATTAGCTTCGACTGATATAGATTCCAAAACCATTATTTGAATCTGTAGACTAAACAGCATTAAATTTGTTAAACTAAATTTGTTTAGTTTCCTATGAAAAATGTAAAAATAAAGAAATAAATACTTGCCTATACGTGGAAATCTTATGATGATTGTTTTTATACCCATAAGAAAACATATAATTTTTTATATGTTTCTCAAGGAATTCAAAATACACTCTAAACTATATTTACAAGTTTTTTAAATCAAAATGTTTTAGACGTATACTAAAATTATTTTTTTTTTTTTACTATGCGTAAAGTATAAATGTAAGTAATATTAAAAATACAAATTAGGCGCGGTTTTCCAATTATTGTGAAATTACGGTATCTGTGAACATGGTTGCCCATAGGGGAGGGCCTAAGGGGCCTGCCCCCTCCCCTAGAAAATATATGCGTAATGAAACATATGCGTATTTGATTAATCATGTATAATTAAAAGTGAAATTAATTTAAATTAATTAGTTATACAGTTAATTAAGTTAAAAATATTTAAATAGATAAAATTTCCTTTCATTAATTTTTTAATTCACTAAGCTATTTGTCGTTTTCTTTCATGAGCCCCCCCCCCTAAATTTAAACATATGGGCGCCCCTGTCTGTGAAGGTGTTAGCTATTTGCTTAGTTTTCGTAAAAAGGGAGGGGGGAGGTCTAATGTTATGTGATTTTTCAAGCGTCTTCTTGCGACTAACAGTTCATTTACTTATAATTTTTTTCTTTAAATCGTTTGCTTGTTTGACGAAATTTTGTCCGATTTATGACTAGATACGGACTTTAAATCTCTACTGAAGCTCTGCTTGATGACATACAAGTTCAATTGTTTCCTGATCACTAACCAGCAGAATTTATAATGTCATTTTATCACTAAATAGAATTTATCGTTTATCAAAGTTTCAAATACTATCCAGCGAACTAGAGTGCTCAAACTTTATTTGGAGCTCTGTATCTGATGTGACTGCAAAATACAATTGTTTACTAAATGGTGTAGGTAAAATTTAAAGGCCAATCGAAATTTAGAACACTTCCCGCCCCACTTTTTAACAGGAACTAAAAAGAGAAAATTAATAAAAAATAAAATTTTAATAATTAAGTTTTTCGAGTTCCTTAAAAAGGAGAAATTAATTTTATTTTTGTCACACCTAACCAAAAAAAAACGAAAGGAGAGTTCCGGGCAGAGCATAGCGGTCGGATTTCAAGAAACGCTGGCCAATACCCTAAAAATTAAAACGTTCATATATACTAATCATTGATGTTTTTTAGTTAGTGAAGGTATGAAAAACAATAAAAAATAATTCGATAGGACAGTATTCTAATAATTATTATTTTAACTATACAGAGTGATAACACTAATAAAAAATTCGGAATTAAATTACGATATAAAATACTGGCACTTTGGGTGCATCATCCGTAAAATTTTATACCATAATATTTAATTATAGTGATTCAGTGATTTTTTGGTAATTATTACTGTCAAAATAATAGTCTATCAGTTATTTGTTCAGTAACATGTTCTGATAAAATGGATCTTACGATAAAAAGTATTTTTTTACGATAAAAAGTAAAAGTACACTCTGTATTTTTTTTACGTAATTTGAATCAGAACTTTTTACAGGATTAAAAGTGTCAGCATCTGGAATGTGACATTTTGTTTTACATTTTTAACGTATTACTTCTGACATAATTATTCTTTCATTATTGCTATTAATTCTTCAAACTTTTAGAAACTTGAAATTCATTTTTCTAGACCCTTTCAATAATTAGTATACTACAATAGTTTAAAGCCTTTATGCAAAATGGAATATTACACATATGTAATTTTACAACTTCATTTTTATTTATAAAAAGGAGTTCCCCATCTCCCCCTGTTTACTGTAAGGAAACTAAAGAATGATCCAAGCAGACACAGGAAGAATAAAAAAAATAACTGACCAATGTTGCCTCCATTGATTTTATTGATAAAAACGTAAAAAAAGTAAATTATTATTTTTTTCTTCTAATTTTTTACTCAATTATTAAAAATTTAAATATGACTTTTTAATTATTATTTTCATTGAAAATATAAAGATATGAAGTAAATATAATAAATTGTTATTTTCCCCCCTTAGACATTAAATTATAGACCATCCCTTAGTATTAACTGTTTGAATTAAACGGATAAAATGAAAGGCGATCAGTGGTAACAAGTGTGATTTTGTGCAATTGGTAAAATACGTTAAAATTTGATTAATTCTTGAAAAGAAAATTTAAGGACAGGTTTCAAATATTATATGCCACCTAGTGTTTATGATACAAACCGTTAATTCGTAGATCGTATATTCGTAAAAACTTCTTAATTCCGATTGGTGAGCTAACTGAAGAAGATCTTGAAGCACATTACGAAAACATAAGACATTATCTAGAAAATCGCTGTGAAAAAAGATTCTAAATGATACAACATTGAAGATTTTTGTTCAAGCAAATATTACTCAGTAGTGATCTGCCTATTTACTTATAATATTTCTCTTACACGGCACCAAAAAAAAGCCTCATTACAACTTCACGAATGGCAACGTTAGAAAATCGACCAATGATTGCATCTAAAAATGTCACATGCCAAATCTAGCTGAGGTGGCTCAACATATAGCGGTTTTAAAAACGGAAACAATAAGCAGAGTAAGCATTATCAGGTTGTTCAATTCAGCTGCAGCAAAATTAAAAATAAACAACTTAAAAAATAAAAATCCTGTTGCCAGCCATAGAATTTTTTGAAAGTTAACTTAGCAACATAAATCAAAATTATGATACCTGAGCGCTTGACGTAACAAATCCTTCAATTCTATAAGTGTTGTATCGCCAAATGCCCAAATTAACAATTGCAATTTCAAATTAATATTGAAATGTACAGGTTTAGAATTTTCTACAGTGAAAAGTTTTCGGAACTTCAGTATTCAAAAAAGTATACAAAAGCTAGACGTTAAGAACGTATCCAATGAGCGAGCAAAGCGAGCATTGGATTGCGAAACAATCCGAAATGCACTGCGAAAGCAGTTCCGGGGGTTGGTGAGCGCCAGCGAGCAGGGGGCGAAGCCTCCTAGTTTACTTATAAAATACTTATAAAAAAATTTTAGAAAAACTCCAAATAAGGTAAAAAAATCTCTTGGTTATAGAAAAATTTAAAATCGTTTGAACTTATTGTTTATTTTTAAAAAAATTTATTTATTATTTTTTTTATAGATTTTGCATGAAAGAATGCAATAATCAATAATTATGAAATACAGGATGAAACACCTATGTAAAAAGTACCTATGTATTTAAGGTAAAATCATCCAAACACGGCTCACTTTCAAACGATAATTTTTCAAATTTACTTATTTGCAATTCTTTCGATCAAAGAGAAACAGTTATCCGTCATTGAAATTTTATTAATTTACAAAATCAATTATTGGTAAATTTTTGAATATCATTAAAAAAAAAATTCCAACTACTTTTTTTTGGATTTTATATTTTAGTACAAATATAATTCCGATAATCTAACAGATTTTAGTAACTATTAGACTTTTTTTATAATTAAAAAATGCCAAAATATATTACTTTTGTAATTAGAGGGTCAGAATATATATATAAGTATATTACATATAAAGGGCACCGATGTCCTATCTGCCGCAAAGGGTTATTTTGTTATTTGCGCCATTTTGAAAATTGATATTCTAACCTTAGATTCTAAGCGTCCTCGAAAACACTTATATAGATAATATTTAGAAAATATTACTGAAGAATGGGTTTTGGGCAGCTTTTTTCCAAGTTCTGTCCACTGTGCGAAGCCCCCTAAAACAAATAAATATTTTACAGTTAAAATTTTGAATAACTGTGCCTTTTGAAAACCGTAACGCATTTTGCGTCAATGCACTAATTACTTCATTTTTTATCGTTTCTATAAGTTTTAATTTACACTTTCTCACATAAAAATAAACTATTTTAAAAATGAAAAATCATTTATTTAAAAATGTTCCTGAGATGTTCATTAACAGTATGCAAGTCACGTAAATTTGAAAAGTCTTTATCGACTTTTTTTTGTGAAAAATATATGTGTAGAAAAATTAATATGTAGTTATAAAAATAAAAAACTTTTCCGGCCACTAATTTGGACAAAAGTGCTAACAGCTAAAAATTCGAAATAAAATACAGTCTGAAGAATAACGTTCAATATCTTACATTCAGCTATTAATTTTTCAGTTTTAAATGGTTGTTTCCAAAAATAAATAAATAAATGGTTTTGATCATTAATATTTTGATCAAAAGTGCGAAAGATCAATAATTTTAATTAAAACACAGCGAAACTTAAAATTCAAAATTTTAGAGTCACCTATTAACTTTTTACTTATACTTCTAAATGATTACTTCTAAGCTAAAAAATAAAAACTGTTATTAATTATTTTGAACAGAATGACAAAAAATTAAAAATTTAATTAAAACACAGCGAAAATCAATATTTATCATTTTGAAGTCAGCTATTAATTTTTCAATTTTAAATGATCACTTCCATACACGTATTATATTTTTTAAAAAAACGTGAGTTTTTAACTATGAATTAAAATTAGTTTTTTTCACAGATTATTATTCTTTCTTTTTTATATTTTTAATAATAGGAATATAGGATGAAAAAAGACGTAAAAAAATTGTGTAATTTGCTCTCCAGTAATAATTCGTTTTGCAACAAAAAGTCTTAAAACTGCATTCGTTGAAATTATTTTCGTTGTCCTCACGAACTATGCGCTTACGCAAATTGAAAACCCCTATTTTCCTAATTGCTTTTGCTCTGACTAACGCAAAGAATGTAAACACAAAAAAATAATTTTAATTTATTTTTATTCAAGAATTACTATGTATCGATTGGAGGCATGCCAACTCACCTTATGACCCGAATTTTCAAGATGGCGGACGTCATCCTCAAAACTAGAGAGAAGTATTTATTTAAAACAAAAGATTTCTCGCCATCGATCCAAAATTATCCCCCCCCCCCTACACAACCGTATATTCCTCTTTTGAAATGTGGATTGCAATAAATAGTAGCTCCCTTTCTCCAGAACAGGGTTAAAAGGGGGAGGAAGGTGTTTTACCACACAAATTTCGGGTGGGGGGAAAGAAATCAACACGGAAAAATGGTGTTCTTTGTTTGGCTTCCTTGGCGAAAAATGGTGATTACTTTCTAGCGAGAAACTGTCGCCAGTGGTAGATTTCCCCGAAATCGAAGAGGAAACGGAGCGGGAAGATTCCGAATGTTCGAGATGCGGAAGATGAAGATGCTCGAAGATGCCTGTCTTTCCCTTTAAGATTTAAGTGAGTGCTTTTATTTTTGGATGAATATTCTTTTAATGAGCAAGCTACATTTTTTTTCTCTCCTCTTTTTTTTAGCGTAATGATATTCACCGATAATGCAACAGTTATATTAAAATAAAGTTTACTGTATATTTCTGTATATAATATTGAATAGTTTAGTTATTTTTGATTTTTTTGAATGCATAAAACTAAATAAAAGTCTGACAGTGATGCTCGAACAATAAGATATCCTAAAGATTTAAATAGAACGAATTTTCAGTCATTTTTATAGCTATATATGTAAGCAATAAAATGGAACGATGTTAAAATATGCTACGTAAATTTGTGTGAAAAAGAGTTTTTTTAATAAATTCAAATGTTGAGTACTGTTTATATTTTTTAAACAGTTTTACTCTCATTTCTCAAATAAAATAAGCAAATAATTAAGAAAAAATAAGCCTACGGTGTTTATTTTTTATTAAAATAGCACTATATAATTATTCGAGAACTTTACTTAAATTATCACAACATAATTTTTTTTCAATAAAACAACAATATAGGGTATTCAAACAATCCATTTGGTAACTTTTCCGTTGATGTGGTAACGGTTTACCGGAAATTCTGGTTTACAAAATTGTAGCTCTTATTACAACACATTTAATTGAAAGTTCAAAATCTGAAAAGTAAATTTAGCCGAATAAATGGTTTTTATACCATGCTGTAAGGTATCATCTTAAAGTTACCACATTTTACCACATTTACCAAATTTTATCACATTTTATCAATTTTAATTTCAACAAAATCTTTACCAGAGCGCTTTGGTAAAAATTTTACTATTACCGAGCTTTTTGGTGTTTCCAACCGGAAAAGCATTTTACCATATGTTAATGACGATATGAGCGGACTGTAAATTTAACGATTGGTTTTTTAATACAGGACAATACACCATAGAATGTCCTTACCAAATGAAATAACGATATATTTTTAATATCCAAAATTTATTTATTAGAGGAGGATGCTCACCATAGCGCATCCTCTACGAACAACGAACGAAGGAAGAAGAGTAATTAAAAACACAAACATTAAGATGAGTTCGCCAAGTTGGCGAACGATCATGGCGACATAACACATTTTGATACATGACATTTAACATTTTCCCCCGCATTGAATAATTATATTATTCAATTGATCATCAAGTATAAAAAAAATTAGAATTTCAATCAATTTGATAGTTTTAAGAACAAAACATTGTTATTATTATTCAATGCGAGTTCACCGTATTCAAGTATAAGTAACAATATAACAAATAATTACAAGTTTTTTTTTTTTTTAAAGTATATAAATCAAACAATTAACAAAATCAAAATTTTTCAATTGGCAGCAAACACAATTTAGATATAGCACGTTTATATGTACCTGTTGAAGTGCGAATTATAGCTACGCGTACATTATTATCTTTACCTCTGATAACTTTTATTATCCGACATAAAGGCCAATTACACACAGGTGTATTATCTTCTTTTAAAATTGCCATGCTACCCGGGACAATATTAATTTTCTTAAAGTTCCATTTGTATCTCTGTTGGAGGTGATTTAAATAATCACGCTTCCAGTTCTTCCAAATTGCTTGAACAAACTTAGTTAATACTTTCCATCGAGTTAATCGATTTGAAGGCACATTTATTTCAGGCTCAGCTATGGCAGTTATCGATCGACCGATTAAAAAATGAGCCGGAGTTAGAACATTAAGATCACTAGGGTCAGCTGATAAAGGAGTGAGTGGTCGCGAGTTCAAGATTGATTCAATTTGATTACTAACAGTTAAAAATTCCTCATACGTTAATTTGGTAGTTCCTACTACTCTTTTAAAATAAAATTTAAACGATTTAACACCTGCTTCCCAGATACCTCCAAAATTAGGTGCTCTAGGCGGAATAAACTTCCAAATTATTTCCTCCGATGAACAATAGTCATTTAACTTATCTTTTGATTTTTCCACCAAGTTATACAATCTTTTTAGTTCTAAATTAGCACCCACCATATTTGTAGCGTTGTCACTAATCAAAACACTACTCTTTCCACGACGCGAAAAAAATCTTTTTAAACAAGCTATTAGTGCATCTGAAGTTAAATCATCCACCATTTCTAAGTGGACAGCTTTAGTGGCCAAGCAAATAAATATCGCGATGTAAATTTTGTGATAGATTCCCTTACGTTGATTTTTATATTTAATAAAAAATGGTCCCGTGAAATCGATCCCTGTTTTATTAAATACTGCACCAGGGTTAACCCGCTCTGGTGGCAGATTTCCCATTATTTGATTAGCAACAATAGGTTTTTGTTTAAAACAAACAACACAACCATGAAAAATCTTCCTAGCTAAATTTCTACCTTGCAAAGGCCAAAACTTTTCTCTAACAAAATTCAATAAGGCTTGTGGCCCTGCATGCAAATTTTTTACATGATAATGTTGCATAATCAAACTAGTCAATTTATGTTTTGATGGTAATACTATAGGAAATTTTGAATCATAATTCAAATTCGATTGTTCCAATCGACCACCTACGCGAATAATATCTTTATCAAGAAAGGGATTTAAAAACTTTAACTTACTTTTTGGAGATACGGAAAGTCCTTTACCTAGCTATTTAATTTCTTCTCGAAACTCACCTTTTTGAACAAAACCTATGATTTGATTTTCTGCTTGTTTTATTTCTGCTGACGACAATGACCCGACCATTTTTTCCCTTGGATTTCTGCAATTAAATAAGAACCTGCGAACGAAACTAAAAATTCTAATTAATTTAAGGTACTTAGAGCAATTTTCAATTAGGTTAGCAATACAATTATTTGTATTAATTATCACAAATGAAGAAGTGTCCGGCTGTGGTTTTAGTTCAGATAAATATTCAGTGGAGTTATTAGAAATTGTCTCTTTGTCTATAGTCCAATTTAAATCTTGTTGCAAAAAGGGTGGACCATTCCACCAGAGGACTTCCGATTGAAGTTTTTGAGGTTCCAGACCACGTGACACCAAATCAGCAGGATTATCTTCGGAAGACACATGGTGCCATTGAAAGTCACTAGTCAGTTCTTGAATTTTACTCACTCGATTTGCAACAAATATCTTGAGTAGGTGTGGTGACTGTTGTATCCAAGCCAATACGATGCTAGAATCTGACCACAAGTGAATAGCTGATATGTCAAGTTTTAAACATTTGACAACCTTTGTTACGAGTTTGGACAACAGCACAGCAGCATTTAGTTCCAATTTAGGAATTGTAATTGTCTTCAAGGGGGAAACTCTGGATTTACTACAGAGGAGGTTAGTTGCGATTTCTCCATTCGATGCGAAGCTCCTTACATAGATAGCTGCTCCGTATGCTTTTTCACTAGCATCTGCAAATCCACGAAGCTCTACAACTTTCACTTTTTCCATTAGCACAAATCTGTTGATGTCTAAGTAATTCACTTTACGAAGTGAGTCTAGAAAATGGTTCCATTCTCGAGCTTCTTTTATTGGAAGTGAATCATTCCAATCTATCTTTAGAAGCCAAAGAGCTTGCATGAAAATCTTTGCCCTTGTAATTAGCGGCCCAAGGAGGCCGAGGGGATCGAAAATTTTTGCAATGACTGATAAAACAGTTCTCTTCGTATAATTAACAGGATTGTTGACAGTCATTTTGAAGGCAAAGCAATCAACTTCGGGTTTCCATACAAGTCCCAGTGCTTTTACTTCTTTTGAAGGATCGAACAAATAGTCACTATTCACAGAGTTATAACCCAGAAGTTGGGGATTATTGGAGCACCATTTGTGCAATTCCATACCACAACGAGCAAGCATTTGAGAAAGTTGAGCTTGCAATTCTTTCGCAGTATCCACTGTCTCTGATCCAGACAAACAATCGTCCATATAGAAGTTGGACATGACGACAGGTGCTGCTATTGGAAATTTTTCACCTTCGTCAATGACCAGTTGCTTTAAAGTTCGTGTTACCAGGAACGGAGCACAACTTGTACCGTATGTGACAGTTTTCAGTTTATAAACTTTAACAGGATCATCAGCACTATTTTTCCATAAAATTCTCAAAAGATCTTGCTGTGATTCATTCACTAAAATTTGTCGATACATCTTCTTAATATCCGCTATAAATGCGAATCGATAAGTTCGAAAACGACATAAAATTGAAAATAGTTCTTCTTGGACAATTCCACCGTTCAAAAGCTGAGAGTTCAAAGAATATCCAGTTGAAGTAGCTGACGAGGCATCAAACACAACTCGGAGAGGGGTTGAACTCTTCTCTGGTCGGTACACACCTTGATGGGGAATATAGTAGGTCATTTTTGGCTCTTCAGATTCGATCACCTCTTCCATGTGACCTAAGCGTTGATATTCGTCCATAAAATTTTTATACAGTTCCAACATAATTGGTTCTTTCACTAAACGCTTATACAACCAGTTTAATCTCCGAAGAGCGTTGTCCTTCGATTCGCCTAATTGAGAATTACTTTTTTCTCTCATTGGCATTTTAACCTTATAACGGCCAATATCCGTTCTCGTATGATTTTTGACAAAATATTCCTCACATATTTTTTCTTCGTTTCCTTGAATAGCAATTCCCTCATCAACTGTTTCAATTTTCCAAAATTTTTCTAATGTTTCATTAAGATTTTCGGTTTCTTTTAAAAGCCCACAATAAATTCGATTTTCAATTTTTGGCATTTCAATTGCCCCACTAATTACGTATCCAAATTCCGAGTCCTGCAATATTATTTTTTGTTCCGAAAGATGTATTCTATTAGGTTTTAAAATCTCGAAAAATACTTCCGCACCTAATAATAGGTCAATTTTTCCAGGTCTATTAAATGATTGATCTGCTAAATTAATATTGTGAGGCCAATTAATATGGGTAACATCGATATAATTGGACGGGGTGACATCAGTAATTTTTGGAACAATAAGAAGTTCTAAAGATCTCAAAAAACTAAAATTATAATTTGAAATAGTAGTCTTTATTTTAGACTTAACGGTCATTTCTAATCCATTAATTCCAGAAACAGAAATATTTATTTTTTCTTTCTTTATGCCTAATAAATTAGCACAAAAAGTAGAGCAATAGCTAGACTGACTTCCAAGGTCAAGAATCGCTCTCAAATATAATCTTTTTCCACTTATAGATTCAATATAAACATTTGCAGTTGCTAATAAAACTGTTTTGCCTTTCATTAAAAAACAGTTTGAATTCGAAACCAATAATTCTTTTTCTTTAATGTGGTTTTCAGTTTCACATTCGTTTGGCAATGTGCCATAAGCAGTTGAATCGAAAGTCTTACTAGGGAGGGGCTCCTGCAATGATTGACTAGACATAATATTCTGTTTAGCCAAGGCGCCAGATGTGTTCATTTCCTTTGAAATATGCAATAAACTATTATGCTTTTTCCCACACTGATTGCATAAATATTTCGACAAGCATTTGCTTATATGATGACCTGGCATTAAGCAATTAATACACAAATTATGTTTTTTTGCTACATCATATCTTTCTTTAGGAGAGAGTTTCTTAAACATATCACAAAAATATATTGGATGCGATAAATTACACAAAATACACTTTTTATTTTTCGTATTTAACACAAAGCTTTTGTTTCGAACTTGAATAGGGGATTGTTTTGTTTTCATTAAACTATTTCTGTGAATGTTTTCCAAGACCTGGCTTCTTTTTTCGATAAAAGTTAATAAATTGTCTAATTCTGGTACTTCGGTATTTTCTAAGGAAAGCTCAAACTGTTTCTGACTTTCACGATCTAATTTTTTCAAAATAATATTTAAAATAATAATATCAGACAAATTGTTTCTTTCAAACTTTAAATTTTTTAAAGCTCTCACATTTCTATTTACGTTATCAACAATTTTTCTTAAATCTTTAGGTGATTCATTAAACAGTTTTTCGATTTCAAGAATAGATTGAATATGGTTATCAACAATAATTCGTTTATTTTCATATCTCTCTTCCAATGCTTGGAATAAAGATATAAATGTATCATCTTCTGTTTCCAAAAGTTTTGCTTCTCCTTTTAGCGAAGCACGAAGATAATGTAATTTTTCATTATCTGACAAATTATTGTTGATTCCAATAACACTATTAAATTGATTTCTGAATGTTGCGAATTCTAAATAATTTCCTGAAAATGTTGGAATAGGGACTTCAGGAATACGATAGTTAATGCAATTTGACATAGAAGATTGTTTATCATCTTTTGCATTATTTATAGGAATAGTTGCTTTAAAATTTTTAATGAGGTTTTTAATTCTTACCTCTAATGTTTCTATTCTCGAATCGATATCCAACAAATCTTCTTCGACTTTATCCATTGCAGCTTCATTTTCTACAGTGTCACAGTAGTTGTCACGTAATATGCCAGCGGATGATTTAATTTTTTCAATATTACTTAGTTTTGTGTCCAAGTCAATTTCACTATATTCATCATCTGGTTTATTCAACAAAGTTTCTAAACGAGTTAGCTGAGCTTTGATGCTCCCCTTTTTATTGTTAAGTTTTTCCATGGTTACGAAATCGAAATTTATTCAAAATCTCCGGTGATGCGGACCATAATGTTAATGACGATATGAGCGGACTGTAAATTTAACGATTGGTTTTTTAATACAGGACAATACACCATAGAATGTCCTTACCAAATGAAATAACGATATATTTTTAATATCCAAAATTTATTTATTAGAGGAGGATGCTCACCATAGCGCATCCTCTACGAACAACGAACGAAGGAAGAAGAGTAATTAAAAACACAAACATTAAGATGAGTTCGCCAAGTTGGCGAACGATCATGGCGACATAACACATTTTGATACATGACATTTAACACCATACTCTAGTAGTTTTAATTTTTTTTCGATATAAGCTTTTACGGGGCAATTATTCACTTCTTAATTAAATTATTAAAAGAAAATTTCATAAAACATCTTAATAATTCAGTTCTTAAAACAAGCATAATTAAGAAATTAAAAAATAATTATATAATTTTTAATATAAATTAAGTTCTTATACTTTCAACATAAAATTTTTCGATTTAATTTCCATAAAATACCCAGGGGCAATTTTGTTTTCAGTATTTTTCGTAATTTCTATTTAAAATGTTTTCAAAAAGTTAAAAAGTAAAAGATGAAATTTTTTTTTTCTAGAATTATTTTTTTTATCCGTATATAGAAATGGCTAATAGAAAACTGACTCCTTTTCTCAATCGATTGAAATAAGTGTATTTAGAGTCTTAGACTTCGAACTTTTTTTCTATAAAACATATTATAAACTAAAATAAAATATATTTATCACATTTTGAGTTTTGGTATTTCTTCCAAACGATCTAAACAAATTCTTTTAATTTAAAAAAGTCTGCAAATGCATCTAATGTGCAAAATGTAAACTCATGTTTCTAACGGTAAAAGTTAACAACAAAAGAAAGAATATAGATATTTTTTAGAATTTTTGTGGAGCTTTCGTATACTATTACAATCAGTGCTGTACCATTAGCACGCTTTTTAAATCACGAATAAAATAATTTTCTTGTAAAACAATAAGACAACTCATGAAATAAAAGAGAAAAATTTTCTGTTAAAGCAAGAATACAACACATGAAAAAAAGAATAGAGCTTTCATATAAAATAATAGGACAACACTCGATAAAAAATAAGAGCTTCCTAATAAATCAGTGAGACAACTTTTAGTTTTATTAAAATAAATGAATGAATAAAACTGAAGGAAAAGAAAATTTTTAATTAAAAAAAATTACAAAATTTTTACGTTTTAGACTCTCTTCGATTAAATAACTTGGTTCATGATTCTAAGTAACGTTTTTGAAAAAAAAAATTGAGAGTGTTAGATGTAATCTTTATTTTTGATCATGAACGTATGAAATTTCAATCTAAATTTCGCAAATTCATTAAAATGTAATTAAGAATCTTCAATCTCTCACATCTTAATTATTATCATTTTTTTTTATTTCCGTTATTCTTAATTAAGATGAACGGTTGAGAAAACAATGACGCAATTTTTTTTTCTTCTCTAAACAGAGTATAAGCCGAACCAAAAGAATTTCCAAGCAGGAAATATTTATCAAGCGGAAATGTTAGAATAATATCCTAAAATTACAGGTTTCTAGTGTTATATTCACGAAGACGTCTTCTTTGTAGAACCGAATTAGAACACGTACTCCATGTGTCTAGGATATTTTTAAAAAATATATTTTCTACTCTGTTTATAGATCAGAGTTAATCACCTCTTATCTGTGTCTCATTTTAATTCTTAAGGAAGTTTCAAATAATCATCATCGAGACTGACAACATTTTCGGGTATTTAAAATTTTTACATTTGAAATGCCATTTTTAAATTTCATCGATTTTATTTTACGAAGTAGGTTTTTTTCAACCTATTTATTGCAATAAATGGGGATTTGGAACATTTTTTACATTCCTAATAATAATCTAAAAAATTTAAACAATTGAAAAAATGAAGAAAGATTTACCCATATTACATAAACACATTTTTTAAACGCATTTTTATGCATTAATGTTTTTTTAAAAAATTACTGAGCCTTTGACGCAGAAATTTTATTAACCATATTTCCCCCCCATTATTTTGTATTGATTTATATCAAAATAAGTAAGAAACAATTATATTTAACATTTCAATAACTTGTAGTTATGAAATACAGCAGGAAATGCCGGTGTCTTTTTCTGCTTTAAAGGTAAAATCAAGCACATTGCTCACTTCTAAACAACTAAACAATAATTTTTCAAATTTGCACTTATTTTCAGTTATTTAGATCTAAGAGAAACAGTTATTCATCTATGAAATTTCTTTAATTTACAAAAATTTATTGTTGATAAATTTTCGAATTAAAAGGGAAAAAAATTTCAAACTACTTTTTTTTTTTACATTTTATATTTTAGTAAAAATATAATTCTGATAATCTAACAGATTTTCGTAGTAACTAACAGACTATTTTTTATAATTAAAAAATACCAAAATACATTTTAAAAAATAACAGAATATATTAGATTGACAGAAAAAAAGTACATTTTAAAGGGTTACATTAGTTTAATACAGCACCGTATTGCACATTGTATATGTTGTAATATATAATTATTTTTCGTCTACGTCTTTTATTTAACTCAGATTTATTATTTATTTATGGATTTTACTGTAACCGTGAAATATTTTTGTTTTGAGTACCTGGCAACTTCGATGCATAATTAATTTGTTTATGTTCTACATGGCTTCATGCCTGTCTTTATGTTCGAAATATATGTTGAACGAATTGAAATCTTTGTGAAAGAATACAGATTATATCACTTAAGGGTAAGGATATTTCACGGGCTTGCCTTACTCGAAATAGAATGGAGAGAACAGTTGCTAACGTAAACAAATACCACGTTTCAATAACCAATCAGGATCGAGATACCCACTCTACGTCACTTGCAGGTATCCCATTGCAGAAAAAAAGACATTTCGACACTTCATTCGTATTCAAGTAATTAAAAAATCACAGATTGCGATGTGTTCACATGATTTTCAAATCACGATTCGTATTCAAGTGTTTCATGCTTCACTCATACTCGATTTGTATTCAATCGATTTATGAATCTCAACTTATTCATGGGACTGAGGAATCTCACAACATTAATGAAACAAACATGATCGATATTATTGACAATCATATGGAATCACTACAAAGGTGCCAAGTGTTTGAAATATCACAGGAAGATGTCAGAAATCAGCCTTCCTAGGACAATCTACTAAACAACGAAAACTTTGTATATTCAAGTAAAGTAGGCTATAAAATAAAATAAAAATATTTAAAACTATGTTTTCCAAGAAGATTAAAAAAATGAATTTTTTTTTTTTTTCTTTTTGTCAAACCTAAAATGACAAGCGAGGGATGCTTCACTTTAGAAAGACGCATATTAAAATTTTGGTAGTGACAGAATTTTATTACTTAAGTTTTTCGTTCTAAAGGTGATGAAAATATAATTATTTTCAAATGTAATAGTTCTTAAAAATAGTTTTATATCTTTCATAGATAGCAACAATTATTTCTTTTTTCATACATTATTTTGTATGTTTTTATGCTAACATGAGTACTATTATCATCAAGGACAGAGCTTTAGATGAAATTGAGCTCTCTAGCTAATCGGAAAGTGGTCGAAATTATAACACTTAAAGCTTAATTTATTGTAAACACGTAAAGGGGGGAGGATTTTTGTCATTTGCTTAATTTTCTCCCAAAGGGAGATGAGAGGTTGGAGTAGCGCTCTTCTAGGACTCTAAAAACCTTTTATTTTTCAAATTTTAATTAAAATATCAAGAAAAAATATAGAACAAAAAAGTTTAAAATTAAAAAAATTTACGCTTTGAAAACAATATTAAATTTGGGGAAAAAATGGAAAGAAATGTATTCAAGGATTTTCAAAATTTTCTAAAATGAATTCAAACGTAAATTTGTTTCTACGCTAAGTTACATGTTTTATTTAAATTTAATACTAAAATTCTTAAAACTAGATAAATACAGTAAAATCAAAATTGAAGCAAAATAAAAAACAGAAGAAGGAAGTTGTTACAACTTTCTTACGTAAGCATCAGAGATTGTTATTTTGTTGTCCAAGGGGGTGGATGGTCCAAAATTACTAAACACAAGATGACGAGCCGTGAAAGCTCAAGGTATCCTAGGTTCGAATCTCATCGGTGTCTGTTTGAAATGAAATCTGCTTCCAGCTCACATCGACGACAGTGGTGGCATAAAATATCTTCATGGGTTCCACTTGCCTCGTGGTTTTCCTCTCCATGTAACGCAAATGCGGGTTAGTGCCACCAGAAAAAAAAATCTTTTCCAAGGCTAGTCTGTCCCAATGCTTGATCCAGAAGTTTCCTTGTCTTCTGAACTGGGTTCAAAACTGCAAGTATACGGAGTTGAATATTTATAGTCGTAAACTCAGAATTGTATCGCCAATGCCGGTTATAAAATAAAACGCATGCTTACGAAATATTTGAATGACTTTTCACACACACACAATTGGAAACGAATTAATTAAAGTGTATAATAATAAAATAAAAAATTTCTACGTGTTTTTGATGTTACCAAAAGCAGATTTCTTTCTCCTTTCACGTTAGATTCGAGAAAATATCGGATAACCCAATGTGTCTAATAACGGATAATCGAGAATCTAATTTCATACACGACCTTACTTATTTTCCAACTTTATCCCCATACATAGGGGACACCACTCCCTGCTCCCCAACACCCAAAGTTCATCTCATCTATTTAGGCACGTTCGGGCAGTTTAAAGACGCTTGAAATCGTGACTGAGATTACAGATCTGATAATATTAAAAAAAAAGGTAGGGAGGGAAATGACTAGTTCATTCACTCAGAAGGAATACAAGATTTCACCTATGCCTCTGAGAGAACTCGTTGAGATCTCAACGAGATTAAAAAAGAAAAGAAAAAATTTACGAAAATCTGATTAGTGATCACCTTTTAAAAGAAGGTGCTTCGTATTACATTGTTATAGTAGAAGCCATCAAGATTTTCACTCACCTTTTTTACAGGCTGTTCGAAGATGAACTTGGACGATGGGATTTTCGTATTTTATTTTCATTTCTAATTATTTGCTGAAGGAGTTAGAATTTCTTGGTGTTTAAGTCGCTTCGTATCGCTGTTAAATCTCATAAGGCTGGAGCAATTTACTTTAATTTAATTTGATATTTTGTTAATGTAGATAATTGCAAAAAATAAAATGCTAATTAAGATTTTTTTTTTTTTTTTTTACTGAAAGTTTTGTTACTCAACCGAAAATAACAAATTCGATCGCTTTGGACATCAGTACGTATTACTAATAGTGGTTCCATTAAACCACAAGAGTACCAAAAATTAATAAAATATGGTGAACTGAGTCACTTGATAAAATTGAACAACAATGACATCTTAAAACGTAACTCATTTTAGGTCTGCAAACCGGTTTCTCACTCCAAGTTAAAATCTACTTAAATGGCATTTTTAATCTATTTATCGAAATAGTATATAAGTTTAAAAACGATGTATGTAACAGGGGGTAGCATAAATATTATTACAAACTTCATGGCATGCTTCTGGACATGTCATAAAGCTGTGTATTTATAACGGATCCAAGCTTGCATATTTCGAAAAAAAAAAAAAAAAAAAAAAAAAAACTACAAATGCCCCTTTAAAAAAATCTGTAGCTTTAGAAGTAAAACTAATTTCAGATTTGAAATGCTCTTCCCCGAATTAGGTAGGTTCAAGTATTACAACCAACGTTGAACAGCTGGCCCAATTCTAAATTTACGACTATCAATAATAAATTCCGTGCCTTTGTAATTTTTAACCCATACCAGAAGACAAGGGTAATCCTTGATCAAGCATTGGAACAAACTAGCCTTCGTGAAGGATTTAGGGATCTAACCGGCATTTGCGTTACATGGAGAGGAAATTCTCGAAAACCTCCCACGGTTAGCCTGACGGCAAGGGGATTCATAACGCGATTCAAGTTCGATGTCAGACAAATATTAACGCAAGTTTGAAAGATTATTACGATTCAACTCAGCTATTTATTATTACTCAACTGTGTTGAACAATTTTAAACTTATTGTACATCGAACTCTTAGGCAGAGGGAATTAGTACGATCATTTTTTACAAATTTGTCATAAAACCATATTTAAGATAATTTTTTATTTATAAAAAATTGTTTTAACAATTGTTGTTAATAATTTGAAAGATTGCCTGCACCCTGGTTTATATCTGGAATTACATAATTGTTTAGTTTTTCCATATAAAAAAAAGATGATTTTGTCCAAACTACACGGAGCTAATGTGGACAAGCTATGGGGGTAGTGAGGACAAATTTAATAACCTATTAAGTAGTCATTTATTACAACACAAAATGGCAAATCTATAGTCGAAATTAAACTAATTTACATCTAAGCCTTGTTAGATAATCAATATTGACATGTTATAATTAAAATATTACTTTGTAATAGGGCATTTTACAGTACCAGGAAAGATATTTTAAACGGAAATCAATGCATTTGAAAATCATTATTCGATTTGATTTATTTGAAAGCCCGGAAACAGTTTTAAATTTAATCAATTTTAATAACCATTCTTTTAACTTAATGATGAAACGGTGGCTTTGCGATATTTCAAGGAGCAAGGAAAACAGCAAACAAAAGAGAAGACGGTGCCTTTCGCTGATATTCTGTTCTTGTTTCATGTATGGAGGAAATTCTTCTTTAATTCATATATATTTTGAATCATATTCTTTTAACCAACTTGATAAAGCATGTACTTTAACTTACTTAACCTTTAAAGAGTGAATTAATACATAAAAATTCCGTGCTAATTTTTTACTTAAGATTTTATTTTATAACCGTTGTTGAACAGCCGACCAAATTTTTTGGGTTTAAGACTACTAATGTTCAGCTCCGTAGCCTTGTAATTTTGAAGACAGCCAGAAGACAAGGTAACTCCTGGATCACTATCCCCAGAGGTATGATTTGTTATGAGAACATAGAGGACTGTGTGACCCGACAGAATTAAGGTGCATCACTCACCATTTGTTACACGGGGAGTCCTCGGACGGCGAGTATAGATTGGTCTTGGACATGGGCCCAGTGCCCTACCAACCAGGTTATCCCGACCCCCTTTTACTTGATATTGAAACAAATCATTCTGATTTATTAATTAAATATCATCAAACGTGTTATATTTGTAGCCAATTAATCTTTTTTTCATTGGAAGTAGAATGGGATTAGCGTAAATACGTCCACACTAGCTACCACCATACGTTTGTTTAAACCTAATGCTGGTTCATTGAAAATATACAGAGCAAAAGTTAAAATCGAAGAAGGTAGAAAAAAAAATTATTAAAAAAAACGTATAATTTATAACATATTTTCGTCTTTTGTTATAAAATTTTAAAAATAAAATTTGTTAAAAAAAAGTAGCGAGGAAATTTAAAAATTAACTTATGTACCTTAAAAATCCTCTTTTACAAATTTCTAATAAAGTATTCACATTATGAAACTGAAGTGCACATCAATGTTAAAAAATCTATCATATCTCCCAAATGAAAATCGACTTTCAAGATATAATAAATTATTCAAGATGTCCAAACTAGCCTTACTCTCCCCTACATTTGCCAAAAATTAACGAAACCCGAACAAAAACTAAGTTACTTGATAAAATGGAATTACATTATCAACCAAGATTAAAAGAATATGATACCTCAATTGTATATCTAACGATTTCTAATAAGATGTCTAACAAAATTTATAACAAATTTAAGGAGCATTACGGTTCGACTTAAATCAATTATATTTTCAATGTTCGATATTTACATTAAGAATTAATTTTATGCTGTATTAGCTCAATTTTATTGAGCAAGCAATATTAATTGATCTAGGTAGTGAAATAATTTGAAAAACATAAGAAATTAACCGAAGTTTTTTTTCCTAATTTCCTTTATAGAAAAATAATATTATGCCTCGTATTCATTTTGAAAAATTGTTAGATTTTAATGTAATAGTATAGGTACCGTCTTTTTCGCTATTCTATTTGTTATTATTTTTAGCTTGTTTGTAGCGTGATCACTATTAATCTTTCCTACTTTTCTATTATATCTACTTTGATACACCTTCTCTAAAATCTTTAAAAAAAAATATTATTTATTTGGAAAAAGTCGGGAGGACTGGTTTGATGACTGCCATAATATTTGATATCTACCTTTAAATTATATCATCTTCGATAATTGATAAATGTTCTTTTTTTTGCACTTTTATTTTTACTTTTGCACATAATAGTATATCTAATTCATTTTGTTATAAATAAACAAATTTCTATGATACAGTGATTTATATTTATTGAATGAAACAAACGTTTTCTATATATTCTTTTATTATTATATATTCTTTTATTATTATATATTCTTTTATTATTATATATTTCGTTATATATATTTCTTTATATATATCCCATTATACTTTTAATAAGATAATATGTGTTTGATGTTAATCAGAAATAACTGATAACTGAGATAAAGTGATTTTAGTACCAACTTATTTCTTCGTTCCCTGTCTGTATCAAGTTCCGAATTTAGTGCGTATGTAGACATTTTAGTAACACCTATTAGACTTAAGCACTTTCTGGTGTTTATTAATGAGTAAGACAAGTGATTTAATAAATGTGTTCATTTAGGTACTTGCAAATTCGATAAGAAGTGAAGCGATTATGCCCAACCATGTGATTTAAATCAGATTTAATTGCATACATGTAAGTGACGTCACGCGTGTGTGTTGAACCTAATTGGCTTTTGAATCGACAAATGCCACGATATACCTATACGATAACGTCACTAGCAGGTATCCAACTGAACATGAACATCTGAAATCTAGGCATATTGAAAAACAGCATTCCGATATTAATAATTATATAATCGGAAGTTTGCTTTGACTTAAATTAAATTACTTTTGTTTGAATAGAGATTTACGTCGAAATTATTAGGTAGTAAAATTATTAGGTTAAAATTTTGTTAAATTAGATTTCTTTTATAAATTCTGTTAAACTTTTCAACAGTTTTAAAATAAGATTGCTCTGTCAAAGAAGTAATATATTTTTTTCTTTAAAAACTTTAATAAGGGTGGAAATAAAATTAGCGATCTTCGATTCGTATAAGAAAATCAGATTCTTTAAAAAAGCAATCGATTATTCTAAGCAAATTAAAGGTGAATTAATTCAAGGCACAAATTCAAGTAAGATAAAGATAAGATTTCTTTCATAAATAAGTTATATAAATCCTTACAATATATTTCTAGACTGCTCTACCAAAAAAAAAAAAATTAGTTCCTTCTTGCAAAACATCAATGCAGTACTGAATTGAAAATGGTAATTTTGTACTCGTAAAATGATTTTAGATTCTTTATTATGAGTAGAACGATTATTTTTAACAGACAAGTGCCGCATTAAATGGCACACATCCAAAAAGACTAAAATTGGTTTTGAATGAATTCACTATTGCGTGCCATTCAAATGGAATATGAATTCGAACAGGGAATCTTAAATGGTAGATGGTTATGAAGAGGGCGCGTGAATAAGGTTGTGAACATAGCACGGAATCACTAACGAAAAATTTGTGGAAGAATAAAGGAGATTAAAAGAGCAAAGCGAAGATTTGTAAATCAAACGTTCTATTCTAAGAATAGATTAAAAATCTATCGATTGCGGTGAAAGATTAAAAATTAACGTGCTCCGCCATTTAAAGGGCATCTCAAAAACCCATTTTCAGTGGGGGGGGGGGGGAAGCGTCCTCTTTTAATCGTATGAAAACACAACATTTTGTCAAAATTATTGACTGACATCGGAAGTTTGGAAGTTGCAGCGTTTTATTTTTGAAAAATTGCAAAATTGCTTAATGAAAGAATATAAATGATAAAAAAGCACTTTTTTTGGCCAAAATTGTTTTCTTAGAAATGTTTAGTGTTACAATTTGAGCCGCTGTGGCTCAGAGTCTAGAAGATCCGCAGCCCATTGATCTCTAGCAACAATTTTACCTTGGCCCCAGTTGGGTTCAAAATTGGCTCAATATGGATCCTATAAGAACATACACCGAAAAACCAATATTGGGATGCTAGATTTTTGGTCCTAGAATGGCCTATATAGGGCCTACGTTAGTCAATATAGAACCTATATTGGCTAAATAATGGATATATAATATAGGGTAAATCTGACAATTCTATATAGGGCCAATATTTGAAAAATAAAGAACCTTTGAACCCATATTGAGCAAAGATTCATGAATATTGGTCCAATGAGAACCCAAGTTATTTTGCTGCTAAGGATGTGACCCAGGTTCGAATCCTAGCAGTAACTGGTTGATGGGAATTCTACTCCCGGTTCCACCACAGTGTTGACTTAAAATATTCTCAATGGTAGACGGATCATAATCCCCTTGTCGGTGGGCTAACCAGTGGGAGGATTTCGTTTATTTCATCGCCATATAATGCAAATGTGGATGAGTTACATCAAAAAGTTCTCCACTAAGGATATTTGATCCCAATGTTTGATCCAGGAATTCCCTTGTTTTCTGGGTTTGGTTCCAAGTTACAAGGCTTCGGAGTTGAACATTGATAGTCGTAAACTTAGAACTGGGTCGGCTGTTTAACTCTGGATATCAAGTAAAATAAAATTAGCCATCTTTTTTAGGCTCATTGCAGTAAAATGTTTATTCTATCATGCATATCACTACAAAGTGAAAAGTATTTTTTCATTTATGTTGGTTGTGCCGATAGTCGTAAACTTAAAATTGGGTCAGCTATTCAATGCTGGTTATGAAATAAAATAAAATGTTTAAAGGGAGCACATAGACTAAGAAATCAATTAAAAAGAGCTTTTTATGTATGTAATTGATAGTATTCATGTTTGAAAATAATATTCTGAAAGCATCGATTAAAGCTCATATAAACATAAACAATAGAGCTCTTTTCTCAGCGTTGAAGTCTGGATGAATAAAATAATGTGAGTGCAACGTTTTTTTCTCTAACATGCAGAATGACTTCTTCAATTTTAGACCAATTTGACTTAAATCATGAACACTATCAATCGATGAGTATTTTTAATAAGTAATTTTCTGCAATGGACAGAGACCATTGGTCCAAATTCATAGTTAGCTGAACTCTAACACCTACTGATCTATTTTGGATAGCCAGTGTGCTTCCTACGTTATGGCAGTTTCACGGATCGGACCCACGTTACGTCTAGAGACCAACAACGTTACACCAATCCATGCTGCATAGTTAACCATTGGTGTGGAGAAAATGGTATAATACAAAAAAATTGATTTATGAAAACCAATTAATCGTATAGAGCTAGAACCTTTTAGATTGCTTACCATTTAAAGAGTTGAGGAAAGCTTGCCCTATAGGGTTGGCTTTTAAAGACTAACAACTACTTAATTTGAATAAGCTTTATTTTTCTTTTCAATCACGAGTGTCCAATACTGATTGGTAAATAATGTATATTAATACTATAGTAATTTCTGTTACACATAAATCTTTCTTGTTTGCTTTGATACATTTTGAATAAATAAGTAATTAACTCAGCTTTTTTAGAATGTATCCACTCTGTCGTTTGCCCTTTCGTCGTATCTGCCCATTAGCCTAGTTTTCCAGCATTAATTAAATAATTAACTTATTTACTAATTAACGATTGAATAAGTGTAGAGTAAGTTCAGTTTTCAAACTTAAATAATAACATCAACTGCTTCATGATTTGTAAATTACCTTAGATTAAAAACAGGTTATTTAATGAACGATATCTTTTATAATCAAAGTGAGAATATTAAGGGGAATATTAATTAATTAATTAATATTCCCTTTAGAGCATTCCAACACAGCCCAACCGACCAGGCAACAAAGTTCATTTGCAACTATGTACCTGATAATTCTTCAATTACGTCCAAACTGTAACATTCCCTCTCAGTTTAGCATTTCTGTCACATAAATGATTAATTTGGGTGCTTATTTTTCTCCCCCTCACGTATCGTCTGGGGGTGTAGGGAGGGATGTGTGCATTCTAATGAGCAATAGAAAAGTCATCCTTCGGGCTGCTGCATCCGGTTTTCACAAAAACGGAAACGAACTGTGTGATTCAGAGTCACGCCATTAACCGTTATACGCCTTCTCATCTTTTCCTTTTTTTTTTTTACCGGATATTTGGCCTAAAAATTAAATTAATTCTTGATTAGTAGGGGGTTAGTGTAAGGCAACTGAAATTTAAATTGTAAAGAGTATCGTTCTAATTTAAATTTTAAATGTGAAAAAAAAAAAAAAAAAAAAAAACAAATAAGACCTAGTTAACTTTTTCAAGCATTTGTTTTTTGTTTTTTTTTGAGGGAAAAAATTCAGTTTTAACAAAAATAACTTCAAAAACTTTTATTTCATAATTGCCAATATTGAAATTCAATTCCTTTTACATTTATTTATTTATTCATTTATATAAAAATGAATTCAATTTTTAGATGGAACAATTTCCCAAGTTACATAGGGCAGAAAATGGTAGAACTTTTTTTTAAAATAATGAATATCTTTTAAAAAATCTAATTAAATTTTAAATAAATATTAAATTTAAATTTTGAAATAAAATTTTAAATAAAAAAAAGAAATTGAAAATTTTTATTTTATTTAGATTATTTTATTCTTTGGCAACTTGACATCATGTAAATCATGCTTCCTTTAAAGAAGGGTTTTAGCTTTTACTAATGAGTTTTCATTTAACCTATTGAGTAAAATTAATGAAAAATGGTAAACAACGAATTTTTCCATTTGCAATGCGTGAACACTAAATTTTTTTTTCTCTCTATTATTTTAAACCTACAAGAACATTTTGTAAACAAAAACATTTCCAAGTGAAAGATTTCAATTTAGTTTTCAGTTCATGAAGTTTCTAATAATTTCCTGTTTTTTCCGCTCAAAAATTTCATTTAAGATTATTTCATTGCTACTATTTCCCCCCCCCCCCCTTCTATACAACATTTCACCCTTTAGCAATAGAGGAAATAATAGGTTTTACATTCTAAATACCGATCATAGGGAGTGTACTTGAGGGGTCGGTTTTCTGAGGGGATGGGAGCAAGCCCTAAGATCAGCAGCTGCGGATTTTATCTTCTTAACAGAAAGAAAATAAATAAATAAAGGAAAGGGTTTCAATCCTGAGTGCAATCCTTTGGAATTTGTTGCAATACTTCATAAATGTAAGAGATGGTTTTAAATAGGGTATTTTCACTTTTGAAGCAAATATTTTAAAGCGATGAAAACTTATAAATCTGCTTCCTTAACAAACTCAGAGATTATTTTAATTTTGTCAAAAATTAATTAGAAATAATCATAACTGATGAAAAAATAACAACAACAAAAAATTCTTCAAATTCTTTTAAATTCAGAAATTTATTAGGTCTTATTTGATTAAAATATATCTTAAACAAAAATTAGCCAATAAATCCATTATCAAACCATCATTTACGCCGTACTGTTAGTCAGTAAGATAATAATTGGGTTTTTAATTCTTCATAATTTGATATCGTTTAAATACATCATTTACAAAATGAATCAATTCACGTAGATGATTCGAACTATTGACTTAATTACTGATATATATATACTAAAAATTGAAACGAAATTTCACCGTAAAATGACTCAATATAAATTTTTAAATTTTTTACGTTCTATTAACTATTTTAAATATAATTTAAATGGCAGTAAAACAATCTAAAAAAATAGCATTTATGTTTTTTCTTCGTTATGCGACTAGAAAACATTTTTAATGATAAGTGAATTTCTTTTTACACCTTTAAGGGGCGAAAAAAGAAAGAAATACTAAAAATTCAAACGGAATTTCACCGTGGAGAGACTTAATATAAACTTTTACATTCTATTATCTATTTTAAATATAATTTAAATGACAGTAAAATAATCTAAAAAAAAAATAATATTTATGTTTTTTCTTCGTTATGCGACTAGAAAACATTTTTAATGATAAGTGAATTTCTTTTTACACCTTTAAGGGGGAAAAAAGAAAGAAATACTAAAAATTCAAACGGAATTTCACCGTTTAATGACTTAATATAAATTTTTACATTTTTTACATTCTATTAACTATTTTAAATATAATTTAAATGACAGTAAAATAATCTAAAAAAAAATAATATTTATGTTTTTTCTTCGTTATGCGACTAGAAAACATTTTTAATGATAAGTGAATTTCTTTTTACACCTTTAAGGGGGGAAAAAAGAAAGAAATACTAAAAATTCAAACGGAATTTCACCGTGGAATTTCACCGTGGAGAGACTTAATATAAACTTTTACATTCTATTAACTATTTTAAATATAATTTAAATGACAGTAAAATAATCTAAAAAAAAAAAATAATATTTATGTTTTTTCTTCGTTATGCGACTAGAAAACATTTTTAATGATAAGTGAATTTCTTTTTACATCTTTAAGGGGGGAAAAAAGAAAGAAATACTAAAAATTCAAACGGAATTTCACCGTGGAATTTCACCGTGGAGAGACTTAATATAAACTTTTACATTCTATTAACTATTTTAAATATAATTTAAATGACAGTAAAATAATCTAAAAAAAAAATAATATTTATGTTTTTTCTTCGTTATGCGACTAGAAAACATTTTTAATGATAAGTGAATTTCTTTTTACACCTTTAAGGGGGAAAAAAGAAAGAAATACTAAAAATTCAAACGGAATTTCACCGTTTAATGACTTAATATAAATTTTTACATTTTTTACATTCTATTAACTATTTTAAATATAATTTAAATGACAGTAAAATAATCTAAAAAAAAAATAATATTTATGTTTTTTCTTCGTTATGCGACTAGAAAACATTTTTAATGATAAGTGAATTTCTTTTTACACCTTTAAGGGGGGAAAAAAGAAAGAAATACTAAAAATTCAAACGGAATTTCACCGTGGAATTTCACCGTGGAGAGACTTAATATAAACTTTTACATTCTATTAACTATTTTAAATATAATTTAAATGACAGTAAAATAATCTAAAAAAAAAAAATAATATTTATGTTTTTTCTTCGTTATGCGACTAGAAAACATTTTTAATGATAAGTGAATTTCTTTTTACACCTTTAAGGGGGGAAAAAAGAAAGAAATACTAAAAATTCAAACGGAATTTCACCGTGGAGAGACTTAATATAAACTTTTACATTCTATTAACTATTTTAAATATAATTTAAATGACAGTAAAATAATCTAAAAAAAATAATAATATTTATGTTTTTTCTTCGCTATGCGACTAGAAAACATTTTTAATGATAAGTGAATTTCTTTTTACACCTTTAAGGGGGAAAAAAGAAAGAAATACTAAAAATTCAAACGGAATTTCACCGTGGAATGACTTAATATAAATTTTTACATTTTTTACATTCTATTAACTATTTTAAATATAATTTAAATGACAGTAAAATAATGTAAAAAAAAAAAATTATTTATGTTTTTTCTTCGTTATGCGACTAGAAAACATTTTTAATGATATGTGAATTTCTTTTTACACCTTTAAGGGGAAAAAAAGAAAGAAATATTTCGTAGACATTATCCGGCAGAAACAGTAATGTCCCTAACGATCCAATTTAGAAATTTGTTTAATATTTTGAGCTAAAAATATCGTTAAAATTTAAAAAGGAAAATACAGCCTTATTTTTCCTAAACCGTCATTTATTTTTGAAAAATCGTTGAAAAAATTGTACACGCAAAATTAATCCCAAATTCTTTCTTTTATGTATTTCATGGAAAAAAATATAAGAATTCAGTAGTCTTTTTCTTAAAGAAAACCTCTTAAAATAATAGCTTCTTAAGAAAAAAACGTCCACTAAGTTTACGTAATAAAATAGTTGTTATAAAGATTAAAAAAGAGGTTAATACAGTAAGTTTTAGCCAAAACTTCAAAGCAGGAGAGAAAAAATTATAACCTTTTATATTCTTTTTTTAATGCGTTTAATTTTTGAAGAGAAAAAATAAAGCATAACTCATTTTCTTCTGCATATTAATAGCTATAGCGAAAGAAAATATTTTTACCCGAAATCTGAATAAATTTTAAAAAATGATTAATCTTTTAACCTTGTGGTAAGTTTTTATATTGAGTTATGAAATTTTTATTGTACTATAAGACAACTAATTAAATAAGAATACAGCTAATTAAATAAGAATATGGTTCACAGCTAATTAAATAAGAATATGGTTCAAATATACGGTAACCTTAATATGGTTTAAAGTTGAACCTTATTTTTTCTCTGAACTTAATTGTAAGATTCCACGGTTCAAATTGAACGAAAACATAGTTCAACTTGACATCTTGTAAACATGGTTTTTGGGAGCTCTTTCGCCAAGGAAAATACAAAAGCCACAAAAATAAGTCTTATGCTTGAAGCAAAGCTGTAATATCAAATTGTATATACCATCTTGCTGTGAAGAATTATCTGAGCTTTGGGCTTTAGAACATAGAAATAACATATATATTTTCAAAGTTATTAAAAATCACTGATTTGGCGACATTTTCCCAACTAGCTGAAAATTATCAAAATCTTTGCCTTATTCTAAATTTTTGAAAATCTTTATGATCCCAGATAATGCAGTATTGGAGTAAGTTTTTAAATATTAAAAAATTAGATCACGAATGCTTTCATTTTCACTATTCAGTGACTTTTCTCCATATTTTATTTTATTTGAACAGCAGACCCAATTTTATGGGTTTACGACTACTAATGTTCAACTCCGTTGCCTTGTAATTTTGAACCCAATCCAGAAGACAAGGGAACTCCTGTATCAAGTACTGGGAGAAATTTACCTTCGTGGAGGACTTTTTGATGGAGCATTTGTGATACATGGAGAGGAAGACCATGAGAACCTCCCACGGTTAGCCTGACGTCAAGGGGACTCTAACCCATGATCCGTCTACCACTGAGGATATTTCACTTCAGCACTGTGATCGGTGCAAGCTGGATACGGATCTCGTATCGACTGGGATTCGAACCAGGTTCGCCTGATTGGAAGGCGAACACTTTATCCCCTGAGCCATCGCGGCTCCTTTTCTCCATATTTTATAACCGTCGTTGAACAGCCGACCCAACTTAATGGGTTTACGGCTACTAATGTTCAACTCCGTAGCCTTGTAATTTTGAACCCAATCCAGAAGACAAGAGAACTCCTGGATCGAGTATTGGGAGAAATTTGCCTTCGTGGAGGACTTTTTGATGGAGCTAACCCGCATTTGCGTTACATGGAGAGGAAGACCACGAGAACCTCCCACGGTTAGCCTGACGGCAAGGGGACTCTAACCCATGATCCGTCTACCACTGAAGATATTTCACGTCAGCACTGTGGTCAGTGCAAGCCGGATGCGGAATTCGTATCGACTGGGATTCGAACCCGGTTCGCCTCATTGGAAGGCGAACGCTCTATCCCCTGAGCCATCGCGGCTCCTTTTCTCCATATTGACGTTTTCGCCTTTTTCATAATAAACATAGAGGGCGCTGACTTTAGATACGTTAAACTTGAGCTAACAATCATGAGTTACTGTTGCTAACTCACAGCAGTTATGGAAATAGCATATTATTCGTAAAAACGCATCATTTCATATGACGACGGTGCCTTTGAAAAACAGCCTTAATGTTACAGCAAATTTACATCGTATTTTGGTTCAAGGTACTGAGTAGTTAAGGGTAGTAATTAAGTGTACTTTACGAAACTTGACTTACAGATTTAAATACTAATGTATAAACAATCATTTTTTTAATGTTTTTCAAGTAATCTCGAAATAATTGAAACTGGCGCTGGTCAACTACCTTTCATCAATATTTTATTTTATTTTATAACCGTCGTTGAACAGCCGACCCAATTTCATGGGTTTACGACTACTGATGTTCAACTCCGTAGCCTTGTAATTTTGAACCAGCCCAGAAGACAAGGAAACTCCTGGATCAGTACCCCCAGAGGTATTGATTTGTTATGGGAACATGGAGGACTTTGAGACTCGACAGATGTAACGTGCATCAGTCACCATTTACTACACGGGGAGTCTTCGGCCGGCGAGGATCGAACCCACGACCTCTTGGACATTGGCCCAGCGCCCTACAGAACAGGCTATCCCGGCCTTTTCATCAATATTGAATCAAATCTTGTTTTTTCTTTTTTCTAAAAAAAAAATAAGCAAATAAATAAATAAAATTATAATAATACTTGGAGCCTCCGCCCTATGCTTGTTTCGTTCGTCAACCACCCTTTAATTGCTTTTTATTCAACATTTTTTATTTCGTCTTAAACGTAAAATATTTATCACCAAAAACACTGAGCATTTTGGTTTCAAAATATACAATTATTCTTAAACGTAAAATATTTATCACCAAAAACACTGAGCATTTTGGTTTCAAAATATACAATTATTATCGTTTTAGGTAAGAATATTTTGTGAACGAAAAAATAGATTATCTAGATTTGGAAAATAGTCATCTGAACTTGAAAAAAAAATTAACCTAAGGAATACAGATTATGCGACTCAATAAGAGGAAATAAGTGAGAAGAAATTTTACTCGTTAAAGATACTTAAAATAATTCAAATAGGAATCGGTTCTTATCTCGCTTTTTACGAACATTTCTTTTTCTTATATCTAGGAACGAGTATTCATCCTAAACTATAAAAAAAAAAAAAAAAAAAAAAAAAAAAACTTGCTGTATTTTTATTTTTTTTTTAAAGATTTAGTCTAGTAAGTCAGTCTAATTTTTTATAATAAATCTTAATTTCTTCATCGAAATTTGGATATTTTTTTCTTATAGCTAGAAACTTTATTGAAAAACGTAATTATTCACACGTAGAGTTATTTTTGTAAAATTATGTATGGTACTGTATGGTAAAAAAAAAAAAAAAAACATAATTCTGGTAATAAAAATAAAAATAAACGTTATTTGAGCCATTCACTTGGTAATTTTTTCGTTCATTATCGTAATAGTTAATCGGGAATTCTGGTTTTTAAAATTATAGTTCTTAAGAATACAAAACTGAAAAGTAAATTTAACCGAATAAAACAATTTTATGCCATTTTCTAAGATATCATGATAAAGTTACCAAATTTTATCTCTTTATTATAAAACCATATTTTATTGTTAATTCTCACCAAATCATTACCAAAGAGCTTCGATAAAAAATATTCTTGGTGTTCAAATAAAGCCAGAAACGCGATAAATTTTACCATATTGTAGTAGTTTTGACCGTACTCATTTCTCAGCGCACCTTTTCTTTAGTTAATTGACGACACTATTTCATTAACAGAAAGAAACCTTTTTTTTTTTTTTTTAATATTTAATAAAAGTTGACGATTCCAACACCGATTACGCGTTTTGGAGAAGTTGTTAACGTCATTTGTGGTTTACACAAGAGGTTAAAAAACTTATCTTAATTATTTATTTATTTTTAAGATTTTGAAGATCCGTTTACATTTTTCCACAATTTTTGTACAATCACACAAAAACCATATTTTTTACACTTACTTCCCACTCTAAATAAAACTATAAATAATTCAAATAAATAAATAAACAGTCCCTTAATGTAGGCAAAAAAAAAAGAGAAGACATTCCTATGATAAAGATCAATGTTAGTGATGAAATTAGTTTTCCAAAATAAACCGTAGTCAAAAATAAACTTTCAACAGATATTTTAACTGAAAATTTTGTTTTAAATTTTCACTATCCTCTTGTTTTTTTATCTTTCATTTCCTATAAAATCCGGAGTAATATATTATTGTTATTAACTATATTTTTTGGTTAATTATACTTCACTAATAAACTTTTTGAAATCCACGTTGATTATTATTATAAGAAGTTGAATTGGTAATGAATTATTATTTTTGAATTTTTTTACTAACTTTTTAACTAACTCAAAATATTTGTGGAAAATGTCATTTCAGCTCTTAGTTCAGTTGACAGAAAGGGGAGAATAAAGCATTCTTTTCATTTATCTCAAAGTGTTTTTAAATATTTACGAAAAGTCATGAAAGAAAAAGAAGAGAAGAAAGTACAGAAATGAAACAAGTCATCGTAAAATTCCATTACACAAAGTTTAAAAGTGTTGGAATTATTTATAAAAATGTCTACATTTCGATGGGAAGGAAATGGCGTTGCTTACGAAGAAAAATCTAAATTTTAAATTGCGTCACTGAGAAAAAATATTTTTGTTTAGCCTGAAGAAGTTTCTGTCCAAATATTTATAAATATTATCTTTTACATAACTCAGTTTTGAAAGGAATTTCTTTTATTTGTTTGTAAGAGGAGTGAATTTTATTTCAAAACTGATATAACATTTCAGTTTTCAATGTTCAAATGATTAAATAGTTCATTTCGATACAGAAATAATAATAAAAATAATAATCTGAATATTTTAACATTTACGATTAAATACTTTTGATAAAATAAAGTGAAGTTTACTGATCGTATCAAATCTTTTTAAATAATACACTGTAAAAAACTGAGACTCAAATATCACAAAACTTTCCTCATTTTTGACGAAATCGTTTCTTCGTATGTGTTTAGACTTTTTCGTCAAAGTGACGAAACAACCAACGTCACTTCTTCGAGAAAACAAATTTCATCAAAAATAAAGAAATATTTCGTCATTCCATATTTTATCTAAAAAAAAAATAATAATAAAAAAAAAAAAATCTAACTTCCTTGTCAATAACTTTATCGTGGACACCATATAAGTGGATCAATGTCATCCTAACTACTGACCGATACAATACACCCATTCCCGAAGCGGGATTCGATCCCGGGATCCTTCTTTACGAGACCAACTCCTTGACCACCATATATCAAGTCGGCTTACTTCTTTACATTATTTTCGATCTTATAGTCTTCATTCTAGTTTCATCATTTTAATTTAATATCTCCCACAATGCACCACGATGGGATTTCGAGTTGTACATTTTCGTCGTACATTTGAGAGTTCACGTACTGTCACAAATCACGTGATTCCGTGACGAAATGATTCTCAAAATCAGCGAAATGCAGATCAAGAATTGCTGAATCGTCAAAAGAGATAGTTTTATTTCAGAGTGCATAGGTATGTAAAGATGAAATATACCGATATGTAATGAACTAAAAGCATTTATATATTTATGCATAAATGACAACACGCATTGACATATTTATATAGATAATTTATACTGAGATAAATCTTCTACATAGTTCAGTCTCAAAACAGAAATTCTTCATTTATTTTTAAACGAAATAAATTGCTAACGCTCAAGTAACTTAATTAACCCCTTCCTTCTCGCTTCCGTGAAAATGACGGGGTGAGATTTCACCCTCTATTTCTCGCTCCCGTGATATTTCCGGGCTGGAGTGTTCAGTAGTAACGCACCAATAAGAATAAAACTAATTAATTTCTTTTGCCCGGAAAAAATTTTATTTCTCATTTTACACACCAGATGGCAGTTCCAGGATATTTTTAAGGTAATTATCATAGTAGATAGTTAGTTTATTTTAAACTAGATCTTAGCACTTTTCAATTTTCAGGGATTAAAAAAAAATAGGCACTTTTATGAACGTTTTCTTGAAAATTAACCGATCGTTAAGGGGTTAAGTCGGAAAAACAATACGAGCCAATAAGCAACTGAACATCCTCATTGTTTACTTTTCCAGATGTGAAAATAAAGCGAGTCAATAAAGGGTTATTACTTCGCTTTGAATTTTATTCATCGCAATTTTAAAGAAAAAATATAATCAGTGTTATTTAAACTCAAAAACATAATTAATCATTGTCTTAATTTAATATTCTAAATTCTTTTTTGGATAATTTCAATTTAAATGTATTTTGATAATTTTTATTCATTTACAAGCTCAAATACACATTAAAAGTTCATAAAAATAAAAATTAAAAGTGTTGAAAAATTGTAGCAGCTGTAATTGCCTTAACAAACGTAATTCTTAAATCGTTTGCTTAAATTTATTTACAGCTAAGTGTTCATTGTAATATGTTAGAAATACAATGATGTGAGCCTATTAGCAGCTGAACAGCTTCTTTGTTTACTTTTTGTGTGAATAAATCCAGGCAATAAAACTTCATAAATTTTCGTCTAATTTATTCATTGAAATTCTAAAAAATAAATAAAACAAATATAAAGTATATTCTATATATAATTAAACATTCGGGTAATTTAACGCTTATGAATTCTTTTTTGAAAATTTTAAATTTATATGTATTTTGAGAATACCGATTTCACGCTCGAATGCATATTAAAAATTTCTCAAAAATAAAAACTTCTCATTAAAGAAAATCCCAACATTATGATTAAAATTTTCAATGGTAAGCCATTTTTATTGTGTTTAAATCTTTTAAATTAAAAAGACCTCGGGTTATTTAAATTATCTAATTATAGTATGCGCTATAAAAAGAGACATTTTATGAAAAATATAATTTAATTTATGAGAAAACATCAAGTAATAAAAGAGTAATTGAGTTAATAGATTTAAACTATCCCTCGAGGTTATAATACACAAATGCAGCAGAAAAGCTACTCGCATATTAATAATTTTAAATTTAATTTATAAGTAGTTTTTCTAGTCTTTTTCAATTCTATATTTTACGAGTTTAATGACGGTAATTTAATTCCTTTAGACGAAAGAAAAAACTCAATTTAAATTAAATATTATTTGGAATTAAAATCTTAGTGCGTTATTTGTTGTTGCCAACAATAAAGGAAGAGATTTTAAATATTTTATTACATATTTGCTTAATAAATGATTTTATGCTTTTTTCTTTATTCTATTGTTCATTAATTTTTTTCCTTTATAACTTTTTTCTTTTTTCTTTTGTTTTACGTTGTAATTATGAGATTCCTTCTATATAAATTTGTTTATTATTTGTTATTTATGTTTAGTTAAAAAATTATTATTATTTCAATTTTTGAAAAACATTGACAAATGTTAGTTAATTTCTTGTTGGATGAAGTTTTTACCATTTTACATTTTTTACTTTAACAGTTTTTGGAAATTTAAAATATCTTCTTTCACTCATATATTTTTTCGATTAATATACGGAGAAAAAATTCTGGTAAAATTACCGTACTGTATGGTAATGGCATATCTGGTACCAGAAAAAAAAAACATATCTGGTTAATAGAAAAAAAATATGGTATTTAAACAATTCATTTAGTAATTTTTCCGTTCATAATTATAGTTCTTTTTGCTACATATTTAGTAAAAAATATAAAACTCAAAAGTAAATCTAACCAATTAAATGGTTTTATGCCATGCTCTAAGGTATCATTATAAAATTACCAAATTTTACCTCATTTACTAAATTTTATCATATATTATTAAAACCATATTTTATAGTTCATTTTACCAAATTCATTATCAAACCACTTCGTTAAAAATTACCGAGCGATAAATTTGTACTCTGGTAGTTACGACCATACTTTTTTTTCTCAGTGTATGCTTATCATCGACAATACCCAAAGCTTTGTTTTGCCTGGCTTTCCATTTTGTTTATTTATAACTTTATCTAAATCTATGAACTTAAATAATTATTTATTAACCATGAATTAAACTTATGTTTCCGTCATGAATTAAAAGAGTAAAACCGCTTAGGATTTTTTTTCCATAACTAAACAGTTGAAACATGTGAGAATATTTTACTAAAAGTATAATGTTGGAACTCTTAGAAATGAGAACGATTTAAATGTTTTATTAACTTTAACCGACACGAATATAACATAAATGAAATAAGTTTATCCAATTTTAAAATTGTACTTTATCATTATATGATCGGTGTTGGGTACTTATTCGGTGATTCAAATCACCAACTTGCAAGAGATTTGAATTAGAGATTTCAAATCAGTTGTTTCGAATTAATTTATTCGAATCAGTTGATTCGAATGAGACGAATGGTAATCAACAGTTGATTTTATCAGGATACATTTAAATTAGAATGAATTGCTGTTTCTTAAATCTCAGTTACTATTCGACCGATTAAGCTCAAATTTCGTATTTTGCCATGTAAAATAACATTCTTTAAAATGATGTAAAAAATTGTGTACCTTACAATTTAAAATTTTATTAATCATGAATTAAATAATAAAAAAATAATAATAAACATTTACTAAAACTTGTTTTTTGTATGGAATTATCTTTGGAAAAATGAATTTTATAATTGTGGGTAAAACTTTTTCAATTAAAAAATTCGCGAGATATAGTGAAAGATTCAAAAAGTAAAATCAAAGTGGTCCAAACTTTGGACCACTCACCTGACCTATGGAAGACTTAAAGGGGTTTCGAGATTTAAAACATTTGATCTAACCAGTAATATTTATAATCTTTAGTTATGGTTTGATCCAATCAGCAATGCATTATTTATTTCATATTTCGTTTACCCTTATGAAATTATAATGCAATTAAAAAAGAAATAGATATTTTTTTTAATAAATATAATTTTTCTAATAACAATATATTTCATAAATTTTGAAAATGTCATGCATTTATAAAACTTTTATTATTATTTCAAATTAAAATAAATTATCAAATTTGTTAACAAAGAAATATATTTATTTCTCTTCGAACCATTTTCAAGGTTTACAGCAGTTCGTTTCAAAGAAAACCACATTTCTACTTATTTCATTCATTTTCAGTACACCAAAAACAAATTTATAACTTGACTAGATATAGTTCCATGACTTCGAATTTAATAGTTAGACATAAAAATTGACTAAGATTATTCCTATTTCTTCTTATTAAAAGTTTTTAAAATTAATTCTTTTTTTTTTTTTTTTTTTTTGAATAATGGGTTTATGCGTTCATCATTTAGGGTTCCATTGCCGAAAAAAATTGGGAACCGTTGTAATAAAATATATATGATTAAACGAGCGTCGTTCCAGTTTATTCCTTAGAAAAGCTTTTTTATTTTATTTAGTGGTTAAGAATATTTTAGCTTTTTATTATTTATTTTTTTAAATAACCTATTGTTGATTTTTTTAAAAAATGAAAATTCTTTAGATTGTAACATTGAGGATTTGGAATATTTCTGTGGGCAAATCATGCTGTTTCCTATGCACTTTGTAACGTTGCCAATAACGCTGGCGCCTTGTCTTACGCAGCGATTCATTGTCAGAGGGTATATTTGCCAAATGTCTTGTCTATTTGTCAGTTTAGTTAGCTTCTTTGAATCAAGTAAATTACTTGGATATTGTTTATAAGATTGTGAAGAGAAATTGAATGAATTTTATTTATCTGTACTTAACGAGAATACATAGTAGCTTATAATCTTTGGAAAAGGGGCGCAAAAAATCTCTGGACACGCATAGCATAGGATATGAAGATGAACCATGATGGCTAATATTAAAATCTGTTGTAGCAAAAAGAGTTTCTAATATTAAAATAAGTACATCTCTAAATTGAATCTCTGTTTCGGTTATTAAAAAATAAATAGTAAAAAAGTTTCAAAATTAATAACTATTAATAATTAATAAATTAATAACAAATTTTTTTTTCTCCAAAAGAAGTCACTTATGGTTAAAAATTAATAATGCAGCGAATCGTAGGACTACAGAGGAATCCTATTCCTGTTATTGCAGTTTAAATTTTTTTTTCTCCAAAAGAAGTCACTTATGGTTAAAAATTAATAATGCAGCGAATCGTAGGACTACAGAGGAATCCTATTCCTGTTATTGCAGTTTATCAGTGGGTATTTCTAAATAAAATGCAGTTTGTTCTCTGTTTTTCTTCCTGATTATTAATTGGAAAGACAAAATAGTTCAAAAATAACAACAACTTTTATATTGAGCCACTTAGGGTGAAATGATCAGTTTTTTCTTAGCTTGATTTCATTGTAAAAAATACATTTAAAAAAAAATCCTTTTCGACTACTATTCCTATATCATCCATTAGCTATTTTGTTACCAATATTTACCATTTTTTACCATTGTCGATTTAAAATATAACGTGTTTAAAAACAATTTCTTTTTTAACAGCCCTTCTCCTTTCTCCTCCTGTAAACTTTTTAGGAAAATCGACCACTTTTGGGCCTGGTTATGAATCGAAACGATTACATGATTTGAAAATTCACTTTGACAACCATTCCTATATCATCAACAGTATCTTTAGGAGAAGAAATCAAATCTTGGCAGTTTTTTCGTCTTATTATTTGAAACGATAACATGATTAAATATTAAAAATAGTCTCTATCTACTACTTGTCTCTACAAACTTGTCCCTATCTACTGTTTTCATGGAATTTATCTTCTAACAACTTTTGCACAATCAATAAAACAGATTAATTGCTTAATAGTTCTTATGTAAGTTATTCCGTTTGCATCGAGAAATCCTAAATACTAAAAGAGTATGGAACTAAAAATTTTTTGAATAAAACTAGAACAATTTTTTTCACACATTAAAATTGTATTCTATCTACATCACAAATATTCGTTTAATATATAATAATAAATTGTAAATAATGGAGGTCTGGATCCATTTCTACCTTGTGCCATTTTTGTGTGGATTTTCCGTGCTCAAAAAGGAAATGAAAGATGGTAAGGTGAACTAACAGTTGTCAAACTGTGTTAGTGGATATAAAAATGGCGCTTTCTTTTGTCTTATCGTCTTTTGTTCCATTCAGGCGGAAAGTACGTCTTTTTCCATTATCTCTCTGTTTCGTTTTATGGATCGCAGAAAAGAAACCGCCAGAAAATACTCTTTTTGCCTGATAACTCTACAAGAAATAGAATTTTTTTTTTCACCAATCGAAGATTACCTTCTGATAACTTGAGAATAATCCGATTATTTAAATATGGAATTGTTTCTTTTTGGCGTATTAGGTGCGTTCAAGTTGAATTGTCCAGTTTTATTAATGTGCATTTATCAGAATTTCATCAAAAATAATGTGAACTCCTTAAAGTTATAGATATAATGTTTCGTAATCGCCATATTTAATTTAGGATATTAGACATATATCTTAAATATATATTAGTTAGACCAGTGATTCTCAACCTTTTTTTGGGGGCGGCACACTTTTAACGACTTCGAAATTTGACGGCACACAATAAAAAAATTAGTTTAAAAGTTGTTTACTTACCTATAATACACTGTGTAAAATAGTTTGTGATAATAATTTTAAATGTGAAATAAAATAATATGTACTACAAAAGCATGTTTATTAAGGGATTAATTATATTAATATATAATAATATTATTATTAAGGGATTCATTTCGAGTAATTTTTTATTAGTTAGTAATTTATTAGCTAGTTTTATTAGTTTATCAGTTATTTATTTTTTGCTAGTTATTAATTGCTAGCTTGTTTTCTATATTTATTAACTGTTCGTTTTTTTAACATTGTTATTTTTTGTGATTTCCTGTTAACTAGTTTTTTTGTTAATTTTCAATTGTTAGCTTATTCTTTTGTTAGTTATCCTTTGTTAATTTGCTTTTATAACTATTAATTGCATAGTTTACTTTAATGATTAGCTTTTATTTCCGTTTGAAAGTTAATATTTAGCTTGTTTTCCTTTGTTAATTAATAATTTTAATAATCATTAAATTTCCTACTTAATTCAACATTTTTTAAAATTGCCAACGACAATTTAAACGCTTCCTTCTTATTTTGACTTATTTTAAGATTGTCAGAGACAAGACAATCGCGTACAAAGATGTTCACGCGGTTAAAGCCTGGAAAAATTATAAAAGTATATATATAATATTATGTATGTATATATAATATTATATATATGCACTTTTCTTTAATTTAAACTTTACTCGTAATAAAAAAAAGCATTATAATTTTTACTGTATCATTTCTAATATTTGGCGGCATATTTTAAGAATTTGGCGGCACACGAAAGTGCCGCGGCACAGTGGTTGAGAATCACTGAGTTAGACATTCGACAGTGAAAATCTAGACATAATGTGTAGGGAACTACTAATATGTATAGGGACTAAAAACGTTACCTTCATTTGACGAAGCATTATCGAGGTCATTAAGGTGAAGGGTGAAATAAACGAAAAAATAAACAAAAATCAATTTTAATCTTTGTATGTGTTTCACTTTCATACACTTAGGCGTGTATTTCAAGTGTGATATCATAATGTGTACTCAAATCACAACTAAGCAAAGTAGCGAATTAAATTATAAAAATTTTATAGATATTAACTTAAAACTTTGAAAAGCAGGTTTCTTAAATTTAAGAAAAAAGCTCCACTTAAAAAAATAATAAGAAGAATTAAATAAATAACTGATATTAAAAAAAATTTCTAGAAGTATTAATTAATTTTATGCAAAATAAATAAATAATCAACCGAAATAATTCATTGATTATTATTATTTTACTGCTCTCCTTGTTATTTTATTGATCAGTCTCAATATACTGTTATTCTGGTTATTATCCTTGTATTATATTATAATTATTAATGATATACATTTCTTACTATGTATAAAAATCTTATGATGTTGTCGCAGTTTTCCATTGTTGTCCGTACATTTTTATTGGCCGGAAAATCACGAGGTAGGATCCAGCTTTTCCTCATTCGTTTCCATATTGTTTTGGTTCTCATCAGCATAAAATTAATAAAAGTCACATATCCGCCTGTTTGGTAAGCGAAAATATTAAATTACGGTTGTGAACTCATCAAATTTGTTATTCGCCATCGCAACGAACTATAGGGGGCGTTGTTGTATGTGCCGAATCCCTGCGATTTCCATATGACAGTCATTCAGTTACACTGGAGACGTCTTTAATGTAGTTTTGTAACGTTCCATCTTTATTGTGGCTGATTAAATTTAAAAAAGAAAAATGTTTGTTTTCTTTCTTATGCAAACGAAAACAAAATGGTATCTCTTTTTTTTAGAGAAGGAACATCCAGAACACATTGGAAAAATATTTGTAAATAAAGAGAAAAAAATAGGTATATTCTTATAAGAGTTCAAACCTAATGCCTGAGAAATAGTTTTACTAAATTTAATGGCATAACATGAAAGGCCCATTTAAATTTTAACGTAAAATAAAGAATGCTTACGAAACAAAAAAAGAACCATTCTTTTTTTTGTCGCCATTTTTTAGTGTTATGAAAATGCGTCTTTGGGACCTGCCAAAAACAAAACAAGATGCAATTTTACTTTTTTAGGAGCAAAATATTTTATGGAGTGAAATATAACGAAAATGTACCAATGTCCATAACATATAACTTTATCTTAGTAAACGTCCGTTTTGGAAATGTTATTTCATTTTAAATCTTATTTATTAGAGTTCATAATGGCTATAGAATCAGGTGAGAGAAAAGTTTGTTTTGAATCTAGGCTAAACTCTATATCGGCCCATTTTCCACCGAAATCCGATTGACTACTTTGACTTTAAACAAAGTGTTTCATTTTAAGATTTTTTCCAAAAAGTGTAAGTGTAGATTGGCGGCACTTAAAAATCTGCCAAATCTGTAGCTGTGGTTAATACGTAAGTACCGAATTTTTCTTCCATACTTTTCTGAATCATATTACTTCAAATATTAGAATATGCAAGGAGTATACATAAACACATAATTTAATACCATTTAATTTTTCAAAAAAGGTATTTTGACAACAATTTTGTCAAAAAATTATAAACTAAAAAACGTAAAATAAAGAATTATTAGGATAAAAACGATTTTAAAAATTCCTCATTTTTCAATAAAAACTTTCGTATTGTTTCTTTTTTTTAATTCTTATAGTATTTAATCAGACGTAAAAAAACCATTCTGTAGAGAACTATCATCAAGTAAGAAAAAAAAATTATTTACAAGCAAATTTTTTATTATAAAAATCATAACACTTACCTGATTTATAAGTCCGGAGAATTCCAAAATGATATGTTCTTTGTTTGAAAACTTTATTCTCAAATAATATACACATAGTTTATCCCTTCTTTACTTTTAGGTAACATAACACACATAAAAATTTTATAATTGTAAGATCTCGATGTGAATTTTAATATGTAGCTTAAAAACAGAATAGCTGAAATTCTTTCAAAACTAAAAAACACTTACCAAGAAAACGATAAAAAATTTATTTATAATCAGCACAAAAGATACTTTTTCAAGTAATTCGGATTATTCTTTATTGTTGTTTTCTGAATTATGTAGATACAGAAATATATACTATTCTATGAAGAAGAAGAATATTCTATAACTATTACAGTTCTGTATGGAATTCATTGAAACACATTTATTCATTGGAATGACGAAAGCAATGTTGACTTCATTTTAACTTGTAATGAATTGAAGACAGAAATATTAATACACACATCTGTAACAGCAAGTGATCATGAAATAATTTTATGTTGTTGGTAATAGAAAGGTAAAAATTATTGAGAAGTTGTTCTTCAAATGCTTGGCATGTTCTGCTTCAATGTTTGGCATGTTCTGGTTAGATTTTTCCAAGTTCTTCTACTTTTCCTGAGGGAAATTTTGCTTCTAAGAAAATGGCGTCCGACATTGCCAAAGGTTATGAGGGAACTAATGGTTACAGGCTCTCGCTAGAGGGCGTATCGACCGTTGCGATCGCGAATAACAATATAAATGTTATTTCAAACAATGATTATTTTTACATCTGTTCACCAAACGATCTAACTATTTATAATACTAATACATAATAATATTTGGACGTGGGAAGTAAAGGCACGAGCTGAAGCAAACAGAATTCCTTTTAGTTCACTAAGTTAAGTGAATAATTTTAACTTTACTAGAAAAACTGTTTTTTGCCAAGAAACAACAATTATTGCGAAGTAACAATTGAGGTTGGTGAGCGAGCAGCAGCGAACAGGGGTTTAATTATAATTTTATTATTTAGTATTATCATAGCCAAAGCTAATATTTTATTTTTATAGCTCATAATAGTATTATTATTTTATAGTTAATATACTAACACCAAGTCAGTTAAATATCACGGAGGTTGTTATAGAATAATAAATAAGATAACGAACATATATAATTAAGGCACATTCTTATTGAAATTAAAAATAAACAATTATACTTTATATAGTTTTTTTTCCTTCATTGACAACTTTCAAAACTCTCAATGAAAAGCTGATAAACTGTGGCTCAGCGCTGTTATGTTATGAAGAAGTTCGATATAACAGCTAATATAATATCGATATAACTTTAATGTCCCGGGTTGTGCGTGTGCCATAAACAGATATAACAGGTTCGATATAACAGGGCATAATAATACTAATTATGAATCTCCATATAACAGGGCATGTTAATAAAATAACTATGAATATTTTCATATTTATATTTATCATAGCATTTCTGCATTAAAGCTTATTTTTAGTTTGTAGAGCCTTTAAGTTGGTAGTTGGTACTATTTATCGAATTCTGTTTTGTAAGCTATGTATGACTTCGGAGATAAAAATTTGTCTCTTTGAATTAGTTAATAAAAATAATTTAATAGAAGCTACAAATCTTTTATATTTAATGACTATCAATTTTTAGATTTCTTATTAATTTTAACTTATACTTTACAAAAAATATAAAATTTCTCTTTACAAAAAAAGAATTTTTATTTTGTTCAATGCTCGAAGTTTTCCTTGCTACATTGTGTATGCCAAAATAGCCAATTTGAAGCCAAATGTGGTTTAATGAATGTTTTCAGCGAAGTTTAAAAAATAAATCGCCAACAGCAGGGAGGGCTGTCTTTGGCAATGTGCCAAAATACAAGGCACGAAGAGTTTGTTTCCTGCCAGCGAGGGCGGAGCCATTTTAGCTTGAGACACTGCGGCACAAGCTATCTCAACCTTGTTCTATTCCACATTTGGCAGCATTTTGTCTCCCCCTGACCTGTTTGCCAAATTTGGCGAGATTTCCAGTTGACGCACCCTTTGAAAACGATCAATACTTTTACCTGTCTTGGCCTGTTATTGATTGATCGAAAGTTTATTGATGCTTTTTTTTTTCTTTCTTTACTAGATGCACCTCTTGTCTTCGGATGTTGCGATCGAAGTTTTAGCTCACTTTTTCCGCGATAGAATTCGGGATATAGAACAATGACGTCATACCAATCTGTTTATGGCACACTCACAGCCCGGGACATAAAAGTTAAAATGTCACTGGTCCTGTAAACTTAGGGCGAAGAACGATTTCTGATAAATTCTTATTTTATTGGCGTGCTCTATCATTTTTTTGACATCTCCTTTACTTTTTATCTATCGTAACCGAAGTTAAATCATTTAAAAAAAATGTCATAATATAAATTAAAAATAGAGGCATCATAATAAATAATATCAACATAATTTCCTTTCTTATGCGATTGTGTAACGGTGAAAAAAATATTAAATGTTACTTTATTATTTAAAAAAAAAGCACAAAAAAAAATATTAAAAAAAAAGCAGAAACAATTATTACTGAAAGAAGTTAAACAATTTTGAAAACATATTGGAATATTGTGGAAAACAAGGGGGTTTTGTCCACTATTCGCTTCAATCTTCAACCCTCTCAATTGCTTCGCACTTAATCTTTTTTTTTTTTTTTTTTTTTTTTTTTTTTTGTGTTTAAACAGATTGTTAGCCCAAATTAAATATTATTCAATTAAAATTTAGACTTACTTTCCGATTCTATAGACATGAAATTATAGAGATGAAATTTAGCCTAATAATTTTGCTCGGTGCCAATGCATTTTCGTCTACAAATTTTTTTTTTTGAAATTCTTAAATAATTACTAAATATTTTTTATATAATATTTTTTTTATATGTTTTTTGCCTAAGTGATTATTCACCAATAATACGAAAAGTTTATTCTTAATATTATTTTAGAATTCAAAATATTTATTTTCTATTTGTTATTTTAACTGCTTACGTTTAAATAAATATTTTAAATTTTTAATAAACATTTATTTTTAAAAAGTTTATAAAACTTAATAAACTAATTTTGAATAACAATGAAACTCGAAAACGTAATGAAACTGAGAATTTTTTTAAGAAGGGATGATAAATAAAAAGGATAAGAAGGGGCATGGTGCAGGCAAAATCCGTTAATTAATTTTATGCTGCAATCCGTTAATTAATTTTAGTTTGTTGTTATTATCATATTTAACTGCGAATTATATACAAATAATTTGCTGCTATATAGAATAATACTTTAATTAATTGTAAGCTGATGACAGCCAGATATATCTGAATCTTCATTATTTTTTAACGACCGTATCACGTGATTTTTCTATCCATTACTGAGCATAAAACGATAAAATGACACCATCAAATGATTTTCCTGTTTAGTTGGATATGGTAAAATACATTAAAAACATATTTTAAATCTCTGGAAGATAATGCGAAAAAATGCAAGTCCTTTCTTTTATTTTGCAATAAATGGTTGAATTTTTTTTTTCTTTTTTATTATTTTTTGATATATATTGGAAAAACTTTAATGGGAAACCTGAAAGCTACGTAGTGTGGGTATTTCGATCCTGATTGGTTGTTTAAACGTGGCATTTGGTTACGTTAGCAACTGTTCTTTCCATTTTATTTAGAGTAAGCCGAGCCCGTCAAGTATCAATTCTCTTAAGTGACACATTCTAAATTCTTTCACAAAGATTCTTTTCCAAATATTTCAATTCTTTCACTACATATTTACACAGAGACTTAACACAAAGACAGGCACGAAGACATGTGGAATATAAACAAACTAATTATGCATCGAAGTTGCCAGGTACACAAAGCAAAAATATATCATGGATACAACAAAATACATAAACAAATAATAAATCTAAGTTAAACAAAAGAAGTAGACGAGAAAGAATTATATTTAAATTAAATCAATGGGTGATACTGTATTTAATTAACTGATTGTTAATTAACATTCTAACTTATATAGAGAAACTTAGCGCAACTTTAATACGCCATTTTGCTGATAAAGATTAGCTTGCGCTGACGTCATAGGTCACATGTGAGGGTATGAGAGATCTTCTTCTTTTGAAGTGCAAGTACCCAATAAAATATTTAAATTTTAAACACCTCACTGTCTTATTTTTTGATATTTTCAAAATCATAACGATTATTTGTATTCGACTAGATGGTTTATAATAAAAACTAATTAAATAAATAATTGCTTACGAATATTTTTTAAAGCAAATGCAAAAAACGAAGTTTTAACTTCCATTTTTATTTTATTTTTTAAATAATTTATCACAAAATTTCGTTATTTTTTGTTTGCATTCATAACCCCTTTTAAAAAGCCGATCAAAATAGGTTTAAAATTGAATCTTATGGCCCATTTTAAAACTTGCCTTGTTCTTAGCAATCCCTGTCAAATAAATCAAATGCTTGATGTTTCAAAACTTCTACTCATTTTCTTAAAAAAAATAATAAATAAATAAATAAAATAAAGTTACCAGAGCAGAAGTTAACAAATCTCGGTCGCAACGGGGCCTAAAAATTCTTGTCTGGCCTTAGACTGCTTGGCATTTATATTCTAAAAAATACCAGAGTTGCAAACATTATCGTTAACATATCTATAAAATAAAAATAAATTGAGAAGGAAAACAATTGCATTTCTGTTTAATTACTAGCTTTTTCAATATATTATTAGAATTTTATTCCTACATAAATACAAAAAAGAATTTTCATTTATTTAAACAATGCACTACTAATTTTTTTTCTGAAAGGAAATTCACCCAAAAAATAACTTTCGAAACTATTTGTTCTCAAAGTAATTTTACCAATTATTCCCAAAGCTAGACAACAAAAAACGAAACTGATCATTTGTTTTGTAGAAGCAATTTTACTTATTTCCTCCTAATTCTTTTGAATTTTTTTTTTTTCTTTCGTCGGGTTAAACCTTTTGAATTACACTTATTTCGCATTCAAGAATCGTTTTCATCATTTTTGTCAAGGAGTTGCTCCCTGTGACGTGAACGACAAGTGAAAGGGGGATTTAAGACGAAAAGAACGCTCCGACTACAGACAGACACATTCTGGCATTCCTTCAAACACGCCATGATTTTTCAGACGTCGATGATTTCTCTCTGGCTACAACAAAAGACAGACATTTAAAATACAACACATTATCTTAGTTGTTGTTGTTTTTTTTATACAAAGTATACAGTTGAATTAAAGTATATGTCTATGTTTTATACATTGTATTTTTTCCCCCAATTCGTTACATTTATTTGTTACTTAAAAAGAGTTTTGTTTCGGATTTAATGCTTTTTTTTCATCCATTTTCTGCAATTATTTTATTTATTATTATTTTTTTATTTATTTATTTTTTTTTGATTTGTCTTAATTTTTATAAGAATATTTTTGGTTTTACTTTATCGTTTATGGAAAGTTGATACAAAGTATTTAATTTTATAACCGACGTTGAACAACCGATCTCTTTTTTTGGTAATAACTATCAATTTGCAACTCAGTAACCTTGCAGTTTTTAGCTCAACTCAGAAGACAAATTAACTTCTAGATCAAGCTCTGGCTATATACTAGCCTTCGGGGTGGACAACCAACTCGCATTTGTATTACGCGGGGAGAAAAAGCACGAAAACCACCCAAGTTTAGCCCGATGACCAGGGGATTTTAACACTCATGATACTAAGTATAATGGATAGCTCCGATTTCTGACATCGTCTGTGTAGTGGATTTAATTTGTAGACGATACTTAATGCGTGAAGCCGCAATTGTCCGCAGTGGTCTGTTCTTAACTTAGGCTGAAGTATCTGAGTTCCATTCTCAGTGGAGGCTTTAAGTTTACCCAGCCTCAGATCGATAAGTACTAACTTGTCGGGGAAGTAAAGGTGGACGGTGCGCAATATTGACCACATTACTACCATCATGTTGTTAATCTCAAATTGTATAACCTTAACCTACTTGACCTCCTTGGATAACAACAGGCTGAAGTTGAAGTGCTTTTTTACTTAACACATTGTATGACCAACCTGTGTATTAAACTTATATACCATATTATTATATGATTAACTCTGTATTATTATCGTTTCACATAAGACCGACTTTGTTCGCAATATTGATCTAAAATATCGTCAAGTATTATGATTTTAAATTTCAATATCATCGAGTTGACTAGGTGATTGAAATGCAATTGCCAGTTCTCTGGTTTTACTATAAAAATCACGTCACGATACGAAATTTGATAAATCGATAAATCACACAAAAGCCAATTTTCTTTTAAAAATTACAAAATGACGCAGATGAAAAGTAATAACCTGAAATACGCTTATGCGAAATAGGCTTATGAAAAAGTAAGATGACACACGCATGAAATAAAGGGTTCGCTCCGTACACCGGTGAAACTTTTCGGATTCTGGATCAAACTCCTTAGTAGTAAACGAATTCTGGATCAAACTATCCCTAGTGGTTTACGGATTCTGGATCAAACTATCCCTAGTGGTATACGGATTCTGAATAAAACTATCTCTAGTGGTATACGGATTCTGGATCAAACTATCCCTAGTCGTATGCGGATTCTGGATCAAACTATCCCTATAAATACACAGATTCTGAATCAAACTATCCCTAGTGAAAAGTAATAACCTGAAATACGCTTATGCGAAATAGGCTTATGAAAAAGTAAGATGACACACGCATGAAATAAAGTGTTCGCTCCGTACACCGGTGAAACTTTTCGGATTCTGGATCAAACTCCTTAGTAGTAAACGAATTCTGGATCAAACTATCCGTAGTGGTTTACGGATTCTGGATCAAACTATCCCTAGTGGTATACGGATTCTGAATAAAACTATCTCTAGTGGTATACGGATTCTGGATCAAACTATCCCTAGTCGTATGCGGATTCTGGATCAAACTATCCCTATAAATACACGGATTCTGAATCAAACTATCCCTAGTGGTATACGGATTCTGGATCAATTTATCTCTAGTGGTATACGGATTCTGGATCAAACTATCTGTAGTGGTAGTATATGGATTCTAGATCAAAATTTTCTTAGTGGTATACGGATTCTGGATCAAATCCGTATACCACTGGTGCAACTGACTGAATTTCCAAAAAGTTGGAAACAATGAATTCTGCGAGTAAAACTATTTTTCTAAATTATACATACAATTATTGGGTGGTCTTCAAATTTGAAATATCGACTAGCATTATCAATTAAAATCAAGAAATGTTGGATCAAATTATCCCATGTAATATACGGAATTTGGGTCAAACTATCGCTAACTCTAATGGTAAACTGATTCTGTGTCAAACCTTCCCTAGTATACGGATTTTGGATCTAACTATCCGCTAGTAATATATGGATTTGGGATCAAACTATAGCTAATCGTATATTGATTCTGGGTCAAACTATCCTTAATGGTATATGGATTCCGGATCTAATTATCTCTAGTGGTATAAACTGCAAAAATTCCGAATCAAATTAGAAAGTACTTTTTACCGAAAAATCCATCTTTACTGAACAAACATATACAGTAATTTTTAAACTAATATTTAGTGTATCACTGTAATTTAAAGAATATTACTGTGAAAATAACGGTATAAAATTTACGGATGATACACTCAGGGTGCCACTACGTTTTACCGGAATTTTTTACAGTTGTACGGATTCTGGATCAAACTAATTCTTGTGGCATACAGATTTAGGGCCAAACTATCCTTATTGGTAAACTGATTCCTTATTATTCATTGTGGTGAATGGCTCCCTAGTAATTAGCATTAAGACTGTCGTTATAGATTGATCTTGTAGATTGTGGGCAGGGTTTCAGACTCAAAAGTTCCACCATAAAAGTTAGTTGTTCTATTGTCTAGAAAGTTCCTTATCAGCGTTGAGTCCAAAACTACAAGGTTTTAGATAGAAACGGTTATTACCTCTAACCCACTGGATTGCTTTCCTTCAGTGTTTAACTTAATAAAAACTAATTTGTGATTAGATTTGCATGTTACAAATGTTTGAAACGTTGATACAGTTAATCTAACTATGTATTTGATTTTCCTTTGTAGTTTTTAGGCAATACAACGAATTACGTAATTAATAATATTTTGTATATTTGAAATACTTAATACAAGAAAAACATTAAGCTTAATTTCCGAAAAATCTAAAATTTCTCAGTTTGATATTCTAAAATATAATATAAAAAAGGAATGAAATTATTTAAATTTAAAGTATAGGTTTTCTTGACAATTGTAAAAAAATTTTATTCTTGGATAAAAATTTCACTCGTATTTTAACGTTAATAAATAATATTGAAAAAATATTTACGATTTTCTGCCCTTTAATTCAAGGTCCCTAATTTGGAATTAAATGACAAAATGTCAAAATATTTAACAAAAATATAATGGGACATCATTATAAAAGAAAAAAAATCACTTTCTTTCTAAATTATAAATATTAAAAAGGTTGAAATTTATCGCGTTTAATAATAATAATAATCAATGACAATAATAATAATTAATACCTTTGAGAAAATAATTCATGAATTAATAAAACTCATTAGTAAGTTTATATTTAATATTATTTTTTTTTTCATTTTTCCTTCCCTTTATATAGTGAGTTTATTTTTCCTTTCTTTTTAAACTATTAACTTTCAATTTCAACTAAATAAACGAAATATAAAATTGTGATACGTGTTTTCCATTTAATTAAATATTGTGAATGGACAAAAATGACATTACAACTTCTCATGGATGTCACTAATCTTTATTTTTATTTATTTTATTTATTTTTTTTTGTTTTGTTTATTTATTTTTTTCTTTTTTTGTTTAAATAAAACTTGAACTTGTTTAATTAATAATTAAAACATTTTCATTTTGAAATGCTAATATGAAGCTAAAAATTTATGATGTTGAGCTTGTATTTACTCATATTTTAGGATATTGAATAAATTTTTTTATTATATATATATATATATATATATATATATATATATATATATATATATTGCAGTAAATTACAACTAAAGCTATTTAACAACAAATTAATTTGTAAAATTTTATGAGATAATTATTTAGGGTTCCAAAAATTGTATTTTAATCAAATTATATTTATTATTTGAATATATTGTTAACATTTTTATGCCTTAATTGTAATAATCTATTAAGAGTAAAAACTTAATAACAAATTTAATACTGTAGTTGTTAAATATTATTAAATCATGTTTACAAATGCTATTTTGAGTGTATATATCATAGCCTAATTTTAGTCTATTTTATAAACAGTCGACCCATTTTTGGGTAAATTGTAATTTTGAATCCAATGCAGAAGACAAGGGAACTTGTGGATCAAACTAGCCTTTGTGGAGGACTTTCTAATGGAACTTACCCGCATACGCTTAATCCACCCTGGAGACAAGGGTGGATTAAGCGTACGCGGGGCTCTAGGCCATTCAAATTTTTAGGGCCCTTAGATTAAATTGTTTTCTCGTATATTTTTTATTTATTCAAATATAAAAGTATTTATATATCATTTCATTTAAGGAAGCATATTTAAAATTAAAATAAATAATAATAAATAAAATTTTACTTTATTTTGTTAAATTAGAGCTAAAAAAAGTTTCATATTTTATTAATATATATTTAAAATTGATTTTTTAAGAAAAAAAAATCATTGTTTTTCTTAATTTGTTTAAATTTATTTAAAATTTTTTTTTAAGGGGTCCCCTAATCATTGGGGGCCCCGGGCCACGGCCTAGCCTGACCTATTGGGTAATCCGCCCCTGCCTGAAGAGGAGAACCATGAAACCCTTTCACTGTTAGCTCGACGGCAAGGAGATTCCTTCTCGAAATTCATCTGCAACAGAGGATATTTTACGTAAGCATTGTAGTCGGTGCGTGCTGGGTGCTAAATTTGTATCGACATGCCATCTCTGGGACTCGAAACTGAGTCACCTCATTGGGAAGCAAGCGATCTATCCCTTGAACCATCTCAGAAAAGTCCCACTGGGAATTAAAATCTCCGCTCTGAGTCATTGTCGCCAATATTTTTCGATGCGAGGTGACTCCGGAGAAAGAGCTCTCGCTTTCGTATGAATCTCATTGCCGTTGAGCTTACCATAATAAATGCTCGTGGTTTTCTTCTCTATCTAACGCGAACGAGGATTAGCTCCTTCAAAAAGTCCTCAACGTAGGCTCGTTTGCCCCAATGCTTGATCCAGGAGTTCTCTTGTCTTTTTGGTTCTGTTCAAAATTACGAGGTATTGTTGAATTATTGATAGTCATTCACTCAAAAATGGATCGGTTGTTTGATACCGGTTATGAAATAAAAATAAAATAAAACACACTAAACTAATTGATACAGCCTTTAGTATTTTCTAATCTGTCTGATATTTTAAGCTTATTATAATGAGCCTAATGCGTTCAGGGTAATTAGGAAATGGGAGAAGAATAACTCAACATAATTCACCAAGGCTTATTGCTCTAAACTTTAAGGCTGCTTAAAATAAACCTTCACTGCTCTGGGTTTATTTTTAAATTGCAAGAATAAGTGTATTATGCATTATGCGTTTTATAATTAGCCTAACGTTATGTGATCTTACTGTCTATAAGCATAAAATATATCAGCTGATTAAAACTTCAGACTGTTTTTCCAATTAGTCTGATACATTGCAACATGACGGCATCTGTTTCTAAAGAGCAGGCTTATTAAATCTTAAAAAATCCGGCTTGATTAAATAATAACATATGGAGTTGATGAAAGCTTAGTGACCATTTGAGTGCATTTACCTTCATTTGAATTCACACCATGACCAAGAAATATCGATTTCAGTTGAAAAACCATTTTTCTTTTTTCCACATTTTAAAAACAATTGAAATTTGTAATTCGATTCATTTCAAACAAAACATGCGGGTGAGTAGCAATTTATCATGTTTATGCTAAATTAATGAAAAATGTTGAGAACGAAGCAGCTTCTCCTGGTTGTTGTTATTCCAGAAACCAAAAATTAATCATATTGTTTTCTGTTCCACCATGTCCCCAAACACAGTTTTCTTACGCGTTTTTTTAATGTTTTATCAGTTATACACAAGAAGAAAAAAAATTTCTGAGAGAAGTTTCTTTTTTATCGTTTCCATTCATCATTGTGAATAATGATTAAAAAGAAGTAAATTCTGGAAAGCGTGCGTTGCCATTGTTTTTTAGGTTTAAGTGGTTGTGTTGCAAAACTTTCATTATTAAAGGACGAAAAAAAAAAATAATAATAATAGTCAGGTGAATCATTATTTATAGAACGGTGGTAATTATTTGCACTTAAGTCTGGATTATATTTATTCTAGATAAATATATTTTTCCTCGTAAGAATATTTTTCCCTGGAAAAAAATTATAAGAATATAATTTCATGTATACACTGAAAAAAAAAAAAAAAAAAAAAAAAAAAAAAAAAAAAACGGTAAAAAGTACTGACACACAGGGTACCGGTACTTAAATGCTTTTATTTTACATTACAGGGTGTCAGTATCGTAAAATAAATTTTTTCCGGATCAGAAAATCTGGAAAATCTGGTATATTGTAATTCTTACTTTTATGCTTATTTATAATTAGAATGATTCAGTGATTTTACGGTAATTATTACTGTAAAAATTCCGGTGTAATATTTTACAGTTAAAATGGATTTTTTTTTATTTATAACAAAACAGAGCAGAGATGAGTTGTATTTGAACTGAAACGTTATTTTTAATGCATATACGAATGCTAATTTTAGTGTAAGTTTATTGCATCTAAAAGCTATATAAGATAAATGCTTTAATTAAATTACAAAACTTTCACTCCAACAAATCCTTTTAATTTATTAAGAAAATTAGAAAAAAAAAAGATTTTTATTCAATAAAAGAATATTCACTTTAATGAATGAACAGTTTAAGACATAAAAAATTATTGATTGATAAAATTATAATGATTAATTTGTACTACAAATTTGTAAATGTTTTTTAATTATAATTTTAATTAATTATTGATTGATTTTTAAAATCTTATAAATCATTGATTGCAGAAATTTTAAAAAATGGAATTTATGTATATTATAATAATTATAAGAATTTATGAATAATTGATAGTTAAAATTGTATTAACTATCGAATTAACAATGAAATTTTACAAATGATTGATTTTTAATGATGAAATTTTATAAATGGATTAATATTTGTAACTGATTTTTTTAAAGAATCCGTTCTCTTACGCCCACTTTCAAAAAATCTGTTATCGTTTTAAAAGCCGTTTAAAATTTTTACTTATTAGTTTAAAAGTGTCATTACTGATTTAAAAGCCAATTAAACAAATTAATATTGAATACATTTTAAGAAAAAAAATTCTGTAGAACACAAAAACGCGATGAAATTAACAACACGAATATTTTTAAATGGTTTTATATTTTGACACTGTAAAAATTAAATTGTTAATTAAAAAAAAAAAAAAAATGTCAGTTAGTGTGCCAGTATAAAACCGTTTATTTCTCTGAAAAATACTGTTATTTAAAAATGGGCCTGTTTTTTGAGCAGATAAATGCTGCTTCTTTTATTTTAGAAAAAAAAAAAAAAAAAAATTCTGTTATTTTAACAAAACAAAAACAAAAAAGAAACTCGATGAAATAAGTAAGTCAGTATTGGGGTCGATGCGAGCTTAAAGCATATTTCGCATGACCAGTTACCGTCAGGATTCGAACCCGTGTCACCTTATCGGAACGCCAACGCTCTGTTTGCTGCTCTTGTGTTCGGCTATGTCTTAACTTAAACTGATTTTATTTTAAAAATCTTGCTTACTGAAATCATATTTAAGTGTAAAAACGCTTAAAACTGTATTAGCCTATCCTAATAAAAATGCCTGGTAATTTAATTTAACGCACCTAAAAATTATAGCTTAAGACAGATAATAATCAAGTTGAGTATCAATTCGACAATGAAGTCGAATCGAATTTTTTATACAATGTTCACAACTATAAAATAAATTCTGAAAAGTAAGAGCTACAATAGAAAATAATCGTAAAATGATTTGAAAAAAAGAAGAAGAAGAAAAGTGAAGCTATCTTACCGTAAGCAAAACTGCATAACAAAAACTAGAATTTGAATTGACAGTTTTAATCCGTTTATGATAAGGGTGTAAAACTGTTTTGTGAAAAATAGCTTTAAACCGTCTAGTATATGGGGTAAGTCTGCAAAAATAAAGTTTTTGCAGCTTGCGGGTAACAATTAAAAAAAGAAGAAAAATCTGTATTTGTTTTCAAACAGTTTTTTTCTCTAATTAGTATGTTTTTTTTCTACAGAATCTGTTACAGTGTCTATTATTTTCTGTTACAGTCAAAGAGTAATTTTATAGCTAAATTTCGGTTTCTTATAGGGACGAGAAATAACAAACATGAATAGAATAGATGCTACACGTGTGATAAAAAAAAGAATGATTCAGTTACATCAAATCGATCTTCGCTTCACCTTGACACAGTTAATAATCTGGTAATCGTTATCAAAGACCATAATTTTGGGATAAAAGGCAACAAAACAAACAATAATTGAATGAGGCTAATTTTTATTTGCAATTTAGTTGCTTGATCATTTAAGTTCAGTTGTTGGTAATTGATTGGACAGTTAAATTTTTATTCATGATTGATTTCTATAATTTTATAAATGAGTTATACTTAAAGTTTAGAAATGATTTATAGTTAACATTTTATTAATGATTGATTGATTATTAAAATTTTTTAAATTATTGATTGATTGCTAAAATTTTATAAGTTTAAAGATTGATTATTGAATTTTATAAATGAATTAATATTTATAAATGATTGATTTTCATAAAAGACCCGTATCTCTTATTTTCATTTTTAAAGATTTTATCATTTTCAAATCTATTTAAACAAATTAATATTTATTATATTATTTTAAGAATAAAAGTTGCATTAATTTTAAGAATAAATTTTGTAAATCAACCCCGAGAAAGAAAAAAAATTGGTCAAAACTGCCATTATATGGTTTTGGCTCTAAGAGACACCGAAAAGCTGTTTAATTCTTACTGGAGCGCTTTGGTCATGATTTTGGTAAAAAAATATAATTTTATAATATATGATAAAATTTGTTAACCTTTAGTAATTTTATAATGATACCTTAGAGCGTGGCCTAAAAACTATTAATACGGTAAAATTTAATTTTCAGCTTTGCATTTTTCGCTAATTGTGGGGTAATAAAAACTATAATTTAGAAGACCAAAATTTTCGGTAACCGTTACCATATGAGCGGAAAAATTCCGAAACAAATGGTTTAGATATCGCCCATTTTAATTTTCATTACCAGAATAGTGTTTGTTTTTTTAAAACCTGAAATGTAATTACCATACTGTGCGGTAATTTTACCAGATTTTTTTTTCGTGCAGAAATGCGATGAAAAGAACAAAACGAATTTACATACTTTCCTAGAAAATATAATACAGTATTTTTCTTTGTCATTGAGTAATTTTGTTACTAAATTTCAGTTTCCTGCAACGAACAAGAAATGTATCTCACGGTAAAAAATTCCATATCAAATTATGTATTAAGTACCGGATTTTTGGGTGCATCATCCGTAAAATCCATTTTTACTGTAAAATTTTATTCCGTAATTTTTTCAGTAATATTTATTTAATTAGAATTATTCATTGATTTTTACTATAATTATTACTGTAAAAATTACGGTACATATGATATTTTATTCTGTAACATGTGTTGGAAAAAATGGGTTTTACCATAAAGTCCGTTACCGTAAAATTCATTAATCCATTCCAATACTTTATACCGTAATCCGTAATTTTTTACAGTGCACGAGTTGAATTACCGCTACACATGTAATAAAAAAAAAAGAACAATTCGTCTACATCAAATCGATCTTAGCTTAACCTTGACATGTTTACTGGTAATCATAACTATCATAGACCATAATTTTACGATAGAACAAAACGAACAAACCGCAATCATTGCTGAATTAGGTTAATCTTTCTTTTCAATTAGTTATATGAACAATTAAGTTCGGCTGTTGGCTTGGGTGACGGGTTTTTCTGAACACTTGAATATGAGATGCTTTGTTAATCTTTCTTCTGTAGCATGATTAATGAGTTTTACTTTAGATAGATTTAGTTATTGTTAGAAACAGATTGTAAATAACAAACGTTAATAATTAATGTCTTAGTTTCTGTTGTCATGGAGGCTTTGTTGTGTAGTTTACAAGTTTAGAGAAAACAATTGAAGGAAAAGAAGCATTTTAACTTGTTTCGGTTCTGCGTTTGAAGTTAATATAATGCTTATCATTTAAGATTTAAAAATGGCTAAAGATTTATATTAAGATCTTGTTTTATAATCTTAAAGCGTTTGGAAACATCTGATTCATATTTCCTATAAGAACTATATTAACAGCAAAAAGTTTTTAATTGCTTACAAAATATTGCTCATAATTTTTTATAATGACAAAAAAAAATGATGCTATTATATGTATCAAAGTGTTTTTTTATTGTCTTTTAAAATAGCTTGAAAAGTTTGAAATTGAACATTATAAAAGTAAAATTATAACTATAAAATTATAATATAGAAATTGTATTTAAAATTTTTTTAGTTTTTTTCTTTTTCGAAGTAACGCATTTTCAGGATCCTAATTTAATGGTATTGTTTTGTTTTTTTTATTCGTCTTCATAATTTTTTTTGGAAAAAGTATTTGATTAACAGGTTTGCTTATAAAAAATAATTTAGATCTTAAGCAAAATTTAAAAGTTGGAGACTTAAAAATTTTTTAGTAGACAATTTTGTTTGGCGGGTTTTTTCCTCATAAAAACAACGAGATTATTGTTATATTATTAGGTTATTAACGAATAATGCCAGGTTGTCGTATTTTAGTTAACAGACTTGTTTTATTTAAATTCAAGGCAATAGAAAGAAGTAGAAAATAAATAAATAAAAATAAAAACTTGTTTTCATTATAAAAATGCGTTTAAGTAAAAATAAATGTTTTTTTTAAATTTTTTTTTTACATATTTAGAGGTAATAACTATACAGCATCCAACCATACAGCATAATGATATAAAAAATAAAATATGCTAGGAAAAGATTTTTTAACAATAATAATAATAATAGTAATTAATATTTAATGATAATAATTGATATTTAATAATAATAATAATTAATCTTTAATGATAATATCGATATTTAATAATAATAATAATAATAATAATTAATCTTTAATGATAATAATTAATATTTAATAATAATTTTAATAAGGTATTTTTTTTAATTAAACAATAATGACTTTATGTTTCTAAACCTGAAAAGTATTTTATTTCTACTAAAATGGAATTACTTTAAGACCAACATAATATAGGGATCACCTAACATATAAGGGATGCCAGATGCTATGGATTTTCTGTAGTTTCTACAGATTTCTGTTTTAACTGTACAGAGTTACGGAATTTTTTTAAAAGTCTATTCCTCGATTTCTTTTTATGGCCTTTAATTTTCAGGTATTTTTCAGGCATTTTTTTTTTCTCCAGTACGTAAATAATGTCTTATTTCTGATGCCCCCCCCCCCCCCAATTCAATCAAATCGGTTTCGTTCACTAGAAACAAACTAGATTATTTGTTCAAGAATTAAATTCGACGAGAAAATTTCGATAAACTTTTTAAGCTCTAAATTGTTAATCTTTATACAATCAAATATCGCGCATTTTAAGAATAATGTAACTTATGGAAAATATTAGTTGCATGTTAATGTTAAGGAAAAACTTTAGTAAGAGACCGTTACTACAGAAAAATGAATCGCTGTAGATATAACACTTTTTTCATCTGTCGTCGATAAGATTTTTATCTGTTAAGATCAAGCGAACAGATTTCAACGACCTATTTTTAGCTGTGATGATGAAATCATAGTTATGATGATGCATGCGTTTCTAAACAAACAACTTTCATCTCACGATAAAAATATAATATTTTGCCGTTAAGCTTTTGTTCGATTTCAAATTCGATGGTTATTATTCTGTTTCTTCTTATTACACAGGGTGAATTCGAATATATTTTCTACTTCATGGCAGGATTACTTCCCTACTGCTTAATCCTGAATTCGAATAGGAATAAATATCTTTGCGAATATCTATTTTTGAATGAATATCTTTTGTGAATTCGAATATTTTTTCAACTTTGGTGTTCAAAGAAAGCTATAACTGCAGGAAAACGTTTTCATAACAAAATTCTATTTCTTCTCCATTGGTAATTTTAAATTTAGAAAAATTTGAATTCAGATAAATTAAGAATATACCAACTGCCGATTTTCTTTCTCAAAATATCAAAATGTGTAAGCAAATTGCAGCATGATTACTTCCCTACTGCTTAATGCTGAATTTGAATATGAATGAATATTTTTGTGATCTTTGTGATCTTTAAATATCTTTGCGAATATCTATTTTTGAATGATTATCTTCTGTGAATTCTAATATCGTTTCAACTTTGGTGTTAACAAGATGCTATAACGCGGGAAAACTTTTGATGACACATTCTGATTCACCTCCATCGGTAATTTAAAATATAGAAAAATGTGCGTTCAAATAAATCAAGAATAAACCATGAAACCATATTAAATGCTGATTTTCTTTCTCCAAAATATTAAAATGCAAGCAACTTTTGATAGAATTACTTCCCTACTGCTTTATATTGGTTTGTTCTTTCCTACTGCTTATGTTTTCATCAAGTTGACCTTTTGAAAAAAAAAATCAGCATTTTAAACTTTATGGCTTACTCCTGGTTTAATATCTCACTTTTCTATACTTTAAATTTCTAATGTAGATAAAACAAAATTTGCCATCCAACAATTCTCTCGTGGTATAACGTCTTAAGACATGCTATAGATTAGAGCATCCCTTTCGCAAATTAGATTAATATAGTTTTATTCAACACAACTAAAGCTTAAGTATATTGAGTGAGCTTCAGCGGTTAGGGCACTGAATAGTGATTGTGAAGAGTTCCATCCCCAATCGTGGTTTGAAGAGCACTTAGCTTTCAGATCGATAGATACCAGTTTATCTGGGAAATAAAGACGGCACGTGCGCAATGCTGATCACGTGACCACAATCCTACCTGTGAGTACAATATTACAGATCTTTAACCTCCATAACCCCCTGCACTGTAACGGGTTGTTTGTGGGAAAGCTTTTTATGTTGTAATATTAAAATTTAGACAAGTCTACAGATATATAACTTTTTTGGCAATGATATCTTCCCATAATGCACATACATCGAACAATTTTTGTTCTTTTTGAATAGATATCTGTTTGCTTAATAATTCAGATTGTTTGACCGATTCTTTTTCAGACCAAATTGTATGATGCTTCCTTTCATTCATATTGCTTAAAAAACACTTATGTTCCGGACTTATCCTTCTTAGCTCGATTTAATCTTCACCTTAAATGCTCTCATGAGAAGTCGAAAATCACTTATACGCAGTCTGTGGTGCATTACGAGAGTTTGATGTCTCAGTTTTTCGTGTTATTTATCAATTATTGGATCGATCCAGTTGAAACAATCCTATATCATCTATCTAGCAAATTTAAAATAAAAATATTTAATTAACATAATTGTTCAGCTTTTTTTAATAACATTTTTTTGGAAAATTATATTTAAAACGAATGCATTTTCTGGGGATGAAATAACATATTTTGCTGTTAATTTGCAACGAAGCAAGGACATTTAGTTTCTTCTTAAAATATTTAATTGATGATGTTTAAATGGGATAATTTAATTCTTAACCACAACTGCGTATTTCTTTCTCATTACATTTTATTCCACATTTATATCATTGTTACATTATGTTTAAATAATACGTTACGAAACTTACTAAAACGAAAACATTTTGACATATTAAAAAAACAATTTCTATATTAAAATAAGAGAAAGAACTTTTCTCCAAAAATATATAATCTGCTCATCTTTTATTCTTTTGATTTAATACCCGGTACTTGATTTAAGATAGTTCAGATTTAAAGCCACGTACATCATCTAGCTTTCAAATTTACGTTTTGGAAAGAAAAAAAAATTATAATTATGTCATTTAATAAGATAAAAAATACGTCACTGGCTCAGTTGTTTTTATCAGCAACCGGGTTTTGAATTCCGACTATCTATATATAGCTATATATAGAGGATGACTCATTATATAGTTTCTAAGCTACACATTATGATATTTACTATATAATATAATGTTATTTTATATTGTATTCACGAATAATACAGTATTATTACATATTGTTTTTTTTTTTCCTTTCATTTTATTACCGGCGTTGAACAGCCGATTCAATCCTAAGTTTACAGCTATCAAAAGGCAACTATCAATAGGTATCTTATAATGCAACTCCGTAGCTTTGAAATTTTGAAGCCAAGCCAAAAGATAGGGGAACTCTTGGATCAAGCCAAACAAGGCTTCATGGAGGACTATTTGATAGAACTAACCCGCATCTGAGTTATATGAAATGAAAACCACGAAAAATTCCCATGGTTAGCCCTACTGTTAGAGAATTCGAAGCCATGATCCGAATCCTCTAGAATAAAATACCGCTGATGATATTTTACGCCAGCGCAGTAGTCGGTTTGAGCCGGAACTGGGATTAGAACCTCAGAGAGCGAACTCTCTATCCCCTGTGCCACCGCCGGCTCTCTCTAAATATATTGTATTAAGGAAATGAGTTATATAATAATTCATGATAGACTTATAGATAGCATACAAATTTACTGAGAATTTTATTGAGCCATAACAACTAAAAGAAATAATCTATCTATCACAAGGATGAGTCAATTAAATCAACAAAAGGGTCATTCGTCAAACAAGCTGAGATTTTATTTACTAATACGGCAGATTTTCAGACTAAATGTCGATGAATTTCATTCTATATCGAAAAAGCTATAAATTATATAAAAATAACATTTCCCCGCCTAATATGCAGTCAATTTTGGATTGGGTTCCAAAAAGTGTCTCCAACTTGAGCATGTATTTTATACGAGTGTTTTTGATAAGAAATATGATAAAATTAACTTCAAATTACATGCAATTTATAAAATTTGAATCTTTATAAAACACATTTCAGGAAAAAATTATTCTAATTTTTATTCTATTTATTTATTTATTTTTAGAGGATGTGGATTAATTCTTTATACAAATCTATATAATAATCGATTCTAGTTGTGATCGGTTTTTGAATTTTGACTTAAAAACTTTTAATTTGTAGTAATTTGTTTTATTTTTTTTTTTTTATCTTACGTTTAGAGAAAACTCGCGAACTCTCAATCCATTATTTTTTTCCTGAAATCTTGTAATTTTAAATTATTAAAAAGTTATGTTTTCAGGATTAAAGTGAAATCGATGAAAATTACATTACATATGAGTTTTTTATTTAAAGTCATTCCGTACATTAAAGTTCAAATCGATTTGAGAATAACGTTTTTAGGTTAAATTTTTTTTACTGATTCTGTTATTTCCCTTAATTAGAAAAAAAAAAAAAAAAAAAAAAAAAAGGTTACGGCTGGAAAGAAAAATTGAGTAAAACCTGCTTTTGAAACAAGTGCAAGCTACAGAACTTGTCTATCTTATCTATTTCAGATATTTATATATGTATATCTTTATATATAAGAAGAGAGTGGAATGATAACACATAGCCAATCACAGAAGACTTCTGGTTAATAACGCACAAAACAGCCAATCAAAATTGAGAACGCATGTGTGAAAAGGTAATAATTTTTGATAATGCTGTCAAAAATTACAAAATACAAACTGACCTCAAATAAAACTCAGAGGACTTCGAATGAAATAATTAAGAAAACTCTACTATTACGTTTATAAAAAGGAGGATTTATTAATTCAACAACAAAATTATAACATCGCCATTCCAACAAAAAAGGAAAAAAAAAAAGAAAAAAAAACTCTCACACTTGTTACATAAAGATATAAAAAGACCAAACGATTATTTATGCAAGCGATTATATATGATTATTATAAACTAAACTTTATGCAAACGATTGTTTATGACGTCATTAGATAAAAGTGTCATTAACTCAATATTATCCAGTGTTTATTAATAATTTTAAGTGGCAATGTAAAAAGATAGTTGTTCTAAAGTTTTATAATAGAATGTTTGTTTTGATAGAACGCAGTTATTTATTTTAGAATTCCAATATATTCTAATATCTTTGATAAATCGGGTAGAGTTATTGGAAGCACGAATCAACACTCTCTAAAGAAACTATTTATATTCCAAATTGTAAACATATATTAAACAGAGTTTATTTTAAAAAACTTATATCTTTTATATAAAATGGATCGCCGTCAATATCTTAGGCGATATCAACAGCGACATAGAGCTAAACATAATTTAGCAGCACGAAATTACCTGGAAAATAATCGTAGTGCCATCAATACGCGATGGCGGAATATAAGTTTATAATGCTGATAATAAGCACCTCTTACATTTTACAATCCTATCATATTCTCTCTATGTGATGTTGGTGCAGAAAAATTGCCAGCTAATCTCCAGGAAAACGACTTGAATTTTGTTCGCGAAGCAAACAAAAATGTAATTGCGTAGCAATTATCGGGGGTTGGCGAGCGGTAGCGAGCAGGGGGCGGAGCCCTCTAGTATATATATATGTGTGTAAGTAATAGATTAAATTTAAATTCTAATGCAGCAGGTTCTCCAAAAATTGCATCGACTGCTTACTGCCAAATGCATTAGGAGCTCTTTTCCACTCAAAACGATCACAGATGATCATTTCAACTTCATTAGGCAAAAGATTTCTGATCATTTTTTTTTTTTGTTTTTTTTTTTTTTTATAACTTCACCAATTTTTTGAAACCGATTTTTCTGATTTTTGTGTTTTTTGAAGGATTTAACCAAATATTATAATAATTTGTTAAAAGAAAATCTCAATAAGCCAATACATTTCATGGGTTAAAAAACATTTTTACTTCAACGTATGAAAAGTAGTAAGAGAGTTTTCACACTAGCTGATGAAAAATATTGAAATAAATTTTACATCAGCAACTGAAAAATTCTAAATTACTAAGTAAAATTAATAAAAAGTTTTTTTGCTAGAACATTATAAAAGAAAATGTGTTTTTATACTTAATATACTACGCATTAAAGGTTAAAGGCCTTAAGTTATAATTTGCTGTCGAACAAGCATCTTTTTATTCGTGGACATTTCAACAGAAGATCTGCTTTCTTGTCACGTGACTTTATTTTTACTTCATCAAACCATAAAACATCATTACTCAATTTTAATGTTTACACAGTCATCATGTTCAACATTTTCAAACAAAGACTTTCTTGCCGCATTTCATTCAATATTTTGTAGGGATCGCGTCAAACCATCCAACCGCTGACGTCACCGATGAATCCGTAGGCGTTGCGCCTGAACGCTGACGCACGGCTTAAGGACCAACTATTTGTTCCGTACTTCTTGTTGTATCATTGAATGTAGGGAGAACGTTTTTACTTGCCGCGAAAAGACCGCCCAACGACCGGTTAAGTCAGCGAACTTTACGTGAGTATTCAATTTATTTTCTAACCTATCTATATCAATTATTTCGATCGGTTGATTGTTCGTTAATTCATCCGTAGGAACTAGTGAAATTGAGACCTGTAGTGCATTATTTCGTTTTCTGAGATTGCAATGAATTGATTGAGTTTTTAAGGTGATTGATTATTATTATTCTTGTCCATATGTTGACTATGTTGTGGAATTTAAAACTGATTGATTCGCTTTAAATTGCGTTTTAATTGATTTACTCTGTTGTGGTTTTATTTAAAAAGAACAAAAAATAATCTTAAGGTAGATCATTTTTCGGAGAGTAATATTTCGGTGATTATTGAATTTAAATAATGTAATATATTCTTTGGAAATATCAAACTTTTCCGAAAAAAATTGCGATGAATACCCGACATTTGTTATCGTATTCGAGATTTATAGTTGTTTCCAATAGCCACAAAACTATCGTATTCTAAATTGTTGTCGATATTATTCGCAATATTATCATTTTTTTCGCTATCTTATCGTTGCTGATGATCATCATGATATTATTGTTATCTATAATTATCATACATTTGATTTTTTTTTTTTTTTTTGTTAGATATGGTATTCACAACACATCGATTGATGAGAAATTTTTTTTTTAATATTGTTATTGCAATGATTGAAAAATATCGATATTTTACGATATATTGATATGTTGCGCAGCTCGTCCATATTCTTTATCTTTAAAATTCAAGTATTTTCAAACTGGTGAAGGTGATAGGGTTAATATTTTAAATAGTGACGGGCGATATGTCGAGAAATATTAATATTTAAACTATCAAGATAACGATATAGTTAACTTCATAACTAACTTTAATTCAAAATAATTAATTTTTTACCGATTTTTTCTAGACTAATACTGAAAATTAAAATTAATAATGAGAAATAATTTCAAATTAAAATTCACCTTTAATCAGGGGAAACTTTAGGAGAAATTTGGGTCCAATTAACTAATCCTCCACAAAATTTCTTATCGTTGAAACGTACTGTTCACAAAATATTTTATCGCATAACGGACCTTTCAGAAATTATTTTATCGTTAAATGGACTCTTCACGAAATATATTATCGTAACAACAAACTCATGAGGGTTCATTTTTGGAGAAATTTGAGTTCGTTAACAAATTCTTCACAAAAGTTTTTATCATTAAAACGGACTGTTCGGAAAATATTTTATCACAAAAAAGGACTCTTAAAAAAATTATTTTATCGTTAAAACGAGCCCTTTTCAAAATATTTTACCTCCATAAAATCGGCCCCTTCGGAAATATTTTTTCTTCTTTAAAACGGACTCTTCACAAAATATAATATCATAACAACAGACTCTTCAGGAATCATTTCAGTAGGAATTTCCGTTAACAAATTCTTTATAAAAAATTTTATTGTTAAAGCGATTGAAATATATCTTAAAAACAGACTCTTTGGAAATTATTTTATCTCTAAAACAGATTCTTCAAAAAATATTTTATCTTAACAGACTCTTCACAAAATTTTTCATTTTAAAAATGGGCCCTTCTCAGAATTTTTCAAATGTAAAAAGGAGTTGATGATGTCTTTAATTCATAATGTTGAAACTATGCAACTCCTTGAAAGGGATAGTTTTTTTTCTCTCTCACAAAAACACGTCTACAAATTCACATATTTACAAAAAACGAGACCCTGAGGTAGAAAACCTGATTCTACGGTTAAAATAAAACAATCTGCTGACTAAGCCCTCTTACGAACTACATTTGTAATTATGTGTCGATCAACTTGTTATCTATCAACTTAAAGTATAATAAGTTTTAACCAGATTATTCAAATGAGAAATGTTTTAATCATTGAAGATATACGGCTCCACTAAATCATTGAGTGAACTCTTGACATTGTTTATTTAGAACTTATTGAGACACTAAAATTGTCAGACGAAAAAAACTTGGACAGCTTTTAGCTCTGTAAACACGAGAAAACAAGCACAAAGAAATTTGTTTTCTACTTTTATCAGTTCTTACAGTTATCTGAAAGTAGAATTTTGCGCTTGGCAAGTTATTGCTCACCGAAGTGTGAGACGACCGCTTTCTCTTCAGTATCTCCCTCCTCTTAAAAGCACCTTCCTTTTAAGTAGGCTAAATTTAACCCTCCTTCTGTAATTTTTTTTTTTTTCTTTCTAGAAGACAGAACGTGCTTTCAACTGTCAAAAGAGAACATTCCGACACCACCCATATACTCCTCTCATTTCCAGCAGAGCTTGTTCTACACTCTAACAGAAATCAGTTCAATTTTGAACCATTTGCTGAAACCGTTGAAAGGAGTTAAATTGAACCATGTTTTCGTTCAAGTTGAACCCTACCGTTCTGTAATCTAATCACCTTTTAGAAGGAAGGTAATTCAGTCCAACTTAGCATCATATCTAGGTTGCAGCAAATATGAATCTTATTATGGTGGACTATAATATCATTCACATCGCATTTCGCTGCAACCTTAATAATGGAGTTAAAATTAACCATGTTTTCGTTCAAGTAAATCATGTAATCGCGTTTACGAAGTAAGGTAATATAGTGCAACTTTGCACCATATCTAGGTTGCCGAGAATTTCAAGTGATATTATAGTGGACCATAATACGGTGTGCATTTGTTGCATCCTTAATAAAGAGTTAAAGTGAACTCCTTAATAAGGGGTTAAAGTGTTTTCTTTCAAGTTGAACTATAGTATCATGTAATCGTGTTTAAGAAGTAAAGTTATGTAACTAAACTTAACACCATATTAAAGTTGTAGCAATTTTAAACGATATGATGGTTGAACACTCTCCAAACTTTCTAACAGTGTATGCTTTGTTTTGAAATTTAGCTCTAACATACGCCATAACTTTTAATGTTCTTGGCGTTATTAACCCTTTGGTCGGTATCGTTGATCTAAGATAATTGATTAAGAGGACGTAATTTCGCAGGAGAAACATTGTGTGGCAAATTCTTTTCACCTCCGTTGATCATTTAATATTTACAGTTTAGAGAGTGTGCCATTATTTAAATTAAATTCCTTCGTGGTCAAAAATAAGATTCCTACTTAGCCCCTTTGATTCAGAACAAAAGATAGCAAAACAGAAATGTCCATTTCCATAACATTACGTTTTTTTATTATCAGATAAATATCGCATGGCAGGTATTTGTTTCAATTGCATTAAACTATTAAAAAAAAAAAAAAAAATGATAAGGGCTAAAATGTCCCCCAAAAATTTTTCTTTAGACATTCTATGTTTCAGAGAAGTTTTACACTTTGGGCACGAATCGGAAAAATTTCGGTTTAAAATAATTTTCTACCTTACATCAAGATGATCAGAGTTGGAATAATTCTTTTCACAGCGTACTGTCTCAGGTACACGATGCTTCTTTCTGCCTGTCTAGCCATCCAAACGGCTACGCAAACCCGGAGCTCTGTGTGGTAATCGAAGAAGTCACGAGAAAAAAAATTTATATCTATGCGCCTCTTTCTTACCACTTACTTCTTCAGTGTGTGGCCTGCTTAAGAGTTCAATGGTTGCATAAATGTTTTTAATTTTATTAATAAAAAAATATATTAAAAAAACGGATATGAGCAGCCAATCTATACCTAATTTGCGGCTATCAATGTTTTACTTCGTAGCCTTGTATTTTTGAACCCAACCCAGAACACTGAGAAACTCCTGTGTCAAGCATTGATACAATTTTGCCTTCTTGCAATTATTTTTGAATAATGCTATTCTGCCCTACCTGATAAGGAATATTGCATTCTCAAACATTGAATCATAACATCATTACCTTGAAACATAATTATAAGATGTAGATTTGCTGTTATATTCACAAGGTATTAAATCGTAATATGATGGATCAACTCAGATAGAATATAGTTTTACTTGAATGTGATGTTAATTTCATCTCTATATAATATGATGATTTAACTTGGATCGTAATATGATGGATCAACTCAGATAGAATATAGTTTTACTTGAATGTGATGTTAATTTCATCTCTATATAATATGATGATTTAATTTGGATCATAATAGGATAACTTAACTTGGATGGAACATAGTTTAACTAAAAGTGTAATGTGATGTTAAAATTTCAATCATTACATAATGTGATGATTTAACTTGGATTGTGGTAATAGTGTATTTAATATGATGATCTAACTTAAATCGTAATATGATGGCCTCACTTGAATGGAATCTTGTCTAACTTGAATTGTAATAAAATAGTTCGACTTACGATTACGATTTTAGAATTTTAATATAGTTGTTTAACCTGAATTATATTATAATATTCTTTTACGTAAAACTAATTTATAATTATATATTTAAATTAAATACTAATATGATATTACAACTTGAATCCTAATTTGTAACGCTTACAATTACTATTAACATGTAAGTATTATATTGCTATTATTTCGCAAGTACCAATATTACTATTCAAGGTGATGGCTCACTTTTGAATAATGATATTGTTTGACTTGTAATACTAATTGTTTCACTCTTTAATAAGCCTGCTGTTAATTTGTTAGATTCCAGTAAACAAGAATGGTTTAACATAAAAGTTGTTATATCTCTGATAATGCTATGATAAACTGGAATAAATAGTTAAATAATATTGTATTTTTTAATGCTTAAATCCAAATATACTGATAATATTAACTGTAGTTAAGAATGTAACAAAACAAAACTAATAATTTGATAGTTTGAAAAGTAATTTTTTAAGATAATGATACTGAAATTAAAGTGTTCTTTTAAAAATGAACCTATGTTTTTTTAAACATTTTCTTACTTACGTTTCGCATTAAAATTTTTTTAAAAACTCAAATAGCTCATTAAGATGCTACTTAAGGAAAGTAACTATTCCTAATTCTGAAACCAGTCATTAATTTAATGTGTTTTGGTGCCCGTTTGTATAAAAGTACTTAGTAAATTAAAGTTGTTTTCCTTCGCTTTATTTTATTTATTGTTTTTATGGACTGACCATTAGAAAAATGTAGTATAAAGTAAAATATTTACTCATAAAGTAACAACATTTAGTAGAGAAAGAATACTAACAATATAATCTTATATTATTTAATGAACATATTTAGTTTATTTTCATTCTTTTTATTTTTTGTCAGAAAATTTCAATGTTCATTACTAAGAACTATTACTAACATGTTATTATGGTAAATTATCCTTAAACTTTAGAGAAAACATTTCTGATCCGCAGCTTTTAGAAAAAATTCTACAATTTTTGTTTTAAAGTTTTCTTGTTAAATAGTATGTTACATAAAATATTAAGATAATTTTCCTTTAAAAAATAAATCTACACCACAAGTGAATAGTAGTTTATGAAAAATTTAAAAGTTCAATCGAAAGTTTGCTTATTAATTCATAATTGAACAAACTTTAATCGAGGGAAAATATTAACAGTGTAATCTTGTTTTATAGGATAAAATTTCCATGTTTTGTTTTAAGAAATTTTGTGTTCCCTCAAAAAGTTTTATGTTGCGTTGTTATTTTATTACATTGTTAGAATTTTCATTCTAAAATTACGATAAAATAACCAGCAGCAGTCTGACCTTCCAATTTACCGTAAAGTTAACGGTAAAAAACCATTTTTATCTTTACGGTTTTGAAACCATTTACAACTAGTATGATTGAAAAACCATGAATACCAAACCATGTGATTTTTTAACTATTTAGAACAAGCATAAAAATACAAACTTTTTTTATGTTAAGCAGCTTTATGGTGCTGACATCTATGAAGGAATGAGAGTGTCGTATTCTAACAGTCCATTGTCTCAATTAGGAGTGCGGGGTGCTGAAAACTCTTCATGTATTGAAGGGTATGGAGGAAATATCGTGGTGTCAACGGTGGGACACGAACCTCCGTTCTTTTGGTCATGAGATTGACAGATTAGCTCTCTCAGCTATAATATGTACCTCGTTGCACGGGACTAAGTGGTTTCATTAGGTGGGCCTAGTTGGTGCGATAAAATTCTGGTTATTTAACCGTATTAGATGAAAGCAGTTAATAAACGGTTTTTCTCACAGTTAACAGTTTGAATACCATCTTATGAATAGTTAGTTATTTGACTGTTTTGTTGGAGTATGGTAAGATAACAATTAAATAAATTGTTATTTAACTATTTGTTCTGCAAAATTTCTAACAGTGTAAGGTTGATTACTAAAAACGTTATTAACATTTATATGTTTTCAGAAGGAAACAGCATTGAACTTCAGAGAAAATATTTATACAAACGGTGGTTTTTGTAACAGTTATAGATTTTTCAAATCTAAGTTTTTCTTAATGAATAATATGTAACGCATTTAGATAATGTTGGATAACAAATGGATGAAATAATTTTTGGTTACCACAGAATCGTAGAGTTGAAGAAATGTTTATATATATATATATATATATATATATATATATATATATATATATATATATATATATATATATATATATATATATATATATATATATATATATCTGTGTTTAAAATAATTTACTTATTTTATGCATTTGTATATGATTTTATCTTGTAGAGATAGGCTTTCCCATTTCAAGAAAGTTTATTCGTCTTTTATTTTATTTTTTATGAATTTTAACTTTTACCCTTTGAGGATAATGATGACTTTATGATGACAATGGCAGTGGAAGAATGAAGTAATTGATTAGAACTGAATAAGATAAATTCCAATTTGACTTAATTGTTTCTTAGCACAGATGGCGCTGCAGTGTTTTTACTGATCGCATGGTTCATCGAATTACAGTTAAGCCCAAGTTAAATATATATAATCATTTGTTAGATTCCGAGAGAAGATATTTAGTGAATAGAATTCGTTAATTGAAATGGAATGAATGGGGATTGAAAATAGATTAGAATCGATAGTTCTATAAGTCACAGACTCGCAATTATTTATTAGGTATAAACCTTGCATTGTATTCTTGAATTATATAATTTTATGCTTAGAATAATTATATCTTTGCGCAAAACGTTCCATTACATATTCATGTTTCAGAAGTTACAAAATTACGCAGTTTGCTTTGGCAACAGTTTAAAAATTTTACGATTTCACTTCGCTAACGATTTTTTTTATATATTACGAATACGTAAAGTATTATTGTTATTTCTAACTGTTCTGAGTTTAAAAAATAATTTGGTAAATACAGACATATTATAAAATAAATAAAATAAACTGTACAATGGTAAATAATAGCTCTACCAAAAACTGTTAATTATACGAATGACAATTGTCTCCTGTTTAATTAGATACGTCTTCTCTACTGTTTAGTTTAGGAAGTCATAGTCCCCAAAATTATATTCTAAAAATTTCAAAAATATCTCATTGATTTATTTCAATTCATTATTTAGTTGCTATTATAAATAACTTGTATTTTTGTATTTGTTATTTAATAAGTTGACTAAGTTTTAACATAAACGAATGGATGGTTTAACAAGATAGGCTTATACACAGGTAAATGAATTTAAGATTATAAAGTTACCTAAGTCTAAAATTATCACAATGTATTTTCTGTGAAAGACTGTTGGAAGGTACCTTTAAAGATTCTAACATTAGATCATTGTCTGATATTTAGATGATTTGTTTTAAAATATTCAAAAAAGAGAGAGAAAAAATTCTGATATATTTGTCTAATAAGTAAAGTTACCACGTACCCTCTGCTTTACATCTGTTATTTAGCTTTATACTACAAATAATATATTTTGTAAAGACATGAAATTTTTGTAATACATTAAACGCAAGCTTTAGACCATAAACAAATAGATTTAAAATTTTGTAATGTAAGGTTCAGTTACATTGTTAATCTGATTAAGCACTTTACTTATAGTTTTATTGACCATAGCCATATTATATTTTAGCTTTATAATAATTGAATGTGATTAATGCTATTAAAATTACCATATTATATTTCAACAATATGGTTACAAAATGGTTTATATGATTTACAGAAGAGAAAATTAGATTTTTAAAATGTTTAATTTAGATTTCAAGGGTAAATGAATTTGTTAACGCTGAGTAAAAGAAGAAAAAATTCTGAATTTTGATTCTATTTTTTTTCTATTATAATTTGATTTCTTAAATTTTTGCTTCATTAAAAAAAATCAAATATGGAAGCAATAAGCAACAAAACTTAATTTTTTGTTGCATGGGTATTAATTTTACTACAAAATTTTTTTTTTTTGTCATCAACAATATGATTTTAACATTTGCTTCAATCACCTTTACTCTAAAAAATTCGGTTCAAAATTGACCTACAATATCTACACGTTATTACCGAATGCAAAGCATGTTTGCTGCTAGCTTTATTAGGTATTGAAATTGAAACACGTTTCGGTTAAGTTGTATCATAGTGTATCATTTATTCAAGTTTAGGAAGTATGTTAGCTTATTATCTTTCTAAACGTCGGTTTATATAATTGTCTTATGGTATAACTCTTGGTATACTTGGAACTTATGGTACACTCACTTATTCTTTGGCCAAGGTATAACTATTTATTATCGTTTAACACACTCAAAAGTTTCTTACAATGTAGTGATATACTTCAGTAAAAATTTTAATAATTTTTTATCAGCCATATTTAAAGATAAGACACTTTGAATAACTGTTTTATGTACAATTGAAACGTAACATAGTCTTAATTCAGGATATTTGATTATTTTCGAAAAGCGTTTGTCGCAATGATACATTCTGGTGAATTTGCAGTTATTAGAAAATTCCATACTTTCAGGTGCAGCAGATAAAATTAATCGTTTTGTTTCAGATACTCTCAGCTAAACATAATATAAGCGTAAAATTGAGTGTTTTCAAAATGTTACCCCACATTTTTTTTCCACTTTTCTTTTAGATTTTCTATTTGCAAAGAGAGATTTTTTCTCAGGCTCAAATAAATATTTGTTTTATTATTTTAACCCATCAGTTGCAGGGCACTCGACGATCCACATCGAAATGCGATCATCATCGTTTTTTCCACTTCAAAATTGTCATTCGTATAATTTATGATCGTTTTGTTCCATTATTATTATTATAAGCTACCTCCACTGCGAGACCTTATTTGGAATTTTTACAATTCCAAAAGACATTAAACGATTCCAAAAGACATATTAAGATTAATTATCGTTTTGATCCAGGTATAATTATAAGCTAAATTTAAACCTCCACTGCGAGGCCCTAGATGGAATTGTTCAATTCCAAAATACATTAAAAGATTCCAAGCGACATTAAAAAATTCTAAAAGACATGTTAAGATCGTTTTGTTTCAGATATTATTATAAGTTCAGTTTAAACCACCCCTGTTAGTCCTTAATCGGTATTCTTACACTTCTGAAAGACCTTTAAAGATTCCTAAAACCATTATAAATTTCAAGAAGACATGTTAAGAGTAATCATCGTTTTGTTCTAGATATTATTATAAGTTCAGTTTAAATCTCCACTGCGAGACCCTAATTGGAATCCTTACAATATCAAAACACATCACTATAGAATAATTAAAGAATTTAAACATATCAACTATACTTTCAGCTAACCATAACATATTCAAAATCCCAATGATAACCAACGATAATAGAGTATTTTCGAAATGATACTCGTTTTGTTATTTCACTAATCTTTCCGATTTCATATTGGTGTTGAAGAAGAAATACGTGTTTTCTTTATAAATAATTTTTATTTATTTATTATTATTTTAACGAATCAGTTTACGGGCACTGTACGAAATTCATCAAAACGTCATGATTTATCATCGTTTTGCTTCAGATATTATTCTAAGTTCAATTTAAAATCTGCAAGGCCCTAATTGGAATTCTTTCAGCTCCCAAAGACATCACAATAGAATAATTACAGAATTTAATCATTTTGACGTTTCATGCTATATAAACTCTCAGTTAAACGTACGCTATGAGCTGAGATCCATTACCATCTGTTTCTGGCCGAAACAACAGTAGTGCTGTGATGGAATGGAAACAGCGAGAATAATTAGAAGGGTTGGAGTAAAAATAGGAGAGTAATTGCAGTTTTTCTTTTTTAGCCCAGTCTTTACAGCCAAGATAAACATCAAGCATGGGCTGGTCTTGTGTCAATAGACTTTTGACCTTTTTTATATATACACAGAAAAAAGTTTCATCTTTCTCTCAAACTGATAAATAATCGGAGTTTTTTGCCATTGTGTTAGAGAGCGCTGTACTGATAAGTTTTGGTGATAGAAGCTAGAAATACACGAACTCTGATGAATGTTAATAGTGAGTGGGATTGATGGGAGAATAATTGGATGTTTTAAAATTTAGATTTTATATTCGTGCACAGTAGTGACTTCCTCATAAGTACGTTTATTTCAAAAGTTTTTATGTGATTTAAAACTATTTTAAAAGGGGTTTTATGTATGTTATGTAAAATGTAGGTTTTCTGTTACATGAAAAATTAACTATACATTTTAACCCTTTATATCACCTTGTTGCGTATCTGCAACATACACAAAAAGTCTATGTCTTTGCCCCAACAAATTTTGAAGGACGATTTCGGCGATTGTCGGCCAAAACCAGTGCGCCAAGATGAAATTGGGCACTGGCCTAATTGGGCTAACAAAAGAATCAGATGCAAATACCCAAAATGCAAAGGATTTACACAAATTATTTGTGAGAAATGTGGTGTAGGACTTTGTTACAACAAAAGTAACAACTGTTTTAAAAAATTTCATATGAATTAAAATTTTTGAATCTTTCAATCTTAGTGCCATTTTTCACAATGTTGCAGGAATGCAACAAGCACTTTTTTGTCATTTTGCATAATGTTGCAGAAATGCCCCAATCAATTTTTTCCGATAATTTTTCTTATTTCATGTTGTAAAATTTTTTTATTATTTTTTACATGCTTAGAATGATGTATTCTAATGTATGAGTAATTTTTATTAAAATCAGAGATGTTGAGATATAAAGGGATAATATATAAACTAACTATACATTATTCGTAATATATTTTCAAGGTAGATATGTTAGGTTTATACTTCAATTTTCAAACGATAGAAAAAAAAAGTAGTGAAAGAGCTCAAGAAACTAATCTGAAAAGGCTTTTTTGGGTCATTAACTAAACCATCATTTAAACACTCAATGATTGCTTGACTATTTGAAATAATTTTATTTGGAACATCCATAAAAATTTTACAGTCGATTTCATTAACAGAACTTTAATCCATCTTAATCCACTTGTTGTTTCAGCAATAGCAAATAGTTCTGCTTCACATGTTGAGGACTCAGCAATTTTTTTTCTGCTTTTCCACAAGATTCGAGAATTACTTTACATAATTACACATCCTGAAAAGAATTTGCCTGCTTCACCGATCCGGCAGCTTGCATCCGTACTACAGTTTCAAAATCCAAATTCTTTATCATAAACAAAAGTTTATCCTTAGAATCCTTTTAAATATTTCAAAACTTTTTTACTCAAAATATTTTTAAAATTTTCTCATGAGTTTTTTAAATTGCGACAAATAAATAGTTACAAAGGTAGCATGCGGACGTGTTCTGTTAGTCAAATATAAAAATTCATCGACAATTTCCTGATAATCTGTCTGATTGATTAAATCATTTGTTGTATTAAAACATCTAACCTCACCTTCAGTTACAGGAAGATGAGTTTTCTTACATTTTCTGAATCAAATTTGTTAATTAATTATTTAATATACTGAATTTGTGATAAGTTAATTCCATTTTCATGTTTCAAAACTTCTATGCACAAAAATTTAGAATTTTCAGTAGTTTCATTTAATTTAAATGATTGCCTAAGCCTCAAAATTAGATCCTTACATAATTTAGAATTGCTAGAAAATATTGCTAGCTCATCAACGTAAAACTAAAAGATCGGTTTTATCAATTTTTGTAAACACAGAATTATCAGATGTAAGTTGGTTGAGGTCAATCTTTTTCAGCTCATTTTTTAATATAACATGCCAATTTCTACCAGATTGCGGTAAACCATATTTGCAACGATTTAATTTAAGAATTTTGTTCTCACCATACTTTTCTTGATAACCGATTGTAATTTCTCTGTAAGCAGATTTTTCAATATCTCTATATAAATAAGCAGTTTTAATATTAAAAACACAATCTAGCTTATTCTAATCTAGTTTAATTTTTACAAATAATCTAGTTTTTTTTTTTTTTTTTTTTCTACATAAATCTAGTTTTGCAGATAATGCTATTTAAGACCCAAATGATTCAATATTTACTACAGATGAATATGATTCTGAATAATCTACATTTTTAATTTGATTATATCATGCAGCAACTAAGCGTATTAAAAATTTCTTTCCCATTTACATTTTTAATTCTGTATACCCATTTACTCTTAATTATTTTCTTTTTATTTTGTCGATTTTCTGGAAAGTTCAAGAAGTTCGCTTCTCATAGGGTTTTCCCGTTCATTTATCGCTATTAATTGGTTGATTATAATTTATTGGGATGACTGAGCCTTTCAAGACTAAATTTGCGGTTAGTAGTTTGTCTTTAATCCTTTTTGAATGTCTCAAAACGAAACTGTCATTTTAATCTTTTTGTAAGTCAGCTGTTTTTGGTGATAATTTATCCGATTCCGAACGGGAAATTTATTTCACTTTCTATTAGCGGTTGTGATTCGTTAGCTAGGATAAATCCTCAATAAGCCAATCATAATATTCGGTTTTCTTTGTTAAATATTTACTTCCTTTAACTGATTCATCAAATTTAATTGCTCTTTCCTCAATTATTATATTTTTAGTGAAATCTTAAATCCTCTTTGCGGGTCTGTCTCTAGATCATGGTTCCCCAATGGTGTTCCGCGGAACCCTAGGGTTTCGCAGAAGAGTTTAAGGGGTTCCGCAAATTAGTACTTTTATAACCAGCGATGAGTTTTGAAACTTCCGAATATATTTAGATACAACCGATAATTCATAATTTTAGATTATCTTTACGGAATTATTTCAAATAAAATGCCAATGAAATAGAAATTGCATTTTTTGAAATAAAATATATTTCTAATAAAATATTATTTAACAAATTATAAAAAGAATAAACATTTATAAAATATTCCATTAGTATTTCCCATATCGTTTTTTAAAACAAAATAAAATAATTCTTTAATAAAGAAATATGTTTCCCTAATTACCATTTTCAACAGCATTTTTTTTTTCCTGCAAGTAAATCATAACTCGGCATATTTTATTCATTCATTCATGTACATACACCGAAAACAAATTCATAACTAGACTAGATGTGGAATGAGGACTTCAAATTTAAATGTCGTAAGTGAAACTTAATTTAAGATTATTAAGGATAAAACGATGAATGAAAAATCTTTATTCCTCTAATTAAATATTTTAAAAATAAGTTTTTTAAGGGTTTTAGCGTTTACAATTATCTTCAGAAACTTTATTTATAAATTCAGGGTTCCTCAGAAAGAAGGTTGATTATTTACGGTTCCGAACCGAAAAAAATTGGGAACCGTTGCTCTAGACTAACCGACAAAAATTCCTGGTTTACCAGGAACTAAAACTTTTAAAAATCGCAAATGTTTAGGAATCTGGAAATAAACTACGTATCCGAAAATTAAGTAACTTACTTTTGGTTCTCTCTCTGACTAATTCAATCGGGAAGTTTCTGTTTGTTTCTGCTTGATGTAATATTAGAAATGTGAGTACTACAGTTTATGGTTTAAAATTTTAATGGTAATTCGCTCTGGTATAATGATATTCTAGTTCTTTCCTCAAGAATTCTCGTAGCTCTTTCGACTTTCCAGCTGTTTTCAGGATTATAAGGTATAGTTTTTCATGAATTACTCCAGATTCTTCTAGGAATTTATCCAAATTATTCTTCACAAATTCTAATCAATTACCTATTTTGAATCGTTTGCTTTTCTTATTCATGAAATTTTCATACCCTTCTTTAAAATTAGTTTACATATCAAACACATAATATTTATGCTTCATAAAATGAGAAAAAGATATTCCGGAATTGTTATTACAAATGCTTGAAAAATATTTAGAATTACTTAAAGAATCAGTATTACTTGGCCCAGCTAAATCAATATGAACCAATTATAAAATAGAATTACTTTAATCTACATTTATTTTAGGATGATTTATACGAGTTAGTTTATTTATATCACGCGATTCAAAATTAGAAATTTCAAAATCTTTAACATTTCTACCAAAAAAATTTTGCATTTGAGGCATATATATTGTGGTTTTAAATGACGTAGTCTTTTTGTGCCATAGACCAGAACTTTTAACTACATTGCATTCAATAGAATCAGCAGAAATTATAACAACGGTTCAATAAAGCCCAATAAACTAAAAACAAATTAAATTGTAACAAAAAATTCAGTATTTCGCATAGATTTAGTAATGGCAAGATTTTATTAAAAAATTTACTTTTTGTTAAAAATTTTTAATATGATTATTTCTTTTTTTTTTCTATTCGCTTTTTGGCAACAGCTAATTTGGTCCTCGCGAGAAAACAAGTGTTACATACTGTCTTAAACAATTATAATAAACTAACACATGCCAAAACTTTCATAAAATATCATACACGATGTATCCCTATTTAAATGAGTAGATTTATTTCATTACAATTATTTTGATTCGCAAATAATTTAATTGTGAATGGGTAAAATTTTGCATCAGTTAACAAACAAATTGATATTGCGCATGCAGTTTGTAAAACGGAAAGATTATGCATCAGTTAGAATACAACATGTAATTAAACCACAAAAAGCTTCTTAAACTTGCTTTGACGATAAAAAAACCAAAAATTTATATTTAAACCACTCCTACTCCATTACCATCTTTAACCACTCCTGAAGATAAACTCACAAAACATGTGCCATTTTATCAATTTGTCGGAGCCGAATCTAGGTAGAATATTGGAAAGCGACTTTCGCCAAACCACAAAAAAGGCTCATTATCGCCTACTTTTCACCTTCGACCGCAAAGATAAAAGTTCCCATTATCTACCTGATCCACAGCTCCACCCAAGGAAATCGAATCAACGATTTAAAAGTCGCGTTGTCCCACTTGTTCATCAATCCGTGGAAGATCAACTTCCATCAGGCTCATCTTCTGTTGGGAAAGTGAAAACAATTATTTTGTCTGGTAACCCGAGAACGCGATCTACCTTGGTAACTTCACTTTTGCCGTATTCACCATGGTTTTGTTACGCCTTTACCCCTCTCTTCTTAACCGGACGCATATATTAATCGGTCTATATTTCCCTGGCTTTATTTTTTCATGTTAATTACTTCCTTTAATGGTTGGTTAAGTTAGAAAACAAGGTCATTAGTAAATTTCTCGTATAGGTGAATGAAATGTTTTGTTCGAAAATTGGGATTCAGTTTTCTAAAATAACAGAACATAAAACACTTAGTAAAAAGTTTTAGTACGATATCAGTTCTTTTTACTTAAATATGATCTAAATTTTAAATTTACCTATTTTATCTATTATTTAGCTCTATTTTAGGCGATCTTGTCAAGATTGTAGAATTATATAATGGCCTTTGCAGAGTTGAGACTTGACTTGAGACGTGGAATAAATAAATTGTTCTTTGCGTTTTCCAACTGTATCTTATGTGAAATTTATGGGTTTGTATCTAGGACCCCTCGGCATTAACCCCCAGAACTCGGCTTTTTTGAACTCGGCAAAAGAATTTTACTAGCCGTACCGAGAACCCAGACCCATTTTTTTTTTTTTTTTTTTTTTTTTTTGTTGTCTCACCACCCAGTACTGGGTTCATGTACCCGGCCAATTCGAATGGGTATCCCGCACTTGGTTTATACTCATTTATGTGCTATGCTTATGCATTCAGATTTACTGTAACTTTAAAACTATTCGCGAATAATAGTTCCATCAGTTGCTCTTGTGTGGATTTTTAGTCAAGTAAACCTTGATAAAGTGCAATATGTTTACTAAAGAGAGGTGTCTGCTATAGTGCAAATTCAGAAATCTAATACTGAGAATTAAATTAATATGAGAGTTTAATAAAGACAAAATTAAAAAATAGAGAATTACATTGATTTTTATTTCAAGTTAATAAAATCATAATGGATAAAATTGAAAGATAGCTAAGAAATATAGATCACTCATGCGTATTACTCTCATACTAAATTTGTTTTCAGCAAATTAAAATTTTTGAAATTTAAAATTTTCCGTAAGCTATTACCATATGAAAGGAAAAATTGCCAATTGAATGGTTTAAATATCGTGTATTTTGGTTTTATTAAACAGAATTATATTGTTTATTTTCTTTCATAAATGTCATTACTATACCGTATGGTAATTTTACCACAATTTAGTTCTTCAAGTAATAAATCCAAATTCTATCTAATACCCAAAATAAACCGGGTAACAAAAGAAATTTTTGCCGTGTATCCGGACCTGCCAAAATTTTAGGACTCATTACATCACTAATAATTTCTATTATATTCCAATTCTATATTTGTAATTATTCCATTTGCATTCTGGAATAGTTTTCACGGAGCTTTTTGTTGTCGATAAAATATTTATGTTGATTAATATTGACTATCAATGCTGTTAAAAATAGTATTGTTCCATTGGTTCCTCCAGCTTAGCAAGATCAAATTCCAGATTCATCTTCTTTTGAATAAATTGAAAACGATTATTTTGTCTGGTAACACAAGAATGCAGTCTACTTTGGTAACGTTACTCTTCTATGTAATCCACCATGGTTTTGTTATGCCTATATCTTCCTCTGTTTAACCAGACGCCCATATTAGTTGGCTTATATTCCTCTGGCGTCATTCCCTCATGTTAATTACTTCCTTTAATGGTTGGTTAAAGTTAGAAAACAAGGTCATTTGTAAATTACACGAATAGGTGAATGAGACGTTTTGTTCAAGAATGGGATTATGTTAGATTCCCAAAACTAGTTAAAGCAGGATGGGTTACGTCATTTGAAATAGAAGAATTCTATAACAGAATTGCCTTCGTAATAAGATTTAGTTATAAGCGAGCTTATCTGCTTAAATATGACCTCTGTTTTAGTTAATTTCGACCTTATCAAGATTCTAAGATGGCATTTGCAGACTTTGCACTTGGAATATATAAGTAGTTTTTTTCTTTTTTTTTTTGTTCCTTATGCAGTTTTTTAAAAAAATTTATATTCTATTTGTATGTTGCTAATCTTTCTTTGTTGCAATACATTTCACGCGAACTCATTTTCAATGTTTCAAATTCAAAGTCTAGATAATTAAAAATCAACTGAACTCTTTGTGGTTGAGAGAATATTAATGCTGATTTGGTTTAACTTGTTTATTTTTTTAAATAATTTTATTATGTTAATATGCAAGGGAAAAATAAATTTTAAATATAATAATAATTTATAGCAAATTTTTATCGTAAGTTCGATCAAACATATGAATTATACATGAAAATAGAATACGAATGAGATGCATGAAAAAAAGTCTTCCTTAAAATATACTACGTATTTATTTTTGAGAACTTTTTTTTAAAACTTACTAAGAAGAGTTTTTGTAAAAGTTATTATAAAATATAGAAAAAAGGACAAACTATATCAATTTATTTGGAATAAGTATCATAATTTTTGCTAGTTACAGAATAAAATTTCAAATTTTTTTTAAATTTTAAATTTTTTTTCTAAGACACTAAGAATATCATATAGGAAAAAATAGATTTCATTTTTTTAAAACTCGCACTATTATTTATGAATTTTCATCGGCGTTGAAGAACAAATGATTTAATTTGATCAACATTGTATTGGCTAACAGATTTTCTTCTCGTATGTTAACGTTTCAGTCAAAATATTAATACCGTTAGCTTCGTCATAGAGGTTTGGGCAAAAAATTATCATCCCTTTAAAATTTAACTCCTAGTTTTATGCAATGTTGAAGAAAATCTGCTTATAATTTTGTGAAACTGGAAACTAGAATCTCGATTTTATTTAAAATTCTCAAAAACCACTGGTCTTTTTGAGAAACAAAACTCATGTCTTTCATGACGTTTTAGTTTTAAAATTAAGATTTAAAGATGTATTGACTTCATTTTTTAAATGAAACATTTTGTGAATTGTTCGTTTTTGTGATGAATAATTGGGAGATGGAAACTTCTTTCCGATAACATATTTTGTGAAGGGTCCGTCTATAACAGGGGTGGCCAACCTGCGGCTCGCGAGCCACATGCGGCTCTTTGAAGGATTATTCGTGGTTCTCGATAAATGTACCCGAGTTCCCTTTTCATTTCTGTGCTATTATATTTTAATATTTTTCTGAATCCATTTGAAATTAGCATAATTCAAGGTGAGTTTTCCATTTCCAGTATAATTATGACCCAAAAAGCATCTGAAGAATTAGAATTAATAGAGATGCAAGACGATCAAGCTCTACAATTAAAATATAAGTCGAGGTCGATTACTGAATTTTGGAAATTTGTACCAGAATCGAAGTATCCCGAATTAAAAAAAGCTGCTTGTCAAATTATTTCAATATTCGGAACAACATACTTATGTGAATAATTTTATTCCACTTTAAAATTCGTGAAATCCAAACACCAATCAGAATTAACTAACCAGCATCTCAACGAATTACTGAGAAGTGCTGTCACCAAATTTTAAAGAAATGTCAAGAAAAGTAAAATAAATGTGTTTAATATTTAAATTTAATACATATATTTTGTACTTTTATTTATATGGTTTCAATAAATATAATTTCTGTGAAAAAAAATTTAATACCCTTTCTGCATACCTTTTAAATACGTATTAAATAGCGGCTCGCGAAAAATTTAAAATTTTGAAAAATGACTCGACTATCAAAGAGCTTGGCCACTCCTGGTCTATAACATTAAAAAAAAAAACAACGTAAAATTCAGAAAATAAAAAATTCGGCCGAAGCCTTTACGTTAAGTTTCCGAAATCACCAATTTTGAAAAATCCCATTTGTTGATTCTTTGTCTTGGCGAATACTGCACTTCAAAACTCTGTTTATTTGGCAATATTTAAATGTGATCGAGTAAAAATTTTGTTATTAATATCTTTACTTAAAAAAAAACTTTCTAAGATTGATAAATGACTTTTCGAATGTTTTTAACAGAAGAATTGAGATAATTTTTACGAAAATTCCAATTATTTTTAATATTTTTTACACCTCAAAAGTTCGTTGAGTTTAATGAATATCACCTACCAATAATATATCAATATCACCTATCAATTTTACCTATCAATAAGTCAAATAACTTTTGGAATTTTAAGGCTGCAGTCATTACTTTTTAGTAGATTGTAAGAGACGTATGTTAGATAATATAGAAAATTCAAAAGTCATTTTGACAATTTTTATAGTTTAGAAGTAATTGTCTGGAAATAAAATTGCAGTTCATTTATAAAAAATATTAGTTTATACATGTTACTTCCATTGTATGAAATCCTTTATTCTATAGAATACATTGTCATTGTAATAGAATGTCTAAAATCGAGAGGTAAAGTGTGAATTGAAAAATGCTTCACACATTGCCGAGACATTCCGTAGAAGACATTCCCTATACAGGCCGAGACATTCCCGAGACATTCCCTATACAGGCATTCTATACAATGACAGACAAAATTGGAAACAAGTATATTTCATACTTTGCCCCAAGAGCATTTGTTTTTCTATACAATGAATAGACATAGTATTAATTAGTCTCCTATTTCATACTTTGTATAAAGTGCTATGTAATCTATACAATGGCTAGGCATTTTATAGAATTCCATTATTCCATACAATAACATTAACACATAAATGAAAATTACTTAGTCTCAGTCGAAGTTTAATCATTTAAAAACGAATTAACATTGCTTTTGGGTAAACATTTTTTACCTATTACTTTAAAAAGCCTAAAAACTGAAAAATTATCAAACTTTTCTCTTGTTACATTTTATAAGAAATCGAAGAAAGTAAGAGAAATGGATGAGCATTTTTGAAATATCTTTTAATTCTTTGTTATTAGTTTTATTATGTATTGAATTAACGAGTAAAATAATCTTTTTTATCGCTTCTACATCAATATCTGTTCTATTATTAGTGTAATAAATTGTGACATTCTGACAATAAATTGATAAACTGTTTTCTTTTTTCTCCTTTGTCAAAAAATAGTTTATATAAATAAATCATCCATACAACTTTTCCGAAATCTTTCTCCCCTCCTTACTTCTGATTTCTCTTTCCCACACTACCCCAAATGCAAGAAAAAGAATAATTTGCCCCTGTTCTAGAACTTTCCTGCAAAATTCCCAGCACCGGCCGAGATGCAGCTTCGAGAGGGGTTAACAAAAGTAGAAGCTATAACAAAAGGATCCCGAAAATCGCGCCAAAACTATCCGCGGTGTACATTTTCCTCCCTCCTCCAGATTACAGCAACCCTGTAGTCGGAACGTTTGGAAGCTGCTTCGTTTCGCCCAGTGCGTCACTATGAAGTGTTTAGAATGAGTTGTGTTGATATGTTCTGTATCAAAAAATGATCTGTTTTGAAATAGGATTACCTCCAATTCATTGAAAATCTACTGTTCTTCTTAGTAAGGTGAGTACACAAGATTGTCAGTATGATTTTCTTTGCATGTACTTTAATTAAAGTTACATCTTCGATCACCGGTTTGGCGTAGTTCTAAATTACGATGGTAGCGGTAGAATTTGTCGTGTCTATGCGGCATTACCTCTACGCTTTTTCCAGCGCATATCCATGTGAAGTCGCTTTTATTAATAACATCACATTTGTTACTATTAAATTATTCACGAATACTTCCCATATATACTTTTTTGTCATTGTTAGATAGTTTTTATTATTTTTATATGGCTGTCACGTATTAAGATTTTTTTGTGTGAAGAAGTTTTTCAAACCTAACTTAGCTTTATATATTTTTTTAAATAGCAATATCCATAGAATGTTTAAATTAGAATTTTTACTTTGTTGTTAACTTTTGTATGCACAGTTTTAGAATAAGCATTATCCATATGGTGTTTAAACCTACGACGCATATATTTGCATGCAGGATATTTTATTTTATTTAAAATTTTGTTAATTGACATCTTTTAAAAAGTAGGTTATATAAATCAAAGAATAATTTTTCATCTTTTAAATTTAGATTTGTTCATTTATATCAAACTAAAAAATAACTTTTTAGAATTCCGAAATAATTTGGTTTTTCTTAGTTATATAAACTAATTTGAAATGAAATTATTTTATTGATAAAAATCATAATGATTGTATATTTGTTAATTGTATCAACACTGATCTAATTGTTTAATAAAATGTAAATGATCTAAAAGGAAAATTAATTTTGTATCCCCATAATTTTAACATCGTGGTTACAAAATCTCAGCATCTGCAGCTATTTATGCATACATATACATATTGAAAAATTGGAATATTTTCTATGATAAACCATTTAAATGTTTTCCTTTTTCTGCAAAAGTACCGAAAAAATATTAATCATGTTCTATAATCAACGGATTTTCGTGACTCCCGTCGGAAGGAAATTGATGATTGCTATGTTGTCCGGATCTAGTTAGGACGTGACATTCAAGTCTTGAAAAGGGGCGCCTGTTTTTGAGCGCTTGAAACATGGCGACTGCAATTTCCAGTTTGTATATTTTTGAAGCGAATGAAGTTTTTAATCAAGTATTATCTGACCGCATCAGTTTCTTAGAATTATTTATTTAAAGTAAAAAGTAGTTGATATAATCTGATAAATCCTTAACAGAGTTGTGTCAAATATAAAACCACTTAGACGAAAGTAACAAACTGGACGCCATACTAATCAGTATTAATCGACATAACTATAAAATACCTGGCAAAAATTTCTCTTATTGAGTTTTCTAAGTACTAGCAGTCCAATAAAGCCAAGATGCATTTGTAGAAGTTAAAAAAAAAAAAAAAAACTTATTTTGACGAATAAATTAGAAAGATTGTTATATTTATTAACATCACTTGGTATAATTTAAAATTTCTTGGTAATAATTTGTGCTTTGTTTTAAATTTTATAAGATTTAAAAATCGAATAGATATCACTTAGTTTGGCGACTATAAGATCGGCGTTCAGTGACGTAATTTAGAAAAAAATGATGTTAAGGTAATAAGTATTGATCACTGAGATGTAGAAGTTCAATAAAAGTGGATGAAACTGAAAGGCTCTCATATTTATCTGTATTCATTGATATAATTTATATAAATGGCTTTAGATGTTTTCACACTGTGTTTTAATTTTTTTAAGTTAAGTTTTGATCGACTTCTGGTTCAGGTTTGGTATAAAATTGGAATAAAATTTCTCACTTGATAATTGTTTGTTGGTATGGGCTCGAATATTTCTTAAGGATTCCATTTAATGTGATCGCATCGGTATATGAAGAATTTTGATTCTAATAAACGATTTATTCCACGAATATTCTCTACCCATAAGAAATGCGATATATACAAATGATTCTCAGTGAACTGCAGTGGCTCAGGGAATAAAGCGCTCGCCCCTCAATAAGGCGGCCCAAGTTCGAATCTCAGCAATAGATGCGAATTCTGTTTCCGCCTCACACTGACCACAGTGCTAATGTAAAATATTCTCAGTGGTAGAAGGATGGTGAGTTTTAATCTCCTTGCCGGTGAGCTAACCGTGGGAGGTTTTCGTGATTTTTCTCTCCATGTAGCGCTAATGCTGTTTAGTACCAACATAAAAGTCCCTCAAGAAAACTAGATCGTCCCAATCCAAAGATCCAAGAGTTCGTAGTTGGGTTCAAAATTATAAGAATACGGAGTTGAACACTGATAGTCGTAAACTCAGAATTGCGTGGTTTGTTCTACGCCAGTTATAAAATTGAATACGTTGTATCTGTGTCTTTCTAAGACCCCCTCCGACTTAAAGGCTGTATCTCATTTTTATTAAATTTTGGTGAGTGACCAAGTAGTTTTGATACAGATATCCGACAGTCTAAATCTGATTACTGAAAAAATTCTATTATCTTATATAAATAATTCCGTTCTTAAGATTCTATTTGATGATATAAGCGACTCAGGGATTCCTATGATGCGTTAAATCATAGCCGATTTTCGGCGTATCTAACGCGTTAATAAGACGCGTTATTCTTCGGCTCGTTAAAAAAAAAAAAAAAAAAAAAAAAACTTTCAGATTTATGTAGACAAAATTTTAACCGAATTGAATGTTTTGCAATTCTTTGTTTTGCCTATCAATTGATATTACAACTATGAGTGTAAATATTAATGAATGGATAGAGATATAGAGAATTCATATATTTTAAATAGAGAACCGCTTTTAGTAAAAAGGTGATTTAGAAATATGGAAGTCCTTAGTTCTAAGGACCCTTAGTTTTCTAAGTTTATAGCAGAATCACGTGATTTTACAAAACGGGGAGCAGTGATAAAACATAAGTGGTACCGAGAACTTTTTTCTTTAAACCAGGGTTTCCCATTTGGTTTGGAAAAATGCAATACTGGTTTGTAAATTAACGTTAATGTTGGCAAGAATTTTCTATATTCAGTTACCATTTTTGTGTTTTCAAGTCTGATAAGACAAACTTGTTATACACATATATTTTCTTAACAAAATAGCAATGTTGCGGTAACAAATGTCTTAATACTCATCAGGGGTCTTTTTAGAAGAAATTTGGGTCCGTTAACGGACCCTTCACAAAATATTTTAACTTAAAAATGGACCCTTCGCAAAATAATTTATCCTTTAATCGGACCCTTCACAAATTTGTTTATCTTCATTATTGTTTTGTTAATCGAATAAACCCTTCCCAGGGGGTTGGGGGAAAGAAAGACAAATGCAAACGAACTACCAAATATTTGTATGTTGCATCGCTAATTTAGTAGCTGCATTTGCTGTTTATTTTTTAAAATTTAATTTTTTTAATTATAATTTTACAGTGTTGAGTATGATCTTGTATGTTTTTTAAAATTAAAAAACTACTTAAAAAAGTTTTTTTTTTTTTTTTTTTTTTTTTTTTTGCGCAATAAAGGACCCTATTTTCACAAATTCACAAAAGCGGACCCTGGTTCAAAGAATGTAACTTAACGTTTATTTTATATTCACAAATTACGAGTAATTTTTTCACAATTTAACAAAAACGGACCTTTCACAAAATGTCTGGACAGACCCCTGCTCATCATTATCCACATTTCTCCGCCACAACTTTTTTTTTTAAGTTGAAACACTTTCTGAAATTGCCATTTGTATTGACAATTGGTATTTGTTATTTCGACTTCTTAATTTAAGAACATGCGATGATTTGGTTTAAGTATTGAACAGTATATTAATGTACGTATTTAATTTCGAAAAAAAGCTGTTTTCAAAGGATTGAAATGCTTTTTTAACAGCTTCCACGATGCGTTTTGAAGCTGATTTTCTGAAATTGATTAAAATGTCAAGTTCTTCTAATCTCCCCATTTAAAAAACGTGAGGGGAAAAAAAAAAAAAAAAACATGCAGTGGAGTTCTTCAATTGAAAGGTTAAATTGATTATTAAAATTTAATTCATTAAGTTTCAAAAGATTATTTTTAAAATTTTGAAGTGGAAGAAATTGCTAACAAAACATGTTTTTCTTTTTTAAATCAGACTTATGTAACGACTTCTAAATTAATCTTAATATATGCAAATAATCAATCTTTACTTAAAGATGACTAAACTTAATGTATCTGAAAATAATAAATTTTTCATGGGCATATGACTAAACTTAATGTAACTGAAAATAATAAATTTTTCATGGGCATAATTGGATATTTTTCCAGAAGATGTTTGTTATCTCAAAACGAAAGTGAAAGTAGAAGTGCTTTAATTGAGGAAAAGGATTTATATTTTTCTTTCTTATTAATTAAAATGAAAATGCAAGGAAAACAAATTTAATTAAGGACATATTAATAGTTCTAGATAAATGACGAAGAAATAGTTGAAGATTGAGTATTTTAATCATGATAAAAAATATTTCAATTGACTTAATATTCTGTAATAAGACTTATTACATGTATGCATTTTTTTGTCCAAGGATGATACTCACGTTTGACTATTATTAACAAAAATAATGATAACTTAGTCTAGAAATTACAATTGCAAATAATTCAAATTATTCTGCAACTACTGTGAACTGCATATTTTTCATAGCTATTACAAAGTAGTTAGTACTATTAGGCCGTTTTTAATGTTCTTTTTCGGAATATTAGTGATGATTTTTACTGAGGGGGAGCTAACAATGTGTCTTTCTCATGGACGAAAATCTTGAACCTTTATCTCTTTTACCCCCTTTTGAAGTAATAGCCCACCCATCCCTCTGGCAATTCAAGTCGTCTAATATAATTGGTTTGTCTTTTACATTGTTTCTTTTTAAAACATCGACGATAGACGACTCTTTCTTACTTGTTGTTACTTTCTTAATGTTTTTTTTCCCTTCTGTACATTAAAAGGAGCGAATATTTTGTTTTATGCATTAATTTCTTTTTCATATATTATAGATTTATAGAACATAACGTATGGAAGCAAAATAAGCTAGCTTTACTGAAATTTCCTGTCCGAAACTATGAGGAAATTATTGCGCTTATAGCACAAGCCATATCCGCACATGTTGCTAGAGAATTCGAATTTGTTTCGTCAACTAATTTTTTAGCAGCAAATAAGTCAAAAATGTCTACGAAATAGTAAAGATCGTTAATCAGTTTTATAATCAATTGTAAAGGTAAAAATGAAATTTCCAATGAATACTGATTAATTGACGAAGTAAGTTAAAATATACTCCATTATATGTGGGCGAAGTAAGTCTATGATCTATATCCATCAGGGGTCTGCCCAGACATTTTGTGAAAGGTCCGTTTTTGTAAATTAGTGAAAAAATTAGTCGTAATTTGTGAATATAAAATAAACGTTAAGTCACATTCTTTCAACTAGGGTCAGCTTTTGTGAATTAGTGCAAATAGGGTCCGTTTTTGCAAGAAAACTTTTTCAAGGAGTTTTTAAATTGTTACAAGATTATGCTCAACACTGTAAAATTATAATTAAAAAAATTAAATTTTAAAAAATAAACAGCAATTGCTACTACTAAATTAGACATGCAACATACAAATATTTGGTATTTAGCCTATACTGCTGAACGCAGAATATTCATTTCGGACGAATAAAGGAAAAAGCTTCTGCCGAAGACAAAACTTAGTTCGTTTGCATTTGTCTTTCTCCCCCCTTCCTTCCTGGGAAGTGTTTATTTGATTAACAAAACAATAATGAAGATAAACAAATCTGTGAAGGGTCCGATTAAAAGATAAATTATTTTGTGAAGGGTCCTTTTTTATATTAAAATATTTTGTGAAGGGTCCGTTTTATGAAAAGATATTTTGTCCATTATTACTTATTTAAACATAGACGACTATCCTTAGTGCTAATATTTTTCCTGTATTTAATAAGGACAATTACCTTATGCTTTAATTTTCTTTTCTTATTTTATAACGTTTGGAAGCGAAATTTACTCAAATTTTTTTAACTAGTTTTACTCATTTTTTTCTTTAAACTTTATGAAGCAAACACTAATGAAGGAAATCCTGATGACGAAGTAAGTAATTTAGAATAGTTTACTCCACTACAAATGAACGAAGTACCTGAAGCGAAATGGTAAGTGTTCAAGAGAAGATGATATATCAATTGATTTCATAAAAAAAAAGGAGAAACAAAGAAGCTTTGTTACTCTAAACTGTTTTGCAAAATGCTTAAATTTTTATCTTTGTCTACTTAAACATAATATAGTCCAGTAATATGGGGTAAAGTTTTATTATGAAAAAACTAAAGAAACCGGAGTTAATTGACTAGAATGATAGTTAATCAATATCTAATGTAATATTACTTTATAAAAATAGATCAAGGCATTATTTTGTTTGTATCCAAACAAGCTTGTAGGTCGTTGATATGACGACAATTTGTGTTCTGTTCTAGAAATTCTTCCTAGTATCACTGCATTGAATACAGTTACCTACCTAGAGTTGATTTTATAAGAAACTTAGTCGACTAGTTTTGTTACATAAAATTCTGTGATGGCATACTTTGTAGACGTTTTTAGCATTTGTTTCTGTAACATTTTTCAATCGATGTGGCGATAGAATATCTGCCGTTTTACAACTCTTAAACGTAGTTTTGTTCAATTGGAGGAAATTTTATGGACGTCAACAGCTGATAAATCGATGGAGGTTAGTTTAAAATTCCAGTTCTTAATGTAAAGGCCTGTTTACACGGTCCAAGTTCTCGAATCCGAGAAATTGAACGGATTTCTCTGTCCAAGAAATTGGATGATTCGTTGACACTATCCAAGTTCTTGAATGTCACTGATTCGTTGAGAGAAAAACTTGCGCATGCGCATTGTTCATATTCAACATTATGAAATAATAATTACATAAGTTTAAAATTACTATATAAATTCAAATAAAATCATAATAACACAAATAAACCGCAACAGATCAATTTATTTGAACTAAAATATATGAAAACAGACTACAAAATGACATAATTTGCTGCCTGCATGTTGACGTCACAAAACCTAAGACGCTGATTGGTTAAGGGAGAAAAAACTTGGATGGAAAGTAGAACATGCTCTACTATCGTCCAAGAAGTTGGACAAGTTCTTGGATGCTTGTTTACACGATCCAAGCTCAAAGCAAAACAAGTTTCCATCAATATCAATCAATCTCTGTCCAAGAAATTGGACCGTGTAAACAGGCCTTAAACCATTAACCACAATTGCAGTTCATGAAAATTTTATTGAACTACAGGGAAGTCGATAGGCCATCATATACCAATATTGCTAAAACTGACCTTTTTCGATATACCTTTGCTAAGCATCTAAACAAGATATTGCTTCAGTTTTTTTCTTCACGGAATTATTTACATATACATATTTACTCTGTGTTAACTGTTAATATATAGCTTTGGCAGTATTTTTTATTAAAGAAATTATTGACTGAAAACTTTTAATTTTTTAAAAAGTTCATCATTTTTGAGCAAAAATCTTTCATTACTCTAAAAGTATTCATGTTGAGGCTAAAATATTATCACAGCATACTATTTATATGTAATCTCAAATATTCCCAAAATATTTGGAAACGATATCATAAGTAGTTTCTTAGAAAAGTGCATCGAAAGAGTCAGTTTGAGCATTATTGATATATGCCAAACCTACTCCTCTAGAGTTAATACATAAGTTCATCGTACTTTTATTTGTAAGCCTAAATGCATGTTTTTTTTAGCCGTGACTCTTTAGAGAGAAAGAAAAAAAAGAAGAAAAAAGCATTTGTTAATCTTTAACGCATAAAAATGATTAACTGGAAGCCATTACAGTTAGACAGGCTGCACATCATTAGATTAAAAGAAGTCTTTATGTTCATATTATTTCTTACTACTTTCGAATTAAACAAAATTAAAAGTATTAGTTTGATTCAGTTATTATTTAATAAAACAATTGTAGATACTATTAAATGTAAAAAATTAAAACTATTAAATGTCTCGGTCCCCAATAATAAGCATACTTTAAAAAATTCCAGATCAAATGATGGTAAAAAGTACTGGCATTTTAAAGGTAAAATCTATTTTTACCAGAAAATATTCCGGTATATTATTATAAGTCTAGTATATCGTTATTTTTTCAGTATAATAAATAGTACTGTAAAATTTACGGTAAAAATGTATTCTACGTATCATCCTGAGGGCCGGTACTTCATGCTGTAATTTGACCCGAAATGTTTACAGTGTAATATCAAGTTTTCTTGTTTAGTTTTTCTCTTTACAAATTTTGACTTAATATTTTTGTAAATTTTGAACTATAACTTTCATTTAAAAATATTGGATCCGTATGGTCTGAGAGAAATCTTATCGATTCGAAGGATTTAAAATAATGTTTCTCAGGTAGACTCGACTATTATTGAGTTGAAACTTGTCAGTAGAATAATTTCCTTGAAAACTTTGATATTTGAGATTTTTAATTTCGATAGCTTCTTGATTTCTTGCGTTGAATTTTTTTTGGGTTTTTAAATTGATTGTGGGAATGCGTCTACGTATGGTCTGAGAGAAATCTTATCGATTCGAAGGATTTAAAATAATGTTTCTCAGGTAGACTCGACTATTATTGAGTTAGAACTTGTCAGTAGAATAATTTCCTTGAAAACTTTGATATTTGAGATTTTTAATTTCGATAGCTTCTTGATTTCTTGCGTTGAATTTTTTTAGGTTTTTAAATTGATTGTGGGAATGCGTCTATTATAAAAGTGTTTGATTTGTTTCCCTCTTCAAACTGATAATTTTATTAGATTTTTTTTTTTCATTTCTTAATTTTAAAAAAAATTTGAGAACTTAGATATTTGTGGCTTTTAAGTTTGAAGATAGATGATGTTTTAAATTTCCAATCGTCAAAGTATTTTCAAGTTATTCTGGATAAATTAATATTTTCTATAAGATATTTGGTTAAGTTATTTTAATATTTTTTTTCTCAACAAAGTATAGTTGTACAATAATTACTCATACTCAAGAAATTTATAGTTTAAAATTAAAAATTGAAAACATTTTAATTATAAAAAGTGAAAAATGATTCTGAAAAAGCTATTATTATTAATATACAAGAACTACCAAACAATATGTTAAAATTAAAATTTGTGTATTACTCGATATAAAAAAATCGATAATACAAATTACCTGCATATTGATCAAAAATTAGACACTAGAACTATCTAACATGTTTAAATTTAGACGGATGTACGATGCTCAATCATTTCACAAGGTCACTTTTAAATTGAAACTGTTTCGATCATAAAATGCTTTTAAAGAACCTGACAAAGGTGAACTGTCAACTATATATATTTGTCTTTAAGGCGGCGAAGTGAAAAGGAAAGGGAAAAAAATATGCGGAATGGAAACCTTGGAGCTAATGAAAAAAGAAACCTTGAGGGAAAAAGCCATCAACCCTATGACACGTGATCATGACACAACGTATAGTGTGCGTTAAGTGGTGTTCAACACCCATAAAAGCCTGTCTTTAATCAAGTAAATGGGATAAACGCCACTAATTAAAACATTTCGTTTAGCCATTTAATTTGCTGTTTTAAGAAAAAAAAAGAGGAACGAGAAAAAATAAAGGATTTTCAGATAAATTTAATAATTAGATATTTAAAAAAAATATGCACTATTGTGAAATTTTTTATTACGAATTAGTCGCTTAGATTAATCGTTCGCAAATCTTCCTTAAGTTGTTTTCGAACACAAATATGTAAGAATTGCGTGGTAAAACTGACTGCTAAATTTCTCTCAATTTACAAACAATTGCCGTAGATAAATTAATTATCCAAAATTTTTTCTTTAGTATTTAGTACGATACTTGTTATCAATTTCAAACGTCATATTCAGTCATTTTTATATCAGTTTTTAGAAATATGTTGGTATTTTATGTAATTGATTTTTAGGATAAGTGGTTATGATTAAAAATCAGATTTTGTAATAAATTTGAATAATTATGACTACAATGATATAAACACAGAATGATAATTTTTATAAAAAATTACAAAGACTCACAATGAGTTTTTATATAAGCACTGCTTTAACTCATTCATTATTGTTTAACTCATAATTATTCTGCAATTTTTTTTGAATATTATTATATTAATATTTTATTTTCCAATACCCACCATTATTGACAATCATTATTTAGGTAATAGTAGGACAGATTTGTTGGCCACTTTTTTAGCGTCACCATATTAGGTGGGCTAACGTTGCTTCCACAGTAAGGACAAATTGTACAGAGAATGAAGGAACATGCATGCCTTGTCCGGGATTCAAACCCAGGACCTTTTTTATGGGAGGTCAGCTCCCTGACCACTACACCGACCAGTCGGCAATATTAATAATAAATGTCGTGAAACTAATTGAGAAATAGCTGCTAAAAAGCTTGCATTATAACTATTAATGTAATTATATTTCAATTGATTGAATTCAATCTTTCTATTTGAGTCAGTCGAATTGGATTATTTAATCAAATCCCTTGCTTCAAATTAAATCTTGGAATTCGAATCTGAGTCAATGTTATCTCTTTATCCCTGGTTTATTTCTTTAATTCATTTGATGAATTCTCTTAATAGAGATAGTAAACTTTTGATAGACAATGGAATTTGTTTGCATCTATTTAAGTTGTTTTAAAATAAAAGAAAGTGGAATCGGTAACTAACAATTAACAAGAACTGGTTTTTCAGCTAGTAAGGCCAAGAAACAAAATGAGAAGTTAGCATTTTTATATATAATATGAAACCATGTTTGTCTAGATAAAGGATTATTCGAAATTCGTATAGAGTTTAAATATTTTCTCATCTCCTTTTTAACTACATATTTTTTTAATAATTGAGCTAATAAAAACAGATTTTGAGATTCGCATAATAAAGGGCATATCTTAATTCCGTGAAATATGAAAATCACCATTTAAAAAAAAAAAAAAAAAAAATCCTCTGACTAAAATATTCAATGATAATTTGATTTATTTAGTTAGTTTTTGGAATTTTCGTTCGCATTTCTTTAAAGAATCGTTAAGTGCTTAAAAAATGAAGCCCATTTTATCCACTTAAAAAATAAATATTAATAATAATAAAAAAAATTAGTTTGTCTTGATTATCTCGCATTTGCATTGAAAGTAAAGTCAAAATATTTCATCAAACTTTATTTCTCAATCCAGTCTAGAGATTTGTGCCCAATTTTTTGGCCTTAGTTACTCCTCATTTCTTATATTTCATATTTAAAATTTTTTATTTAGATTTTTTACACATGACATTTTAAGATGGTTCTAACAATAGGTCCGGTCCGTTTTTGTGAACCTTCTTAAGGTTTTTAACTATCATGTTAAAAACTTCAAGAATTGTAATACTATAAATATAATACTTTTTCAGGGGTTTTCAAACTTAAGGTCCGTTTTTGTGAAATTGTAATAAATCGATTCATTATGTAGAAATAGGTTCCTTTTGATTTTAAGATTTGTTTTTAAAAACTTACAAAAATCAGCAGTTCTTTCAAATTTGTGAAAAATCTGCTCTTCCTTAGAAAATTAACACATATTATTATAAGAATCCGTTTTTTTCTTCCAAAGCCTTCTTTTTTACTAATATGTGAGAATAAGATTCTGTTTTTGAGAGGGGAAAAAAAAAGAAAAGGAAAACACAGTAAAACCATGTCTTCATAAGAGTTGTAAATTTAAATTTACGAATTAAATATGTCCTCAATTCCATTTTTCAAAAAAATTTTGTTAAGTTAACGTTTTTGAATTGAAAAATATTGTGAAGGGTTAGTTTTCTGGCTGAAATATTGTGTGAAAGATTCGTTTTTACAATTATAATTTCTAAGAGATTTGCTTCAACGATTAAAAAGTAAATTGTGAGGGAATCATTAAAGGTCACATATTTTTCCTAAAATAACGCCTGCTATTTATAACCACTGCCATTAATGATTGCTAAATTGTCATTTAGATCTATTTATAATTTACAACTCATTCTGCTGTTAATTCATTATTTTGATTATCTTAAATAGGTAAAATTGATAAGTTATATATGATTTCCATGATTTTAAAACCATTTTCCATTTAAAGATTTCTATAACGAACTATTTGCAACAATCAAAATTTTTGCAAGTTATTTTTTCCTACGAATTCTTTACTTTTAATTTAAATGTAAGAATTTTAATTTAAATTACTTTTAAATTAGTATTAACTTAACTTTACTTTTAATTTAAATTAAGAATTATTTATTTGCTTTAATATTTTAATAGTTCTGCCTTAATAATGTTTTATATGCCCCCATACTGCAATATATTCCTAAAATTAACTCATTTCTCATTTAATAATGAAATCAAGACATTTTTTTTTTGTTAATAATTTTACCTTTATTTTTTAAAATTTTATTTGCCTTTTTTTCATATTTTATTCACAAAAATCTATGTATATTCGATTCGCTAATTATCTGATACAACTTGCCGATACTACCTTACTACACCAGGGGTCAGTCTAGGAGAAATTTGGGTTCGTTAACGGACCCTTTACAAAATATTTTAACTTTAAAACGGACCCTTCACAAAATAATTTATCTTTCAGTCGGACCCTTCACAAATTTGTTTATCTTCATTATTGTTTTGTTAATCAAATAAACCCTTCCCAGGAAGGGGGGGGGGAGAAAGACAAATGGATATGTACTAAGCTATGTCTTCGGCAGAAGCTTCTTCCTTTATTCGTCCGAAATGAATATTCTGCGTTCAGCAGTATAGGCTAAATACCAAATATTTGTATAATTGCATCTCAAATTTAGTAGCAGCAATTGCTGTTTATTTTTTAAAATTTAATTTTTTAATTATAATTTTACAGTGTTGAGTATAATCTTGTATGTATTTACAATTTAAAAATTCCTTGAAAAAGTTTTTTTGAAATAACAGACCCTATTTGCACAAATTCACAAAAGCGGACCCTGGTTGAAAGAATGAGATTCAACGTTTATTTTATATTCACAAATTACGAGTAATTTTTTCACAATTTTACAAAAACGGACCTTTCGCAAAATGTCTGGACAGACCCCTGTACACTGTAAAAAAATTCCATTTCAAATTACGGAAAAAAAATACCAGTAGGATACTCCGGATTTCGGTACTTTTTACCGTAAAATCCATTTTTGCTGAAACACAAATCTGATATACCATAATAATTTACGTAAAACCACTGAATCACTTTTATTAAATAAATATCAAAAAAATTACCGTATAATATTTTTCGATAAAAATGGATTTTACGGTTAAATGGATTTTACGGATGATGCACTAAAAGTGCTGGTACTTTATACCGTTATTTGATATTACATTTTATTTTCGATGATTTTTTTGCGTCTATTATTATAGGTTTAGTTAGCATTGGAGATACGTATTTTGTAACTTAATTTGTCGCATCTCCAAAACATTATGTATTTCACTTTCTTATCGGATATTCTGATCAACTTCCGTGTAATTATTCTAATCCTATTGTCACTTCTTACGTCTTAGTCATGGGATATTATTTCCTCAGATTAAAATATATTCGAATGCATAATATATATTCTTTTATCAAGACATTAAATTAACTTTTAATGATTGTTTTTATTGATTTTATCTAAGATTTCTTCTTGATGACTTTTGATATTAAAAGTAATGAAATTTTTTATTTTTGTTGAGTTTTATATCTCGGAGTACTTGGAAATTAAAAAAGATTTTATTAACAACATAAATTTGCAAACTAATTAAAGCCGGAAGAAACTAGCTTGGAATTTAGTTCTCTCTTTTTATGTGTCTTGTATTATAATTTTTCCTCTTCAACTAATATAACAACAAAATTATTCACACATATAACAGGGATCACATTATACACTATAGATAAGGTGTCAATCTAGAATTTCTTGCTAGGATATTGAGGGTATTGTTTATGGAATTTGTGTAAAATAATATAGAATATCGATTTTTTTTTTCTTTCATAGCTAGTCTTATTTTTACGAAATATATTGCTAATATAATTATTATTATTATTATTATTTTTTTTTTTACAAAAATACATTTATATATGACTACAGGAATATTTAAAATGAACATTATTTATCTTAACTAATTTGCCTTTTATTGGTTGTTAGAGATATTATTTCATTCTTTTTTGGTAAGATTTCTTAATCTAAATAAATTTTTGTCAAAAATTTACACAAGAAAACATTTTCGCCAACTTAAAAAAAATTGCGGAATGACTCGTTTTCGAAAGTTTTAAACTTAGTTTATTATTTTAGATGGATTCCTTTTTGGGACTTGTAACTTTTTTCGGAAAGTTCCTTTTAGGCTTAACAATTTCAGAAAAGCCTCCTCTCTAAATGTACCATATTATTATTTATTTATTAATATTTATGTATGAAATCAAAACTGAGGAAAATGAGCATTAATATCGTATTAGTTTTATGTTTATTTTCTTGGCAGTTATTAAAAGTATCTAAAACAATTTTCTTGGGGAAAAAAATGCGAATTGCTTTGCTTATATAAAATAACCTAGTGGAAGTTGAAAATATTTTCAAAGAAAACTTAAATTAAAAGAAATGATGTATGTATTTTTGATAAAGAAAAAAAATCTGTATAATTACAATTACATAAGATTTGTTAAACGAAAGAAATGTCCAACGCAGTTTGTCGATCTCCACTGACGATTTTCCGGTGCCGATTTTTGCTATTGTCGAACAGTTAAGAATTTCATACTTCTCTAGGACTAAATAAAATACGTACTATTATTACAACAAGTTGGATGATTATATAATTGAAATACTTCTGCTATTTGTATTGTTCTAATATGTTAATTTAAATCTTGTTTCTGATCTTTAATGTTAAATCTGTTTCTAAATAATATGAAGACAAATTACGTAATTTACTAATAGGAAAAAACGAAATTCCTATTAAAGTATCGTATCGTCTCAGCATTTTCATATTTTGCAACAAATGTGAGCAATATTACGGTTCAATTTTCAGAAATGCTAACAGAGAACTGTTAAAACATTTTCGACCACGTTAGATCATGATATCGTGGATTTCGCTGCAACCTTGATACAGTGTATCGTGCAAATTAATCTATCTTGAACTTGATTACTCCGTAATATAGGTACAGTAACATGGTTAATATACCCCCCCCCCCAGCTTCAAAGTAATACTTTTAGTTAGACCTTTTTCACAAAATTGATTTTTCTTAAGACTAACCCTATTCAGATTTCTTAGTGCTCTGAATTGAAATGCTCGAATTTTTTATTTATCTTTAAAGTAAAAAAAAAATTTATAAATTTCTAGTTTAATTGTTTGTATCAAGCTTATTACAGTTATTGCATCGTTTGATTGGGTGAGACAATCACTCCCAACTGCTCCAAATGTGTTAAAATACTGCTTCAAATGTGTTAAAATACTGCTCCGTAATGCTCCCAAAATACAAAGCACTCACTCTTTGTTGCTCAGTAAATTAAACACAACAGCTAACACTGCTCAGAAATTTCAAAAAATTATAATATTTTGCAAACATGCTGCAGCTTTAACGCCGTTCAAAGTTGAATGTAGAATCTTATACTATCTTAAATTTGATTACGTGGTAATTAATTTCAACTTGAATGGAAATATTTTTCAATTTAGATTCTGTTACAATTGTAGCAAATTTATACTATACTATGGCACCAATAAGATTCAACATTGTTGGAAGCTGAATATTTTTCGTCCGTATTAGTCCTCCAAAAGTCTTCAGTAATTTGCATTCACGTCTTGCTACCTTCAATTATTGCCTGCGCATGATAAGCTGTGCAAATTTACCTAAGACATTCTTCTCCTATGGTACATAAAAGGCGTTGGCATGTGTTTGCTGTAGAAACCGGTGATAATCTCTCATCTTCTTATAACCGTCATACTTTCATTCTGCTAAACGTTCACCTTCAAGCACTCTTTTCATAAATTTAAAATTGGAAAAACGTGTTTGCGAATTTACGAAAATTATCTTTAGAGTCTAGAATTTTTTTCATCTTCAGAATTATATTTTTTTGTCATTTATACCTTATAATATACACCTAAGCGCGAACCCCGTTCGCGATTTTTTAATATTTTTTTACTAAAAATAAAAAAGATTCATTTTTTACACTTTTTCCTACCAACACAAACACGATTTACAACTACATTCACATCACGAGTAATATTAACGCGATTTAATATCGCGTTTCGTATTTTCACGATTTTAAAATCAAATATCGAGATACGTATTCACGCTAATTTAAAAAATTCCGAAATACTTTTCCTAAACGTTTTAAGACTCCCTAATTAAAAAGAAGTATTTTAAAATTTCAATTTATTTTATTGTAGTTCAAATAGTTCTTTTTAAGAATCGATTGCAGCTGTTGCAGCACGGATTGTGTTACAAAGGGGACTTGGAATACGAAATTTTTCTAAAATCCCCGTAATGTAACAACTCACCTTCTAACTGATGATCTGGCTTTTTCCAATTCATATTCATGTAGAACCCATACGAAATATTTGTCATCAAACTAATTTGATGTAAAACTATGGGCTGTTTTCCTCGTTTCGTTTATAAAAAAAAAAATACGTATTATATAACAAATCACGTTCCTACTAATGACATGACATTTATGTAGAACCCATACGAAATATTTTTCATAAAACTTATTAGGTGTAAAACTGTGAATTGCATTACTTGGAAATTCTGAAACATTTATCCTAACTCGAATTCCTTTAGAAAATACCGTGTGATGAAATGATGTGTTTTCAAATTCATATTCATGTAGAACCCCAATGAAATACTTTTCAAAAACATATTAGTTGTATAACTTTTAAGTTAGAATTTTCTTAACACTTATACTAACTCGAACTCCTTTCAGAAATCCATGTGATGTAACAATTCACGCTCTTACTAACTTTCTAAAGAGGCCTTTAAAGAGGATAGTAAAGCACGTCAAAAGGGCTTGTCATCGTCTGAGTTCTGAGAAAACCACCCTTTCAAATATGAAGTAGGGGTATTTAAATAGGGGATTCAAATAACTTGCCCCCCCATTTCAGTACAGCTGCAAAGTTGTAATAACTTAACTTCCGGTTCCTTATGTATAGTCCTAGTACCGCACGGTTGGGTACTAGAAAAAAGGCCAATAAGCTTCCGGGTAGGCTCTAGTGAAGTTGCCGGTGAGTTCCTTTCCCTTTACCAACCTGACATTTTTCTTTTAAATTTTTTTTCTTTTGAAAGGGGGGAAAGTTTCTTCCTCTCGCACCTGTTTTGGAATATATTTTTTCTTGGAAGAATGTTGCTCAGGTAGTTGTAAGGATATGAAATTTAGGGGTATGGTACTTACTCCACCCTTTCTTGTACGATGGAAAAAGGGTAGAATCTTGATTTTTCGAAATAGTTGTGATCAACTTTCGAATTATCCGAAATATTCTAAATTGACAAGATTTGGTAAATTTTTACAAAATAAATAAGCTTCTGTTAGAAATTTGAATGCATGTTGTACTTTTAATATCATTCAAATTTTTTGCCACTTTAAGGTTCAGCCATTTCAATCTCTTTCTCAAACTTGATTACAATTAATGGTTCACGGAAGTGTGGTTCGTTTTGATTCTTATTAAACCGACATTAGACGACCGTTCAATGTCGAACCTATAGTTGAGTGAGATTAGCTTGATGCTCGAGAGCCACTCTAATCTAACCTATTTTTGCAGTCATTTGTTTATGCGTATTTTGTATGCAACTGGTGGAACTACGCGAAATATGACTTATTTTGCACCTATTATCTAATTAGTAAGTATCATTGATTTAAACAAAAACTTCTTATTTGCTGCTTCTGATTATAATAAGCGTAAGAGAAAAGATATAGATGGTATTTTTAATACCAATTCAGTAATGAAGCAGCAGCTAAAATGGCTCTTTAACAAAAAGAGTTGTTCTTATGTTACAATCTTGGGTGCGATATCCTAGAAATCAGTAGCAACATTTTCTAAATAAGGGAAAAAGGAAGAGTCTAGTTATAAAACTCTTTAATCGGCTTTTACATTAATAGTGGTTTTCGTTCATATAATCGAGATTATGAATTCTGTAATTTTTTTAAGGCATTTAAGGTGCAAAAAAATTAAAGCAATATTTTGTGAACGGAATAACAAAGGATAACTGAGTTATAAAACTCGTTAATCTGCGTAGATTATATTAATAGGGTTTTTCGTAACAAAGAGATTCATGTATAAAATCAAGGTTAAGAACTCTGCAATCTCATTTTTTTTTTAAAGCACTTAATGTGTAGCTATGTAATTAGCCATCTTAAAAAATTGGTAAATTCGCCTGAAGTGCTTGACATCTTTTTTGTGTAACAAACTGTATTCTTTTTAAATCAAATCTAAATTGAAAGTTGTTCAATTAGTATCTGATTTTTGAAGTCTTCTTTTTCCATTCAAGAAAATGTCTTGTGTCGGTCGAGAGCAGATGGCAGAGAAGAATCGTCCTTGACCACAGCTGCTAACCAAGGAAAATTTTGTAGAGCACAAATTTGGGGTCCCAAATTTTCAGTCCCACCCTTTCCGCTTACTGCTTTGCCAAATGTATTTTTTATTTCCTCCATTTTCGGAATCATATATCTAAGTTCTTTATTTATTGGTTATTAATTTTCAGACGGGTTTTCATGTTCTGTTAAAAATATAGATGTCTAAAATTAAGTAGGAATAAAATCAAGTGAACTTATATATAACTTTAAAAAAATTTTACGCATTGAAATCATTTTTTGCTTAAAAAAATGTTTTTTATATTTTTCGTTTCTTAACAAACAAAAAAAATTTTTTATGTGAAAAATATTTACATTTTTTTTAATGCTAATCTAGAAATATTCTCTTACCCGACGCCTACGAAAGTCTCGCATCTTTTTCACTTTGCAACGAAGAATTGAAATATCTAGCGAATGGTATGAGCTGTCATAAGTATGAAAATGTAAACGCTCATATTTGCAAATTTCTGAATCAAAATTCTTTTCTAGCGTGGATTATAAAAAAGCTGAAAGGTTAAAAGCGAATCGTTCATATTAACAAACTAAGAATTCTATATTATGTTTTAATTATACTTATGCAGGTTCAATAATAATAATTTCATCCATTGCTATTGTTATTCATTAAAAAATGAGTATTAGTCGCGCCTTTTTCAAATGTAAAGTTTTTACGTTCATGTATTTTTTTTTTTTTTTAAGTTTGGTGGTAACATGCAATCAGGACTTAATTGATTTATCCTTATTTTATTTATTCATTTATTTTTCAAGAATTTAAAGATTTTTAAAATAATTTTAGCTTTGTTTCTAATCCTACATTCCAATATAATTTAAGCAAATATTTAACCTGAGCTCATTGATACACATAGACTGATATCATGATGTATATCCGATATTTATTTTAAAATAATATCAATATATTTTCAGTATTTTTAGAAAAAAAAAGCTTGCTGATAAATAGTTAAAATATTCATTCAAATTATCCGCAGTTCATCTTAAAATTTCTATAAGGAATTGCTTTATCTTTCATACCCGTCCACCTATAAAAAATTATGTTTCAAAATATAAAGTTCAAATGTTGAAATATTTGCTAGATATTATAAGTTAGAATATTAGAAAAAAGTTAAAATATTAGAAAAAAGTTAAAACGTAATATTAAATTACACAATTCACTTTTGACTATTTTTCTAAAAATATATATATATATTTATTTCATATTAGTTCTAGCCCAACTATGCAATAAATTAGAGACTAGAAAAGTTGAAAAATGTTCTTATACGTTTAAATATATCATTAAAAGAAGTAGAGAACTCGGGCCATTTTAAATTTTTAGTTAAATGAAAAAGTCGTAACACTTGAGATATAGCTTACAGCTTCTTTTGAAGTAAAAAAAAGAGCATTTTCTGTATGATAATCAACATTCTGTTTACCAACATTTTATTTAACAAAAATTTTGTTAAATGTACTGACTTAATGTTGAATGGATATGCTGGGTTGGTGTGAAATGTTAACCTTATAGGGTTTGCTTGAACTAGGCATAAATCTAGTCAATTTGTTATTTAAAGACATCTGGAAATAAATATGGTGAATCTGATGAACAAAATTAACCTTGATCTAAGCATAAATTTGGTTAGTCTGAAACCAAAAATTTAAACATTTTGAATAGCTTTAGCATTTTGATTAACCGCCAATAATTTAAAGTTAATAATTTTTTTTCCTGGCTTAAAAAATTCTGCACTTTAAAAGATTGTAATAGCTTATTTATACAGTTAAATTAGTTGTTTAAATAGCTGACCTTATCCTACTTAATATAAATTTTCATTTTCAGAGTTTTCTTTTTTTCTTTCCCCCTTTCTCTTTTTTTCCCCATCGCTTTTAATGAACAGCTAATCCGCGTGATACGGTTTTTATGAATTCATTTTTCGAATCTTTTGTAATTTAGTCCGACTATTGGCTTCGTCTTTCAGCAAATAAATAGTCTTTTAAGTATTTGAAATGAAACATTGTTTATTATTTATAATAGGCCGCTCAATATACTTGTAGACTGTGTGCCGAACCTACATCGTTAAAGTTCGTACCGAAAAAGAGGCAACTTAGATTTTATTTTGACCTACAAAAAATGCATAATTATATTTTAATGAGCAAAATTTAAAGTTCAATAGCTATTCATTTAAGTCCAAAAGAAATAAGAACTATTTTTTTTATCAGTCTTATTACTTTGGTAATAGTCATCCTATAAAAGTAATCATTTTAAACCACATTCTTCTAAAATAACCACTGAAATACCTTCTTTCTTAAAAACCTTGGATTAATTTGTATTCGTAAACAAACATGTAAAAATCTTAGTCATTTCACTTACTCTTTCGATCAGTTTTAAAAATTAACTTAAAAAGTTAAATTCGTGTGCTACATATTTACGAAAAGATTTCTGAATTCAATTATTAAATTAATAAAATTCGTCCGACGACAAATGTAAATATAAACAAAGATGTAGATCATTGAAAGAGATCTCCGACAGATAAATTGTGTGGAAGTTTGGTGTTCAACAAGAGAGTGTGAAGATTGTTTCAGAAATAGAAGACAAGAGATTTTTAGAAATAACGTACGTTATTGACCTATATGATAAGTAATGTTTTAATTCTTATCTTATTCACCAAGTACGGTTATTTTTACAAACTTTTATGCTGTCCTGCAAGAGAGGAACGTATTCTTTTAATAATGATTTTGATCTATGAAACTATAATGGAAAAAAGTATGAAATTTTAAATACTGTTCAAATCGAAAATGAGAACGAAATTGGTTTAATAGTTCTGATGTTAATGTTCATAAACAGCTTCTTTTGTCAATACCTAAAGATGTTAAGCAAAACGGCACATATAATAAATCTCTGTTTGAAATTTTGGATCACTTTGAACTTAAACCTTCTTAAATATATTTAAATGATTTTAGGATTCAAGTTGAAAGGATGTATGGTTCAATTAAACACCTTATTAAGGTTGCAGCAAATTTGTATGATATTTTGGTTGATGATTTTAATATTATACTTCAACGTTTAGGGCGGGCATCATTGATAACATTAAAATATTCTTTTAAAAACTGTCACTTTTTAAAATCTGACTAATGATAACTAATCAAAATAATTTTTACATCACTACTTTCTAATGGGTATTATTTCTTTTTATTTATTATTTCATATTTGCTTATAACTTACGTATAAAGCTTTATTTTTTTCCCTATAAAGCTTTTTTTAAGCTATAAAGCTTTTATTTTTTTCCCTAAAAAAGTATTTGCCTTTCTTAATGCATGTATCGACTAAAGAAGACTGAAAAACAATTTTATCTATTTGTTTATATGTTGGTTTCTATGGTACCAAACCAATGTTCACATGAAAATTCAAATTTTTTTTCATAAAAAAACAAACCTAAACCAGTTTTGAACGTTAACAAACACGCTGCCTCTTTAATATGCTTTGATTTAAATTCGTGTCCCAGACGAACAAGGAATTAAAATAACAATAATAAAAATTCTAACCATAATGGCTATTTTTAACGAACCACTTCGTTAGGCGAAACAATTATTCATAACACACCTGCAGAAACTATACGAACGCTTTTTCTTCTGTTGGAGCAAAGTGGTAATTTCTCTTTAACTCTGTGTCACGGCCAAGGTCATATCCATGCACAGGTTTCGTTCGTAAAGGGGCGCTACTGAAACTGAACATACTGCGCAGTTTTTTCTCTCGTTCGTATAGTTATAAAGCAGTTTTTGTTTTATTAGTCACTTTTATTTCTTGAAGAGGGAGAATAAATATCAAGACATAGTCCCATAATTTCGGCAGTGTTATCGTATTAATGTATGGGCTGATTTTCAATTCGAAAACATATTTTCTGCTGATTAGATTAGTCGCGAAAGGCGATAATTTATGAATGCGCCATCACGGGAATTACGTTTTCTTCCTCGTTTATCACAATCCTTTCTTTATAACATTTGATAAATGTATACTGTTCAATATTGATAAAAATATATATGTATATATTTGATTACATTTGCATTATGTATTTGACTTTATTATCCGGAATATGGAATTTATTAATTTCGGCCGTTTCTTTTTAAGTTTTGATTTTCTTATTAAAAATTTAACATTTTATGTTAAAATTTAACATTAATTAAAAATTTTTTTTAGCATTTTTATAATCTTTCTTTATAGCATTTGATAGATACAGTGTAATATTTATGTTAATGAATAGATTGATGTGCAATCCTTATACATTAGATTTAATTATCTGGAAAGAAAAATTTATTAATTTCGGACGTTTTTGTGATTTCCTTTTTAAAAAATACATTCAGAATATTAAAAAAAGCATCAATGTTGTTTATTATTTAACGTTATTACATATATACGCGAAAATAATTAGTTTATATTAGGTTTACATTTCAAGTAATTCGAATTTATAGTTCCACATATCTTTTTGCATTCAGAATAATAAAATTGACGACACTTTTAATTTATTTTGATCCTGAACGTAAAAGAGATTATAAATATGGAATTTATAAACTAATTATAAATTGAACTAAGTATATAAATCGAAGTTTACAATCGATTACAAATTTTTGCATTTGTGTTAAATAAAATTTACTTTCAGTATTAAATCAAAAGCTATTTCTCATTATGAAATTTTAAGAGATAGCTTATTCATGTTAAATTTTTCGTGAAGATATTCGACTTGTAGTTCCAACTGTTTTTCCTCATTTAAAATAATAAATGCTAAGACAATTCTTATTTATTTTAACCCAGAACTTAAAATAGAGTTCATTCATTTGGAGTTTATACTCTAATTATACAAATGAAAGTTTACAAATCACCTAATGTAAATTATCGAATTTAGAACTTTTTCTAAATTAAGTCACAGGCATTTTTATCTAACATAATCTCCTAAGAGATAGTTTCTTCATACCAAATTTATAAGTTAAAAAGCATTGAATTCATACTTCACCAGTTATGAAGTATCAAATTTATATTGCAATTTATTTGAATAGTTTCATGTTGCAAGTGTCATTCTATTCAAAGAAAAGTGCAATTACTTCCACCTCAATGAAGTAAGCCTGCATATTCCTGTAAATGAGATAATTTTAAACCTGCAGTTTAAATTTGAAGTCAAACGGTAAAGATTTGTTTTTGTTGTGAGTCTGGGTGACTTGAAAAACGTAGTTTAGAAAAACGCTTTTGAAGTTTTTAAGGTGCGTGCAGTGAATTGTGAAAGGCTGTTTTAGTTTAATGAGTTATTTTAGTTAAATGAGTTACTTTAGTTTAGTTTATTAACTTTAGTTCAATGCGAAAGGCTGTCTAAAAACGAGCTGGAAAAATAATTCAATATTTTCACTTTGAGTTAGTCATTTTAAAGTAGTGAATCACCCAAATCTTGAAATTGAATTTACTCTATTATTTTTTTAACTCTCACGTTTTGTGTCTTTGCAAATATTTAAAAAAGTTTATTAATTAATGAAAAACGTGAAAGCTATTGAAATAACCTTTCATGTAGGAGCAAACGTCATTTTTTTTTCAAGGGCAATACATTTAATAAATTGTTCATGACTGAACATACTGAGACGAGACGTTAGTTTAACGGTTTTCTTACTAATGTGACCTTCAGTCGCTATTTTGATATTACCCAACATAACATGTTGCTGGTCGCTTGGCAACAAAATCGCTGCCCCCCCCCCTTCCCCACCAAAAAAATCCCTCTGCCTTTTTTTTTTTTTTGTGTTTTGCATTTAATAGCTTTAGCGAAAAATTTATTTGCTTTTGATATTGGTGCTTAATGGATCTTTATTTAATGCGATGTTGTTATACTTGTTTAAAGAGGGAGAAAAAGATAAAATGAATATCTTAATTGGGGCGCAAAAATATTTTTCTTCAGCTACAGTAATGAGATATATGAAATATGAGTCTCGAAACAGGACCCCACTTGAGCGATTAGTTAAATTTTTATTAAGTTTTATTAAATTTAATAAGGATTCGTATTCACTACAATATTAGTTCAATTAGACACCTTATAAGGTTGCAAAAAATTGAAACGCTTAAATAATGATTGAATAAGTATTTTATTATTATTATTATTTTTAAATTTGTTTGGCTGAAAATTTTAGCGACTATTACTTCTAATTTTATAAGAAATAAATTAATTTGTACGTGCTTTTGCTTAAGCTTAACTGCATAAATTAATGAACACTTTATAATACGAAATTTTAGTGCGTGTTGTACTAAAATAATGTTCAAATTTACTGCCACCTTAATTATGAAGTCGAATTATATAATCGTGCTTCTTAAATATAATTATACAATACTATGGTTTAATTGTTTTTACAGAATCATTTTTTGAACAGATTACGATAATGAAATTTTTATCAAAGTAAGGAGGCAAAACCCGAGGGCTAAATCTGGCTCTTGAATAGTCATTATGAAGCCTCTAACTAAAAAGTAGTTGGAATAAACTATTTAACTAGCATAAAAATACCGAAATTATAACATTAAAATTCCTTTTGATTATTGATTAGTACCGGTACTTATCAAAGAGGTAAGATTTGTTTACATTCGATGAGTCAGAACATTAAAACGATAACCTTTCTTTAAAGATAACATTTCTTTCTTTCTTTCTAACAAGTCAATAAAGACTTTACAAAATAAATGTCATTCATTGATCAATTTAAAAAATCACAGCTGATAGTATAATTTATCTACAGTTAAAAAAAATTATAAATAATAATACGATTAATTTTTCTTTACCCAGAGAAAAATAAAAAAACCTGCAGTAATTAAATTTTATGAAAAAAGACCAAATGGGTAAAGCTTCATATATATATATATATATTTATTCAAAAATTTTACACTTTGCCTTTTGAGATCAATTGATATCGTTCTTATTAAACCAAGGAAGTTATTATTAATTGATAAGTTAATATAGATTGATATAAGTTTTAAATTCACAGCAACACTCAAAAACCTGCCTTCTTCCAAAAAACATATACACCCTTAGCCAAACTTGTAATTATTTTTATGATTTTTTTCCTCCAAATATTAAACCAAAGATACGTCATTTTTACACACCAAAAATAGCGCATTTAAAAACCCTACGTATTCTAAGTCATTGAAAAGGTATTAAAAAAAAAAAAACATATTTGATTTCCCAGCCACTGAAATGGAACGGTGATTTATAAATCTTGGAAAACTTCGATGGGTACTTTCATTCAGAGAATCGTTTGTAGATTTAGAATGTGCATGAATGAGATAATACGCGGCGTGTGAATTAATACTACTGACCTTCATTCGTATGCATCAGATTTTGATAAATTTTCATATCAACAATGGCTCGCTTACATCAGCTATGTTTTCGTGCTCTTTAATATTCGTAATTTAGATCGTGATTAAAGCATCTGTATTTTTATTAATCTGATGTTTATGTCATAGCTGGTTTATGGTTTAATTGACAACTCAACGTAGACCTCTATTTTATTTATTTTCCGTTCATATTTTACAAATTATATACTAATCCTCAATACTTCCAGAAAAGTTTTTTTTTTTGGCTACTTGGAATGGTTATTTACCACTGCTTTATTATTATATATATATATATATATATATATATATATATATATATAATATATATATATATAATATATATATATTTTCTTTGTTAAAAACTATGCACGATTGCTTTTTACTATTTTGTATGACTTAATAATTAAATAAATAAAATCCTTAAAAATTAAATTACCATTTAAGTTTTTTAATTTCCAGTTTAGTTGGGTTCTAATTCAAAATTGTGAATAGATTTTTTATTATTGAACAAAAACCGAGTCTTTCAAAAAATGTTTGAAATACCCATCATAAAAACGAACACCGGTAATATTTTAATCGTATAGGTTTCTTTCAGTAAAGGAACTGGTTAGTACTGCAGGAATGCTAACTATTCGTGCCTTGATATATTCCCGAACCGTAATAATGACATAAATTCTGTTCAGTTATTCATTACGCTCTCCTGACTAAATATTAAATCAAATCTCAACTTAATCTCAATTTTTCGATTTTAATTGTATTCCATTTTTAATGGTGTTTATTTTATTGTACGTATCCGGTAATTGAGTTGACATTTTCCAAGAAATTTTTTTAATATTTTCATATTACATTATTCTATTCATATTTAGACGTAAATAACTGATTGAAATCTGATCCCATATTAAATATTTAGTATTTCAATAGGATAGCATTTATTTGATTGTAGCTGCATGTATTAATCTCATCCGTATGATGCTTCAATTTAAATTGATGGATGAAGCTGAAAATTACTTGTGCTGAAACTTTTATTTTCGGTTCACAGGAGGGGTCTTAATTTTCTTTTATGTTTTTCGGTTATTATAAGTATTATTTTGTGCTTAGAGGATTTGCAGACTTCCGCTAAGTGCGGAAATCGTCTTCGCGCATGGATGACTCGACGCTCTAGATGCGTAGTTCTCTCTATAAATAGTCCACTGTCTGCGATTTTGTTTTTCTCTCTTTACTTGAGCCATGCACTGTTTCTTAGCCCCCCTACCTATCTATCAGAGATAAACTTTTAAAAGTACAAAATGTGTTGTCATAATTATAGCCGTTTTTCAGATTAAACTATTGGGTTCTTTCGAAAGTTGTTAAGAAAATGAAAGGAGATTTACTTAGAGTGACTAAATATTTTATTGAATCTGGCCATTCTGGCATAAAACCTTTTGCCATTTTCCTGGCTGTAGAATGATTCCACGTGCATAAAACTTTTGTTTTCAGGTAAAAAAAGAAACTGATTCGATTCAGTATATTTTTGATCTCATTATTTGAGGTTTTACCACCTAAAAAACTTTGTTGAGATCGGAATAGTGTTGCAGATAATCCATTTCTCTGTAATGATGATGAGCTTCAAAAATGGTAAATTTTTTGACGGTGGAGTAGCAAATCACAGGCGTCAATGCGACGGTACTAATTTATTTTCGTAAGAACATAAGGAAAAAGAATCCGTATGTCCAGCTTTGAGATCCCTGTGGCAGAAAATTTTGGGCTTTCTGCGACAAACCTCTCTAGCACTTTGTGCAGGATGCTTTTAATAATAACAAATATACATGTTACTAATTAAAGTAACAAAAAAAAATGAATAAAATAAAATTATATTTAAATTTTTAATGAATATGTATTATTATTTTTATTCTAATAACTATCATGGGCGAGGATTTTCACATTTTACTAAACAATAAAACACTAATTATTTCCTTTTTCGCATTTCGTAAATCATCATCACATCTACAAAAAAAAAAATTACAAATCCAGTATTCCTTAGCAGTGACTACCGAAAAAAACGATCGACGGCTAAATCACGCGAATTAAATATACCGCGTGGATTAACGAGAAATCGGCGCAAAACGAGCGTGTCAAAGAATGATTTCTTGAATCCGCGATTCGAATTTCGCTTACCGCAATAATATCGGTACATTTAAATACCTTATGGATTGACGAGAATATCAGAGCAAAATGAGCGCGTCAAAGAACGATTTCTGGAGGAAGAAAAAAAAATCTTTCAACATTTCTGCAGAAAAGAAATTTTTTACTTCATTATTCTATATTTTTCATTCTTCTCAAATAAGAATAGAAAAATCACAAACATTTCTTTCCCCTTCGATGTGCGAAAAAGGCATCTTTTACGTATAATTTTAGAGATAAAAAATTTCTCCAGAAAAGAAAACACAAATTCTTTGCTTCCTAAAAGAAAATTCTTTCTACAAGAACTCTAACATTCTGCGACAATGTCGCTGTGTCGCCACGATCCTGCCACGGGGTTTGAGATAAAACCTTTTCTTTGATCAGGACTTTTCAAATGATCAGGAGCAGCCGAATTCGATATATTTTATGTCTCAGCGATCTCGCGAGTTGTTATTTCCCGTTATTCCCCGGTTTGCATAAAGTAATGCCGTCTACACTAACTTTAACTGTCGCTGTGCATAATCGTATATCTTAAAAGAAAATTTGCAATCCAGTTTTAGCACTGATGTACTACCAATACATTATCTCTACACACATCGGATAATTTTTTTTCTTGCTTGAACCGTATTTTTACCTTTCCGATAGTAAAAAAGTAAAATATGCCGAAAGTGCTGCTTTTCACTTTCTAAATTTGAAAGGGCAGCAATCCAAAAAAGCTATCGGAACTTTTTCGCAAACAAACCTTGTTATATCAGTTGTCAAATCATAAAATTAGAATGGGTTTAAATATGAATTTGGCTGTGAAAAAATATAATTAAGTCCTCTGCTGGAAAATGAAAACGAAATTAATTTCCGAACAATTCACTATTTTCGATATTGTATTAGGCATAACATTAATTTACAAAGTGAATAGAAAAATTCGAGAACATGCTTCCACAAAATAGCTGAATTATAAGCATGTTTTTCATAATTACATACAAAAATAGGACCTTTCCCAAAATGCTAAAATGCATATGAATAATAGCAAGCCCACTTTGAAAGCAAGACAAAATACTTCCAACGTTCCTATATATATATTACTGTTAATGTATTAAAAATCCCCTCTGACCAATGATTTACTAATTGATCGTACTTTAGAGCGATTTTTTTAAGAAAGTAACCTTTACGTAAAAAAAAGGAAAAGTAAAAAAAAAAAAAATAAAATTATTCGCTGCGAGGTTATAAGTAGAGGTTAAAAAAACTTTTGAACAAATTATTTTAAAATTTCCGAACTATTGAAACGTTATGTTAATAAATGAATTTAAAAAATCAGAATAATTTACTTAAAATTGAAAAAAAAAAGTTTGAGTTTTGAAAAGCAAAGGGAAAAAAAAAAAAAAAAAAAAAAAAAAAGGAATCTCAAATTTCCAAGTATTTAAACAAAAATTTTATTTAACAGCAAAATATTAGTTTACTTATGAAATTGTTAAGTAATATATTTTTTTTTTCTCAATAAATTGCTGAATTAATAACTTTTAATAACATGTAATTTATGTAGAGTCAAATAATTAATGGTTTTTGTATACAGAATAAAATTATAAATTATAAAATGTGCTATATATTGAGTAAAATTTCTTCTGCGTGTAAGTTTTTACACATTCTCTCGAAAGTCCCCACCCCCTCCCCTATAAGTCTTCGTTATCCGCTGGGGGTTGATAGCGCCCATGCATAACAATCTAGAATTCTCTAGATGGTTATGGGCCATGCTAGGAATCATGATCTAGATAGAGACGAATTTGTTCATATAATTGCAAAATAGTACTACTTCAAAAGAAAGTTCACAAACAGTTATTGAAAAAAATTTCGAACAACCATATAGTCAAGTTCAATGAACATTTTGTATAAAATTAAAGAAGTGCATATAATTTATGAGGAATTTCATTTTCTGAACCAGATGTTAATTGTTCTTCATTAATATTTTCATTTCATTTTGTAATTTTCATAAAGTTATTAGAAACATATTTTCATTTAAAGAAGTCCATTACTATCTCATTGGCATTTTACATGAAATTATTTCTTAAAGGCAAGAGAAAGATTAAATAAATAATGTATTATAGGTTGGATCTAAGTATGTATAATCAGAGGTTTCAATAATAATCATCACTTATTATAAAAAGTACTAAATCGCGGAATCTTTAACTCTTTCGTGGAATCCTAGGATCCCGCGGAACACCATTTGTTTGGGTACCGCTGTCATTTTGCATTAGATTGTAAGTTGTGCAACATTTTAAATAAAAAATATTTCACTATAGAAACGTGAATGCAGTGGTTATTAATTAAAATTGTTATTTGAATTACCAATTTTATCATTTAAATCGTTGTAATAACCTGTAATAAAAAATAACTTTGAAATAAGGCATATTAAGACACTTCATGTTACAAATTATTCCGCAGGATTAAATTGAAAGTTGCTCAAAATTTGAAAGTTAATTTAAAATGCAAATAAAATGTGAATGCAGAGATTTTCCATGCTTTAACGTTCGAAGACAACACCCTCAATTGATGATCTTTAAATTATGAAAAAAAAAAATTAAAATGCCATTTTTGTTAAGCTTTAATAAATTTAAAATGTTTTCATACTAAAACCATTAATCCCGATGAACTGCTGTAATTTAACTCAACCACCTGCATATAGGGAGGCACACGCAGGCGCCTGCCTGGGTCGCACGCGAGACCTCTCGGCCTGCTTATTGTGAAATTCAGTTGGGGGTGTAGGCAGGCCAGCCAAAACCTCGGCCCGATCCAGCAGGATCCTTTTTTTGTGTTGATGAATTTTGATCATCGGTTTGCTCTTGTGTAAAATGTGTTCGTGCAGTTGGGCGTATAAAACATCTGTTGTTGTTTACGAAACTTCTTTTATCTTGATTTTAATCACGCTTTCCAGATTGCATTTTGGTGTGACGTCACTGGAATATGAATGGTAGTTCTTGTTTTGTTATCTGCTTTTCCTTTCGTTGTTTGATAGTGTTATTAAATAGCATCACAATGATTAGGTGTTTTTTTCAGACTCTGTGGTGCATTTTATTTATTATCTTCTGCTTGATTTTACTACTTGTTATATTTTCAATGATGTTAAAAATTTTAATTTTTTTTTTAAAACTAATAAAGTGATTAAATTAAAAATTAATAAAATTAAAAATTAATAAAATTAAAAGTAATTATTAAAATAATTAATGATGTGCTAAAAAATAATCATTAAATTAACAACTAAAAAGCAATTATTATTAAGTAACAAAAGTAATGAATTTATAGTAATTTTTAGGTTCTTGGTCGCCAACGCTTTAAAAATTGCAGTAGCGGCCTAACAACTGAGTTACATTTAAAAAAAAAAGGAAAGAGCCTGAAAAATTGAATATTTTCAAAGAGGGGATTGAGCGTTTACCTCCCGATGAGGAGATGCAGGTTCGAATACCAGCGGTGGCTGTCACCTTTTTCCCCGGCTCGCAACCGACCACAGTGCTGGCTTAAAATATCCCATGGTGGATCGTGGTAGGTGGATCATAAAATATCCATGGCGGTGGTGGTAGGTGGATCATGGTTAGAATACTCTTTTCGTCGGACTAACCATGGGAGTTTTTTCTTATTTTTCCTCTCCATGTAACGCCAATGAGAGTTAGTTCCATCAAAAAGTCCGCCACGGAGGCTACTGAATTACATGTTTACTCGTTCAAAATTACATGGCTACGGAGTTGAATTTCTTTTGAACATTGATAGTCGTAAACTCAGAATTGGGTCAGTTGTTCAACACCGGTTATAAAATTAAATAAAATATTTTTGGATTGCTAGATCCTCAAAATTAGTCCCAATTCCTACAAATTTTGAATTTTCATAGTTCTCTCTGATTGTAAGTTCTTTTTACAATGTGTTAGTTTTTATATCAACGCAGGTTTTCATTTAAACAACAACAAATAATAGATCAAATAAAGCATTTACATATGTCATAATATTCTATTGTTGTTAAAATGTCAATACTTATTCTTTTAACGAAAATATTCATTGCAGAAGAATTCTTTGAAATTTTAATCTTCAAAAATTAAAATTTTTAATAAACTTCTTTTGAATTTAAACTTATTTAAAAATCAATGTGAAGGGATAATTATATTAAAATGAGATTTGGCATAAGCAAGCTTAAGTAATTAGTTCAAATTTCGCATATCTATTTTGTTGATTTATTTAACTTTTTTTATGTATTTATCAAGCTCTTTTATTCTCTGATGCTGTTTTGTATCTTTCCTTAATAATTAAATTAGTTTAGCTCAAATACCGGCTCGGGTAAATTGAATTATGACATAAGGAAATGCTTCGTTATTTCATAAAATTTGTATTAACGTTCAACATAAACATACAAATTGTCAATTTATAAAAAGAACGAAGAATTTTGGGAGATAGTTATTAAAAAGATAAAAATTTTAATTAAATTGCACAAAACTTGGAAGATTTTTATTTTTAATTTGAGTATTTTTGTTCCTTCCGTCAAGAAATCTATTGAAGGAATAGCGAGTTGAAATATATTTTTATGTTAAAATTCAAATAAAAATTTCTGTTCTTAAAAACGATTTATGAAATGTATTTTCGATTGAAAAAAAGATTATCATAAACTTAATTTCTCTATATTTTTAGCAATATGGATAATACCGGTATATTAAAAAAATATAAATGAGTATTTGCTATAGAAATATCTTTCCCTCTATTTCATTGTCAATTATTGATTTTATATTATAAATCTAATGTTGGTAAAAACGTTACGTATTTTATTTCGACGTATTAAATTTATTGAGATTGGAATGCCGACGTTGTCAATATTTATTTGTATAGTATGAATAAATTTGTTTAGAAGGGAATTACTTATACACTACTAAAATATATAGCTGTAAACGTTTTTAATTTTCCAAATATTTTAACAGATAACTTCATACTATATTTGCATATTCATTTCATTCGTCATATTATATAATTACATTTATGTTATTTTTATTTAATGTTTTCTGCATTTCATATTGTAACTATCATATACGATAAAATTCTATTATGACTGGTTATACTTAGAGTTGTACTACTATTTATCTTCGACTGATTTGTGCTACTCTACTATATATTTTCGAGCTTTCTTAGACTTAATTCCAACTGTTTCATTATTATTTGTCATATTATTTGTATTAAATTTTTTCTGCTACTTGACGTTATGCTAACGGTTTTTGCCTTTCAAATTCTAATTGTATCATGTAAGATCAAGTTCTGTCGTGACTAGTTATAATTGCACACTTTCCATTTATTCTGAACAGGTTTGATTTTGCGAGCTTTCTAAGAATTAAATAAACCTTCCAAGTGTTTCATTATTATTAGTCAGCAAATCGAACTAAGGATGAACAAGGATGAAGAAACCTTACAAGGACATGGAAACCGTTGCGTTACATTGCTTACATCTTACTAATCCATTTAGCTGAGCACCCGCCGAAGTTTCTAGAAACATATGGTGGTAAATGTGTAAGATAACAAAATTGAATTTCGTGTCAGTTTTAATAGTTATGTTCTTTATTCTAAGAGATTTAGTATAAGTGCTGAATACATGTTCTCTTTATCAGCTTTTTCCAGAAATCCTACGCGACTAAGATCGTTTGTTAGAATCTTAAGTATGTCTGATTTAAGTTGTTTTTGTTGTGCGTTAGATACTAATTGGATTACATGTATCATTTTTAAGAAAATGCCGAAGAGCACTTATCATACTAATATGAAGCATTGGCACACAATAACATCTGAAAGATCTATGTTATAATATGATGCAAACATACTTAATTAAGTATTTTATTTCACATAGCTCAGCGGGGTATTTCACTTGTTAAATATTACGAAGTTGTTTTTTCGAAAAGAAAAAAAAGATTTATAACCTTTACATCTTAGTTTGATGTGTTAGTGCTTTCTTGAAGTTATGTTGTAATGTGCGCGTACAGCATCACATAAACTTCTCTTTATTCCTTACTTTTTCTCAAGTTACATTTTTATTTTGTGCAGTATTAGGTCATGAAGATGCATTTATTACACGTACAAATAACGTAACAGCCTTTGAAGTTCTCCTTGCAGGTTCTCCTTGTTTCATTTCAAATTTTTCTTCATGCATTTGCTGTTGTTTTATATTACTTTTTTTCCATTTGCGTTGTTATAAGATATCCGATTATTCACGATATTTAACAGATTATGTATGTTATTCGTTTTGTGAGTTATGTGTTTTTCCCTCCAATGTTTCACTGAACCCTAAGGTTTTTCACGTATTGCTTCAAGGTTTTCATTTTTTATATATTTTTTCTTTTTACATCTTAATGTTTTTTAGTGTTTCTTGGGAGTCTACTGGTAGAAAACATAATATGCTTCTAGTTTAAGTGGGTTTTTACGTGCGCAAGCGACATATTATAATTTAAACTTTCAATTAAACTCAAAAATACAATTAAACTCAAAATACTGAGATTGAAATGCAGATGCCTTTAAATTTTACCTCTGACATATGCAGATCGTCGTATTTAAAGTTATGCAAGACTTCTTAAAATGACTTTTATTTATGCATGATGCAGCATACATATTCGGATACATAACGTGTCAACTTGTGGCGTATAAAGCGGAGCATGTTTTATATTTAGGGTGACATGATTTAAACTTTTTATTGCTATTAACTTATAATAACGTTTTCCTCTTATGTCCTGTTCCCGCCTTCAGGCTATCAATCCTGAGTTGGGGGGGGAAACAAAAAGTTCCTCCTCTTCCTTGCAATTATAGCTTTAACCGCAACTTATGTGGGGGAGTGTTATCACTCCCAAAAGCTCTTGTGATTTCGCGAGAGAATCATACTATGAAGTGTCTCTCCATTTCAATTATTCTCACTGCAGAAATCCCCCTTCCCTCTTCAGAGCTGCTGACGTAGCTGCCATTTACATATTTACCTTATGCGCATTGTTCTCTCAATCAGCGAAATTAAATATGTTGTATTAGTACTTTCGTGCCTGATTGATGTAGCTGCCATTTGTGTGAAATTACCTTATGCGTATTGTTTTCTCAATCAGAGAAACTAAATGTGTTATATTAGTATTTTCGTGCCTGATTGATGTAGCTGCCGTTTGAAATTTACCTTATGCGTATTGTTTTCTCAATTAGCGAAATTAAATATTTTGCAGATTGATATAGATGCCATTTGAAATTTGCCTAATGCCTATTGTTTTCTTATTCATCGAAATTAAATTTGTCGTACTTCAATATCCCTCAAATGTAATGTATTTGTACTTTCATGCCTCGCTGACATAGCTGCTACTATATCCATAACCATGTTAACCTTAACAATAACCTCTACCCCTTGTAGCGATACTGCGATCCGTATTCGCGCTTGCGCAATGAAGCTCAAATGTATTAAGAGTTGAGCGAAACCCTAATACTTTGTAAAGTCTGTCGTGTATAGAAAGTGTTAAAATAAGAATAAACTTTGCACCTTATTAAGGTTGTAGCAAATTTGAACAATATTGTTTAACTTGAACTAAAATTTCCAACAGAATGATAATAACTATATTGAACATATTATAAATTTGAATTATCTTAATTTATGTATTTAATTTTCTAGATAGGAAATTTTTATTTCATTATAATATATATATATATATATAAAATGAATATTAGTGGTAAAAATAAATGACAAGTTAGTAGTTAATTTTAGAGAGTATTGATATCTCACAAATTTGCTGGAACTTTAATACAGCTCTTAGTTTAACCATATCATCCTGCAAGGTTTTACAGTTTAAAATAATATTGATATGATTCGATGGTTTATGTTGATCCAATTTTCACGTCTAAAAACACATATTATAATTTAGTGTTCTTTGATCGTGGTAACAAATGTAGAAAGTACTTGCAATTTATAAGTTGAGTTATTCTGGTTATTTTGTCCACCTTTTGTACAATTTTCCACTTTACAGAGAATGTAGACAGTTCAAAACACACCTGTAGAAGTATATTCTAGTATCAATTGAAAAGCTGATAATATACTACTTAAAAAGAGTCAGCCCTGCCTTAATTGTGCCACTAAATAACCGTAGTTTTCCTTACTTTTTATCTCCCCTCCCATCTCTCTGAAAGACGAAAACTTACCTTCAGGATGTTTACGTAGCTCCGTGTGCCATTTTTTTTTTTTTTTTTTTTTGCTTATTTATTTTTCCTGTCTCCTACATTTTACCTCTGGAATTGACGATTCAACCTAACACTCTTTAAAGAATGTTACTTGTAAACGAATGAAAACGTTATTTGAAAAAAAGTTAAAATTGACGTTCAAATTTTACTTGCCTTGTAAAATATTGGCGTTGAAGAATTCCGAAGCCCGAAAAGTTCTCTAGGGCATCCATTCTATTTGGTGAAGGAAAAGTTATGTATTATGAATTAGAAAACGATTCAGAAAAAAAAAAAAATAAATAAATTTTTTTAATAATTGTTTGCTCAATAAAATTGCTTATTTCGAACTATTTTTAATAAAATAAATCCTCTTTTGAGTAACAAAGTATTTAAGAACAAGATTGGAAGTCATAAATATATGAAAACTAATATTAACACTTAGATTCTTGAAAGCTGTACGGGTAACGATTTTTCTTCAAACTTATACTTAGTCTTCTAATTTGGTCAGCTGAAATATTTGTTGGATGATGAATTTATCGTTTTCATTCATTACTTTCATTTGAAATAATGAAATTGGCTGTACTTATTTGGTGTTTAATTTGTTTTAGCTCTATAAAATGTTGTCATGTTTCTTTTTAAATGGTGTCCAGTATTGAAGAAGACGGGCACATTTTTTCTCTCCGTACTTGAAGTAAATTGTTATTTGATTTAAATATTTTAACATCTTTCTATTTTTCTTGTTCATAAATTTATTTTCACTTTAAATATAATGCTTATTTGCATAATTTTGGAAATTTCGGACCGTAATGAATCATAATGTCGTTCATCAAAACTACTGCTACCTTAATGGGACACTATATCGCGGGAGAAAGGCTTCATGGCAAATTATGTTTTACCGATATTAGTAATTTAAAGCTTATAAAATGGCGAGTTTATCTATATATAAATATAAACTGTAAGTAATAAATATAAACTGTAAGTAATAAATATATAACTGCGAGTTATAAATATAAACTGTAAAATAAATATTTTTGAAAAAACTTCTTTTTTTTTGGAATTACGCATCATGTGAACTTAAAGATTTTTTTTTCTTCTTCGTTCTAAAATTGGTCGTTTGCAATATATGTTATTCTAAGCACACCATCCAGTACATTCTTTTAATTGCATAATACCCGTTTCCGTTCTCCGAAAACCTATTGCATAATAAAATAAAAAAATGACTTGTTTTAGAAAGATTTTACTTTCAATTCAACCGTTTCTTTCGCTATCAGGTTCTGAAGAACTTGAATGCCAGATCGTGCATTGCGTTGAGATTCTTTTTTCCCCATGTCTAACAGTTTTCTACTTTTTTGTAAAGTTTAAAAAAGTTGCTTTTCAAGGTCTCTAGTAAAGCCATTTATCTATTTATGAACTCAATACGACATTGTGCGTTTTGAATGAGATAGTATCTAAATAATTAAAATTTGTTATTTTAATTAGTTCTGGCGATATAAGTATTGAATAAAATATGAATCTGAAAGATTTTATTAAATTAGGGTTTTATGTCCACTAAAGTTTCCGCAATATGTTTTTCATTAAATATTCATTTCCATTTTTTTTTTAAAATTTTTATTCTCAACTTTTAATGCTCAAAATAGTATTAAATACAAAAATGGTAAGGAAAATAGAATAAATAGAAAAATTAATTAATTCGATGTAAAGGATTATTTTCGTAAAAATCAAGGTTTCATTTGCAGATACGAAAACATAATTAAAATTGGAATTATGTTTAAGAATTACTTTAATAAAATGCAAACATTTAAAAAATATATTTTAAGTTTGAATGCATAATAAATAGTTTTTTTTCAGTTATTAATTAATAAAAAAGAACAAAAATTACGCTAATGAGGTGAAGAAATTGTAGTTTTTTTGTTCTTAATATATTCGCCTTTATTTTAAAAATGTATTTTTATCCGTTTTTTTTTTTTTTTTTTTATTTTTTTTTTTTTTATATATCTCAAAACTTGAGAGAGCAATTTTTCAATTATAAATTTTTTTAATTAATCAATTTTTTTTTAATTAGTTAACACCGATATGTTTTTTTTAAAATAAAAAATGAACAGCATATATTTTGATTCAACCAAATTCTTTTTATTAACGCACCATCATAATAAAAGATGATTTTTCTGTCAATTCTTTCTCCTTATATCCAAGATATATACTATAACACTCCATATATGAGTGTTTTTTTCTTTCTTTTTTTTTTTTTTTTCTTTTCTTTTTTTTTTCTTTTCTTTTCCTCTTATGGTGTGGTGTTGCGTCAGAGTTACTCGTATCATGTTTCCCGTTTCATTCACTTTCTTGCAATTTAGGAAAAAAAATAAATAAATAAATAAATGAACCCTTAAGCTCATTTATTCTAAACAGAAATAAAATAATCTTAACTCTGAACAGGTTGCAAATTTATCGACCCTCATTTTCTATTGTAAACTTGCACATGCTTTTCTATGATATTGATGGCTCTTAAAATTATTATTATTATGTTTTATTGAATTTTTGTTAAATAAATGAAAATCAAAAATTTAATGGCCAAAATCAAGAACTGTTAAAGGGTATAAAAAATAACTTTTAAAGTAAAATAGATCTTAAAACTGATTAAGGAACTGACTGTTCTGCAATGTTTTATCTTGAGATTATTTGTCTTATAGATAAAAGATAAAACCTAGCAGAACAGTCAAATTCTAAGATATTGCCACAAAGCAGAGAAGCCAATTAAAGGGTTAAAGGTTAGCCAAACTATATTATTAAACGTAGTTTCGACGAGCAAGCTGGTCTGTATCTGTTGTTGAAATTGGACTCATTATTTTGGATGATATTTATGTGTCTTCGAAAATAGAATTTTTCTGTTTCTATTTTTATCCATGACATGAAAACTTCCCATTCATTACCAGTTTTCACGAAAGTAAGGGGTAATTTTTTTAAATGCAAGCTATTAGTGTTATCTTCTTTGTAACTAAACCCCTTTCTTTCGCTCTGTTAGATCCCCTCTTTTTTTTCCTTTTTTTTTTCTTTAATTGATCATCGCGTCAGTTATCGACCCTGAATCTTTTTTTCCACCCTACTAACCTTTGACCCAGCATTGGCGGGAAAAGTGGGAACCAGGTTGCAGCTTCCTGTTTCGTGCTTGTATATTTAATCCTTTTCGCCGCTAACCTTATGCTTCGGTATTGTGATGGAATATTCTCATATTCCAGGTGTTTTTCAGCAAGAAATTCCAATATCTTCGTTTTTAAATTAATAATAATAACAAACAAACACATAATTAAAAATCTGTACATGTATTTACCAGTCAGTGAAACTGGTTACGTTGACATTTTCATATTAACTTCTACACGTTATTTATCTTCATATTTTTTATTTGCGAAAACGTTTTTAATATGAGTTGTGATATTTTGAAAAGTTGGATAGTATCTTGGTAAGACATGTACCAAAATTTTTAGTAGATAAAAAATAAATATAAAATTCTGGATTTAAATTCTTAATTAAATTAAAAATCCAGAGGATACGGTAAAAGTATGAACGTTTTTGTTGCTAATAAAAATTAGCACATGATGTACGAAATAATACCAAAACAAATTTACCTTCTAAGTTAACCGCTAAGTAAAGTCAACTTATCTGGCCTGAGTGTATTTAATGTCATATAAACTTTCATTAATTTATATTGTACCTCTTAAACTTTGCTTCGTAAAGCGCATGGTATGATAAATTTATGTTTATTTACGCATTTTTAAAGTTTTGCATTTTAACGTTATTACATCATGTGATAAATTTATTCATTTTAACTGTGCTTCGAAACGCTCCTGCATTATTTGTTAATTTTATACTAATTTTAGTGGCTTTATAGTTTTGCTTCTAAACATGCATTATTTTATAAAATTGCACTTATTTAAGCAGCTAAATATTTTTTGTTTTTAAACATTGCTGCTTTTCTTTTTAAATAAAGTTGCGCCTAATTGCTATTGTATTTTTTTAAAAATTACCTTACACTTATTTGTAAACGCTTCGGCGTTCGATAAATTAACACTCATTTATATATTTTTTTCTAAACACGTGCATTATTTCATAAATTTATTCCCTTTAATGTTGCTTCATAATTTTACTTAGAAAAGCTAACTTGTATCTTTTTGCGGCTGGTGCTTATAAAATCTGGAATCGGGTCAACAGAAGGCAATGAATAACTAGTTAAAGAATATTGTCACGTTTGAAAACAGCTTAGTATTATCGCCGACGAACAAATTTTAAGTTGTCTAACCCTTTTTATTTATTTATTTATTATTTTTTTTTTCTGTTTGCATGAATGCTGTAAAGAAAGAAAAGTAGGAAATGATGTTAGAGATAAGATTGAAATGATTAACCTTTTGGTGATTTTGAAGATAAGTTATTTTGTGAATGGGTTAGATGAAAACATAGTTCGATTAAATTTTCCCCATTTGTTATAAACGACATTTTGTTTACTTTTTTAATGAGAAGAAGTTTCTTTAAGGGAGACCAATTTTAAATAAATCTGTTGAAAAAAATAAGCTTCTGAAATTAATTTTGATTTAAATTAGGTACAGTAACGTGCGTATTAATTGAATCAGACTTATGTTTTGTAAAACAGACAGTTAACAGACTGGTTCTGTTATTTTTTATTTATTTATTTTTGCGAGTCTTTACTTGCAGTTTGCCCATAGATTGTCTGTTGAATTAAGATCCGGAGAGTTTCCTGGTCACTCTGAAACAGCCATTTTGGCCAATCATTGCACCAATTTTTGTTATTGTGGCAAGGAGCCAAACCTTATTGAAACATTCCATCTTTGGATGGAAACCTCTTGCTTAGCTCTTAGCCGCAATCTTTCGGCTATATTTTCTTGTGATATTCATCTTTATTTCTGTAAGAATGAGTGTTTATCGTATAAAACACCCTGAAAATTTTATTTTCTTCAGAAACCTAGACTCGAAAAACTGCTTTGACTCCAGCTCCGCTAAGACTCTGTTTCCGGCCATTTTAATAAAACATTTTGCGCGCTTTTAAGTTTCAGATTTTAATTTTAAATTTTTATTATAAAAAAAAAAAACCAAAAATTACATAATCATCAGTTTACACACAGAAAATATAAATTTAATTTACTTTAGAGTTGAGTTACTTTTTCATTCTTAAGAAAATAATTGAACCTAATAAATCCTTCTTCATATTTGCTCTTAAATCATAAATTTATATTAATGCCAAGAACAATTTTTTAAATTTTTTAACCGCAATTAACCATCAATGGCTTTATAATGCAGTAATTCTCTTGAATATTTATAGTACACAATCATACAATGAATTGCTGAAGCCCTCTGGAGCATTGGAAAATTTAGAACTCCAGCTTCAGGGAAAACACAGCTTCGGGCTCCATCTCCGAATTCCTGCTTTTCTTTAAGTTGAGAAATTTAGTCTTGATTCAATTAATACGCACGCTGTTATAAATTAGAAGTTGTAACGTTTGTGGTATGTTATAAAGAACGTGCATTTATATATATATATATATTTTTTTTACAATACCGCATTTCTAATTATCTTCTACTTTTAGCTTAGTTTAACATTACTAATATATTTGACTTGTAAATTTGAAAATTTTAAACTATTGAAATTTTAAACTAAATATTCCTATAAATTAAATAAAATGAATTATTACCTAAAAACTAAATTAAAAAAAAATTAATAAATAGAATTTAAAAAATTGGCATTATATTAATATGTATCAACCTCTTAACATTGTTATTTTAATTTAACACTCACTCATTCTCTGCTTTTAACATTCGTCGATGATTTATTTTACAAAATTAATCAATTTTACAAAACTATGTAAATTTATTAAAAATTTAATTGCTTAAAAAAAAAAACGATATGAAGATGGTAAAATATTTTATATATATAGCAATACTAAGTTAGTTGATTCCTTTAAAATAATTTTGTATTTAATGTAGCGTTTATTTCGTTTATTGTTTTATATATTTATCATTGTTTATTTATCATTTGTTAACGTATTTTTTGCTATGTATTATTATGTAATTATTTTACCTGTAGCTTTATCTGTATATTTTTCTTTTTAGGTAAGTTCCATTTGATTACTCTAAAAGACTGAATGAACTTGCAGTAAATGATATAATATTTCTTTTTATCCAAACAGTGAGTATGATAGAAATGCTAAAAAAATTTATTTTTAAAAAATTTTGTAAAGTTTCATTCTTTCATTTTCTTTATATTTTTATTTTCAACCTTGCTTTTACTCTTTGAATGAGTAATATTCCAGTTTTAAGAAAGCGCTACGCTATTGTTATCATTCGTAAATGTAAGGTATCGGTAATTTTTTCATTGAAAAATGTTTTATTTATTATTTACAATTCTTATCATGGTGCCCATATGAGTTCTATAATAATTTTTATCAAATAAATCCTTAGCATCCAACTTGTACTCCGTCTGGTAAGATTTAAGAATGTGGTAGTAAAAATTGTATAAAAATTAATTTATTACGCCAAAGTTTTAGAACTGATTCACAAATAGATCTTATAAACATATTTCATAAACATATCTTATACATAACTTATGAACATATCTTATAAACATACTAACTTCGACTGTTGCTATGTTATGTAATTTTTTTAAAAAAATTTTAAAAATCGAGATTTATACAATAATTAAAAAATATTAGTTGCTATCATTAAGAAAAATTTCCTCTTCCATTTTATGTACAAGTTGGCAGCAATGTAAGTTCAGCAATTCAAGTTCGCCTTGGATCCCCCATCCCTTTTTCTTTTTTAAGTATTAAATAACTACATAAGCAATGAATCCGCTAAAGTTTAAGAACTGAAGGTTTTTACTTTTACGAAGAATTTTTATTAAACATATTTTTTTATACTTCTTCATAATTTTGTATTAATTTAGAATCGAAATATTTATTATTAATAATCAAAATAAGTGAAAAATTATTGTATTTATCATTTTAATTTATGCAAATACAACATGCAACGCCTGTGACCTTTTTTTGCATTTAAGGTAAAATCTTCCAAACAATAATCTTATTTACAGTTATTTATCTAGAAGAGAAACAAGTTATTCATCATTAAATATGAAATGTAAAAAATATTTTTTTTACGAACTACTTTTTTCGGATTTTATATTTTTTTACAAATATAATTCCGATTATCTAACAGATTCTTTTTTAGTTACATAACTATTAAATTGTTTTTTTATAATTAAGATACCAAACAATATTTTTGTTTTAATTGTATGCATGTATTATATCGTTTGCGTTAAAGCATTGAAATTTCCGACTTCTTTTTTACTAAAAGAACTCGGAAATTATATTATTTATTTTTATAACTATTTTATTTATATTGCAGATTTATATTATTTTTAATAGTCCCTATTTAAAATAATATAAATCTGCTTTTTATATTTTTGCGGTTATTAATAAACTTCTTTGTTTTAATATTTATTCTTCAGTGAAAAACAGTCTGAACTGAAACCACCATAGTTCCTTATTCCCTCTCTTTTGTTTATCATTTTTTTAAATTTTTTTTAATTTTTTTTTTAGTAGTAGCAGAAATTGTATTTTACTTTTTAAAGTTTGGTTAAGTTTTTTCTATTCAAATCTTCTAGCTATTTATTTATTTATTTTTTAAATTTTTGCGATTGACACAAGAATCGCAAGTAAAGCCATGCTGCATAAAAACTACTAAAAGGCAAATAAATTATCTATCGATGTATTCCCCCCCCCCTTCCTATTCCTTTTAAAAGCTTCTAATCAATGTTTTTATGTTAATTTGTAGCACATTTTAAATAAAAAAACAGGTACACTTTCACAAAAAGAAAAAAAATATTTCGCAAAAACTTTCATATTCAATTTTTTTTTTTTAAAAAAATTCTGTTTTTTTCGGTTTGATTAACCCATTTTAAAAAGCCGATTTAAGCATTTTTTAACCGTTAATGGATTCAAAAAGACAATTATAAAACATCTTTCTGTTAAGTAAGATTAGGATTCTCTAAATTTGTATCCTTACAAACACTATATTCATATATTGTTCTTAATTAATTTCCCTTACTTAGTGTCCTTTATGATTGTGCTGTCAACAAAATCAATAATTAAACTATATTTTTTAGTTCCTTCAATACGTATTGTGATGATTCATTCAATATTCTCATTTTTTGTTAATGAAATAACGGTTTCATAAATGATTTAATAAAATTTTAGTTACCAGTTGGCATCGAATCATGAAATTTCTTTAAATTCATTTTGTTTTTCTTAGTTCGAAACACATTCGCCTAAGTATCTGAGAAAGAACTTGAAGGAAAACTCGTTTGACAAGATTTTGAGACTAGCGACTTCTTATAAGTTTCTTAACTTCTTTTTTTCTTCTTTTTCTTCCACTGCATTTGAAACTTTCCCTTGTTTCTTCCTTCTATTCTCATGGTGTTCGATCTCTCTAAGTTCTCCCTTCTCCGCTCCCTTCTCTAGTTTTCTATTTTTTTATTTTCGAAATTAGACTGTTAGTCTGGGGATCATTCACAAATATACAAAAATAATGGAGATGAATTTTGGTGTCATCGAGTTGAATTTTTTTTTTCGTTATTACATTTTATATTTATTTATTTTTTCTTTTGAGATTAAATTATTTATTTTTTCGACAAATATCTGTGGCTGGATGTAAGATCCAATGTTAAGTATTTTAAATATATTTTTTAAAAAAATGCCGAAAATAAATTGCTGTGATACTGATTACCTAGCATTGATCCCATGAAAACAAATTCCTGTACCAATTCCTAATCAAACTGCTGTGATACACTATTTACTATAAAGTTCTAAATTAACGGACTGGTTTGCGTTGTCCTAGATAATAATGATGGATTTTTTTCCCCTTATGAACGCGTTTTATTTTTAAAGATTTTTGTTCATTTAATTCATGGTATGAAAAGGTAATCCCTAAGCCTTATCTTGCATCCGATGTTGATTTTCTTTTCTTTAAAGGTTTCTAGAAAGTTAAAAGATTCGATTGCCATAACGGATATCAGACCACGGGATTTTCATTAAATTTTAAATTGGTAAATCGATTGACTGGGAAAAAATGTCGCAACGTTTGTTGTGGCAAAACTTCTGATATTAATTTGTGGCAAAACTTCTGATATTAAATTAATTGGAACAGCCTATTCAGGTCTGATTTTCACCTATCATTGTTGCACTGGTTGCCTTGTAATTTTCAGCCCAGCTCAAAATTCAACTCCTGGATTCAGCATTGGGGCAAATTTGCTTTCGTGGAGGACTTTATGGTGGAACTAACCGTAATTGCGCTTAACGTAGGGAAAACCGTTAAAACTTCCCTCGATCAGTCGGATGGCAAAAGGATTCTAACTTATTCGTCTACCACTGAGGATATTTTACATCAGCACTTTTAAGTTTATGTTAGGAGCAATACATTAATTGATCAGATATATAAATTAATTATTTCCAAGCACTTAGCCCCGCATTTCAGAACCTCATCTTTTAGCAACGATGGCTTAAATGCTAGCGTAATTTTAATCCCAATTAGACGATGGAGATAGCGCCTGAGCTGGTTCCCTTCTCTCGAGACTTCCTCACCACAAATAACAAGAGAAATTGCAGCTTAACGCTCGCCAGGGTCAGGTTGCGAATCTGGTTTGACTCTTTAAAACTGCCATTTTAAACAACTTCATAAGTGTAGCAATTACTGCTCCAAATTTTGGAAAAAAAAAAAAAAAGGCTTCTAAATATTTGACTTATTTCTCACCTATTTTTGTTCTTCATTCATTTAATGATTATTGTTTTGTCCAATTCATGAGATAATGTTATAACTCCCTTGACACGTCTCATTTCTTTGTCATAACTTTCCTCGTTCCAATTTTTTAATTTTTTTAAACGAGCTAAATCACGTGCTCTATTATTTCCTTCCTATTCTGAGAACTGACGTCACCCAACGCCTCATCGTCGCGTTTAAGTGATTTTACCTATCGTGACACAATTTGATTGCGTGTTACCTTTTTAAAATTCTCTTCTTTTGTGAACTGTGTGAGAAGCATATAAATTAGACATGTAAATTGTTAATCCTTACCGTGATGCTCTTTAAACACCTGGGTGCCTTCGTTTTTATTGTGTAGAGAATGAAAATGTTCTATTCTTTTGGTCTGGGTTCTATTTAATAAATATTATTTAAGAACATTAAGTGCCTCTTAATATTCTGGTATTACGAAAAGAAATTTTAATCGAAAACTTCTCTCTATTTAGCTTAAAAATGGAAATTTTTGTTTTAATTAGAATATATTAGTATGGAATTCTTTTTATAAAACCAGCATTAACTTCAGGAGATCTGTGTGATTGTCGAAAAATGAAATTTTATATGTGTGTTAATCACGTATATTATCAGAAATAAAGCTATCATTTTTGACACTTCAACAATAGTGAGTTTTAAATAATCTTAATTTTAATAATTTTTCATAATCACTTCGTCACGAAATCACTTGATATTGCTCTTTTTTTTACGTCGTTTTTTTGTATTATCTTTGATCGTAATGTATTCTAAAAGTTTTCCAACATTTTTTGTTTCATGGTTCAAACCCTTTGCACTTCATGATGGTAGTTCAGGGATTTTGAGTGTTCTTATGTCATGTCTCCGATTTGATTCCTAGTGATGATTGATTAAAAAAAAAAAAAAAAAACACATTCGGTGAAACTCCTTATTTATTTTTTACATTGTTTTTCTTAATGATGACTTGAAAAACTGATGACTTTCGAGATCAAAATATTAAGAAAAATTTTTGGTGCGGTATGGGGAAATGGAACCTGGAGAAATCGTTACAGCCATACAAAATACAAGGAACCTAACATAGTAGAAATGATCAAGGTATCTCAAATTAGGTGGTTAGGGCATGTATTTTGATATAGCGATAAAAATCCTTTTAAAAAATAATCTTTCCAACATCAGAGGAAAAAAGAAAAAGAGGAAGACCTAGAACAAGATGGTTAGATAGAGTAGAGAAGTGGTTAAAGGACTTAGGAGTTAATACACTGAAGAAATGTAGCATCAAATAGATGGGGTAAATTGACTGAGACGGCCTTGACCGCTAACCGGCCAATGATAATTTTAAAGTAATAAAATGATTGCAAATTCCTCAAGAAACTGTTACGTTGAAAACGAATTTTAGGTGTTATATATGCTATATTTAAAAGAAAATATCTAGTGAAAGTAATTCGACGCAACAAAGTGTGCCTTTAATCAACGACACGGAACAGTTTTGAATTTATTGAAAAAAAAAGAATTTCTCATTCGGTAAAATTATGAAATTTATTCTTTTATTATGCGGTTCTTAACTAGTGATGCTAGCTTTTTCGCCTGCTCTGTAATTAAGAATAAAAGCCACAGTCATGCTGAGCAAAACTTGAGCTAATGCTTCTCATCAAAGCCATTTTTAAAGTTTGAAATGTCATTCATTAATGGGGGCATTAATCTACATTTTTCCAAAAATCAACAATTTCCATTCTCTGAAAGTTTTTAGTGTATTAAATAATGAAATATACTTCGTAAAATAATGTGTATTAGAATCGGTACATTATTGTACTATGATACCATATAAATTTTATAAGGTTAAAATGAATCTTGTTTTCTAGTTGAACCATAGTATCGTATAATCAAGTTTAAGACACAGAATGTTCTTTAAAGAGGAATAAAATACTGTTTTTAATAATAATAAAAAAACAGTTAAAAACTATTTTTCGCAATGAGTTGAACCGTTATATCCCTTTAACTTGCATAAATCCTAATACGGTGCTGAATAAAAATACGGTTTAGATCATGAATTGTTCATTAATATTGGATCAAAGCTGGCAGAAAGTTTAAGAAGCTTAACTGTTGAGGAAATATTAAATCATAATATAACTTAAATTTGCTTAAGTTTTATTGCGATACCTTAACGTGATTACTGTTCTCAAACTAGACAAAAACATTGTTTAATTTGGCATGTAACCAATATTGCAAAGGATACTTAACTTATTTGTAATGTTTACTTCAGAAATAGTGAGTAAAACTTTCTATTTGTTACAACAGTTAAAATTATAATTATTTAAAGAATTTAATTTTATTAATTACTCTGTAAAAAAAATTTGCATGAGAATTTTTTACAGATTTAGGATGTTTTTACTTTGCTGATTTCAAATCTACAATAGATTTTTCTGTCCAAGCTACAGTTTTTTTTAAAATGATTTTCAGTCTATTTTTTGTTGAAATATACAAGCTTAAAAATGTTATATATAGCAGGGAGTCGTTTAAATGTTGTGACGAACTTCCAGGAGAGCTAGGGCACATCATCAGAATCAAAATGCATAGGAACCTGTGCCAGGAAATGTCGTTATACGCCGCTCGGGGCTATGAACGGTTTCTTCTTGTGCTTTTGAACCGGTTTTAATAGAGAAGTGCCTCTCACCGCGTTTGACGACATTTCCGGGCATAAGGTTCCTATGCAATTTTAATTCTGATGACGTGCCTCAAGTCCGCTAGAAGTTTCTCGCAATATTTATGTGATCCCTTGTTATATATGTAACGTTTTTAAGCTTGTATATTTCGGCAAAAAATACTATGAAAATGTAAATTAAATCTGTAGCTTTTGGAGCAAAAATAATCTCAAATTTGTATATAAATTCAACAAAAATTTTGTCCCCCAGGTATACGATGCATTTGTTTTGTTTTAAATCACAGACTCAAATTGGCTATGTTTTATTAATTACCTTTTTTTACGTATTTTTATCGGCGATTATCACACTAAGTAATGCTTTTTTTTTTATATCTTTAATTGTTTGTTCGTCTGTTGCATTGAAATAGACGAAAACTTGCACTTTTAAATTAATTAAATCAACGAAAATAAATATAATTAAACAGATTTATGCATTGATCACCTTTATGCTAAATCACTGCCTTGGACTACTGACCTGTTCGGGCAGAAATCTAGGCGTCAATGTATCGTGACTTAAAAATTAACATTTATTATTTATCCTTAGTTTGTTTCGTAAAAACAAGTGCCATAATATTGGCTTTCGTATGCTGTATTCAGCCGATTCTTTATAGTGGTAAAAAATTTGATTGATTGATCGGTTTATTTCTTTCAGCTCATATTTTGTTTTCATATGTGCTGATTGTGTCTCCTGGTTAAAATTGATCAGAAATTTCTATCAATTGTTTTACATATAAAGGAAATGTTAGCTTTAAAATTGTATGGGATTTTGACCTTTATTTATATGCTTAATTGCAGTGAAATTGATTCACTGTTGAAGTAATGTTGCTTTAGTCGCAATAGTGAAAATTTTTTTGAAACAAAGAATTTCATGTTGAGATATAACGGCTCGTGTGCAATTAATTACAATACAGAGCGTTAGTTATGGGGTAGCGAATCTTTACTCTGTAAAGAAGTTGAATTTAACCTATTATGGTTTTCTCATAAGCTAAAATTTGAATATTTAAATTTTTATAATGATTCGTGTATTTTATTTAAATAATAATGCGGACTATAATATCGTAATCCGTAGACGAATCGCCGAATGCGAATAAACGTTATTTTCGCGAGCTAAATTTCTCGTATCTCACCATTTTACGAAAAGATATTTATTAAGAACTCATTTGATAAACGCCCACCTATAACACATATAACTCCCACATGTAACGTATAAACGTTTGCAGTTAAAACGAGCTCGTTTCGAATAAAATCCTATTTTATGATACAAGAATAAACAAATCTGGTGCTGTTATTCCATAATGACAAGTATATTTGCTTAATAAACCGCAAAATATCCGAACTTTAACATTTCTTTCAAAATGAGTGAGCGCTATTGGTATTTTGTTTTTCATGTCTTCCTGTATCATTACTTTTAATATGAAATAAACTATAGCTTTTATTTTCAGTTGAAAATATCCAGCTGTTTCTTGTTAGATATCAATTGTTCCCGATGTCATTCATATTTTCAAAACGTGTTTTTAAACTTCCGTGTTTAGAATTGAAATTTTGCCAGGGAGAAAAAAATGGAACATCATGCGATACTAATTGAATTTCGGTGAAAATCTTTAAGAAGTGAACATTTAACAGTTCCTAGAAACGCTTCGTAGTCTTCATTTCATGATGTATTACTTCTTTGCGCTCAAAGAGAAGAGGTAAATTATTGTTGCCATTAAAATACTAAAATGTTCAAATTCCTAGACAAGGCAGAATTTTAATTTGACTTTTAAGTTTAAATTTAAAAATTACTACATATAAATTTGAGTTCGACTTCTTGTGTTTGTTACAAAAAAGTTTGACAATATTTATTTCACTTCTTATTGACTATAATCTTAAATATTTTAGTTATAAGTTTCCACATTGGCTGTAATCTCTGTTGAAGATATATGCGAACATTTTAAAACTTTCTTATTGACGATTAATATGTTTCTTTATTATTTCTTTTCAAAGACGATAATCTCTATTTTATTTCAGACATTTTTTACTGACGATATTTCCTTTTAAAACTGTCTTATTGACAATATTAAATTTTAAATCTTTCTTATTGACGATAATCATTTAATTCCAAAACTTTCTATGTCGTTTCAAAACTTAATCTTTATTTCATTTTATATTTTTCTTATTTTAATTATGTATACTTCCTACTTAAAAAAAAATATACCATTTTAAGCGCATACAAGAATTTTTTTAAAAAGAAATATCTAATTTAAATCACACCATGATGAAATTTGACTACGGGATGAGTTAATACTTGTCCAAGACTAGATAATTCTTTAAAAGAAATTAAAAAAATATGATATGACTCTTTTAGAAAGCAAATTGCTTAAAAATTTATTTCCTATGTTAGGTTTTGTCGCTAAGCGCTGTTGAATTCAGAATATGAAGAAAATATGAAAAAAGCGATTTATTCTAGTAAAAAGAGATTTCTTCAGTATTAGTCACTAATGATCAAAAATAAAACGGCTAAATATCGTTTGAAAAAAAGTTATAATATACGTGAAAAAATATCAAAATTAAATTTTACATGGGAGTACTAAATTTTTAAATTAGAGGTAAAAGCTGTTTTCTCAATAATTACTGTAACTGGGGAGAGTATTTTTAAAATAAAAAATGGTAAATAGTTTTTTTTTTTTTTTTAACTATCGATTTTCGCTTAGAATATCGGGCATATGTTATTAAGGAATTAACCTGTAAGTTATTTAATTATCCCTAATTTAACGGTATACACCAGTAATATTTATTTATAATCCTTTCTTATCCTCAATTTAGACGGATTTTAAATTAGAATTCCCTCGCCACGGGGCTAACCGTGGGAGGTTTTCGTGGTTTTCCTCTCCATATAACGCAGCAGTTCCATTAAAATAGTCCTACACGAAGGCTAGTTTGTCTCAATACTAGATCCTGGAGTTCCCTTCTTCTAGGTTGCGTTCAAAATTTCGAGGAAATTGGCAATTGAAACATTGACAGTCATAAACTCAGAATCGGATCAGTTGTTCAACGCCGGTTATAAAATAAATAAAAATAAAATCCTTTCTAGAAGTAATGAATTAAGTAAAAATTAATTAATGAATACGAAATGACTATTTAAATCTCTTGAATAATTCAAAGAACATACTTTTACCATTATTACTAAATAATCCCTCGGGCAAAAAATATATAACTAGTTTTTGTTTTTATTTAACCAAAATAAGAATTTAAAAATTAAGTTTGTTAGTAAAGTTGCATTGCAACCAAGCAGAATGATTAGATTTAAATATTATTTCTAGATTTAAATATTGTTTCAATCGAATACATAACTGAATCTCAGTAACTATAACTGCGTTAGTACAATAAAAAATGTTGAGATGTAACAATCTGATTGTATCGTCTAAAATTACTGCAAAGCAAATGTGGTAAGTGTCGCCCTAGTATAGCATATTTTAACTTAAGTAGTTTTATTCGACACGAAGTAGCAATATGTTTCAAAAATAGTCTCGATCTTTATTACATTTTTGATAAATTAAATAAATGAGGTAGTGATTTAAAAGCTAATTTTTTTTTTATGAAGAGATGATAATGCCTAATCTTAAATGACGTTATAAGTTCTTCAGTTTCTGAATTTGGTGACTCGACCTTTTCAAAAGTTATATTGTTTCGCTACCCTCACGTCTAACGTCGATAAATCATTATATACTTAGTTTTTAGCTTGTTGCGTTGTACATACGAACGCTGCATACTCGAAGAGTTTCTTTAGAGAGAAATTGGTCGCTCTTCTCACGCAACTGCCAATCAAGGCTGAGATAATCATCGAGATTCACTACGAGAATTGAATGGACTAGTCCTAAGAACTACTTGGAATTATCCATTTCAAAGACAATATTTGACATCACGGTATCACCATGGTCTTTCAATTAAAATTGTCCTCCTATTTATACATAATTCGGAGATTGTTAGAAATGCAATTTTGTTTTTACGATCAGCTTTATTCCTGCACAAGTTTCATGGATGCCATTCCTGGATAATTGTAGGAGAAATTTTGGTCAATTAATGGACCTCTTAACATATTTTTTTTCTTTTGCAATTTATTTATCGCAACAAAAAAAAAAGGATTCTCTAGATAAAAAATTTTGCCCTTAAAACAAATATATACTTCACAAAATATTTATCTTAAAAATGATCCCTTTTTAAAAATAAATACATGACAAGAAAGACATTATTTAAAAAAAACTTTCTTTGATAAAATGACCTTATTTTCATATAATTCCAAAAAACAGAATCCTGGTACACCCTTTCTATAGAAACACTTTTTTCCACAAAATCATCTAAACTTGACTCTAATTTTACGAATGCACAAAAATATGAGTAGATTTTTCATAATTTCACAAAAACACACAAAAAGACGAATAATCCTTGTGATCCTATGCTACTAGGTAAATTATTATTATATATAATACAATATATTTTTTTCACTAATATCGAAAATTTGTAAAATTAATGAAATATATTTAAACAGTAAAGTTATTGTACATGTTTTAAGAATTTAACTCTTGTCATTTTATAACAAGATCAGAATGTAGGAATACTACTGAATATAGAAAATGCAATAGAATTTTATAATAATTCCTACATACAATATGAAATTTAATCAAAAGTTTTATTTGTGTCAATAAAATTGATTTTACGCACATAAGTTTTTAAGAACTTTTTCGGCAGTTGTACCCAAAGATTTCTAACTAATTTTTAAAATCCCTATAATTTAATTTTAAAACTAATTTATAACGAAACGACTCGTGAAATCGCACCATAAGAAATCGCACCAATTCAAATCGCACCATAAGAGTAATTCCCTTTCGATTTTCGACCACGCTATTTTTATATGATAAAGCAAGGAAACACACTAAATTGATTCACATTTATGCTGTATGCTCAATCGTACTAATTGAATTTGTATTGGTCCTATTCTTTCTATACGTTTGGAACGGACTTTTCTATGTATATTATTTTTGGATTTTTTTAGCCACTAATTGCCCAATTAATATGTAACAGTTCACAAATTAATAATCGCGAAATCATAACTGAGAAGACCTATTCATATTTTTTAAAAAAACTTTTTCAAATTTTTTAAATGATAACGAGCCAAACAAGGCAACCATCCCTGCAGTGTTTGCTGTAATTTGATGGTCAAGGTTATTTATATGTCAGCCGGTCGTTGCCAGGTTTCGTGTGACGTCAATTTTCTTAACGACGGCGGGTAACACAAATGCTATTTTGTATTAAAGTCAGTCACACCGCCTTTCTCTCAAAGGAGATTTGAACGTTGTGATCAAAGGGTTTACGCTTATTTTCTTTTTCATTGTAGTTTTTTTATTGAATACAAATTTGAGAATGAACGTGTTGCTATGGTTATTGATATATTTTTTTCTTCTTTTGTATTGAGGATGACATTCTCTTTGTTTACTCATTTTTGATTTAAAGCGGATTTAATTAGTTATGAAGTTTTGTTGCTTTTATTATTATTATAAATTTACAATTATAATTTATACTGTTAAAATTATACTGTTATAATTTTAACATTTATTAAATTTATATAATAGCAACTATGAATTTAGTTGCTATTATATAAATTTCAAAAATATTTGTAATTAATTTGAATGGTGGCCATAGCAACGTATTTTTACTAAGAATGTCAAAACCCAAAATTTTGCTATTAACTAAATGTTAGTCTTTTTGCAAAATATTTTGAAGCGTAATTTTTTTTATAGGTAAAGTACTTTTTTAAAATTTCATTTATTTATAAGTAATTCTAATGTTAGTTTAGAATTTCAGTAATGTTATGAAATTTTTTTAATAGTTCCCGAAATTAAATTGATTAGTTAATTTTAATAATCCCGAAATTACATTTGTTTTGATGTTAATTTTTAATATAATTATGCTTATTAGTTTAGGGAAAAAAATTTTTTATTGACGATTTTCATTTTAATAATTAGATGGCGCTATTTATATTTTGCACCAAAATAATGAATATAAAAGAGAAAAATACCGTGTATATTGTATTTTCAAAAATATAGATCTTTAAATTCTATTTTTCATGTTCTCCCGCTCGATAACTTCAATTTCTTTTATGTTTTCTTTAAAAATGTATGTAGTGTAAGCTAAAAGACAATTGACTTTAAAGTAAAGGTTTAACAGAACTGATAAATAGATTAAAGAAAAACCTACGAGCAACTTTAAACTCTAAGTATTTCATGCTTACACGGGCTTTTTTTCTATATACTTTTTTAATAATTATTAAAATAAATTAAAATTAACATTATAGCAAGTAATCAAATTCGAAAATGTTTCCAGTTGCAATGCAGTTTTACTTGACTATAGTTTTTAAATCGTGTGAAATTTTATGTCATGAGTTGTTGCACATGTGCCACTAGGACATGCGAATGCTCAGGTGCTCACGCGTCCTAAATAAGAGGGGGGGGGGGTTATTCTTATGCGAACTTCTTCTTATTTTTTATAATTCTGTTCCCCCCTTCAGATTTTTGCAATTTAAGGACGTCCGAACAGCCAGTATTTAACACAGTTTTAAAAACGTGGCCATTCTTGCACATCACGCTATGTTCATTCGATATTTTTAGAGGTTTTGTTCATACATGATTTAAAATCATACATGATTTAAAGTAAAAAAAATTTTATCGCAATTAATTAAAAGCTTTCTGTATTTTTTCATCCAACAACTAGTATAATTTTTTTAACAATAAAAACTTGAAGTTTCAAATTTATTTTTACTTATACTGAGCTTAAATTCTTGCATTGTAATTTGGTTTTCTTTAAAATTCATCATTTAAACTGGTTGAAAATAGAGATTATGGTTTTAAAAATAGTTTAGTTGTACATGATAAAACTGTATATATAAAACATAAACTTCCTGTTACAGATTATTGTATTTTAATAAATAATTTAAGTAATTGCATACTTATTATTGCATTTCATATTATACGGTTATACAAAGTGGAGTGGCATGCTCAAGACTTAATTATTTACCCTAAAAATGTCACATCAAGCTTTCAAAAAGTGGAATGTACCCGAACCGAAAGCTCGTTGTAACGAAAGTCGCTGTAACGTAACAAAATTGATAACGTACAAGCATATTGACTCCAGTTTGTTAGAGAAAATAGCAATGTAATTGTTCACCAATTGTGCTTTTATTCATACTTTTGTAACTAGTGTCGTTATATGCAATATTTAGAAAAACAAAAAATTTTCATATGAAAAGTTGATCTGAAGTTGTAAGTTCCTATTGAAATTTGCTATTCCATAAATTGATTAAGGTGTCATGATATGCAAGAATTTCTTGTGCCTGAGATTGTTTTCAAAAATTCTAATTTTCTTTCCTTTGTTTTACGAAGGAAAGGAGGCGAATGTTCAAGATTCTTTGCAAATTTTGGAAATAAAAACTTTATAAGTATTTATTTTAATTTTTTTCTGGAAGACATAAACTAAAGAGTAATGTATCTAACTGCGCATCTATATGTTTTTTTAAAGTTTTAAAGAAAAATTTGGTTTAAATCTAAATATTTGCCTCTTACTTTAATTCAGTTGAACTCTTGTTTTATGCACCTTTTGTAAAATATAGTGCTATTTCTATTTTTTATTTATTTATTTATTTATTTTTTTTTGCAATGTTACTCTATCGCCAAATTTTGCCTCATTGGTAAAAAAAATCACTTAATAATTGAATGTATTTTGGGACAAATATAATGATAACTCTTAGTTTCAAATTGATTCTAGCTTCAAATTTATTAGTTTCAAATTGATTTAATTTCCTTCTAGCAGGGACTTTTTTAAGAAAAAAAAAAAAAATTACAGGCAGACTATAAGATATTTCTACGTATTTTGCTGTTATTTTTTAAATTCGTAGAGTACCCATTTGGAAACTATATTAAAGAACAATTAATAAATGTGTAAAAAACATGACATATCGCTGTATTTGCTCTAAGCGTTTCAATTAATCCCACCTTTCTCCGACACTAAGTTCAACCAACTTAAACTGCTCAAAATTAGTGAATGCTTAATATCTCTGTGAACAAGTAAATCTATGTTTACCTATTCAAATGAGACATTAACATCCGTGCCGAGAATATACGTATGAGTTTCGTTTCAAGGATCATTTCATTCCAAGTCCTTTATTGCACTCAAGTACACCACCCCCATATATGCACACGATCCTATAGCGCGTTTCGAATTCAAACACTTCATTTTTTACGGCTACACGCACACGCCGACGATCACTTTTCAGACCACTGAACTACAAAAGCTGACGGTTTGGAAAGGATCTAAAAAAATGGACCCCATGCTGTAGAGGACATTTCCAAGGACAGGCAAATTACGTACTTGCTTGTGTTTTCTTCTCCCTTTTGATATTATCATGTGCATATTCTAATCCCACGAATAACGCTTATGGAAGAAGTTCTAACAAGTCGATGCTTTCTTTAGTTATCTGCCCATTTAATATTCTGAAAAGTGCATCAACGATGCATGTATGAAAAACCATTAAAAGAAAATGATAAGTTTCACATTGAAAGCGAAAGTCGTTAATGTTTGACCACAACAAATGAGGTTCTTCAATGTTCTTTTATGTGCTGGGCAAAAACCTTTCTACATCGCACCATTTTTTTTTTTTTTTTAAATATATTCTATTGGGGGAGTCATTTTAGTAGTTTGCAAGGTTTTTGTTATCCTTACCAGGGGTCTGTTCAGAAGAAATTTGGGTCCGTTAACGGACCCTTCACATAATATATTTTCATAAAAACGGATCCTTCACAAAATATTTTAACTTAAAAACGGACCCTTCACAAAATAATTTATCCTTTAATCGAACCCTTCACAAATTTGTTTATCTTCATTGTTTTGTTAATCGAATAAACCCTTCCCATGGGGTGGGGGGGGGGGAAGAAAGCCAAATGCAAACGAACTAAGTTTTGTCTTCAGCAGAAGCTTCTTCCTTTATTCGTCCGAAATGAATATTCTGCGTTCAGCAGTATAGGCTAAATACCAAATATTTGTATGTTGCATCGCTAATTGAATAGCTGCATGGGGCTGTTTATTTTTTAGAATTTAATTTTTTTAATTATAATTTTACAGTGTTGAGTATAATCTTGAATGGCTTTTACAATTTAAAAACTACTTAAAAATTATTTTTTTTTTGCAATAACGGACCCTATTTTCACAAATTCACAAAAGCGGACTCTGGTTCAAAGAATGTAACTTAACGTTTATTTTATATTCACAAATTACGGGTAATTTTTTCACAATTTTACAAAAACGGTCCTTTCACAAAACGTCTGGACAGACCCCTGCTTACAGTAAAAAATGGCGAGGCTTTCTCCGTTTTTGACGAAGCTGTTTCTCGGTATATGCTCCAAACAAATTTTTTTTAAAAGTGACGAATTAACTATATTCACTTCTTCAAGGAAACGAATTTCGTCAAAATTAACGAAATATTTTGTCCTTCTATTTTTTATCAAAAGAAGGAAAAAAAAAAAAAATTGTAGTGTCATAAGTTGTATCTTAACTTTTCTAATTATTCATTTTGTCGTGGGGACCATATTGATGGATTAATGTAGTCCTAACGGCATAAAAAGAAACAGAGAAATAAATTGCACCCATACCTGAAGCAGGATATATCCCGGCCTGGTACGAGGCCAACTCTTTGACTACCCATACAGCCAGTCACTTTACTTACGATCGTTTAGTCTTCATTCGAGGTTCGTCATTATCTCTCACAATGCACTACGATGAGGTTTCGAGTTGAGAAAACATTTTCGTCATATATTTGAGAGTTCGCGTTTTGTCGGAGATCACGTGATTTCTTGACGAAATGATTCGCAAAATTAACGAAATATAACTCTGAAATTGCTGAATTGTTAAAATTGGGATTTTTATTTCTTAAGATTGTTAAACTGTCCCTCCACAAAATAGTTTATTATCGTTAAAACGAACCCTTCACATAACTTTTTCTTCCTTAAAAAGTCCAGTCATTGACGCAGGGTTCGTAGTTGACCCGATTTTCCTGGTAAGAAATATTTTGGTCCTTATTTGTCCTGGTTTTTAACTTATTGTCCTGATTTTTGTGTGTGATGGAGTTTGGTAGTTTTATAATTACTGATTCGTCTCTTTTTATTGTGATTTTAAAAAAATAGATTCCAACGAAGAATATAGTAATAATATAATAGAATGTAGTATTTTTTAGTATTCTTCTGCGGTTAAATTCACCTTTATTACAATAAAGTAGAGCTATTTTTTTTCCTTTTAGTTTGCAGTGAGCCTTTTTTTATAAATAGTAACACCTCTGGTGTATGTTTACTGTTCCGAAAATTGCCATGATTTTAAACTTTAAACTGACTTTTCTGAAAAATGTCCTGATTTTTTTTCTTCTTTTGCCCTCTATGAACCTGATAACGTCTTTAATTCATAATTTTAAAACAAAAACTCTTTGAAAGACATGGTTTTCGTGCTTTTTTGTCCACGAAAACAGAACCTTATTTTTCCTCATTCACAAGATAACGAGTAGATTTTTCACCATTTCACGAAACGGATCTTTCACATTAATATCTGAATAGACCATTGGTTTTTGTGATTCTTCACAAAATCAGGATCCTGTTTTCACAAATTCGCAAAATACAAAATTATGAGTAGATTTTTCACACTTTCACACGACTGAGCCTTTTACAAAAAATGCAGAAAAATCGGGGTAAATTTATTATAATTTTTTTTTTTTGCATGATTTTTTTCTTGTGTTTAATTTATTTTGTTCCCTACAATTTTATTTTCTTCACTGACTAATTTAAATCTCTCCCTCATGGAAAAAAAAACAACCTCTTTTTCTTCTCACGGAAAATATTATTTTTCATCGCAAGCATAAGTCGTCAATAAAGATATCGATTGCATCAGTCACTTATCAAGAATATTATTATTATTCAAGCTCATTTTTTTTTTATATTTAGGATAAAAATAAAATAAAAAAAAGTAGCTCTGTTACCGTATTTATAGTATTCGTTTTCTTTTGTAACATATACATTCAGTTTTTACCATATTCTTACTATTTTCATTTACTATGACAACTGTTCTTTTATTTATTTATTTTACCTATTGATATATTATGATTCTTGATACAGCGTCTGAGTTAATTAATGCGTGCTATAAACATGTAAGATAAAATTCAAATAAATGAATGATCGAATAAGTGAATCAGTTGGTAAAAAAATTGTCAAATTAATGGGCGAGATACTTAAATGACTTTTTAGCGATTGAACTCCTTATTCTAGTCTATTTGTAAAAATTTCGTTTTTCTGGAATTGTGTAAAATCTACTCATAATTAGTAAAAATGTGGCCTTGATTTTTGTAATTAGTCTCAAAAACCAATGCTCTGTTGAATCCTTTTATAAGTCTCAGGTCTGTTTTAGAAGAAATTTGGGTCCGTTAACGGACCCTCCACAAAATAATTTATCTTTTAATCAGACCCTTCACAAATTTGTTTATCTTCAATATTGTTTTGTTAATCGAACAAACCCTTCCCGGGGAGGGGGAGGGGAAGACAGTTCAAAACGAACTAAGTTTCCCTAACTTTAAATTCCAAATGTAGTATTCTAAGAAAATATTTCTATATTTACAAACATTGTGTGCACATTCTTATTCATATTAAATTATTATTATTATTTTTTTTTGTAAATAAATAATTGATCAATTTATATTTATTCACAAAATTAATTAATAAAATATTATGGTATAATATAAACTGTAGGATGATTTTACGATTCGTCTCGAAGTGGAAACATGGTCGAAATAATCCCTTTATTAAGGTTGCGGCAAAAATGGCCTTTCTGTAAATGAAATATTTTTATTAAAATCGAATCTTAAGGCAATAAACTTTTCAGTGTTAAAAATATTCGTGCTCCCTGAATACTACTGTGTATCTTATACATTTTTACCAACATCATTATTGTGCCATTGATCCATATATTAATATGCAATATTATGCCATAACTACGACTAATTGGCACACTTTTAAAGATTCATCAAATTTGCATGATGATATGGTACCAAGCACTGATATTTTGACAAAACCAAATATCGATTTTCCTAATATTGTAATAAAATAAATAAAACTCTAAAAAATGATTAATTTTACATTCTTTAATTTATTATGTTGTGAAAATTTTACTCCTTTTATTCCATAAAAACAACTTTCTTTGCTTCTGTTAACCTAAACTTTAAAATGATGCTATGATATGTCCGTAGTAAGATAATTTTCCGCTGAAATTACTTCTTCAAGCTACAAACATTCTCATTCCATTCTGTCTGTAGTAGTTATAAATGACAGTATATGTAATTAATTAATTGAGTCCTAGGAGAAAAGTTTCATCTTTCGGCTATAGCATAAACAGAATGATGTTATCAATATTCAATATTAGGATCCATATTAATGTGCTATGTTTTGTTATGATTTTACTAGGACCACTTATGGTGTACAGAGCCTGAACTTCATTATAACGCCTCACTTAGAAATATCATATTTAATTTTTAAATTCAAAAAGTCTCAATTAGATAAGTTCCATTTTTAAAAATAAATTCCAAAATTTAATTGAAATATGTATAAATTTTTAAAATAGTAAATATTTTTGTACTAACTGAAGAAAACCTAAATTATGAATCTTGTATGAAATACTAATAATATATATATATATGTAGCAAAAAAAAAAATAATAATGATAAAAACAGGAAGCTTTTTGTACTTTATGGGTTAAAATACAAAGTTCTATTAGGTTTTTGAAATTTGAGTCTTTTAATTTCTTATACATTCCTTAATTTTGTGCAGCACGAAAGTTAAGCAGTGATTTCTTTTGCTCCCGAAATCATTTCTTCAAGCCATAAACACTCTCATTTTATCATGCTTGAAGCATTAATGAAGGCTGGTGAATGATCTACAAACATCATAATTGAAAAGAATCATTATGATGTGTGTCTATGGAAAAGATTCATCTTCCGGCTAGAAGAGAAGGATGTTAATAATGCTGGCACATAATCAGGTGAAGGAATTTTTATGGTCTATATAGCAGAGAGAAATGATGATGCCTAAAATACTTTTCCTATTGACCTTGAAAGTGAAATCTGTTGCCCTTTGTTACGCTTGATCAAGAAACTGTTACCGCCATTTATTCTTTCAGCCGGAAATATTTCAACTCATAGAATATTTTATTTGTTTACTTTTCCATCATCATACTTTTTTCTTTCTCTTGTCGCACTCCAAAAGACGCGCTATTAATCTTTCATTCACATAGCTGTGGCCAGTTTGAATATTTAAATTTTATGATATTGAATTATTTATTTTTTATAATTTCTTGAGTCTGATCGAGTTCAGTTCCTATTGTAATTGTGTAGAAAGTCAGACTGATTCGTAGTTCCAGGGGTCCGTTTAGAAGAAATTTGGGTCCGTTAACGCACCCTTCACAAAATATCTTTTCGTAAAAACGAACCCTTCACAAAATATTTTAACTTAAAAACGGACCCTTCAAAAAATAATTTATCTTTAAATCGGACCCTTCACAAATTTGCTTATCTTCATTATTGTTTTGTTAATCGAATAAATCCTTCCCAGGAAGGGGGGAGGGAGAAAGATAGATGTAAACGAACTAAATTTTGTCTTCCGCAGACGCTTCTTCATTTATTCGTCCGAATAAAATGTAATTTAGCCTATTCTGCGTTCAGCAGTATAGGCTAAATAACAAACATTTGTATGTTGCATCGCTAATTTAGTAGCTGCATTTGCTGTTTATTTTTTAAAATTTAATTTTTTTAATTATATTTTTACAGTGTTGAGCATAATATTGTATGTCTTTACAATTTAAAAACTCCTTGAAAAAGTTTTTTTTTGCAATAACGGACCCTATTTGCACAAATTCACAAAAGCGGACCCTAATTGAAAGAATGTGACTTTACGTTTATTTTATATTCACAAATTACGAGTAATTTTTTCACAATTTTACGAAAACGGACCTTTCACAAAATGTCTGGACAGACCCCTGACGGATATAGATCATAGACTTACTTCGCCCACATATAATGGAGTATATTTTAACTTACTTCGTCAATTGATCAGTATTCATTGGAAATCAAGGAGTTTTAAATTGTAAAGACATACAAGATTATGCTCAACACTGTAAAATTATAATTAAAAAAAATTAAATTTTAAAAAATAAACAGTAATTGCTGGTACTAAATTAGAGATGCAACATACAAATATTTGGTATTTAGCCTAATATTTGTATGTTGTACAACGCAAAATATTCATTTTGGACGAATAAAGGAAGAAGCTTCTGCGGAAGACAAAACTTTGTTAGTTTGCATTTGTCTTTCTTTCCCCCACCTCTTCCTGGGAAAGGTTCATTCGATTTACAAAACAATAATGAAGATAAACAAATTTGTGAAGGGTCCGATTAAAAGATAAATTATTTTGTGAAGGGTCCGTTTTTAAATTAAAATATTTTGTGAAGGTCCGATTTTGTGAAAAGATATTTTGTGAAGGGTCCGTTAACGGACCCATATTTCTTGTAAACAGGCCCCTGACTTCAGATACCAAATAACGTAAAAATGAAATTTCGTGTCGAAATATAAGGGTTTTTAGTAATTTTTAATTTGAAGTTAGAAATGTCTAAAAGCACACTTAGCCACATTTGGCTCGTGAGCCATGTTTACCAACCACTGACATGGGAACGAGTTCAAAATCTTTTAAAATGTAGTTACTGAATATTTGAACGCCCTATTCATTATTTGACTTAAAAATTGAGTATTATTTCGAGATACTTTAGTGTAACACTTTACTATAAATTAACAAATAAAAACAATTTATTTTTTGTCAAGGCTTGCTCTTTAACTTTGATTTAACACACTAACACCACGTGTTGGTTTTATTTTAAAAGTGAGTTGAGAAAAATTCGGGTTCGTTAATGAATCTTTCACAAAACTTTTTATCGTTAAACTGATCCCTTCACAAATTGTAGTAAAAACAGACTCCATAACTTTATTTGAAAAATAGAGGCGACTTTTGCTCATAGTTTTAAAACTAAAACTTCTTAAAAGACATGGTTTTGGTATTTTTTTCTCCTTGAGAAACAGGACCTTATTTATTTATTTATTTTTTTTGCTCATCCATAAAATTATGATTAGATTTTTCCTCGAAAACGAACCGTATTTTCACAAATTAAAAAACTTACCTAAAAGATTTTTCACTTAATTCCACATTATATGCCAAGAATACCGATACTATATTAAAAAAAAATAAATAAATAAATAAATAAAAAAAAAGACTTTTCATACATTGGGACACAATTTTACTATGTATTAATTTTTTAACTCTTTGAGAATTATTTCCCTGTGAATGTATTCCCTCCGAAATTTCAATTGTAAAAGAAGAACTAAGTGTATAAAATACCCTATTTTCAAATTTCTGTGTGATTTAGAGAAAATATTTGTTTTATTTTATTTATTTGAATTTTTCTGCTTTTATAAATTCCAATCAAAAGTTGCCTAACAATGCGATTTAAACATCAATTTGACATTCCAGTAAAATCGTCTTATAAACAATTGAACAATTCTGCACCTCATTCGAACGTTTTGGCACGCAGATCGAGTCAAGATATGAGTTTTTGTCACGATATTTATCTTTTTTGTTGAATAATGTTTTTATTTATTTATTTTTCTTATATTTTTCGCCATTTTTTGTATCTATGCTATACAATTTGCATTTAGGTATTGAGTTTTTGTGATCTGTGTGTGTTTTTTTTTTATTTTTTTTATTATTTATTTTTCTTTTTTAAGGTATTGTAACTAAAATATATACTTTCTTTTTTGGACCGCAACATTTTGAACTATTAGTGAAATGTGCGTGTATTACTTAATAGAGCAAACGATTATTTTCTATAACTATTATATTTAAATTACTAGTAGTTTAAAGAAAATGCATCTTTGTAGGACTCTGTTTATAGTTATAGTAATTAGTAAAATGCATTGCTCATTCATATAGTAATGAGTAAACTTGAAATTCATTACTGTTTTCTCACGCTATTAGTAAAATATTGTATATTTTTTTAAAAAAATTTTAGTCCATGCAAATTAGAATAACAAATCTAACACACGTAAAAAAATTCTGGTAATTTTATTTTATAATTACAGCAATGTATAGTATTTAAACCATTCATTTGTTAATTTTCCGTTCCTATGGTAACGGCTTACCGTAAACTCTGTTTTTCAAAAATATAGTTATTATCAAACATTTATTATTATACAACAATATATTATTATACAACGGTATATTATTATACAACGATTCAATTATATATATTTTAAAAACTACGAAGAGAAAAAAAAAATTCTGTTTCTCTTCTGCTTTTTTTTTATTAACTTTTTATCAGCGTTTTTATTATGACAACATTTTTTAAAGAGCGTTGCTAATGAATGTTATTCTTTTATCGTAATTTTTTCTTAAAATACCGCTATGTGAAAAAGTAAAATTGAGAATTTTAGCGTTACATTTTTCGTTTAAAAGTAAAGATCGATTTTAGTTTTGGTTTCTATCTAGCTTTTTCTTTTTTTAAAAAAAAAACTTGTTTTCACCGACGTTTTTATTATAACGCAGCAAGTTTTTATTAGACTTAATTCTTTTTCTTCATTTTTTTTTTTTAAAATGCAGTAATTAGGCACTGAGATGTTTAAAATTTTCTTTCGAGAATGAAGATTGATTTTTATTTTTCTGTTTCGCTTATATATTTACTCTTTTGTTTTTATGATAGCGCGATGTTTTTAAAAGCGATTCTGATAGACTATTTCTTTCAACTTTTAATAGATACTTTCATTTTATTATAATCCGGTGAAAGTTAATTTACTAACAGTTGTCCCTCTGATTATTAATTTGCAGTCATTTTTTGAAAGGATATATCCATCATAATTTTTAGGAATCTTTTATTGAGGAAAGACTAAAGCTATTTACAATTATATACATGGAGCAGAGCTCCTGGTCACAAATTTACTATTCCATTTCCGAAAGACAAGTGCGCGCTTTTTCTACATGTACCATATATATCAGGGGTCTGTCCAGACATTTTGTGAAATGTCCGTGTTTTGTAAAATTGTGAAAAAATTACCCGTAATTTGTGAATATAAAATAAACGTTAAGTTATATTCTTTGAACCAGGGTCCGCTTTTGTGAATTTGTGAAAATAGGGTCCGTTATTGCACAAAAAAAACTTTTTTAAGGAGTTTTTCAATTGTAAAAGACATACAATATTATATTCAACACTGTAAAATTATAATTAAAAAAATTAAATTTTAAAAAATAGCAAATGCAGCTACTAAATTAGCGATGCAACAAATATTTGGTATTTAGCCTATACTGCTGAACGCAGAATATTCATATCGGACGAATTAAGGAAGAAGCTTCTGCCGATGACAAAACTTAGTTCGTTTGCATTTGTCTTGGTTTCCCCCCACCCCCTGGGAAGGGTTTATTTGATTAACAAAACAATAATGAATATAAACAAATTTGTGAAGCGCCCGATTAAAGAATAAATTATTTTGTGAAGGGTCCGTTTTTAAGTTAAAATATTTTGTGAAGGGTCCGTTTTTATGAAAAGATATTTTGTGAAGGGTCCGTTAACGGACCCAAATTTCTTCTAAACAGACCCCTGTATATCTTTTCCCTTTACCAATATCTTTCCCTTTATATCTATATATATATCTATATATATATCTTTTCCCTTTACCAATAATATAGCTAAGTTTTGATTAATTTTCAATAATGACTAAACATATTTATGTATAATAAGTAATAATTTTTCATTTATGTTTTTTTTAATAAATGCTGCTATTAGACTTTTTTTTTTTTTTTGGTCGAAAATTCGGTATTCGGCTATTGGAAAAAATCACTATTCGTTACATCATAAAATTACTAATTCTCAACAAATTTTATCACATATTATAAAACCATATTTTTTTTTTGTTAATTTTACCAAAATCATTACCAAAGCTCTTCGGTAAAAATGACGGAGCTTTTTGGTGTTCTCATAGACCCCAAAACACGGTAAATTTTACCATATTCGGCAGTTTAGACCATTAATTTTTTTTCTCAGTGCATAATCAGGGCTCTGTTTAGAAGAAATTTGGGTCCGTTAACGGACCCTTCACAAAACATTTTAACTTAAAAACGGACCCTTCACAAAATAATTTATCTTTTAATCGGACCCTTCACAAATTTGTTTATCTTCATTATTGTTTTGTTAATCGAATAAACCCTTCCCAGAAAGGGGGAGGGGAGAAAGACAGATGGAAACGAACTAAATTTTGTCTTCCGCAGACGCTTCTTCATTTATTTGTCCGAATAGAATGTAATTTAGCCTATTCTGCGTTCAGCAGTATAGGCTAAATAACAAACATTTGTATGTTGCATCGCTAATTTAGTAGCTGCATTTGCTGTTTATTTTTTAAAATTTAATTTTTTTAATTATAATTTTACAATGTTGAGCATAATCTTGTATGTCTTTACAATTTAAAAACTCTTTGAAAAAGTTTTTTTTTGCAATGACGGACCCTATTTTCACAAATTCACAAAAGCGGACCCTGGTTGAAAGAATGTGACTTAACGTTTATTTTATATTCACAAATTACGAGTAATTTTTTCACAATTTTTACAAAAATGGACCTTTCACAAAATGTCTGGACAGACCCCTGATAATGAAGAACAAATTTATAGGTAACTACAACAAAACAGAAAATAATTTCTACCTATTTTTGAAACTCAATTGCAGGTTATCTCTCATATTTGTTAACTTCTTACTGTAGTTACATGTATTTTAATTTTAAATGTTAGATGAGTTTTGTAGACAAAGTCCTTAATTTTAAAAATGAATCGATTCATTATTTTTTTTCCCCCTCGGAGTTGGTATTAGTTTTATTATTTTTCGTAATCAAAGTGGGATAACTGTTTCACTTGATTGATTATCGAATGATGATCGTGTTATCAAATCGCAATGATAGCATTTCTCGACCAGTTAATCTTTTCTGATAGCATTTCTCGACCAGTTAATCTTTTCTGATAGCATTTCTCGACCAGTTAATCTTTCTTTTTTCTTCTTCTAAAATTGATAAACCAATCGTCAGATTTAAAGTAACCATTTGAGTTGTGTTTTTTATTATAAGTTTCAATTGGTTGTCCGATTTTTTATATATTTTTTTACAGGATTTCTTTCAGTTTTGTATGATAAAAATGACTTGAGTCTTCAGCTTTGAAATACTTAAGCATGTTATTGCTTTACGTAATTCCAAACGTTACATTTCTTTGAAGTACTCCTCAATTTTTTATTGTTTTTAAGCTAAACTTTATTTGTATAAATAATGTTTAAAGAAATTAAGGGTACAACACAATATTATTAAGAGTTATTTTATGAAATTTTATCAGAAAGAAGCAAATCACTAACTAAAATGCCAGTCCTGGCAGCTAAAAAAAAAAAATTTGATTTTACTGTTTCACTGGAATTTTTTATTCGAATAGTTATGTTGCTTTTTCTTTGTCATTCGAACAGATAGCTTGGAATTAGTTTCAGAGTGTTGTTTTATTTTTAACATGTAAAAATCTATCATAATTCTGTAAATTTGCTTTGGTAAGAAACTAATTTATTATTATTGTATTTTTTTCATCGTATTAATTTCTATTGTTTTGTCGACTTTGCTTTTGCTAAACTAAACTTAACTTAAAAGATTTTTTAAAAATATATTCTGTGATAATGTGTCGAAAAAGTGTATGATTTTCTGGGTAAAAAGAGAAAGAAATAGTTTGAAAAAACAGGCAGTATCCGTGTTAGGTAACTTTGGGTACAATATATCAAAATTTTAAAGTCTTTTTAAGTTTTTTTTCCTTTTCGTGACTATATCCTCCATACATTTTCAGTTCACACTATTATTTGTTTACATTTTTTTTTAATGCTTTATGTGTCATATATTTAACGAGAAATCATTTCAACTAGAACTTTTAATTACTTATCAACTATCATTAAAAAATAAGACTTGAAATTTAAATTAACATGTGTCTAAAGTCTACTTAATTCACTAAAGCTTTCATTGTAGATCAGGGTTCTGTTTAGAAGAAATTTGGGTCCGTTAACGGACCCTTCACAAAATATCTTTTCATAGAAACGGACCCTTCACAAAATATTTTAACTTAAAAACGGACCATTCACAAAATAATTTTATCTTTTATTCGGACCCTTCACAAATTTGTTTATCTTCATTATTGTTTTGGTAATCGTATAAACCCTTCCCAGGAAGTAGGGGGGGGGGGGCGGGAAGAAAGACAGATGTGAACGAACTAAATTTTGTCTTCGGCAGACGTCCGAAATGAATATTCTGCGTTCAGCAGTATAGGCTAAATACCAAATATTTATATGTTGCTTCGCTAATTTAGTAACTGCAATTGCTGTTGATTTTTTAAAATTTAATGTTTTTAATTATAATTTTACAGTGTTGAGCATAATCTTGTAATCGAGTAATTTTTTCACAATTTTACAAAAACGGACCTTTCACAAAATGTCTGGACAGACCCCTGTAGATGTAAAATATTTTATTATATAAATACTTTAAAGCGTAAAATACATTAAATCAAAGTTATATACAGAATGATAAAAAATTAAAAAAATAATAAAAAAGGTGATATGTATGAGCACCTACTATCTGATTTTATAATTATATGAAGGCTTTTTCTTAACTTTGATTTCTTTCATTTAAGTCATAGCTTTAGAATATCTATACTCGGAGTTTTTCTGGGCCTATAACTGAAATGACTCATCTTTTTAAGAATAGTGTCATTTTTATCTTTTTTTTAAAAAAAGTATTTTCTTAAAAAGAACTTTTATTTTTGGAAAGAAGAGTTTACCTATGCTGCTCCGTAACCAACCTGTTCGGAAGTTACATTGTCGAAAGATCAAGAACTAGTGACGGATCGTCTGAAACAATAATGATGCGTTCTATCTCAAAAAGTTTGAAAATTCTAAAATAATTGTTATAAGATTTTTTTAAAAAAAAAAAACATCGTTTAAGCTATGAAATTTTTTAAAGTAACATTAAAACAGTTAACAAATCATTAAAATAAAACAAGTCGCAAATTTATTATTCTAAGAGCAAATTCATTATTTAAAAAAGAGAACTCCTGGGTTAAGCATTGGGACAAACGGGCTTTCGGGGAGGACTTTTTGATGGAACTAAATAGTATTTGCGTTACATGGAGATGAAAACCACCCACGGTTAGCCCAACAGAAAGGGGATGATCCTTCTACCATGGAGGGCATAATCAGCAGTCGATGCTAGCTGGGACCAGAATTCGCTGGGATTCGAACCTGGGTCTCTGCGCCACCGCAGTCGCTATAGACGAAATTACGGAATTAAAAAATGAAAAAGTGTATCAGTACATGAAATTCTGCCTTTAAATTAGCCGAGAATTTTTACTATTAATAACGGATGATAAAAGCTGTCGTTATATTTCATCCCTTCATTCAAATAAAATAAAAAATTTCTGGTTTCAAATCGGTTAAGAAATGGAACTAGTAAAAACAACCGTTATACTTATTACCTCATCCCTTTCATCGATATAACTATATTTTGTATTTAATTTCGAAACCCGATGAATTTCACATTTATTTCGCTCCTGCAAAAATTACGTTTACTAATTATAGTCTTTTCCGTTTGGGCTCTTGGTTACACATAATTTTTACTTTTAGCTGAAGTTTCCGCTGCCGACATAAAATCACGTTGATACTCATGAGCGAGAGAAAATGAAGTTGTCGGAGAGCCTTTGTTTGGCTGGGATTATTACCTGCCGCTATTTTGTTCTGCATTGAATTGACCTCCGAAATTGTAGTTTACCTTGATTTTTTTTTTTTTTTTTTTTTTTTTCTTTTCCGCACAGGAAGCTATCCTGGGTGATATCCATTAACTTCGTTTTTGTTCCTGCTCACACAAGCGTACTCAAAAGTTCTGTGCCATTTTGACACTTAATAATTATCCCCTCCACCAACAGTTAGGTTAAGGAAAATTATTACTTTCACTTTTAATTGAAATTCGATTTTTTAAAAAAAAAAAAACTGTGATATCACTTATTGTTTTATTGCGTGAATTTTTGAAGTTAACAAAAAGTCATTAGCTTCGAAATTAAGCAATTTTTAATAAGGAACGATTTAATTAGTAGATTTACTTTTTATTTTTATTTTACCGGATTACCGGAGCTGAACAGTCAACCCAATTCTGAGTTGACGACTATGAAAATTCAACTACGTGGCCTTGTAATTTTGAACCTAACCTAGAAGATAAGCAAACTTCTGGATCAAGCATCGTGGCAAACTAGCCTTCGTGTAGGATTTTTATTTTATTGAACTAACCCGCGTTTGCGTTAAATGGCGAAAAAAAACACGAAAACCTTACACGGTTAGCCCGACGGTAAAGAGATTGGAATTCATGATCCGTCTATCACTAAAAATAGCACGAGTCGGAAGCTGAATTCTTATACCAATCAGACTCCGCCGGGATTCGAACCTGTTTCATCTCATTGTAAGGCGAACGCTCTATCCTCTGAGTCATCTTGGCTCTAACTATTTATTAGATTTGTAGCAATCGATTTTACGTGTATTAAGCTAGTGTGATTTTGTATTCGATGAATTTTTACCTTTGATTTGCTAAATTCTTCTGTTTGATTGTGTATTGAAGCAGATAACAGATAATTACTTATACCGTTAATTGAAATTTGTTTAACAAAATAACTGAATTACAATTTATGAAAATCTATCGTGTATTGTTAAAATTATGGTTTAGTTACTGGCTCACCGATTTATGGGAACGATCGTTGGCATTAAATTTGTAGCATTTAATTTTGGAAGTTAATCATAGATACTTTGTTTTTTTATTCGGTCCACTTTCACTTATATTTGGGAAGTCTAATTGTAGTCAGTGCTTTAAATTACGTTTTCAACTCTAGCTCCCACGGAATAAAACTTCGGTATCGGTGAAAAAAATAATTAATGAAAACTTAATTAATCGCGAAAAAAATCATTTATTTATTGAAAATTTATTTCTCCGATATGTTTTGTTATTCGCCCCGTTTTTACTTTTATTTGAAAAATCATCTTTCTTATTACACCTTTATTATTCTTTTTTTAAAAGAGAGATTAGTTTTTTTTATTATTGTAAATTAAAACTCTGCTAATAATTGACAATCTATTTGTGTTATCTCAGAATTCATTTACAGGGCTTACATTGTGTAAGTCATTGCTCAGTTACTTGCTTAAAAATTGACCTATTTTTATGAAAAAAATATTTTGGTCTTTATTTGAAAAATTTAATTTTGGAAATGAATGATGATACATATTTTGGCTCTCTATTTTATCAACTTTGAGTACTTTGACTCTTACTTGTATAGTCAACTTGAAATCAATGTTGTAAATGATAATTTTAAGCTTCATTGTCACAGAATAAAACCTTTTAACTCGCAGAATCGGTAAAAAGAATCGAAAATAAATAATATCCCAAAGTTTGGTGTTGATTTTTATTTTAATTAATATTATCTCCGCTTAAGAGCTGCGCTAAAGTGTTATCAATTCCGTTAATTATAAGTTTTCGTTAAAATATTTCTGTATTTGTGAATTCTTGAAAGTTGGTGGTTAAAGAATTGTCCTATTTAATACTCAATATTTAATTTTTTTTCCTTCAAAAATTAAGATCTGTTTGATGTGTGATTTAGTTTCTGATCGACAAAGTACGGGAGTTACATTTGAAGTTACGCTTGACGTTCACCCATGAATAACTAAAACATTCATATTTTGATCGATTTCCGTGTTATTTTTTTGAATAAAATTGTAGAATATTACCTTGCAGAATTATAATTTTCTTTAAGAGTCTCTATTATATTATTATAAATAATAATTTATATTATTATAAATAATAATTAAGTATTTGGTTGTAAAAAGTAGTTCGTTGTTATTTGTATTAAACTACTCGCTTAATAAACTTCTAGTTTTTTTCCCCTCGTATTCCTATCGCGTGGCTAGATTTAACCACCAGCACCAGTTATATTTTGAATATGATCATATCTTAATTTCTAACTCAAATTATGCACCGTTTGCTTACTTGTGTTGTTTACTGATTATTCTTGTGTTGAATACAATCGACTTCTAATTATATTTTAATATCGTGGTTATCATTTGTGAGCCAGGTATGTTCTGATTATATCTTGATTTTTCAGATTGTGTGATTAGATTTTAGCCATTAGTTAGATTTTGATCTTCAGTTAAGTTTTAATTGTAATTCTAACCATAGCAATTTAACTTAATTGCTGTGGTTATATATTATGGAGTTATTCCAGATTTTCTGTAGAAGATGCGGTTTTTGTGAATCAAATTTTTGGAAAATAGGATGGTTGTGTTCATACTTTTTGTGAAATTTTGAATAATCAATTAATTTTTTTAAATATTCATTCACGCACTAAAAATCTTGTTGAGAAAAAAAATCTTGTCTTTCAAAGAGTTAAGTTTTAAAATTCTAAATTAGAGATCCATTGAATGCATTTTTCAAAAGTTTTTCTGATGAAATAATTTGTGAAAGGTCCAATTTAAATTTTAATTTGCTACAGTACTTTATATTTTAATTTGTACAGCTTCTTTACTATGTCGAATACTTATATCGTTTTTGTTATTTGTCCCATGACAGAATCGTGGCGACACGACGACATTGTCGCAGAACGTTACTGAGTTCTTGCAGAAGGATTTTTCTTTGAGAAGTAAAATTTTTTGCTTTTCTTTTCTGCAGAAATTTTCGAAAGATTTTTTTTCTTTTCTGCATAATTATATTCAAACGATGCCTTTCTCACGCATCGGAGTGAGACAAAAAGAAATGCTTGTAATTTTTCTATTCTCATTGGTGAATAATGAAAAATAAAGAATAATGAAGTAAAAAATTTGGTTTTCTTTTCTGTGAAAATTTTCGATCTAATTTTTCATGCAATTAATACTACTCATTTCCACATAGCTTTGAAATCCGATATTATTTATCACAACAACTAAATGAAAACACTTATTTAGTAACCTCTTTTTGAAGAGTCCGATTCGCATGATTTAGTCGTCTATTTTCTTTTTCCGGCAGATAACTGTTACGGATTTTACGATTTTATTTTTTTAATGTGAAGATGAATTATAAAATTCGAAAAAGGAAATAATTAGTTTGTTATCTAAAAAGGAAAATAATTAGTGTGTTATCATTCTACAAAATGCGAGAATATCGCCCATAATATTAGAATTAAAAAAAAAACACATTCACTTTAGAAAAATTATTTATTGTTAAAAAAATTATTTTTTGTGATAAAATTTTTATTTATTTAATTAAATTTTTTTTTTGAAGTAACGCTTCTATTACTTTAAATTTGTAACATGTATACTTGTTATTTTTAAATATCTTGCAGAATTAGAGAGGTATGTCGCAGAAAGCCCGAAAAAATTCTGCCACAGGGGTTATTTGTAAGCTCACATCAGCATGCCTATTTATCTAAAGAACATATATTGTTTCGCATTAGTGCATTGTTTATTTTTCATTCATTTCATTTACTTCCGTGATTGCCACCACAACCTATAATTCTCTAAAATACCTTCTGTTTATTTTAGAAACCGTTGTTATTTGAGCTATAACATCTTTTGTTCCGTTAGAAGTATTGCAACAACTTTTATCGTTATACTTTTTTGTGTAAATTCACGAATAAAACGTTGAATAGGTCGTTGCCACTGCGGTCAACAGTCTCAGATAATTTGTAACGTCTGCTTTGATTTAACTGTGCACATATGTTAACCATGTTGTGCTAAGTATAATTTGATGACTGAAAGGTAATCAAATGTTTCATGTGTCGAAAGTTGTAAAACAGTCTTAGGTTTTGTATGCATGCAAGATTTAGGTTTTGTCTTTATATTTTTTAATGAGTTCTGGTGATTTTAAAAGTGATTAATAAGGTAATAATTAACATTATCAAAGTAGTTAAAATTCTAGTTTTGAAAATGAATGGCATTTTCCCAACAAAATATTCTCGTATTAAATAGCATTTGCTCTATTAGTGATAATTAAACAAAGTGTTAGTATGAGTTATTTAAAATAACATTTATTAATTAGTTCAACTAATTAAAAAATCTAATTTTTAGGAAAGTGAGTGTTAAAACATTTAATAGCTTAAACTTACTCTTTTTGATCTTAATATCAATAGATGAAAAATTGCGAAATCGAAGTCTTTAATTTTTATTCGAAATATATTTATTTATTTATTTTGTTTCGAGATTTATAATTTCTTTGATAAATATAAATCACAAATATAATAAATTTGAATCTGATGAGGTAATGCAAATATCATTTGTAAACTATGATGAAATTTGATTCTTGAAAATTGTTTACAATGCTGTAATTATTATTATTCTTTTATTTCGTTCTAGTTAAAGAATTGTATATTTTCACTTCGGCATTTTTTATAGCATTACTTTAAATTTCACACTAAATTTTCGCCAATTTAGTGATAAATTATTTAAAGTTTTGCATAGTTTTTAAGAGCTATAATAGGATAATTTGCCACTAGAAAAATGTATATAAGTTGGCTGTTTTAAAAAAATCAAAATTTCATGGATATTTGCTCAATTTTAAAGTAAAAGAAAATTCTGCATTTATCTTTTCTATAAAAAAATAGATAACTTAACTAAGAAGTTTTACTGACCTTTTTAACTATTTTAAAATACATGGTTACCCTAAATATGTATTGAAATTCTTATTCTTTTAAAAGTTTAAAATTGAAAATTGATTTCATAACTTCGAGGCTTATTGCACCAATTGCTGAAATTTTTTTTCCCTATTTAAATTAATAATTTTGAATTAATTATGGCACATAAATACTTTTTTATTCTTCTTAGTTACGAATTATTGTACATATTAGTTTGTAGAGTATGCAAACTCAGAGGACTAATCAAACCCCTTATCTTTTAGAAAATGTCAATAAAAAGCATTTATAATATAGTACTTAAATATCAGGAGACGTTTTAAAAGCAATTTCTTTTAATAACTTTTTCGTTACCATTTCTTTCGATGAAAATGATATTTTGCCTAAAAATGCCTTGATTCTAAAAGGACTTGATTTTCAATTTATTCTGAAATGTCTTGAACATGGATTTATTCCTTTTATTTTTTTATTTAACAATGTAATAATTGTACTTTCCGAATTTTTTTTATGAAATCAAAAGTTTTTAATCAACTAATTAAATTCCCCCCCCCCCCCTCCGCCATTTCCCTTTGAATAGATGACCTACCCAATGATACACGCAAAACATCTTGTTTAATATCAGATCGTCCGTGATGGGCTTTTTATTGCGTGATACATTAAAAGACGTTGGCAGGTCCCTTAGAAATTGAGTCACGTACATTTATCATTGGCTGATAAAATTTGCTTATTACAAAAGCCGGAGGGAACGGTGACTGTAAATTTTTTTTAAATTACATCAGTTGTTATAAAACGCATATCTTTCATTTATCCGTAAAATTTGCAAAGTCATTTGCTGCTTTTATTTCGAATTCGATAGTTGGTATTTAAATCTAATTGTTTGCAAGTTAATTTTTTTTCCTCTTGTAACTAAAAAAATATATTTTCGGAAATATTTGAAGGAGGTTTTTGAATGATATTTAATTTATTACCGTCTACTTCAGAAAACAAAGCTACAGCAAGCTATTTCCGAAACGCATTTTCCTATTAAAAATTGTCTTATTTAACGACCTGGCAGAAAGAAGATTGAAGATGTACATGTTTTAAACCTGCAAATGTACGCTTTTTCGGAATATTCTTTGGAACTTTCTCGGGTTTAGCTCATTAATTTTATTAAATTCTTAAATCTAGTTTAGCTAATTATGCTTTTTCATGAAATATATTATATACCTACCCACTACTTTTATCATAGACGGACTGTCTATGTCAGGGATGGGCAAAAAATCTAGAAAAAAAAATTTGTTGGGCCGAGTAAAAACTACTTAAAAAAAAAAAAAAGAAAAAAAAAAAAAAAAAAAACGATTTACAAGTTTTAAATATTTAATGAGATGAATGATTTTGCTATCTCATTTTTAAAAGTTCCGTATATTGAGGTTCGAAGTGAGATGCGCTTATTTTCAGGAACGAGGCTAAATACTTGTCTGTTAGTCTACTGAAATGATTTTTCTAAGGTTTATAGTTGAAAACACTTGTTCACATGTATAAGATGAGACAATGACAATTTACAATGACATTATATGTGTGCAATCTTTCCATACACAATAAATAATGTTAGAACTCGCGCCGGCAGAAAAATCCACTCCTTGGAGCTTAAAATGCGCGGTCTGCCACATGTGAAGTACAATTCACCTATATTAGTTTCCATATGTCTGCTCCTCGAGAAAGACAAATGCTCGTAGGAGCCAATCTACGACTATTCTATAAAGAACTTCTGCTTTCAACAGTTTACCTACTGAAGCTGTCTGTACTAACTATTTCCATCAATTTATGTTTTGTAGAACAAAAATAGGGAATGTATAAAGGTCATCAGTACTTTTTAAAAAAGAAAGAACAAAAATAGCTTTAAACATAGTAGATAAGAAAATAGATGAATAATGTATCTTGTTTATATTTGCCATGGATCGCCAAGTTAAAATTCTATCCGCGGGCCGGATAATACCTTCCGGCGGGCCACAGTTGGCCCGCGGACCGTAGTTTTCCCATCCCTGGTCTATGTGCTTTCTATAGATGCTATCAACAAAGTTTTAAATCAGGCATTGTATGTAAAGCCTAAAACTAGCTGCCAATGTATGATTGTAATCATATTTCACACATTTCCTACGCATTCTGTAGAATGCCAAATCAGATACCGGCTAAGTATGAAATACATCTACGATTTGTTTCGAATATCGCGACTTGCACGCGCCTTAGCCTCAGAATTTGCCAGTTGCACTTAGCAATTCGTTCGGGGGTGTCACATGTTTGCGTTTCATACTTATAGCCTCATCAGGACCTTTTTTCTAACTTAGCCAAAATAGTATTTGCCATTCTATAGAATGTCTAGGTATTAAATTCAGTGCCTATGAAAAGTATGCAAAAATTCTCATATTTCATACTTTGCCTGAAAACGTCTTGTATTTTAAACAATGCCAAAGCATTCTATAGAATACCGGCATTTGATACTTTGCCGGTAACATATGTATAGATTAACAACTTCTCTGTGCTGACTATTATAACTAAGCACAGTCTCGAATCACTACTTTGTTTGTGATTCGAGACTGAAGCTAAAGATTACGAACGAATGCTGATCGTTAGGCCCTGGAGGTTAAGGCAGTAAGGCTTCACAATTTCTCGCCAACAGCATGATTGTGAGCAGCCGTTCCTTCTCATGTAAGCTGGTACCCATCGATATGATATGCTGGGTGGGCTTCAAACGGTCCCAGCTCTTAGCTATGGCAGTTCAGTGCCTTAAGAGGATGCTATACCACGGGAGAAACTTTTTATCGCAAATTCTCTTTCACTTCCATAACTAATTCAGGGGTCTGTTTAGAAGAAATTTGGGTCCGTTAACGGACCCTTCACAAAATATCTTTTCATAAAAACGGACCCTTCACAAAATATTTTAACTTAAAAGCGGACCCTTCACAAAATATTTTAATTTAAAAACGGACCCTTCACAAAATAATTTATCTTTTAATCGGACCCTTCACAAATTTGTTTATCTTCATTATTGTTTTGTTAATCGAATAAACCCTTCCCAGAAAGGGGGGAGGGAAGAAAGACAGAAGTAAACGAACTAAATTTTGTCTTTGGCAGACGTATCTTCCTTTATTCGTCCGAAATGAATATCCTGCGTTCAGCAGTATAGGCTAAAAACCAAATATTTGTATGTTGCATCGCTAATTTAGTAGCTGCAATTGCTGTTTATTTTTTAAAATTTAATTTTTTTAATTATAATTTTACAGTGTTGAGCATAATCTTGTATGTCTTTACAATTTAAAAACTCATTGAAAAAGTTTTTTTTTGCAATAACGGACCCTATTTGCACAAATTCACAAAAGCGGACCCTAATTGAAAGAATGTGACTTAACGTTTATTTTATATTCACAAATTACGAGTCATTTTTTCACAATTTTACGAAAACGGACCTTTCACAAAATGTCTGGACAGACCCCTGTAATTAAAAGTGTAGAAAAAGTGAGTTCAGACACAAACGTAGAGTAAGCCATGAAGATTCAAATACTGAAAAGAAATTTTTAAAATATCAAAATGAAATACGAGAAGATAACTTACTATTACACAATGCAGAAGTTCTCTTCCAATAATGTATTTGCCTTTTGATATTTTTTTCAGCAATTGAAACTTCATGGATTACTCACGTTTGTTTGAATTCACTTTTTCTTTACTTTAAATTTTGAATTAGTTATGGAGGTGAAAGAGAATTTGCTGCCGAAATTTTGTCCCACGGTGATGCGTCCTCTTAACCACTTAGCCATCAGTGGGTACTAAGTAGTAGTGGTAGTGGGTATTTTTCGTAAATTTTTGTTACTCTCGTTATCCCCCCTTTTTGTTATTAAAGATAATCGCTTTGAAAATCGATAATCGAAATTTAATATATTTTATTAATAAAGGATTTTTGAAACCTAACAAACTTAAAAATTGCGCAGGAAAATGAAAATGAGGTATTAAGTTGTATAATTGTCGTTTTTTGTTGTAATATTCAATCATTAATTCTAGAGTGTTAAATGTGCATAGTTAATATGTTATTAAAGTATTATATGTGTTATAAATACGCCGTAATTAACAAGCTTTATCTCCGGTTTTAAGTAGTTCACTGCTGTATTTTCAGTGGATTATTTTTTTTTTTTTTTTACAAATATATTTTTCTTTCTTTGCAGAGACATCCTGTTATGAATGCCTGAACGATTGTAGAATCCAGAATATTAAAACCTGTTCGAAGAATCGGTTAAAATAGATTTTAATGTGAAAAACTCAACAACTGATCCTCTCACATATTTACTACGGACTTATTGCAATAACTCATATATGAAATACCAAAAATGATTCCATTTCACCCAGACGCATTTACTCAGGGCGAGGGCCCGCCCTAAGATGATGATGGGTCCCTAAATCTAGGTTCGCCAAGCTTCCACTTTACCAACAGGATATAATCCACTGCAAATTATAAACCTTTTCTGGTTTTCTATAAAACTTTTTATCCAGTTGGAAGGATGGACGGCAGGCATGACCTGTCGGTAGACCACGCAAGATTACTCTCCAGTGGTTATGCTTCCCTGGATGGCTCGGCCTCTGGTCATCCGAATTCTCAACAACTGAGGCCACCTTACGGTGATATATGCCGACCTCCTGGATCAGATGCTTCAACTTTATCAGCTGCTTATCACAGTCGGTATTTAGCTTCGATGCCTCTATCAGCAGGTAAGTTTAATTTTTTTTCCCGATTGCTTCGCGTCAAAATTATCATATTCACGACAATGCTTATCTTTTTCGGTCCTTGTACTTTTATCAAAAACGCTGATAAATATTGGAAAGGATTAAACTGAAAGTTGAAGTCAGTATTGTGAGGAGATATTAGTGATTTAAATATGTCACCTTGTTTATTTCATTTGCTAAGCCATTCCCACGATTTGATATTTTGTGCTAATTGATAGAAGTTCTTTAATAGAAAAGGAATTACAGTATATTCCCGTATATAAGTTCACTATTCAAACCTCCAAAATTTTACGATACACAAGGGGTAAGGGCCGGGATAGCCTGGTCGGTAGGGCGCTGGGCCTATGTCCAAGAGGTCGTGGGTTGGATCCTCGCCGACCGAAGACTCCCAGTGTAGTAAATGGTGACTGATGCACGTTAAATCTGTCGAGTCTCAAAGTCCTCCATGTTCCCATAACAAATCAATACCTCTGGGGGTACTGATCCAGGAGTTTCCTTGTCTTCTGGATTGGATTCAAAATTACAAGGCTACGGAGTTGAACACTAGTAGTCGTAAACCCATGAAATTGGGTCGGCTGTTCAACGACGGTTATAAAATAAAATGAGATACCCAAGGGGTCGATTAATATATCGGTAATAAAGTCGGACATTCGTTGATCGTAAAATATCGATGATATCATAAACTATGAGAGATATGTATAAATTTACCTTTACAAATTACCTTTTCCAAAAAAATATTTTTATTATGTTATAAGCAATTAATTTTACATTTTCTCTCAATTCTTTTACAAAAAAGTATTTCTTTAAGAAACAATAATTTAAATTACATTAAGGAAAAATTTGAGAAAATTTATTCAAGAGTACTTCAAAAACTATAACACAATGAAAATTTTTAAAACATACCATAAAGATACAAACTTAAGGAGTTCAGATCATCATTTTTTCCGGATTTATTAACGTTATAGCAGCGTTGTCATACGGATCCCACTCTGCAATGGATTCTACTTCATCTTCATATGCCGAGAAAATCGACTTCATTCCCATCCAAAAAATTCGGAATTTAATATTTTTAAAAGTATTTTACCATAACATTTGAATATACTTTGCCGTGTGTCTAGTATTATTTGACGTCTTCTATAGCAAGAAGAATCGACTTACCGACAGTGGGTCGATTTAAACACCCGACATACCAGAAATTCACTATCTCGATACCAAATATAGGGGGTCGACTTATAAAAACGAAACGACTTATACAGCGAGATATACGGTATTTAAAGTTATTCAACCCTATTTTTTTTTTTTTTTTTTTTTTGCTTAAATAAAATATTTTACGAGTTATTCTTCTATAGTTTATTATTTAATACAAGAGTTCTTTTAATAGTCTTCTCATATTTAATTTTTAGATTTATGAATGTATATTTTCACCCCATAATTTAGGTGTGTGTTGTATATCAAAACTGTTTACCAACCTGCTTGGATTTATCGAATCAATCTGCAGCTTTCTTCGTAAAACGAAAACCTTAATTTGCTGAGCTTGTAGATGATTATGTTCAAATAATAATAGATAAATATGAATGAAATAATTAATTGATGATAATAATATTGAGCTTATCATTTCAAACGCCGAAATTAATCTGCAAATACTGTGATAATCCACAACGCACGCTGCCGTGCTGGTTGGTTTCTACTACCCTATAACTGATAGTTCAGATTTCAGGTGAGGAATTGGAACACACGTGGCGCGTGGAGGGCGTTCAACTCAGATATTTTATTCTTAGTTTTTATTTCTGTATTATTATCAAAAAAATTTTTTTTTTTGGTAAGCCAATGTTTGTTTTTAGAACGAATGTGCTGGATAAATCGCGTTTAGAGACGCATTGTTGTCGGTCTAATAAGCAAAACAAAAATCAAAGATAATAAAAATACCTTTACTTTTTCAAGGTTTTCTCTTGAAATAAAAGGGTTACTAATAACACCTTTACTTATTTATATACTTCTTCTTTATTTCATTGGAACCCAAAAAACCATTATCTCAACCCTCCATAATTATTTCAGTAGTACTTTCTGCCATTCACACACTGAAAATTACACAATACGGATGCTACCTTTATGGGCCTCTAGACTGTGTTAACTGGGCGGGACAAGTGTTGTATTAGGGAGGGAGGGGGTTTCCTGCGGTTGGGGAAGGGGCATTTCATAGTGAGACCATAAGGAAAATAAACACCAAATAACGAAAGAAATAAAATCCATGAATTAGGTCAGTCGAAAGTGGATAACGGCGTGGGAAGGTAAGGATGCCCCCGAGGAACTTCTCTCCTCGATTGCAGCATGTCAGAGATTTTGAATTTATGCATGCTTCACGCCAATCATGCATTCTAACGATTAATCGTTCGCCTGCGCTAGAAAGTTTTTCTTATTAATCGTTTGTTTATTCAATTGCTCTCCTGTGTTAACTTTTTTGTTGTTGTTTAGAAAAGTTACGAGGTGTTGCGAAAGCTTTGGCTTATTAATGTTATATAGTATGTGATTTTCATTCATTAGAACTAGAGATTCAATTGTCTGCATTAAATTTAAATGAAGGTCCCAGATTTTTTATTTTATTAATTCTTATTGAAATAAATACCTATAAAACTATCATGCAGACAATGCCAAGGTATAATGGCCTTTAGACAATGTCAAAGGTTACTCCATAAAAAAAAAAAAAAATGGAAATTCAAAAAAAAAAAAAAAAAAAATAAGAAAATTTAGAATATTTATTTAACTTATGTGTATTATTCTTCTGAGAAATCTATTTTCAGCACAGTGAGAAAGTGTTACCTAATGATGCAAATGGCTTTTATACGTGAAAAATTACAAAAGAAAAATATTTACACTTTGCCATGTTAAATCTTTAAATTTGAGAACGATCGGTCTCTAATCCAGTTCCCCCAGAGGTATTTATTTGTTATTGGAACATGGAGGACTTTGCGACTCGACAGAATTTAAACGTGCATCAGTCACCAACTACACGGGGAGTCTTCGGTCGGCGGGGTTCGAACCCATGAACTCTCGGACATGGGCCCAGCGCCCTACCGACCAGGCTATCCCGGCCCATTGATTTTTTCGTTGTCTTCTTTAACCAAACAGTACCCAATATAATATATCTGCGATTGGAAAATCCTATCTTCAGCAATCCCTCGTTTCGAGCTTTTACTGGAAGGTGCTGGTAACTCCTAGGTTTTACCACAAAGGCTTGGTAAATGTTCGAAATAGAAACATATTAAAGTATGCTTCGGACTAAGCTACTCTGGTAAAACTTACGATTTACCAGACTACGGGCTTTTACAGTAACAGATACACTGTTTTAGTAAAATGGCGGGAACATAGTTTAATTTTCCGAAATTCTGCAAAATTTAAATATACATTTTTATGACTTCTCATTATTAGATGGATACACAGAATCTCGCCTGAAATTATGAGAATTACAATAAAGACCTAATATTTTTTATTTTATTTCAATAATTTGGAATTTGAATGCAGGCAATTTTATGTATAACATTTTAAATTTTAAGCTGATTTTTTTCCCTTTACAACTTGACAAACGTACGATTTTAAATTTCATTAAAATAAGAACAGTAAAATTTAAAGCGAAAAAAGGCTTTTTAGGACAAAGAATGTGCAATGTTTGAAGTTGCAAAAATAAATGCCTCTACTTTTTTTAAATGAATTAATGAAATGTGCTTTGTTTCATATAACTGTTTTATTATCGTTTATTAATGTTTGTTTAAAATATAATAAAAAGCGTTGAAGTCTTCATAATTCAAACTACATGCTGTGAATACATAAAGAATGAATTAATATTGGGGTTAGTAATTGATACCACATAAACATACATTAATATTCCGTTAACAAATTTAATTATTTCTTATAACTATTAGATTCATTTGTAGCACTTAAATTTGAAAATATATGTTGGTTAATTTGCTGAAATTAGTTTAATTTATAAGCTGTTTTCTTTTTAGAACTCAAGGCTTTGCTAAATTAAGTCTGTAATGCAATCGCTTAACTTACGTGAAATAAACAATGTAAATTGATGATTTATTTGATGTTCAGATTCTATGATATATTCGTAATTATTTTAAAGATAGTCGAAAATAGTTTTATCATAAGATGATATTTTACTTTGAAAATAATTACCATATCTTTATCTTTCTATACATTTAATACTTCTATACTAATCCTTTTTATACTTCTATACTTACCATATCTTTATCTAATATTATCTTCCCCCCATCCCCCTTTAAAGGGTTTATTCGATTATCAAAACAATAATGAAGATAAAAAAATTTGTGAAGAGTCCGATTAAAAGATAAATTAATTTGTGAAGGGCCCGTTTTTATGAGAAGATATTTTGTGAAAGGTCCGTTAACAGACCCAAATTTCTACTTAGCAGACCCTGAGTTAATGTTTTTATTATAATTTATTCCGTTATAATCTATGAATTCTTTTTAGTATGATATCCATAATTATTTGAATAAATTACAATTGTTAATATCTTGCTTTGTTTATAGTTAAGGTTTTGAATCGTCCATTTCGTTAACATGAACGTTTTATGTGCTATGATGAGCATACTCTGTTAATGTGTTATTCATAATTGTTTTAATGAAGTACATTTGTAAATAGCTGAGTGAAAAGTTATTCATTTACAATATCATATTGTAAATGAATAATCCCTAGAAACTGAAGCGGCAAGTTTTTACTTGATTAAAAACTTCATTCACTTCAAAAGTATACAAGTTGAAATGTTCGAACTGAGTTAAGAAACTTGGAACTTTCTGTACGAACTGAGTAAAGAAAATTGTAATCGTCAGTTTATTTTTGGAAATTTAATAAAAGTGATTTAAAAAACTCGTCCTTCGTCGGTTGAGTTCTTAGTTAATAAGAAGCTTCTTGCTATTGTGCGGATCTTGAGTCTTTTTTTTAATTTTTTTATTCGAGTTAAACTTATTGTTTAGCTTGTTAACTTCCTGTTATTTGGATTAGATTTAAAGCTGTTAGGTTTTCAAATTTGTCACATTTAACATATGAATTGTTGTTAGATTGGTTAGTTATTTAAGGTAAGTGTATATGTCGGTCCTGGTTGCGATTGACGACCCGCTCTTCTTAATATTTTCTTCAATAAAAAAAAATATATAAAATAAAGAAAAATTGATTCTTGACTTTTTAAAGTTCAGGTAACAAATTATAATTGCGACCAACTTACAACAAAGAAAAATCTCCAAAAGAGAACAATTCGCTAAAGACCCCTGGGTTATATAACGTCCCGGTAAAAGTCGACCGCTGAGAAATATTTATGAAATACTTTGAAATATACTAAATTATATTTTTGATATATCCTGGAATAAATTATATGAACCTTTTGTAGTCTTAATTTTTTTCTGAACGTAGTTTAAAGTATTGTTTCTGAAAAGACTTCTATATGTAAAGAAAATATGATGGGAGAAATTGCAAAATTTAAAAAACACATTAATAACATAATAAAAATAGTTTTTGAGAGAGATAATTGATACAGAGTTATCTCAATGTTTATAATGTATCAAAATTTTACGATAAACGAATGTCCTATTTTATTACCGGTGTTATAAGTCGAACTCCTAAATTTTATATTATAAAGAACTTAGTTTACGATTACCAATGTACAACTCCATAGCCTTGTAATTTTGAATCCAATCCAGAAGACAAGGGAATCAAATATTGGGACAAATTTTCCTTCTTGGAGAACTTTTTGATGGAACTGTGTTACATGTAGAGAAAAACCTTCCATGGTTAGCCTGACGACTAAGGGATTCCTACCCATAATCCGTCTACCACTGAGGATATATTTTACATCAGCATTGTGGTTGGTGCGAGCCGTGTGTGAAAAGTTCGTATCGACCAGTCATCTCTGAAATTAGAAGCCGGGTCACCTCTTCAGGAGGCAAACACTCTATCCTCTGAGCCACCACGACTCACCTCCTAAATTTTCTTTTATAACCGTCGTTGAACAGCCGACTCAATTTCGGGTTTACAACGGCTAATGTTCAACTCCGTAGCCTTATCATTTTCAACCCAATCCAGAAGACAAGGGAACTCTTTTATTAAGTATTGGGAGAAATTTGCTTTCGTGGAGGACTTTTTGATGGGACTAACGCACATTTGCGTTACACGGCGAGGAGACTCTAACCCATGATCCATCTACCACTGAGGATATTTTACGTCAGCACCGTGGTCAGTGTGAGCCGGGTGCGGAATTCGTATCGACTAGTGATCCAAACCCTGGGTTCACCACATTGGAAGGCGAACGCTCAATACCCTGAGCCAACACGGCTCCCCCTCCCCCTAAATGTTTTAAAATTTTGTTTGTTTGAAAAGTCGACTTACACACCAGAATATGCAATATCTGTAGATGCAGATTGGAAACATATTAAAAAGTGCTAAAAAATGTTTCGTACGCAAACGTAATTTTTGTGTGATAATCTTTTTTACGTCATTTATTTAGAAGTGTGTTTTTTTTTTTTATGGTTAGCTACAGGGAAATGTGATTTTTACGCCGGAATTATTTTATAATATGCTTCTTTGTTAATTATGTCAAATTAAATTTTATGATACGCTTCTCTAAATAAAGCTTAAAATTCTCATAAAACGAAATATTAATAATCATAAAACTTATTATTCCTTCCGCGAACTTTATTACACTCTCACGATTAACTTCTTTAACCTCTTATAAATAAAAAACAAAAATTAAAATATTATTCAATTGTTCTTAAATTATTACAAACAGCTGAGGCAGCAGCGCTCTTCTCTCTTTCAACGAGGTTAAAAAGCACACAGTCAATGACCGCTCATAGATGTTTCTTTAGTGGGGCAAGTCGACGCCCAATTTAAGTAGAAATGAATTTCCAGTGCCTTTCTGTCTGCTGTCTGGCAGCTTATGTATAAAGACAAGAATCTAATATGCATCTTCACTATTTTATGAACGTTATTTCCGCCTTCATAACAACTAGAAGTGATGAGACTCCAAATTCTCACTCTCCCTATTGTTGCTACAAAAAAGTTCCATGAACTCATTCCTCATTAAAAATCCCCTCTTAATCATTAATTTTTCATATGGTGCCTCGTGTAACTATTTCAGCCATGTCGTAAATAAGTTAGTTGCAGTAAAAAATTCATCGCGTGAGTTACGTTGTAGTAATGTTTATGCAATCTGTAAGACATATTTTTACTTTGTATTCAAAGTTAGCGGTGGTTTGGACATCAGTTGCGTATACCAATAGAATATTTATTATAATTTTTCCAATTTTAATTGCTAGTGAAATGTTTAATTTATTTATTTTATGTGAATTACTCGAATTCATCGCGTGAGTTACATTGTGATAATGTTCATACAATGCTTAAAACGTGTAGTTATACTTTGTATCCTAAGTAAACGGAGTTAAAGACATTAGTCAGTTGTTTATAGCAATTAAAGGATTTGTAAAAAAAATTTCCAATTTTCGTTAATAGTAAAAATGTTACATACATTTAAGTTATTTAAATCGACTTATTAACAACTAAAAATTATAAAGAATTTACTGTAATGTTTTTAATCATACTGTTCACATTCTGTATTTAAATTACCAATTTTAAAATTATATTTCGGTTAAAGTTTTTGCAATCGATAATTCCTGACGGTATACCGCAATCTTAAAATTCCGATAACACCATTTGCAACTTACCAAATTGATATAAGGAAGTTTTAAAATAAAAGATTTTTTTAAGTAATTTGTACAGAGGTTTCTCATTTTTAAACAAAAGATAGAAATCAATCCTCTCTTTATTTCACGAACCGAAGTTATCTCGGATTTTGATAAACCCGAGTTGGAAAACAACCCTTCAACCGCCTAATTGATAGTTAAACGTGCTTGCTGGGAAACGCTTTGATGATCACTACAGGTTTAACATTCCCAACCTTTTACCCGCATACTTCAGTAACAAACAGTCTCGAAAGTGACTTTACGAACCTTTCTAATGATGAAGCAGCTCCACATCCAATTTTATTGGTAATCACTCTCCTCTTTCTCTAAATAGCCTCCCCATTTTACCCTCATCATCATCTCTCCCGTGTATCTTTTTGCGGAACTTGCAGGCACGTGTGGGTGTATTGATCGCAATATTTCTAGTCTTTCATGGTTGAACACGAAAAACGAGCTTTTTTGAACAAGAGAGAGGCAGACTCTCGTGTATGCTGGTGTTGCTTTATTGTGCTGGGGAGTGCTTTCATATTTTGTTTGTCTGCTGAAAGTCCGGTTGGGTGCAGTTTTTTCACCCATTCTCCTTCATTTATTGTATGTTTTGACAGAAGTGTATTCAACTGAATTTATTACAAATATTGCGACGACGAAAAATACGGTTATCATTTCCCATTGGATTTTGAGCTACCTAATGTATCTATGTAAAGAAAGTTCATAATAGACGTAAAATACAATGGGTTTAAATTATTAAAATGAATTAAATTTTCTTCCCGCTCTCTTTTATTTATTATATGTTTTGATAGATTTCAAATTAACTGAATTTATTACAAGTATTGCGACGACAGTTTAGTAAAAATACGGTTATCATTTTCCATTAATCTTGAACTACCTAATGTGTATCTGTTCGCAAAGACATTGTTCAAAATAGGCATTAGTGAAAGGGGTTAAAATAATTAAAATCATTTAAATTTTCTTCCCTTTCTCTTTCATTTATTGCGTTTTTTGACAGATTTCAATTCAACTGGATTTATTACTATTGTGACAACGTCAGTTTTGTCAAAATACGGATATCATTCTCCGTTGATTTTGAACTACCTAATTTGTCTATAAAACCAATTCAAAATGAATGGAGAGTACAAGTTATTATAATTTAAACTTTAATTTCAATTCATATTTTAAACTTAATTTAATTTTTAAGAAAAGCAGAGTGAATATTTAAGTAACCAATGAAAATATAAAAAATAATATAGACAAGCTTTTGTCACCATTGCATGTTAAAATTATTAATGAAAATAAAATGAAATAAATGTCGTAGGAAAAAAATATTTCATGAATAAATGAAATAAATATTGAGTGAAATAAATATTGCATGAATTTGATTTAAATTTGTAAAAAAGGATTAAGGCCAGTTTTTGATTAAATTGTAATCTTTTAATGTTCAAAATTTGCCAAATGTTAGTTGAAATGTGTATATCAAGACTATTTCCTTACTGTCATTTTGAAAGCACTTAAATTTTTGAGTTTAAAGCCTGTTAGGAAGTGCAATCTGACTGCAATATTTACTGAAATGTTACTTAAATTATTAATCCTTATTTATGTTTGAAAGTATATCAGTCAGAGAATTATATGTATGTACGCATTAATTTTAAAAATAAAGTATGTTTTGGAAAATATATTTTTTTTATTTATTAAAAATTGAAGTTCTATATAAAGGAACTTTTTAATATTAAAAAGGATTAATGAGAAAAACCTTACAGATATAAAAAGACAACTTACTAAAATGTGTTTTAGAAAGAAAAAAAATGTTCCCATATTATTTTAAATATTTTCTTTATCTGAAGAATCCCCCCTAATTTTTATTTTAAGATGTTGGCAGCTATTGTAGCGTAAAGCATACAGCTAGTTATTATGTATTTTAATTGCAACGTTCAGAAACCAACAACAACTCAATCAATATCAACTTTTTATTTTAGGTAAAAGCGTCAATTTTAATGCATACTGCTTTTACATAGACTTCGAATATGCCCCTTCCTTAAGCAAATTAACATTAAAAGTAAGGCTTAATGTGTACAAAAAAAAAGAAGAAAAAAAAAATCTAAAAAAGAAAAATGTAGTGGAAGTTGTATAAGATAATTAATACCTGAAAGTACATAGAAATATTTTTTTTTCTTCTCAGCTTAAGTTTTAAAAATTTATGTTAGTAGAATTTCAAACTTAAAATACTGAGTGGCATTTGTGTTGACGTTTTTGTCTCGTATCTGTTTAAAAACGAGAAAATTTTTATGTCCTTTTTCTTCTAAAAATTTTTAAAACGTTAAATTTTTTTTTATTGCTTTGTTGCTCAAAAATTCAATTATTGAGGGAAAAATGACAGTTTTTGGAAAAAGAAGTGGAAATGACTAAATAAACTAAATAACTAAATAATTAAATTACTATCAACTTTTGTACATTGAAAGGTAAATCGCCTGATTTAGAACAAGAATTTCCAACTTAATTTTACCCAAAATCTATAGCTAGATTGACTTGGTGACTCAAAGATTTATTTTGAAGTAGAAATAATAGGAATTATTCATTAACTATGCGACGAAGAGAAAAACTGCATGCTTTAAAACCCTTTGAGGCACGCGAATATAAATTTTCATACTTATTTTTTTTTAAAATTGAGGAACTAAATATGATGCATAGGGTCTAAGAACGGGAAAATTACACTTAAAAAAATTCTGATTCATTGTTCCAACAAAGGGGTGGTGGTTTCAGTGGTTAACCACTGTCCACATAGAACATTTTCGTGTGATAAGAAAATAATATTTTTTTAACTTGCTTTTTAACATTTTTTACAATAAATTTTAACTTTATTGGAATTAAATAATAAAATTAAATACTGAAATCATTTATATAATTTCATACTCGAAAAATGGCTTTAACAAATATAATATATAATAAAATACAAAATATATATTAGTGCAAATAATACGTATGAGTTTAAAACACGAAAAATGTTCTACGAAATAAAATATAATTTATATTATGCAATATTATGATGAAATAAATAATACAGAAATATATAATAATAAAAATAAAATATATAATAAAATGTATAATAAAATTTAATTAAAAGTAAATATCTTACTGCGGCTTTCTATGCTATGTATATACTATATATATTATAGATTTTTTTCCATTATAAAGAATTAAACTCTCATCTCGTAATTGAGAATCAACAATACGAAATATTAATAATAAAAAAACTGTTTAAATTCTTAATTTTTAAGACAAACAAAATGCAGAAAAATTAGTAATAATAGAAAATAAATTTAACATCAACTGAATCTGACTGTTCCCTAATTCAAAAAGAACGCAAATGAGAAGAACACATTTGTTTCAGATACGAAATTTGAGGTAATTGGTTTTATTTTCAATAAAAATAGATAAAAGACACATGGTTCTCCTTTCATAAGCCCCGTGCTAACAATTGATCTACTTCACTATCTGAATGAGTGGAAGGGGAAAAAAGGACATGTGTTGGTGGAAATATCGTACGTTCTTGGGGCACAGTGGTCTCACTCTGAAACCAGAAAAAATAAACGTAAAACTTTAATACTTTTCTTTGGAATCTTTGTTGGGGAAAAATTTGTATGTCAAAAGGAGCTCACAAACAACAAATTTGAGCAATATATTTCAAAAAAATTTTGTACTTTATGGGGCAAATTTTTTTTTTTTGAAGTAAAGAAAAAATTCATTGAAAACTTTTCATTTTTCTCCAAGGAAGACATAAGTGTAGTGGTGCTATCTAGTGATGAGTAGGAAAGTTAAAATATTACTTTAAAAGTATTGGTTTCAGAGATTGACCATTGTGCGTTTAAGAAATTTTTTTTTTAAAAAGAGCGGTTTCGCTGTCATACCACTGTGATAAAAGATAACTTAAGTGTAATCCGTATCATCATCTGGTAACGACGCCAAAAAAGAAAAAAAGCGTCATCATTCGTAAAATCCATTTTGAGGAAAAAAAAAACCAAAAAAATCTCTTCCGCCGGAATATCTGCAGTCTAGCATCCTATAGAATGTCTAAAGGGATACTGTTAATTAGTGAAACCCACGTTCCTGAACAAATTGTCTGTCTATCACTCTGAGTTCAGTGCGCTACAAAGGAACAGATTTGTTACAATGGCAGCTTTTGTACTTAGAGTTAACAAAAGGCAATGCTACAGGGATAATGGGTCCAAGTTCAAAAAACATATGCACTGTCTTCTCGGTCAGTGTTCTTCTGCTAGCTCATTTAAATGAAGAAAAGCTTTAAAAGTTACTGTCTCGTTTCCGCCCACCCAGCTTTTATACTAACAAAAGAAGTGCTGGATACTTTAAATGTTTCTTTGTGTATATATTTTTTTCAACTAAAGATTTTTGTCTTCTCCATTTTTATAAGATTTTATTTTAAAATACTGCTTGGGATGAGCTGAAACCAACACATCATTTTGGTGTTTTGCTTTGTACATGGTTACAAATTTTGTAGCGTGTCTTTAACGCAGAATTTTTATTAATCATATTTCTCGTACTTTTTTTTCTTTATTTTGTATTAATTTAGGTCGAAATATTATATCTTAACATTTTAATAATTTATGGTCATGAAACACCGGTATTTTTTTCCCCGTTAAAGGTAAAATCTTTTAAACACGGCTCACTTCCAAACCATAATTTTTCAAATTTGAAGTAATTTAGATCTGAAAGAAACAGTTATTCATCATTGAAATTTCTTTAATTTACTAAATCAATTATTATTGATAAATTTTTGAATATGAATGGGAAAAAAAAATTTTTTTTTTTCGAACTACTTTTTTTGGATTTTATATTTTAGCACAAAATGTAATTCCGATAATCAAATAGATATTTAGTAACCTTAGACTATTTTTTTATATTTTTTTTTTTATAAATAAAAAAATCCACAATATATTTCTGCTTGTAATTAAGAGAGTCGGAAAATATAAAGGGACACCGGTGTCCCCATCTGCGTTAAAAAGATTGAACTATAATAAAATTCAAATTTGCTACAACCTTAATATGGTTTAACGTTGAACCATATTATTGTACTTCTTTAACTTCATTACTCAACTATGGTTCATCTTGAATAGAAACGTAGTTCCATTTAATACTTTATTACTATGTTGCAGCAAATTTGCACATCTTATTATGCATCACGTTTGGACCGTATCGATTACTTTTTAGCGTTGTACCGATTTTTTTGAGAGAGTGTTCGATTGAATTTTAAGGAAGTCTTTGATGGTCAATGTTGCTCTCCGGCCAGGAGTTTTTGAATTTCTAACTTCTCCAATTCGCGGCACTCGCAGACCTATATCTGTTAGAGCCCCCTGGATTAGAGTATAGGAGCCTTAATCTCTGTAATTGTGGAATTTCGTCACATTAAGTTCGTGAAAATAAGCTTTAAATGAATATAATAAAATATTCGGGGAATAGTCCGTTGTGTGCTAGGGGGTCATGTAGATTTAAGCTGCGCAATTTCATGGACGGAGGCAAAAAGTTGTGAAGTTGGAGGGAATGTGCACAGCATTGCGCACCGACTGTTTTAACTTAGAGAAGCTGGCACGCACTTATATCTGTGCAGCTGGGTGGGCTTTAAAGTCACCCCTTGGAGTATGACCACAATGTGTAACAATGGCAGCTCAATGCCTTTAACACATAAATTACGTTGGATTAAAACTTTAATTTCTGTTTAATTTATAAAGAACATTTTATTGATCTGATTTTAGTGATCATCAACAAGTTCAAATGGTAAGTCATTTAAATTTTGTTGAAACAAGGTGTGCTCTAATCCCCTCGAATTGCTGTATGGGTCATTCATCTTAACGTTTGAATTGAAATAGTGAAAATAACTTTATTTCTTAGATGAAATCGAGAAAACCGATGAAAGGGAAATATGTAAAACTTGGCATAAAACTGAATTTATCATTTGGTTATGCAATCAGCGCGTCTAATCTTTTCCCATATCATTGATAGTTTCAGAAAGCATTTTCATTTTTAAATTTTATTTTTAAACTGATAATTTTCTTTGAAACCGGTTTTTAAAAATTCAACTGTGAATTCATAAATTACCTGTTTTGTTAGTTAAACGTTCCCCCCCCCCCTTCCACTTTTTCTAAATACTTATTGCGTGACCTATTGACAATGTGTTGCATGACATTGTATATGTCTGTCTCTTAAAGCAGAAAAAAAAAAAAAAAAAATTCTTAATTGATATTTTTTGTTAAAAATAAGACGAAAATGGATATTTCAGACTTGCTATAGAAATTATTATTTTTCTTAACACGTCTTAACAATTAAAAAAAATTTTTTTTAATGTGAAATGTATTGTCAAATTAATGTATTGTCACATTTATTTTTAAAATGTATGGAATGCTGTTCTGTTTAAAGCAATCGAATAAAAACCTAATGATGGTTAAGATAAATGATGATGGTTAAAAATAAAAAGTGAAACCACGAAACAAAGCGTTATCATCATGTGATTTAATGTGTTCTGTTCAAAGAAAACGCTTCGATTTTTCTCCTCGGTCAATTAAATCCAGCGTTGAGGTGGGTCAGTTTCGGGGAGGAGACATGCGGAAGGCGTGTTCCATTGTCCTGCCAACAGAATCATTCACTTGACCCTTTTTATAGTGTTTTATTAACGATTTGTGTCGTAAAATTGAGCAATCTCGTTTGACTTGCTCTCAGTTCTGGAGGGCATGCCTAAATGAAGTGGCAGTCTTTGAGATCCTGTGTATCACACTTTGCGGAGGGCCTTTTTTTATGGTGTTGAATTAAGTGCTTTGAGACTCTGTGTTTGTGAGACGTTTTTACCCTTTTTGTCGTACTCCTTTATTTAATCTAAATTTTCTCTTAAAAGAAATTATTGAATCTTCTAGAGACTATTACTTAGTCAACGCTTTTTTTTCTCTCTCTCTCTCTTTTATATTGCACACAATAAAGTACTTTCGCATTTATATGACCAAATTTTAATGTTATCCAGGCTGTGATATGTACTGTACTTTTAATATGAATATAGCTTGTTAACTTTTGTTCAATAGTTATTGTGGAGGCAGAACATTTAAAAGTAGAAATTTTTTTTTTAGCGCCCTTTGAAATGTTATTAAATGTTAAGAAAGTCTTAAATATCGTACTTTATACGTTCTGAATCTCTTAGAATTTGAAAAATAATTTTTAAGACTGTTGTTAAATTCAACAGCATTAAAAAATCACATGGGCAGCACGATTGCACGTCATATTGCACCGAGGAACAAATTTTTTGTTGCATTTGTACGAATACTTGATCTTGTGGGGATTTCAAATCTGGAATCGGTTTTGCGCTTGAATCTACAGATTTTTTATTTTTAAATGCCCTTTTTTTTGTCGAAATGTACAAGTTTAAAAACATTGTTTAAAACGGGGGTTATATAAATGTTCTGACAAACATTTAGGGGAATTAAGGCACATTATTAGGATTAAATTAGGCTAGGGGGGCTTTCCCTATTTGGAGCTGCTCAGAAGCAACGCGAAAAAAGTTTATTTTGAAATAGGGAAGCACCCTTAGCGGCGAACAATGACATTTTTGAGCATGGGTTCCTATGCATTTTTAATCTTGATTATGAGCTCTAACTTCCCTAGATGTCAGTATACTTGTACTACCTCATGTTGTATATTTTAAACTTGTATATTTCGACAAAAAAAAAAAAAAAAAATAGGCTAAAAATGGCATTTAAAAGAAGAAAAAAATTGTAGCTTGGAGACAAAATCAGCTGCTGATTTGAAATCAGCGATATGAAAGTATACAAGATTTGTTTTAAAAAAATATGCTACAGGGAAAAAACAAATTTTTGATTAGTTTAAAACTAATTTTAAAAAAGAAAAAGGTCTTTCCTTTCACAAACATGAATAATAACTTTGTCATAATACTTAAATGTAATTAATATTATTTTATATTTTATCTGTCCAAAAATTATTAAGAGAACTTATTTAGTCCGACGAGACAATTATAATTTGCTTGATGCTTTGCGACTATTCCGGATTATAATGTTGTGTTTTGCGAGCTACTAGCGCCATCTCTTAACAATATCTGTTATTATTGTATTAAAATACAATTACTTCAAACTTGCTTGAAGTGAGCTTTGACATTTAATACTTAATTGAAAATTTATAATTTTTAGTTTGTTTATACATGGAAGTGCGAAGCAGACCTTTTTTTAGTGCGAGACTTAAGTATACCCTTTTTGGAAGAGAGATTAATCAGATCAAACTTAAAATCCTTGTGACTACTATGACTAAGTGTATTTTATTTGTCTAGAGCAGAGGAACTTTAAGGTTTGGTGGAAAGGTCACAAGGATTCCGAGAGTTGACTTTTACCAGTTGGGATTTTTGAAACCTGTAATTAAATATGTATCCGAATTGTTTCCTATTATTTATTTAATATTTTCGTCAATGTTACGAAATTATTTAATTGTGAAGAAAAAAATAGTAAAATTTAAAAAATTTATGAAAAATTGCATTAGTATTCTATTTAATAAAATTTCAATTATGAAAGATTTTAATTTATTTATAAATAAATTTATTAAGTTGCGAGGTTCTATCAAAAATTGAGTAATCATTTAGGGTTCTATAGCTGAAAAAAATTGAGAAACACTGGTCTCTAGTACTAGAGACCAGTCCAAGTACTTGGACTGGTCAATTTTGGTTTCTATATATTATTGTTTAAATCTTAAGGAAATATGTTTATTTATTGTAATTAGTTGGAATTAGTATTGTCAAAATTTGCTATAAATTTTCTACTGTTTTTATTGAACACTGCCTCCTTTTGCAACTTTTATTGTCCTATTATTTTACTTGTTCTTTCATATCAGTACTATTATGTCTATTATTTTAATTTATAGTCTAAATTTTTATTTATTTCGTATGGTTATAGGTTCTCCCTTTCCATTTTTGGGTGGCATGTTCACGAGCAGTTTGGCTGCGCCTCCAACCAGTCCATTTCGAACTCCAAGCACATCTCAGCTGAATAATATGAGGTTTTGGCCTCCAACACCTCCTCCTGACAGTAAGCTTTTTTTTTTCCTTCTTTACATTATTTTATTGCCTGTGCCTGGACTGGTTGCAGACACTCTTTCCAGAAACAGGAAAACCTAGAATTCTCAGGGTTCTATTTAAAAATACCTTTGGAAAATCTTCAGAAAAAGGTTTTTGGAGAATAAACAATTATTTACATACTATTTAAACTATGGTGTGTTTTACTTATGAAGCATTAAATTTTTTAAAACATAAAATAATAAAAAAAATTTTAAAATCTATTCATACCTGTATAGAACTTATAATAGATTTTTCTGTTGTCATGAAATATTTAAAACATAAAATAATAAAATTTCTTTAAAATCTATTCATATCAATATAGAACTTATAATAGATTTTTCTAATGTCATGAAATATTTATCTACGTTACAATAAATAAAATTAATTTTGTGCATTTAGGTAAATTTGAATTGATTATGCATATAAATTTTTAAATTACAATTAAAATCACACTAATTTATTTAAAAAAGAAAAAACAATAATATCAGATCACAAACTTAACTCACTAACGGTTCTGCAAGTAAAATGTCTTATTTTAACTTGCAGTTTTCTCTGCATTTCAAAATTATTAAATAGTGAATTTGGGCAAAACATTCTTCCAATTTTGCCCATTTGCTAAACCACCAGTGGGTTAATTAAATTGCAATAAAGTAATAAATAAATTTATGTGAAAAATATATATTTTTGTGTGTAAATTTGTTATTCTATGGAAGTATGCACAACTCCTGTTCGGATAAAACTGGTTATTTATTGAAATGAGTGAAACAAATTCCTTTTTCCTACTGAAATATTTTTTATAGCAACAAATTAATATTATGACTTACCTACACTGTGGAACTTTTAGGAGTTTAAAAAAACAAGGAAGATTAGGAATATTTTTGGAATTTTTTATATATTATGTTAATGAATCAGATTTAAGAACAGAAACAAATAAAATTTTCATTCTGTTTCTCTCTTATGCTGTAGGCTTCACATGCCTATCTTTGATAGTTGAGATACTGAAATCAATCTTCTAGGAATTTTGACTTGGAGTGTTACAGATTATAGCTACTAGTAGTATTCTCAGACTGACTATGTCAAATAGACCAGTGTTCCCCAACCCCAGGTCCACGGACCGGTACCGGTCCGTGGATCAAATGGTACCGGGCCGCCCATTTCATTGAAACTGAATTTAAATTCCTAGGTTTATACCCCAAATTAAAAACATCTGTGTTCCATTAAAATTTTATTTATTTTAAAAAAAAGAGCCCCCGAAGGTAGTGGTGACATAAATTTTTTCATGTTTGTAATGTATCATTGTCTCCGATTACCCCCATATGAAACCGTCTCATTGCAAAGAAACAAGCTCAGGGTTCTCATTGATTTAACGTTCTAGTAAGTTAAAATGTTAAATCATTTTATATTTATTTTTTGACGTAACTGTATTTTATTTTGAAGGCATGTTTAAATACAATTAAATTAAAATTATTAAATCAAAATAATTTAAAATATAAACAATCAATGTCCACCCCCCAGCGGGCCGCGGTAAAGTTATCAAACGTTGACAGGTCCGCAGTGATAAAAAGGTTGGGGAACACTGAAATAGACCATTCAGCAGGAAAGAGGCATTGCATATTTAAAACGCGAGATTATCCTCTCTTTTTCTTTTTTTTATTTTTATTTATAAATTTTTTTTAATTACAATTTTCAATAAAAGTAATTCTTAAAAAGGTAAGGCATGAATGAAAAAGAAAAAACAGCCACGCAATCCTATACCTTTCTTAAAGTAGTATTAATAGTCATGGATTAAAGGATCACAAAATAATAATAGGTACCCATTTTAAAATTCAATGTGAAGGTTGTGCAATACTTGAAAATTTCTGTAGTGTGGAATATTTATCACATAAATTCCTATCAACTTGCAAATATAAGAAAAAAAACTATATTGAGGTATTTGTATATGGAAAAAAATTTTTTTTTATCACTTCCACTTCTATACAAAATATAAAGTTGAAAATTTAGTGCATACATTTGTAAAACTCTAAATATTAGGCACAACAATGTTTTGAAAAAATAATAATAATAATTTTCTTAACAAGACTTAGAAAGTGTAAAATAATTTCAGTTCTGCATTTTTTCTAACTTTTTTTATTCATGTAATTTAATACTCCATTCATTAAATTTTTTTAATAAAATAAAAATACATGTAATATCTGAAAAAAATTATGCAGAAAAAAATGCATTTTCCTTCTATAAAAGGATTAGATAATTAAGTACTATTATAAATGAATGGACAAATTTATAGGACAAAATTAATAAATAAATAATTTTTTATAAATTATTGATACAATATTTTGTAACAATATGATGCAAAGTTTATTTCAGCAATTTATGAAGGATCCTGTAATTCAATCAAATAATAATATAAATATAAAAAAAATACTAATATAAATATTAAAAAATAGTGATATAAATACAAAAAAAAAAAAAAAAAAAAAAACAATAAAATGAGCTTATGAAACAAAAACTAGATACAGAAGAAAAGTGTGCCTTCTCTTATGTGCACATGCTAGCCAGTAAACAAGTTTGTTGTCACATGCAGTGTGAAGGTCTTTGCAACAAGGAAACGAAATCGTGTTTCACGTCACTGTTGCGTTCGGTATGAAGCCACCTTTAGACTGAAAATGTATTAAAACATTTCCGAATAATTTTATTTATTTATTTATTTTAAGTGGAGTTTTGTAAAAATAAAAATGTTCTCTTTTTTTTTTTTTTTTTTTTTTTTTTTTTTGTAAAAACTTCCTTCAGAAATATAATTTTTTAATTTTTGTTTAAAACAATTTGCTCAATATTTTAAAATGTGCTTTTATTATTGTTATTTCAGCATATGGTCGTTATAACATGAACACCAGTTTATTCCCCTTGTTTGGATCTCAGTCTCCGGATGGTGGAGCATTCCTAACTCAAGGACTAGTCTCTCGCATGGGTTCAACAACACATTTATCACCTGTTATTGATCATAAAGGTATAGTTATTTACTCTCATTTAATTATTGTATTTTATTATTCTACATAATTGTTTGTCCTAATTGAAATTTGCATATGGTCACAGGGGAAGCTGTTGATTTGCAACTAATCTTCAATTTTATTTTATTTTTGGATTCACCACCAAGACCAAAATAAGTTTTTCAAATGAATAAGAAATTTAAGAATTCAGTATTGCTTCAGTAACTTGATGAATAAACGGAACTTAAATATAATCAAATTAATAAATATAGGCTGAAAACTAAATTAAAAATGTTACAGTGATTGTATAAGTTCATTAGATTAGTAATCATGCTGAAATCATTAAAAAATTTCTAAAAATTTTAAATCATAAGATGTTCTATGTTGTTTTAAAAAAAAATAAAAACTTTTTTTTCTTCTGTCAAAACAAATCTAAACGTGTGTGTGTATATATATCCATAAGAGATCTTGACATATGATTAAATAATGCAGCTTTAATATATTTATTTTTATTATCCTTGAAAAAAAACTTAAATAGGTGTTAACACATTCAGGTATATTTAGTAGAAAATGAAATAAACAAATCCGAATTCACCTTAAAATCATATTTCATTAATAAGCTAATTATAAAGTTGTACACTCAATCTATGCAGGTAAAATAATAATACTGATAATCATTTTATATTTTTTGGAAATTTTTTTTATTTATTAATTGTATTATTAAAAAAAAAAAAAAAACTTTTCTGGTAGTTGTCAAATTTTCAATAGCCTATTTTCTGTAATAAATTAGCAATTTAATTTATTTGCAATTCTGAAAAGTAATCACAAATATGAATAATTAAATGTGCGACATATTTTAATAGTGACTGTAAATTTAATAGCAGCTATCCCCTTCCTTATTATTTTAATCATAAGAATTAGTTTTTTAAATATTTTCAAAATAAATAAATAAAACTGTTTTAATTATATTTTGTTTTTAAATTATTTCTGTAATATGGCAAATATTTCCTTTAATTCTTTTTAATCTAAATACATAAAAACTTATAATTATTTAATCTCTTATTGAATTTTAAGAAAAATAATAATGTAAAAAAGCATAAAATTTTTTTTTAAAAATTGTGAGGCTTATCCTTACAATCTGAATTCTTTTATTTCTTGCTAACATTTTTACGTTTATTTATTTTATTTCTTTGAGTTATTTACAAATTATTGGCCTTAAATGAAAAAAGTCTTTATTTTTCTTCTACAGAACACAGTTTCTTTTCTCATGGAATTGGTTTAAGTTCCCCTTTGACCCCAAATAGTCATGTGACCTCACCTTCACCCTTTCCTCATCTTATTCCTTCTTTAGAACGTCACCCAGGTTTCATGGGTCACATGACTTTGGGCAGCAAGGAGCTTGAAGATATTCATTCTGATACAGATGATGCCAGACTCCTAAAAAACCACATCGATTGTTTGATGAAACATGACATTCCCTCATCTCGCCAAGACCGGTTGAAATCAAAACATGACTCTAAAAATTGTTGTGAGAAAGCTTCAGATGATTGTTGTAAAATCTCACCTTCTTGCATTCCCCGTGATACTAAAAAACCTCATGACAACAGCAGGAACTCTTCCAAACATGATGGAAAAAACCATAGTCACCAACTATATAACAAAGTACAGCCTTGTAAAATAGAAGTGAGTCACTCACCGACATTGAAACATGACCTGTTATCCCCACCTATAGACTCTCCCAAATCTGAGGTGGCTTCTCCTTGCCGAAGTGCAAAGAAAGCCGTCTCGCCTTTTCCACCAGAGCCAGTTACTTCATCAACTTCTCCTTCATTGAGTCCTGAAAATCGATGTTGTCAGTGTGCTGGTAGCATCAATAATGCTGTTAAATTAAATTCCAGTGAGAACATCTCTAATGTTGTGTCTTCAGAGCCAGTAACTACTTCAAATACATTTGCCAAATCAGTTCCTGTGGCAAAGGTAACGTCAACAAAAAGTGATATTGCTTTCACTCCTGTCAATACTTTCAGTGCAAAAAATATGTGTGTACCACATGAATATCATCAAAATATTCAAAATTCATTGAGTAAGTTATTTTTTTTTAAGTGTTTACTTTTTATTTTAGATCATTGTCATATTTTATCCTGAACCCTCAGAATCTTACATTTGAAAATTTTAGATTTGTTTCCTATGCATAATGTTCTAATAAAAAGAATTTGAAGGGCATATAATTTTTTAATGTAAAAACCAAGGGTGTTTATTATTTGAAATATTTAATTTCATAATTACTACATATTTAATTTATAGCTCATCAATTCTTTTTGTGGTTTAATCAATAAAATTTAAGATGAGAGATCCAAAAGGGCCATTCTCCACTGTAAACACTCTAAACCTCAAGTTTTATCTTACTTGTACATATTTTTTATTTATTGAATAATAAAGTACATAGGGTAAATCTTAAAAAATTAGATACAATAATAGTTATATTTAAATTTTTATTATGGAAACAATTCTTAAAGTTTAGCTTTGTACTTTTTAAGTTTTCATGTTATAATCAACATATTTACATTTATTTCTTTAGCTGAAAAAATATTATAGCATTTCAATTTTCTTCTTTTTTTTAAGTATATCTATATAATACTCTTATTTAAAAATGAATTAAAAATTTAAAAATATAATTAAAATTATGTAACAAATAACAATTTATTTGAGCAGAAATTGGTTGTCCCGTGCATAACACGAAAACATGATAATTTTTATTTTTCTCATTTATTTTTAGAGCAAAACAGAAACTGCTTCAACTTTACTTTCTTTCTCTTAGTACCGACTTATATTACAAAGGAAGTTTCTCTAAGTTTAATATTAGATAAAAAATTAGCACTTATTTTCATGTCCCGTGCATAACTTAGATTTCTCTAAAAATTGGGTAAATCAAAAACTCCAAGAGCATTTATAACTATAGGTGGCTGAATAACTTTAACAACTTCCTCTTGTTGTAAAACACTTTTTCTCCCGTTTAGGCTATTTCCAATATTTTCCAGGCTTTACCATGGCAGAAACTTGAATATCATTTCCCAGCACTTGCTTAACTTCTCTAGCATATAAACTATAATCATATTTCAGAACAACCCAATTTCCTCCAATACTTTTTGTGGTGTTAATTGCCCTGGTATTAAGATTTCCTTTCATTGGTGCTGCAGCATTTTTATAAAAGTTTGAACCAGAAGGTGAATGTGTAATTCCATGCATTTTAGAAATTCCTGGTAAAGTATTACTGTTGCGTTGGTTCACATATTATTATCTCTGTTTATATCTTTATCTAAAAATAGCATCACTGTAGTAAATGTATAGCTTTTTTTACAACATTTACAAAATCTTCCACAGACTGCACAATTGGAGCTGTAGATTTTTTTGACCCCAACAGGGTTTTGTACCAAGCATTTTGCCTCACCGCCAATTCCATCCACCACACCTTTGCCATGGGCAGTTGCAAAATATTTCCAGTAGAAAGTCTTTTTGAATTTCTATGGTCTTGTAGCAGCAAGGTCATGAACCTATTTTTAAACTTTGATGAAGGTTTATCTGTCCAGATTACCTCATCAAGAAATTTGTTTTTTTCATCATTTGACTTGATTTCTTTATAAATTTTTTCAATGAAAGCTTTGACAGTATTTTTTTTTTCTTTCTCACAAATGTCGGAACATATTAGATAAGTACTGCATTTTTCGGGCAAGAATACTGCAGCTGTAAATAAAGTTATACTTTTTTGAGTTCAAAGTACACTCTGTACTTGATCCTCACATGAACAGCTATAGTTCATAGCAAAATTCTTTTTTCAGGTGAACTTTTATCATTTTGAAATTCTTGGAATTGAATTCTTTTTGCGTTAATATGAAACCTTATTGATGAAAAATTGTCGCACGTACTTTCCAAAACTTATCCAATGCATGTCTGCTTCACTTGGCAATATAATTTTGCATCTTCACTTTCCCCCCTTTTTTTCCAACAAACAATTATGAGAAAGATCTTCATTACATTTTAATTTTTGCCCATAGCAGCAATTTTTACAAAATCCTTGCCAACATAAGGAGTTTATCGAATCATTACAAAGTGTTTCTTTCCAAAATAGTTTTCGAATCATATGGAACATTTAGTGTTTTAAGCTGAAGAAAGAAGTTTTCACATACTGATCTTCTGGTGTTTGATGCAGCAGAAAAACATTTTCTGGTCTTAACTTTCAAAATGTGGAAAAGCTGATGGAAGAATTTGGGTATTCATCCTTAAAAACTGAATATGCTTTACAGGGGCTTAGTTTTGAACGTCCTAAACTGGTTCTAACAGGACATGTGGGCTTTATTGATTTAAACTGCTTTTTTTTGCTGGAGATTTAGGTAAAGATTTTCATGATTTTCTCATTGCTTTTCCGAAAGCTTGAAAAATCTTGTTGGTATTTTCAATTTGGCTTCTTGATGGTGTATTATTCCTAAACTCTGTTTTCTTTCGTTGGTGATACAGTTGTAATTATCCTTTATAATGATTTATAAAGCTTCTAATCCAGATCACAAACTAAATTCAAAATATGAATTAGTGTTGCCACGTCAAAATATACATAATTAAATCAAGTGTATGCCTCTGTGTGTAATAAATTGCTGACATGTCCCGTGCATAACATTAGTTATGTCCCGTGCATAACACAAATAAATTAAATTTAGAATTTTATCGAATGATGTATTTGGAAAATATGTAGCATAATTTAATAGAAGTAATATTTATCAGCTGAGAAAAAAATATAATGACAGTATACAAGTTCTAAATTCACAGAGTTTATGAAAAATAGAAGTCAGGGTAGAAATTAATATTTTTCTGCGTCCCGTGCGTAACGACTATATTAAATCCCTTTTCAAGTATTTAAATTTTAATTTTTGATTTGTTTTCTATACAATCTTTAAGAAACAGACCTGTTTTGAAGTGAAATGTTAAAAAATTATTAATTACCCCATTATTTTACTATTTTTATATACTTCAAAAGCCTGCAAATGTCCCGTGCATAACAGGAGAATGGCCCAAAACTATCATAGCTTCCTTTTCACTGTTTTAATTTCCTAGATCCCAATTTTTTTTTATATTTTTTTTTTTGCTATTTACCCACACTCTTCCTCTCACCCACTAATAGCCCCTCATAATATTTACCTTTTTCAGACAAACACGGGTCTCATATACCCAAGGTGATCCAATATTTTATTTTACTTATTTATTTTTGCTGCTGCTGATTTGTCTTACATCTTTTTTGATTACCTTACCTAGAATATATCTAATTCTGGATCTTTCACAATACTCCAAATTCAACTCAATTTACCTACTAATTGCACCAATCGTCTAATAATTTCGTGTCATAAAAAATTATCTCATTTTTGGTATAAAGAATCAATAGCCTATGGCATTAACGACTGCTTCATAGTAGGGTTTGAATCATGATTTTTTTTTAATAGAAAAAAAGGTTTTTTTTTTATATTTAAATCTGACTTTTTATTTTTTTTCTGATACCAATCAAAGCTCTAATAAAATATATTAATAATGCTTAATAATATTATTTAAAAACAATATTATAACTTAAGTATCACTTAATTTAAATATAACTTAAGTACTATCATGTTATTACTAACTGATTAGGGAAAAATAAAGCTCAATACTCAAGCTTATAAATTTGAAAAGGAAAATACCAATGAGGAACCTGTGTTTTTTAATTTTTTTAAATTAAACTTCATTCCATTTTATGAAGATAGATCAAATTTCAGTTCAGCGGGTTTACTCGTTATTTTGTAATTAATATTTAAAATTGCTCAATTAGCTATGCTTTCTTAAATGCAGAAGTTTTCCCCTCTCTACTGATTACGTCAGAATTCTGGCTCAATAAAACTCCCCAGTCTTCCTTTTTAGAATTCCTCCTCAGGTCTTCCTTTTTATAAATATTTTTTTTTATTAAACTACTTATTTTATTTAATTTTGCTCTAACATCTCCATCTATAACATATGTTTTACTTTATTGAAATAGAAATTTTATAGTTAAAAAATAATTCTGTTTATTTTTGTATAGTTGAGTTGGGTGGAGGAAAAAGTCATTAAGAATTAAAATAAAAAAATAAAAGGGCATAAAAATATTTGCATCTCTTCTAATAAAAATTAAATAAAACATTTTAGAAGTGAAAAAAATAATAATAATGGAGACATTTTTGAGAAAATTATTTAAAATTTCCCTAAAATTATTTCCCTAAAAACTTATAATTCAAAATCTTATACAATTTCTTTTCCTCTGTCTACAATCAAACCATTATGAAATTTTTTTTCAAATAATTCATACTTTTATGTAACCAAAAAAAGTACAAATTAGGAAAGTACTTTCAATATTTTTTTTTCTTTTATTTTTTCATTTTTGAATTAGTTTTATTTTGTCAAGCCTACAAACATTTTATTTGTAGGAGGAGGGGGGGGGGTAACAATCAGAAAAAAGCATCCCTCAACATATATCAAAAACCATGTTTCGAATTTGTTTCTATAATTTTTGAAATTTTAAAAAACTATTTCAATAATTTATTCATTATCTCTAAATCAACAAATTTCACATCACTTTAATCCACATTTAGTCATTATATGTATTATTATTATTTTTGATTTATTTTGAATATCAAATAATTTATATACAATACTCTCTCATTATATCTCTGAATAAAATCCTTAAAAAATCACTATCTTCCTTAAAAAATCACCAAGTATGAATGAGATCAGACTTTAAAAAATCACAATCTTAAGAATAAATTCAAAAATTATCCTACATAAAAAAATTTTTTTGACCTGACTCAAGGATTTTTTTATGCAAAAATCCGTTATGAATTTTGATTTAAATCAAGTTAATTACACTGCTAACCTTACTACAAAGTTAGGTAGATATTGGAATTACAAAACAGCATAATAAAAGATGTCTTTTCTTATACTTAGTTATTTAGTTTAAAAACCAACTATTGTCAAATAACCCTTAAATTATATTTAGTGAATCAATTAGTTTGAAAATGTTTGTTTTAAAATAGTTTGTGAATAATTCAGACTGTGCATCAATTTTAAAACTATATTTGATTTCTGTTGTACAGATTCTTCATCGTCTGTGATAAATGCTAATTCCAACCTCAAAACATCTGACCAGTCATCCAATTTAAAAGATATCTCAGAATCTATAATAAAAACTGCACCAAATCCTGTTACACCTGTAAAATATGTAGCAGCCGCTGTAATTCCAACAGCACCAAAACAAAATCTTTGCAAACCTTTACATTTGGATACGAATCGCTTGATCCCTATCCAGGACAATTCAAATACAAAACCTACATATGGTGAGACTATTGTTAATAAAACTGTAGAAGTTTGTTCAAGTACACCAGATGTCAAATTAGAGGGATTTCCATGTCAATCGGAAATTACTACAACTGTGCAATCACAACCATTGCCAAATTCTGTGATGAATAATGATCTGTCTGATAAAACTGTTAATAGAATATCCCCTGTCTGTAATGTAAAAGAAACCACTCTAAATATATGTCCAACTAAACCATTACTTGGAGAGAAATCGATAGATCCGAGCGCACAAAAGTTTATTGACAATAAACTAAACAAAGTATTGCCAAATTCTTCTTGTCATACCTCTCCTTTGACTGTTGCCTCAGAACTGAATTGCTTGATGAAAAGTCCATGCAAATCTAATAGAACTAACTTTTTGACATCTGAAAATAATGGCAAAGCCATTCCAATGAAAGAAAGCACACCCATTATGAAAACTGAAGTACTGAGTACACGGTTAGATTGTGAATTTTCTCAAAAGTCTGCTAGTTGGTCTAAAGCTACTGTTATGCCTTTTAATTGGCAGAACAACAATAATACTCATGATGATGAAGCAATCAATTTAACTGTGTGCAAAAAACCTGTGAAACCTGAACCTGGTGATGCCTCTGTATCACAGAGTCAGGATTTAAGCCATTCTCCTCTCAAAGCTTCTACTGAAAGTGCAATCACAACCAGTGGCATAATTGGTGTATGCCACCCTAATCCAAATCCTATGGCAATTAATAAAGTGAAAGGTACTCCAGCTGTAAGTTCTATTAGCAATTTCTCTTCCATATCAGTTGTTAATCAACCATCTGAACAGGCAACCGAAGTGCACATTTTGCATAGATCTTCGAAAAGCTCTTTTCCAATTGTTAACAGAAATGCAACTCCTCCGGTACCATTGAAAAGTACTATATCTCATGTTACAGCAAATGCAAGCATTCATAGATCTTTAAAAGCTGAGCGACTAACGAGCAAAAGGGGAAAATTAAGTGATGTTGATAAGCTGGGTCATGGTGGTAGAGCAACATTAGCTACACTTGCTCCCAAGTTGTCTAAAACTGTTGGCTTTGGAAAGGATGTTCAGACATCTCATACACTGTCAGCATCCTCATCAGTGTCTTCAACATCAATAGTTTTCCCTGCTACAGGTATTCATGTTACCTTGTTTTAGAAACTTAATCTTAACTCATTTCATATCATTCCTCTCTGCTGTTAAATGTTTGTTATTTCATTCATTTTATGTTAATTATTTTTAAAATTTAGTTCATAAATAGAAAGGGGAGAAAAAAAACAAGAACAAGGAAATAAAAGAAATTAGCAAAGTGTTTTAAGTTATTATTTTATTCACACACACAAATTGAATTAATCTTATTATTTAAAATTTGTATACCATAATATGAATATTATTTAAATCCTCTGGACTTGTATAATGGTCTTGGTCATCTTTATTTTCTGTGTCTTAAGATCCTGTTCAAAATTATGGAAAAATATTATTGCCTTTCCCCTGAGTATTTTAAGATCAAATCAAAATATTTACCTTTAATGGAAAACATTAGAAACATCTACTGATTGCAGAAAAAGCATTTATGCTTTTACCGATCCATGTAAAGAAAGTTGCATCAATTTTGTCAATCAAGTATGTGGCAGCATATAATAATATTTGAATCTTGTGTCGAAAAGAAAATTTAATTCCATATATACTTTTTTGAATTTTTCAGTTGTAAGATTAAAGAAGTCTTTTTAACATAAACAAGAATGTGATACTTCTGCTAATTTGCTGAATTCCGGAAATCTCAAGACTGTTGATTCGCATAAGTCCGTGAATCAATAGTTTATATTACAAAAAAATTTTCTCCAGAGCTCAGTTAATCTAAAATTTACTTTTTGTTTTGCAAAATCTCGTGAACGAGGCATCCCTTATCAACACCCTCTCTTTTCTTTTTTTGTTTCTTTTTTATCTAAGTTCTCATTCTTGCGCAATAAGGACTTTTTTTAGGCAGATTTGTTAGAGAAAACTTAGAGAGATAAAAAATTCCACAATAACTTAGGCTAGAATTAATGAACTATTAAGGCAAACACAAAAGTGTAAAATAGGCAATGTTTAAAGTAATTCCAAAATGGCTAACATTCTAAAGATTGTTCACTAAAAAAATGGTGTTTTTTCATTTTTTGTAAACTTATATTTTAATGAGTAGTATGTTAATATACCTATTTGTAACAGAAGAATTGTTTAATCAACGTGGTATGTTTTCCACCTTTTTTATTTCTACTAGATCAAATTAATTTTTAATATGATAATACGACATGGAATCATATTTCAGTAATCACTTTTCAACACACTCAATAACATCATTGTAAATCTGTGTTTTGATTTTATTATTAGAAAAAAAAACTTCTTTCCCTCTTTGAATTTTGTAAATGTTACTTTTGCGCATAAAAATTGACACTCTTTTAAATATCTTCTACATAAAAGAGAAAAAAAAATTAAGTACTGAAATAAAGAAAGCCAGACAGTGAGAAAAAAAATTCAGATAATTTCTTCGTCCTGCGATCACGTGTTTGATAAATCAAAGCATTAATTTGTGAAATATTGCTTCTCAGACAAATAACTGCTGATTCATACCTGCTAATCTAATAAATTCCCCAAAATTATATTAAAATTTTAAATTTTATTACAAATTAATATGAATTACTGTAACCTTCCATGGGAAAACATATATGAAGTTTTTCCATGCAACAGTTTTCTCCTACCAACATTTTTTTTTAATTGTCTTTTTTTATGTAGTAAATCCATGTATTCCTGTTGGAATAGCGATTGCTCAGCAAAGACAAGATTCATCTGCTTCTGCTACTATGGGTATGGTTTTTTATTTATTTATTTTTTAAATTGTAAATTCATGATTTATTATTAGTTTTAAAAAAGTTGCACATAATCTTAAGATCATTTTTGTTACATTTGTACGATTAATATGTAAAATAGAAAATACATATTAATTAAGATTGTATTGTAAGGCTGTATAGAATTTTGTTATTGTTCTATGAGTATAAGTAATAGATTTTTATTTTTACTTAATATAAGGTTAATAGTTACTTTAGTGTATGCATTTTTTCAGATATGTTAGCATAAACATTTAGATTAAATTTAAATGTAACTTTTGCTAGTATTACAATTAAATAACTTCAGTAACCATTCGTTTCTTATTTTGTAGTTTAATTTTTAATATTACGAACCCTTTGGGATTGGTATATTTCTGTGATAGGCATGAGCCATTTTTTTGTGAAAAAAAATATAAGAAATGCATTAAATATTTAGCCCGAAATACATTTAAAATTAAAGTAAATTTTTTTAATTAATCTTGAAATATGTGTATTTAAAATTATAAATAAAATATATTCTACATTGAAATATGGTTGTTAAAAATAATATAAAATATCTTAAAAACAATATAAAATATATTGAAATATGTATAAAAAATCATAACTAAGATATCTTTATTAATACCAATCACAAAGGGTAATTTAAAACTAGATTATTTAATGTTTGGCTAAATTTTTAGAATATCATTTAAATTAATAACGATATTTTATGTGTACATCCAAGTGCAATTTTATCATTTAAGTTTATGTATAATAATTTCTTTTCTAGGAGTTAGTAGAATCTGGATAAAGGTTCTAAATGATTTTATCTTCATGGTCCTTTTCAGTTTTTCCCTTAAAAAAATCATCTCCTTTATTGTTATTTTCTTACTGAGTATTCATATATTTAATAAATTGTCATATTTAGTGGAATATTACATTCAAATAGACCATTTTGTTACTTCAATTGACCATTTCCTGTTTTATCATCTCCTTATCCTTGCTTATTTTTATCCTTCCTTATTTTTCTTCCAATTTCTCTCCTTTTATTTGTTTTTTGGCATGAGTTTGGATTTAATTGATAAAATCCTTATGACATAGTGGAAAAGCCGAAAACTTTCCTTACAGTGTTGTTGAACACTATTACATCTTTATTTGTGCATAATTCCTTACAAATTTGCATATTTATTGCTCAACAGCCACACATTTTTTTTGTTTTGTTTTTTATAATTGTTTCTCACACATTATAAAGTACTCAGACATTCGTGCAAAAAAATATTGTTACAATGTAGTAGTAATAAGAAGTTTCATCACAAAAAGTGGATATCTATTCATCAGAAGAGAAATGGATATAAACTCATCAAAAACTGTCTTAAAAAGCAATTAAATTAGCCTGCCAATAGCAAAGAATAAGAAAAGAGCTTTTTTTTCTCCTTTGTCTGGAGATAAAAATATTTCTTGTCATTTTTTTTTTTTTTTTTTTTTTTTAAATAATAAGTTTTTTTTTGTTGAGAAAATGCTATAATGCCATCTCTACACATCTTTGCTGGTAAAGCAAATAAAACATATTCATAATGAAACATGCAGAATGACTGACAAACGTTATGAATTTGCTAAATAACTTTTGAGTTTTAAAAGCTTGATCGGTGAAAATAAAGTATTAACATGGTGTGATTTTGTAGAGATAAAGTTACTTTATATGAACTGTTAAGTATAAATTTTTGAATTTATTAATGGAGTTGATTGCCTCATTTAATCAAACAGCTTTTATAATCTATTGATTTTTAATATCTGAAGCATAGTCTTGTTTCACGCACATTATATATATTTTATTTAAAGGTTTAAAAAATGGACTCCTTTTTTTTTTCTTGTCCTTAGTCATTGGCAAAGAAAATGTAGTATGTAATAATAAAACTAAATTGATTAGTTAATAATTTTCAAATAATAATCAAAGTTTTGAGTGAAATCAGACTTGTGAATGTAATAAAATTTTATTGGCTAGACCTATATGTCAATGATACACGTGCAGAATTTTGGGAATAAAGGTTCTAAGTGATTTATTAGTAAATTAGAGTAAATTAGTTTTAAAGTTTATTCACTTACAGCCAAAAGATAACAGCAAAAAATAAAGAGTTTGCCTTCTCTTTTTTTTCCTGCAAGTTTCCAATTGGTGAATTCAAATCCCCAACATGAATTCAAATCCCCCAAGTAAAGTTAAATAAAACTTAAGATCTTTTCACTATAAACCTTATTTGCTTTTTTTTTTCTTCTTTGTTATTAAAAAAAAAATTATTAAAAATTTATTAAAAAGTTTTATTTAAAAAAAAAGGCACTTAGAGCCTTTTTTTCTTTCTTAACTCTTATAAATTCAGACTTAGGGTCTAAAATAAGAATGAAACATTTGCATAACATTAATTAACTTTTTACTATCGTATGATGTATATTTTTAATAAAAATAATAAAACAATAAAAATTGTTTGCAAAGAAGCTATTTAATATTTTAATTTAAAAATTCTTCAAATCAAATAGTGAAAGATAATTTGTGCTATTTGTGATAAGTTTTCATAAAGTTTGCTCATATGAGCATTATATTTTTATTCTTCAATTTTGTTGGATGTTATAGCTGCAATTTTAAGATACCCCATTTTTTTAAAACATTTTCTATCAAATCAGAATATCTCGTATTTTCTAAAATTGCTAACAATACTGTTCTTTTTAGAGTTTAGTATATTTATCAAAATGTATTTCAGTTTGACCCCTTAAATATTTCTTTTATCTTAAAGCAGTTTTCATATCACTGTTAATACCTTTTTTTTATTGATCTTGAGTTTTAAATCATAAGTTGTATAGCAGATTCTTAACTTAATCGGACATTTTGTACTTGGTGATGCATGTATCTTTTTAATATTCATTGAACTCTTTAATCTGTACTTGGACAATAACAATTTTTAGCTCTTACTTTTTCCTTTCTTTTTCAGTAAAACTACAGGGATTTGGATTCAATGGTATTCGGCCTAGAATACCTCCGTCTAACCTAAATTCAAAACTATACGTGATACCTGACCCGGGAGCTGTGCACTCCTCTTATAATACATTTTTAACATGGTTTCTAAATTCTTCGGGGTGGTTCGGTCATTAAGATTATAACGTTCAAAATCTTGTTTCAAAATTATACATTTTCATCGGCATAAAAGGTTTGTGGTTTATTTTGGTTTTACAGCCTGTTATTTATTTGAAGTTATATCAGGCTTTTATTTTTATTTTTTTATATCTCTGAAAAGTTAAGTATATTTTTCATGCTTCAAAATTATTAAATAACGAAACAGTTTCGGTATTACTGTTTTAAAATGCTTAAAACTATCTGTGTTGGTATTGATAATGTTTAAAAAAATATCTAGAATCATTTGTTGAAATGATCGCTAGCTCCCTGTTTATCGGCTAATTCTTTTCATCAAAACTGAACAATTGCTTAGCACTTAATGAAATAAGCCAAAATTAATTTGCAGTTATTAATATTTTTAAAAAACTATTTAATTTATCCAGTACAAGTAATTTTCCGGACAGAAACTCTGTCTTTGTCTGACACTACGCATGCATATAATTAGCGCTACCCATTAAATACTTCCCATACATTAAATAACACCCATTAATTAACTTCTAAATAATTCATAAATGACAAACTTAGTAATCCTTATAAATACTAAATTGTATCTTATCCCTATAAATAATGCAAGCTTTACCCTGTGTACAACTTCTACTTTAACCTATAAAATATTCAGTGCTTGTTGTTCAGTACATTAAATTTTTGTTTATTTTCAAAAATTTGTGTTCACCATTTTATATTTCATACATTTTGTCTTATAAAACTTCTATTATATAATGTTCTTTTGACGTTATATTTTATTGAGATATTTATAAGATAGTTGAAAATAACAATGAAAACTAGAGAAAAGGTGGTTAGTCTAATTAATAGTTTATTACATTACTTAATATTTATTACATTACTCGTAGCATAAATAGAAATGACATTTTAAAACTAAACTAAATTTTAATATAAGCTTATACTTTAAATTTTTAGCATTAAGATTAACATTTTAGCTTTAAATCAAGAATTGAAATTTTAATTTAACTCTGGAACACAAAGCTTTTCATTTTATAATAGCAATATTAGCAACATTGTTTTATGCATTCTGCTTTTAGTTCATAGTTGGTATTCTTTTACAAGACAAGACAAAGCGTCTTGAAAATGGATATAATATATGATCTTGATATTTATAAATCAAATATTTATAAATCCAAGTGTATAAGTTGAATGTAAGGAAAATAAAACTTGATTTCTTTAGTAGAAAAATGTAAAAATTGTGTTCAAGGGTTAAATTTACTATACAAATATTTCTACTTGAAGAAGTTTTTTTTATCAGTAATTTAACTTTTGAAGATCCCAATAATTTCGTATTAATTATTACTTTTTATCAATATCCATATAGGTAATTATTGTCTGAATGTTTATTAACTTTTATTGCTTCAGAAATATTTTATTCACTATATTGCTTTCACAGAATTAACGCAACTTATTTCCTCTTCGTTTAATTCTTAAATTTTTTAAATTTACAAAATCTGATCACGTGATATTGTCTTTTACCCTCCAATTATTAACAATGCATTCGCACATCTAGTAACAGATATTACATTAACACTTTTCTGGTGTTAATTTTGTATTTGACTCAGTATTAAAATATTTTGAAATGTGTTAATGTTGTTCTGTGGGTGCAATATGGAGAAAAAATTATAGTAGCTGTGAATTTTAATGCAACATTTTTATACCAACCTGTTGGTAATATTTTCTTATATTTTATTAAATTTCTTTCCTTTTCTTAAACTTTTACAGATATAAAAACTTACATAACTTCTGATAAAAGTTTACCATCGAATGTGCATCACATTAATTATTCAAATTCTTTAAATTTGAATGATTAAATTGTTGTCAATTTAAATTAAGGCTGTTCTTTGAAGCCTCTTATCTAAAATATGCTTTCTAGCAAGCAATATGCTATTTTTAAAACTGTTGTGATTTTGTAACAGTTATTCAGAAATGTAATATTACTTTCTATCCATTTTTAGTCAGTGCCCTCTATTTTAAATCTGAAAATAATAGAAAATGGCATCATAAATGAAAGCCAGAATTTTGTGAAATGATAAAGTGCTTCTTCTTATTCTAATTTTTTATTAATAATCGAACTATTACTCCAAACCATGTATGGTTTGGTATTGCAAAACTATGCAAAAATTCATTTGTTGGTTTGAATTATTAATTGATTTTAATTACATTATCTTAGTAAAAAATATTGCTGTGTGGGCATTTTTTTAAAGAAGAATAATTTCATAAATATTTAAGTTATTGGCCTGTTCAGAAGTTTAAACATTTCTTTTTCATGACGAAAGAGCTTTAAAGAACACCCTTAAATATTAATATTAATTGAAACAAGATTTCTTAGAATGATTTAATTTTTAAAATTCTTGTAATGATACCTTTCATCTTTGTGTAATTTCTTTCTTTCTGTCTTATAAGAACTATATGATTGCAACTTTCAGACTTATTACTTCTTCTGATATTCTTAGCTATAGTGAAGACTCAGTTTTATTCAACTGCTTGATTGCAAAGTTATTTTAATCTGCCTTTCTTTCCAATAAGTTATTTAAAAAAAATGTTTTTTGCCTCTTTGTAAATGTCTTATCCAATTCACCTACTTTCAATGGTTCAGAAGTAATTATATCTCTTAAAGAATCAATTTAATTCAGTATTAATTCAGTTAAGAATAAGTTTAATTCAGTATTCACATAACTGATTGAATTAGAATTTTACTGCATTTATTATCCATCTGACTACATACTTCAGTCACTAAACCATGCAGGGGAACCTCTCTTATATTCCTCGTATTGCTATAGAAAAGCATAATATATTAAAAAGCAGCAACTATCTTCTCTTCACTATGATTACATCTTTCAATCAGCAAATCATACAAGTTTTATGTTGAGAAACAAGATTTCATTTCAACGTTCTCATTTCCTTTTTATACCTGCTGTCAATATCAGTTTTTCATGTGATTTGAATTATTTGACTAAGAATCAAGGTACTTACATTTTATTTTCAGAAAGATAGCGAATAAGTTTTTATATGTGATTAACTAGATATTTATATTTTTACAAGCTGTTCAACTTGAAACGAAAACAATGTATAAACTCCTTATCCTCGTAATTATCTCTTGCACAAATTTTTCATATGCAGCTTCAATTGCTTGTCTACTCAATTTGATGTTTCAACCAACATTTCTCTGCTATGTCCAAGTACAAATTCAGAAGTTTGAATCTATATTAAGAGTTCATATAGTTATGATTTCTTTAAAAATCAACGATGCAAAACCATCTTTTTGTTATACTACTGATTTATATGACCTGTGCATACGATAGCAAAACTAAAGAAATAAATAATCAACCCTTCATTTTCAGCAAATATTTACTATGATTATGTTTTATGTTATGATTTTTGTAATATTGTTATTTATTTTTTGTATGGGACATTACAGGTAAGCCTCAATCATCTATCCCTGCTAACACACCAAATGTTGTGGCACAAAACTCACAGCTTGTGAATAACAGAGTTGCGGCAGATATACAAGCCCAAGAGATTTTAGGGTATGACAAAATTAAATTTCGATGAAATTGTTTATAATTTTTTCTCCTCTTTAAATATATGTTGCCAGGAGTTGCCTGGCTCTTTGCAAAATATAACCACCATTTGCTAATAGCTAGTCTAATTGAAAAAGACTCTTGTATTTTCTAATTAACCAGATAGGAGCCATGTTGGCTCAGGGGGTAGAGCGTTCCCCTTTCAACGAGGTGGACCGGTTAGAATCCTAGTTGTGGCCGATCACCTCCTAGCTGAGTCCGCACCCAGCTCACACTGATCACAATGCTGGTGCAAAATATATTCAGTGGTAGGGTGGGGTAAAATAAGACATGAGTTAGAGTCTCCTTGTCATCAGGCTAACCGTAGGAGATTTTCTTGGTTTTCCACTTCATGTAATCCAAATGCAGGTTAGTTCATCAATAAAAGTCCTCCACAAAGGCAGATTTCTCCCATTACTTGATCCAGGAGTTCCCCTCGTCTTCTGAATTGCGTTCAAAATTATAAGGCTACAGGGTTGAAGATTGGGTAGTTGTAAACCCTAAATTGGGTCGGCGGTTATGAAATAAAATGAAATTTGCCAGGCACTTTTTTTGGCTTATTGCAGTAAATTTTTTATACAACCGCATATGTTACTACAAAATATGTATTTTTTCATTTATGCAGTGTTATGTATATGTATTTTTTCACTTATGTAGTATTATGTATATGTATTTTTTCATTTATGTCGTATATTCGCCATCAATGAATAAAATGCCAGCATTCTTTAAGAGTGCCTAAGCAGTGTGAAAATTTAAGAATATATAATTGTTGTTTTTTTTTCCGTGTAGAATGCATTGTGCACTTTAGGCAAAGTATAAAATATGATTTTTTTTTTTTTTTTTTTTGGTGATTTATTGTATAGAGTGTCTAAGCAATATATGAAATATAATCATTTCAAACTCTGCAGGTTGTTTTCAGGCATCTTTAAAAATGCTGGATTCCATACATTTATGATTTAAAATTTTAAGTATACTCTCAGTAAAAAAAAATATTTTGAAGTTTTTGTAAGAAAGTATATTTTAAAGTGTGTTTCTTAACAATTACCATTTTTAAATTTTTTTTATTTCACTTTAGGGATCAGAAGAGCCAAGAACTATCATGCTCTAATAATCCTACACCAATGGATACCAATGTACTAGTCACTCAAGGTAGAAATCTTTTTTTACTAATAATACTTTTTCTTTTCTTCTATTTGCATTTTATTTTTCCTTATGGCATAATATATGGGAATAAAATCATCATCAGAGCAGCTAATATATCTGTGCTTTTAATTAAATAAGTGAATTAAAATAAATTGTAATTAACTTATTAAATGGTTTTGTGCAATGATGTTTTTTAATGAAATCTCTGCTAATATTATATAGTGTTTCTCCATAATTTATTAATATAAATTTATCAATGAGAATCATCAATTTATTAATAGAAATTTATTATTTATATTTATGAATATATTTATTGATTTGGAAAATAATATAGTACTAAAGTTGGTACTAAATATAGTAAAGTTGATAGAAGATAAATAGAAGTTCTAATATTAAGATTGATAGAAGTTAATAGAAATTCTTATGAATAATTTAATTAAACAGCCAATTGTTTCCTTTTTTCTGTTACCAATAATTATGTTTATGTTTCAGGACCAACAATAGTTTCAAGGCAATGGGAATCTGAAGCTTTAACACGAACAGCATTACCTTCTCCGTGGGTTGCCCATGGATCTATTGTTGCACCAGCTGTTTGGCTTGGACAAGGAGCTTATACTGCAGCGCCACCTTCTAATACTGTACCAAGTGTTGCAATGAACTCTCTTGAATCTTCACCGATTTCTTTGCCACCAGGTGGTTATCAACTTGCTCGTGATTCAATCACGGGCCACTTGCTGCTAATACCTACTGCAAATATTGGTACTTGTACTTATTATTAATACATAAAGTTAATAGATTTCTTTGTATTTTATGCATTTTAATGTTGTTTAAAATTATTGCTAGACTTTTTCTTTATATTTCTTTTAAAGTTTCCCTTTTATTTTTATTTCAGAGTTGATGGATCGACCTTCTGTTTGGCCTACATTTAACACTGCTACTGGAAATCTTCCTATACAGCAACTTGTAACCCAACAACAACACACACAGTTTGAACAGATGCTACCCCATGTATGTATTGTCATTTTTTAATTTTCTAGGTCTTATTTACTGCATAATTTTTTTTTAAATTTATGAAATAAGTTTTCCTTCTTAACCCTCTGAGCATGAAATAACTTCAACAAATTTGTAGAAATATTTACTTTATGTTCATATTGCATGACAACTTGAAAATTGCCACTAGGAATGGGTTATAAATCGATGTATCGTGAGATATCAATACCGATGCATCAGATTTCTGCCGTCGAGTAGAGGCGACGAGTGCAGGCCGATAGAATGACTTCTTGTTAGGCGATGCATCAGAGAACTGATGTAAGCCGCCGTAGTGACTTTCGTTTTTGGAGATGCATCAGAACTCTGGTTTGAGACAGCTGGAAAAAGACAACTCTTGCGGTTTAACGGTATAACAAGAAAGGATCCTTGACTACGCTAATGCTGTAGCCTTACATACGAAGAGGATTTTGATTTCGTATAGCTGCGGAGATGTTGATAGCATCTAGCTATAAGAACGATGTTAGTTTCGTGATGTTGAATGACGAAGAGTGAATTGAATCAGAACTCCCAGTTTTGTGTGAGGATCAGCATTGTAATATAGAAAGCTATGCAGCTTCTTTCTGCGCCATTTTTGTTTTTAGGATTTTACGTTTCTAGTAGATAGTTTCTTCAATGGAACTTAAGTTATTTTGTGATCGCTGTGCATTTCATTTCGTCGGGAATAATTGTCAGGTTTCTTGTAAATTATTTATTAGTGACACTTTTGCTACTTAGCAATCGTTTCGTTGTGCGTTATTTTGTAATATATATTTTTTTTCTGTCTGGATTTAACGATTTTTGTCAATTATTTTTAGTAGATCTACTGTTACTTTGTGATCGCTTTATAAATGAAAAAAAAAAAAAATGAAATTTATAATGAATAAAAAAAAAAAGATTCTTCATTGATTTTCAGTTATTTTTTTAAAATTTATTTAACGCAGGTAATTATAATAATTTGATGATTTTTAAACCAATAAATGTTCAATTCGTTTTTAATTATAAAAAAAATTAAAACAAAGCTTACCTTTATTTAATTTGCATTTATTTTTGAGAAACTGAAAACAAAGTTAGCATTACTTTTTTTAAAAAAAATTTGACTATTAATTAAACAAAAAATTTTTTTAATTAAATAAAATTTTAAGTAATTTTTTGACGCTTTTTAATAATTTGACAATAGTACTTAAGTATTTTTTTTCTTAAAGTTCTTTCAATACTTGTTTGATTCATAATTTATTAGACAGTTCGTACCATTTTTTAACAAATAAATCTTTAGTCAATTTTATTTTCAAATTAGAAAGTAATAATAAATAAATAAAAATACATTTACATTTATTGAATATAGAATTTGACTAACTTTATTATTTTAAATAAATGAATAAAAGAAAGTCCAATGATGTTTCAAAAGCATCATTTTTTTCAACAAATAATTTTAAAAAATGTTTTACTAAAGTGTTTACTGAAAAATTTTTTTAAAAAGTGTTGGCTACATTTCTTTGGTTTGTTTTTACTTTTTTTCTTTTAATTTTTAATACATGTATGTAGAATATTTTGTTCAAGTCTTATTATTATTTTTCACCCAATAAATCCTAAATTAATTTTAATTAAAAAAAAATAAAGTAAAGCTTGGGTTTGTTTTTACTTTGACATCTTTATTATTTTAATTGAAAAATTAAGCAATGCTATTGATGTACAAGAAGCATATTTTTAAAATTAACATTTTCTTTTGTTTTTATTTCTTTTATTGCTTTTATTTTTTTTCTGATTGATTTAAAGATTTCCGATAGATAATTTCTGAACATGTGCTAAATCATGATGCATCGTTATATCGCGATGTCTAACAGACGATTTATCACAATATAAAATTTCTTACATCGCCCAGTCCTAATTGTCACATTTCCAAAAACATCTGTTACACAGTGAAAATGCTTTAAGTCAAATACTCATAGGTGTTAAAGATTGCTGACTTGCAACTTGTTCTTTAAGCCAAATAAATTAAATTTATTTTTATTATTACTATTTTTTTACAGACTGAAACTCTGAAAACTAGTGAAGCAATTGACAGCAGTTGCAATATTACCTCTTGTGATATTTCTGTAAATACACAAACAAAAACAGAAGACAAAGTTGAAGAAATTAGTGGGCAAGTGCCAAGTGTACCTCTGGCAACTGGGCAGACGTACGCTTTCGCCACTTTTCCTACTCAATGTGATCCTTCTAGCTTCTCATATGTTTTACAATCTTCAACTGTGATGCATCTTGCCCATACTCAAACAGCTGCTTCAATCCAAACTGAATCGGGACGTCGATCTCAGGGGACTTCGCCACTCCATTGTGCAACTCCTTCTCCTCCACCGAACACCTGTGCAGTCCAGGCCTCAGTCACTGAAGATGAAGAAAGTGATAACGAGTGTGATAGTGTTGCTTGCTGTGAATCAACAGAACTGCAAACATCCTGCCAAAGCCAGTCAGTGACAACTGCTATTCAGGTTGACATGGATTGCCAGACAAACTCAGAAGAAGAAGAAGATGAGGAAAAGAAGGTTGAGTTAGAGAAGCTAGTAGAAACAAGAGTTGAAATGTCTGATTCAGCTAATCAGACTGAATCAGTGCCCTCAGGAAGTCCAAAATCAGTTACTGAACTGGAAGATGTTTCCATGGAGCAAGCTGAGCAGGAATCGAGTCTTTCTCTTAACTCTCCAAAAAGTGAACCATCTGAAGTCATGAGGATCACTCCAGTGCATGACACTACGGAAGAATCTCTTGAAACAAAAAATGCTGACATCAAGGATGAAGTGGTAGACATTGACCCAAGTCTGGAAATTGTCACATCAGAAACTGAACTAGCTCCTTCTCTTCCTGTTGAAAGTAAACCTGTTATGGATTTCATCGATCATCATGGACTCAATCTGTTAGTGGATAGTATTGAAGAGTTTGCTTCTAGGGAGCAAAGTCAAAACGATGCTGATGCAGAGCAAAATGCACATAAAGATGGAATATCTTCCACTAATAATGTGCTTGAGCATTCTGAGTGCATACTTCCTGTTGCTCCCAAAAAAGAAATGAATTCAATCCTTCCTGAAAAATCTTATTCATCCAACTTCAAGACGATTGATACGACTTGTACCGATGGATTGGGCCTGTTATGTGCTCTGGCTGAGCAGAGGTTTTTTGAGGAAGCGTTAAATCTCGACGAGAGTAAATCCAACGGGTCTGTAAGAGAAACAGTGGACTGTTATGCATTTAAGGAAGAAAGAGAGAGTAAAATGGAAGATTCATTCACTAAGGACCAAAATAATTCTTACGCATCACCATTTTCTTCTTGTTCTTCATCACCTGATCATAGTGAAGCAACTGAAATGGACATGAGAGTGCGGCTTGCAGAATTGCAAAAGAAATATAGACAAAAGCAAAGGGAGTTAGAAATATTGAGGAATAAAAAAGAAAAAGAGTAAGTACATAAGTCAATATATATTGTACATTGCATTATTAGATATATAATTGAATATATTTTGGTTAAAAGCTACATTTGGTTATAAAAAGCTACATGTTATTAAGAGTATGCTTGTAAATTTATCGTTTATTAAATCGCTGAAAGTCAACTTAGGTGATGAAAAATGAATATAAAAGTTTTTTGCTATTTCTCTTAAACACAAAGTATATGACAAATGAACAATTTCTTGTTGATTCTTCCTTCACTTTCTAAATTTATTTAGAGCATAAACATAAAGTATAAAATTTAAAAAACTTGCAATCTTTGTTTCATATCTATGAATGTTTCTTATCTGGCCCCTAATTCTCAAAAATTATTTGGTAATTTAATAAGATTTATAAATTGTATAAAAGTCTGTTTTTTTTATTAAATAGTTTATTAAGATCACAATGCTAAATCAATAAAGGATTCATTTATGGTTTAAAATAATTTTACGACGTGAACATATTCAGATTTTAATTTTTAAATACCTTCTTTCTATTTCAGAAGTAGTGACGATGAATTAGATTACTCTGTTAATTCTTCTGACTGTGAGAAAATGCCAACTGAAAGTATGAATGGTAAGAAACCTAATTTCAGTGCAAAACAGGCATCAGCGTGTGGTGAGAATAACCATGGTTCTAAGAACAATATGACTAAGTCTTGGCAAAAAAATAAAAGGACAGCTGACACTGCAGTGTTGAGTAAATCACTTTCAAAGAAGTTGAAAATTGATATGAAACCAGAATCAAGGCACAGTATGGTATGTAAAATAAAATGTTTTTTTTCTTTCTTTTATCTTTATTTATTATTATTTTAATTTTATTTAATACAATTTATTATTATAGGGTCAAGTGAAAGGAAATTGCATTGAAAGTAAGTATCTTTTTAAAATTAATTTATTCAATTTGTGAAATCTGTTATTTTTGTTTGAGTTTATATGTTGTCAAAATTTTTTAAACACCATCTCGATAAAATTTTTAAAATATTTTTTACTTTAAGAGGTTTTCTCCATTCAATTGAACTCAATTGTCAAAGGGGTAGAGACGGGGTGGGAAAATTCTAAATATTCTTTTAATCCTTATTATTTAATTTTCACAAACGTTGGATTTTTACTATATTCAGCAGTGTCTTTCGATACATATTAAATACACTATCAGAATTTGAGGTAAAAGTGGAGTATTTTAGATACTCTTTTAATTTTTGCTGACAAAAATTATTTTTAATACAGTTATGCAATCAGCAGTTTTTGAAAGATAGTTAAATAATAGTATACATTGGTCTGTTTTTAGAGCTTTGAGAAATATCTCTCTTTTTGTGCAATTCGCATCGTAAAATTTTTCAGCATCATCCTAATTGGTTTTCGTCAGTTTAAACTATTTTAAAATTAAATTTTAAAGAAAAATTTAAAAAACTGACAAATGTGTATTTTTAAATTATTGATTCAGAACCACAAATCACATATTTTTTATTACTTTAATGTTTTGAGGAAAATTCCATGGAAGTTCTAAAAAATATCGAGTGCAATGGCAATTGCAGATGTCTCTGAAGGGAAAATAATTTAAAGATAATAACAATGATTTTTATCCTAAAACTGAAATTTTTTTAAATAATTTTTTAATATGCTTCTTATTTTTATTTAACGATCAGTGTAGAAATTATTTATTTTTCTTATAATTTTTGTCAGTGTAGAAATTATTTATATTTCTTATAATTTTTGCGAAAACATGTATATTTCCTTTAAAAGAAATTCATTTGAAAAAAGTATTCTCAAAATGTAAGATTATAAATTTATATTAAAAGTTTTTTTTTTGAAAAACGTTTTTTAATTAATTAAAAATATTTCTTAAATATTTTGTTATGAAATATTTGTTATTGTCTAGTGGGTATTTTTAAAAGTGCTTGTGCTTTTACTTGAAAAGGAGAAAATAAATCATCTTAATCATTATTTTGTGTTGAATCTGCTTTAGATAACTATAAGATCATAATTTTTGTTTTTATGAGTAGAATTTCTCATTTTGATTGTATTTTGATTTTAGATGGCGAAACTAACGGCAATGGAAATCAAGATTCACTCTCATCATTATCTGGAGAATCAAATGGATCTTCACATTCTGACTATTCAAGTATGTTTCTATTGTATTAAAAATATGATACTAATATAACTAAATTTTTTGCATTAAGAATCATTAAAAATAACTATAATCAAAAATTAATAACTAACATTCTGTATTTGCATTTATTAATTATATATCTTAAAACTATTTTATAGCCCTATTATTGTTTGAATATGTTACCAAGGCTGAACTGTTATTAAACTAAAACTTTTTAAAATGTAATTTAAAGTTCTGGGAATTAGTTGTGATATTTTTATATTTAAATTATTCAATTACGTATCTAATTATTGATATTATGCTTAACATTACAATTAATCAAGCTTAAAATTCTTATAGAATTCCAGGCCTCTTTTTGGTTCAGCCAATTTTTTGGTATGTGTTCAAGAATGCCAAAAAAGTAACTACAATGACACAAGTTTCTTTGCCTTCATTTTTCAAAATTTATGGATACCAGTAAAAGAGAAAATAAACTAAGTCTAACATTTGATAAAGATTGAGGTTTAGTACTTGCAATTTTTAGGGAAGAGGTCATTTTTGTGAGGTTATTAATTTTATCAATTGTTAAAAATTGAGATCAGATACAGGCCTTGATCATCATTAATTGTCATACTTAATAATCTTTTACAATTTCAGATAAAATACTATTATTTTTATGTAATATAATCTTATTATATTTAACACACAGACATGTATTCTACGTGTAAAAAGTTGTATTTTAACTCTAACTACCCAAATAATCATAATAATAAGTCCCAAATAATCATTTAGATTTGTGATGAAATGAGCACAAATAAAGCATGTAAAAAAATTATCAATTAAATGTGCGATTTACGAGTCGTAATAAATACATCAGGATTTTTAAAACCACATGGAAATTGGTGTTTATAAACGCAAAAAAAAAAAAAAAAATTATCAAATCATCCCTTGGATTTATGATAAAATTGGCAAAAATAAAGCAAGCAGAAAGTGATTACTCAAATTGGAAATTTGCGTATCGAAATTATGTATTAAAATATTAGGGTTATTAAGGTTATTAAAATCATACAAGATTTTATAGCGACAACTGTTGAAAAATATGATAGATAGACAACTTAAATTTATAATTGAAGCTATGCAAATTGAGCACATCAAAATGTGATGACTCAAATGTGCGATTCAAAGTTTAATATTTTTCAATCCCCCCCCCCCCCCCTCCTATGTGTTTAGAAGCTCCCATGGGCTGCACATCAATAGTGGATGGGCCACAGGTTATGCACCCATACTATAGAACCATTTGTGGGTAGAAAATGGAATGAGGTTTTTCGCAAGCTCAACCATTTGGGAAGATAAAAATAAAAATTACAACTCTCTACATGGTTCAGAACCGCCAGTTAGTTACAACAGTGACAAAATTGAAAACTAAAAATATAACTTGTTAAATATTAGAACAACAATAGTTACATAAATTTTATTCTAAGATTGCTTTTAAAATGTGCCTTTGTTTCTTTTTAATACTGCAAGTTAACGCTTATTTCAGCACTTAGTTTTAAATTTCTTTTACCAAAGAAAATTCTATTCTCATTTTCACGTGACTACAATGCAAATATTGGGAGTTTTCGACTTTCAACAGTTAAAAGTTTCTTGATCATATATTATATTTTGAAATTGACAAAAATTGTATTTGCTCTTTAAATGTATATTGTTTTAATTATCTATAATTTTGATATATTTGGTTATGATATTATGCTGCTATATGAAATAAAATTTATAATTCTATAGGTGGATCTAATATTGGCAAAAAAGATACTGATGAAAACAGTTCTGAATGCTCAGGAAGCATTAGCAAGGATGATAGTACTTCTCAGGACCAAGATTATGATAAGGTTAGCTCACTGTATATTTTGATTGCCTTTCAACGTCCACGTGTCTAAATCCTTATGTATCTCAAAAATATAAATTAATAATTTTTTTAATTGACACACTGTTTCATTGTACATTTTTATTATGTATTTTTAAAAATGCATAAAAAGTAGTTGTTATTAAACAAATACTTTTTGTGTTATTTATCTATAAGTACACACACTGGGTTTCCAGCGATAGATTGAGTGATTTAAAAATGAAAACTCTCGTAAACAAAGGGCGATGAAGGAATAAAACAGTATGTTTCTCGAGAACGCTGTAACAAAAACTGCCAACAGATGACACTGCAAGTCATTGATGATCAGAGTAATTTGTTCTATCATTGAAACATGAAAGGAGTTTTTCATACCAGATTTGGAGTTTCAAACAATTGATTTTATTAAGCGTGTGTTTCTGAAATTGAAATATCTTTGGTGAGATTAACATTTGTTTTATTTTCAAGTACTCTGTAAAGAATACAGTGCCATCTTTTGGCAACTCTTGTTACTGAATTCTAGAATTTCTGCATGCAATTCTTTCAGCTTTCGCAATAGGGATATTGTTTGTTTCATTTCTGTATCAATCATTTTTTCTGAGATTTTTAATATCAAAATCAGTCAGTCCTCTTGCTGGAAACTGTGTATATATATAATTGTGAATCTTTTATCAAAGTCATTTCTTACACATGCTTGTTCACTTAGTTATTTATTTGAATAATTTTTGTTTTTTAAAAAAAAATTTTTAAAAAAAAATTTGTTTAATTTTGTGGAAAGCTTAAAAAAAGCGGGATTATAGAAAATGCAGTATTAATTGATTTTATAGAATCAGACAATTTCACCTAATGTTTAAAATAAATCATAACGAAAAAAAATTAGGAAAAAGATCATTATTTTTTTAACTCTAGACACTACATTTTCTATTTTTGAAATATCCTGTTTGTTTCAATATTAAGCAAAACATTCCTTAAACCATTGTATAAATTTCTTTTTAATTTCCATAGAATGACAAGTCAAAAACACCATTTTTTGATGAACAAGCTTGGTTTGTTCGCCGAAGTGAGCGTATATTTCTCAGTGACGCCCGATCAACAGCAACTCAACAATCTAGCAATCAGCCTACAACCGAAAAAAGTGGCAAAAAAAGTATTACACATTCCTCTCATAGGTTATCTACTGAAAATCACAAAGAAAAGAAAGAGGTAATTATATAGGAAGATTTTATTGCAATAAAAGATTACATTTAAATATGGCAGTATTTCCAATAGAATTTGTAAATTTTTTCCATTCCACTGAATATTTTGAAAAAAAAATTGTTTTAGCATCATTCTAGCTATGAAATTGGTTCTAATTTTTATTATAAACTATTCAGTTGTTTAAAATTAGGTACAAAATGTTGATTGTTTAATAAGATAAAGGGAAAGAAGATAGATTAATTATTAAAAGCTTACTAAACTATTAAAAATTAATATACCAAGTATTTGTGTAACAGTATCACTTACTAAATTAGTTAGCAACATGAAAATAACATAATAGACTACAACTGAATTAAATTGAACATTCTTTTACACAGTACCGACATAGACACCTCTTATAAGAAAGAAACGAGATATTGCTGAAAGAGAAATTTTTCTTCAAAAATAATTTTTATCAAATATTTGTAGTGGTACTTAACTATCAAATCTGACTTCTTTACTATTAATATATGTAAGTAAATATATATAAAGTAAATGTATATTATATATATATATATTATATTAATTGGGATAAAAGTTAGGATAAGATATTCCAGATTTATTATATTGAACTGTAGAGCTGATGCATTTGAGCGTTTTAATTTTTTTTTTTATTACAATTATTTTTTAATTACAGAGTACAAAGTCATCAAAAACTGCAAGATCTCATGATGATGAGGGTAAAAGAGTGAAATCAAAAGTTATTGTCAGATCTGTAAGTATGAGTTTATTTTCTGTAAGAAGATGTTATAACTCTATCTTGAATCTTTTTCAGTCTGTTATAGTTCAAATTTTAACATCAAATAATTTTAGATCTTCGGCGGTAGATTTTTTTTTTGTCCTCAGTCAATTTTTGATAAATTCTTTAATTTTTCTGTTATAAAAGTTGAATTTCCAAATAAATATTTATTAAGAAAATGTGTTTTAAAGTATTCCTAAACAAAGTTTTTGAAAATTGACTCAGTAATTTCTTATAAAAATTGTTTTAAAGTTGTCTGTTTTAATAGGCTGTGTGGGGGCGGAGTTATCGACCATGCCAACCGTCATCTATCAAAAGGTACCTCAGGATTGATTCAAGTTAGCATGGCTTATATACCAGTGAATCGATGTTTAATTTTCGTAGTGGTAGTTACGCCACAATACTCCCCCACCAGAATTTTATCAGGGATAGAATTCGATGAACAGATACCACTAGTTGCTGTACTTTGTGACAGCCCGGGAAAACGGTCACCGGATTTTTGAGTGCTGAATGTGAGAGGTGTATTAACTTCACAGTAGTAGTCGCTCCTGTGTTGCCATTAGTAGTCGAAAGTATGTGGACAGACGTTGTGTTGATTCAAGACGAGAATGAGTAGCAATAGCGCAGGAAGGTGATGATGCAATCACAAATAGCAAGTCAACTTTCAATGTGGTCTATCCATCGAAGTAGGCGTTACTGTTAGGAATTTTGCGAAGTGGCGTTACTGCGTGATCAAATCAGGTCCAGAGGTCACCAATGTGGGGGCGGAGTTATCGACCATGCCAACCGTCATCTATCAAAAGGTACCTCAGGATTGATTCAAGTTAGCATGGCTTATATACCAGTGAATCGATGTTTAATTTTCGTAGTGGTAGTTACGCCACAGGCTGTATAAGAACAGCTAAATTTCTTGAAATTGAGCTGTTAAAGTCTTAATTTTGGCAAATACATTAACATTACTATAAATTAAACATTACTAAAGCTAATTGCGATAGTTACATTCATGCTTAGAAGATGTTGAAAGATTTATTAATTTTTTGTCGAAGTCATTTATTAAAATAACCGTAGATTCATTTTGTTCTAATTTTTTTTTCAAATGTTACAAGACAAAAGTTTTCAAAATATTTGTGGGTATTCACCATAGATTTATTACTTCGTGAATTTTGTTTCTCTAGTTTTTGTTAATGAATTTTTAGAAGTTGCTACTAGGTTCCTTTTAGTTAAGAGAATGTAGTTGATGTATGTATATTAATGATGTCTTTTTCATAGGTCAAAAAACCTTTATCAAGTGAGTTTGTTGACACCACTAGCAGTAGTGATGAGGATTCCTCTAATGATAGTGATTGCAGTGATGGAGCATCAAGCATGAGCGAAAATGTACCTCTTAGTAAATTTGTTGAACAATCTTCTGGGAAAGGTAATATTGAGTTAATATCGATAAAAATAATTAAAACTATTATTATTTTTAAGCTTTTCATTCATAACCTTATGAATACTCTAAACAAAAATATAGTAAATTCTAACCAAAAACTAGAAATTTATTATTATTGTAAATATTTTTATGTATGTATAGTGATTTTTAAAGCATATCTCTGAATTAAAAAAGCAAAATGACTAAAGGTAATGGCAAGTGTCTGGTGGCTTTGTTTACTTTTGCTATCAATTCTCGCTGAACAGAGTATAATTTAATATTTATCTCTTTCACAACACGTCGCTTAATGTATTACAAAAGACGTTAATGAGGAAGGGTAATCTTTTGTATTTAAGTGACCTTGACAAGTTAAATGTTCATATATTTTTTAAATAGTTAGGATAAGGGGGGAAAAAATCTATTCTGTGGAGAAAAAAATTCATAATATTCTTTTCAACTCTTTCTTTTAAAAAAATAATAATCCTCACATACCCAATTTTCTATGAGAAGGCAAAAAAGGTACAGAAAAAGGCAAAAATCTGTAAATCGTTGAAAGTTATAGAAAATTCACTAATGGTAAACTAATACTTTTCTTTTAAAGAAAAATTTGTTGCTTTGATTTGAAATGAGAATTTGTGTAGAAATGGGGATACAAACTTTCATAATTACCTGATGTACCAAATTAAGAATTATTTGTAAAAGTTTTGCTTTTTATATTTAGATGATATTAATAATATCATTTTAAAGTGCAGAGAATAAAGATTGTCACTTAGTATTATTTACTAAAATATATTGTTATATTTTGACAACTTTTAGCTGCAACAGCTGAAAGACCAAAGAGATTATCAACAGACAGTGAATACAGTGATTTCAGTTCTGGTCAAAGTGAAGACATTCCATTAAGTGATTTAATCTCACCTAAAAATCAACTTCCTGAACTTAAATCGTGCATTCTAACTCCTGAAGAGCTGCAAGAAAATGTCCGCCTGCTTGTCTTGGATGAAGGTCTCTTTTATGCTGGACATGTTACAAAGAGTGAAGATTCTGATATGTAAGTTGATCTCCATGGTAAAAAAATTATGTTGTATCATTTTTTTTAAAAACAAGGATTGAAAAAAAGTTTTATTTTTCATCTAAGTATATCCTAAATTTTATTAGCTAACTTTTTAGAAAAAAATTGTTGACTAGTAATACTTTATTTTCAAAAAACATTTGTTTTTATTAGCAAATATAAAATTACCAGTCAAAATATTTTTTTGGCTGAATTTTAATTGGAGAAAAGTTTTTTTATTTTATTTTCCTTAATCATTTAATTAAATTCATATGTATGAAGCACTTTTGATAATAATTACTTAATAAACTTTGAGAAATAAAAAAAATATATAATTAATGTTCTAAATTATGTTATTAATATCTATATATTAATAATTATTATCCTATATCTTGAAAATTTCTAAAAAATGGATTATTTTATCATTTGTCTTATAATTTAAAAAAAAAATGTTTTTAGGTACGGAATTTTAATTGACGGTGATAGAGCTGCACGACCTCATATGTTCTCTAAAGAGGAAATTCTTAATGCTGCTGTAAGTTCAATTTTGTTATATATAATAACTTAAGTTCGAAACTTTGTTTTTATCCCAGTCTCTTTTCAATGTATAGTTGAACTCAGTTGTCATGAACTGTCTACATACCGATACACTATAAACAATGATTCACTATATCTAAATTCTTTGACAAAATATTTTTTAGCATATTCTGCTATTGCATAATTTGTTTATAAATGTTTAACTCATTTAATAGGTACTAAATAAAAAATTTAAATGAAAAATTCTAAATTAAGAATTGAATTTAATTTTACATTCTTTGGAAGAAATTAGTGATATCTGATTATATACAATTTAGTTAAGCAGAATTCATCAATTTCTTATCACCAATTAGTAAGGAGCACATTTTTTGTACAATTTAACATTTTCTGTAGGAAAAAAAAAAAAAAAAAAAAACTCAGGATATTTAGTGCTTATTTTACTGTTCTGTTCTTTAACATTTTCTTCACAGCATTGTTCTTTTAACTTCGTATACAAAAGTACAATCACTTATGAGTTGCAGATTGATTATTTCAATCTTTAATATGTCTGATAAGGTAAGTTTATAGTTAAACCCTATACTCTAATGAAAATGCTTTCCTTTTTTTAGAATTTGCCCTTATCACGGCTTTTGAAAAAAAAGTGTCTGTTTATCTCAAGTCAATATCTAAGAATATGAAGAGAGCAACTAAGCTAAGCCATAAGCATAAAAGAATATAATTTGACTCTGTAAAAAGGAAGGCTTTCATTTGCAGTTTTACACTATAAACAAACTTCAGATTTGGGCAGGACCACTAAAAAAGTTAATCACAATCAAGTGTTCACTATGGACAGGTTCATTATAGCTCTGGAGTTCAACTATATCTTGTAAATGAATTAGTTGCAAATGGTCTGAAATAATATTGATATGTAGCATCATGTTCAATTCTAATATACAATCATGTATAGAAATGACATGTATACCTGCTAAATCGATTAACTCCTTAAACCAAATATAAACATTCTGAGTAAATAGATAAATGCTTCTGTAATAAGCTATTTACTATTTAAAAGCTGAAGAAAACTCAGTCATTTAATTTTGTTATTGCTTATTATAGAGAGAGATTTGTATTTTGTTTTAAATTAAGAGTTTTAAAAATCAAAGAAAATCCTAAGAGCAGAAATAATTGATTTGACAAGTTCAGCATTCATCTATTCAATACCTTACATCTCTTAAGACATAATGCAAAACCGCATTATCTCAATAATTATTCTCATACAACTAACATAAATGAATTGCTTAGTGTGAAATGATGACTATATACTAGAAAAAGTAGTAAACCTATGTTTTAAAGATATTAATTGAAAAAAAAATTCATACTCAGTGTTTTATAAAATAGTATTATTGCTAACATTTATACATTTAAATGAAATAAAATTTTAAAAAAAAAATAAATAAATTCAAATCGATAGTGAGTAAGTAAATTAGACTATATCAATAAAAAATATACATTTCTTTCATTCTTTTAATAAAAAATTTAATTTTCTTTAACTCTCCATGTGCATATGTTTTGATAATGTAATATTGTATGTGCCTAGGTGCTAGAAGTAAAGCCTATTAATAAACAGCAGTTACCAGAAGGGTCTAGAATATGTGCTTTCTGGAGTCAGCAGTATAGATGTTTATATCCCGGTACTGTAACCAAAGGTAAACTAATTCTTTATTTTTGATGGTTTGCATTGTACTATTGTTTTATCATTCAAACATTATTTTTTATATTCATCTGTTTTTTCATCTCCTTTTAGCAACTAGTCCTATGCCTGATCCAGATATGTTATATGTAGAGTTTGATGATGGTGACAGAGGCCGCATTCCCTTAAATGATATTAGAATGCTTCCATCTGACTTCCCAATTGTCTGTAAGTATTTTGGTCTATAGAATTGCGTAACATTTTAATTTCATTAGTAACAGGTTTTCCAAACATGACTAATAAGTTGTAACATCAATTTAAAAACAAACACAGGAAGTTCAGAAGTTTGGTTTACTGCTTTCAGCCTAATGAAATTGAAAAAAATTTTCTCATCATTAATTACAAAGTTTGCTAAAAGATAGAGCTGCTGACTGTAAAAAAAAAAAAAAAAACGTTTTCTTTTGCTTGTCAAACCATTCCAACTGAAATATTGCATGGGTGTTTTGTTAAGTTTGTGCTCATTGCTATTGCCAATGGTATTTTTTAGTGATCACCACAATCTTTATTGCAGTAATTCTTGTTACCCATATTATTTGGGAGTTTAATTTGCCAATATCGTAAATAATGCTTTTTCTGTACTTTCTAATACAATACAAATTAGCTTTGTGTTAAAAATATGTAGTAGTCATGATGTTTTCTTTTGACATCTCTTTTGAGCTAATTTTGAAATTGAAGAAAGAGGCAGAATTTAATTCCTGGACAAAATTGAAATATGAACAAAAATTATTTTCAAAGATTTTATTCAACCACTTTTACTTCTGCTTAATTTTGTCCCCTATTATTTTATATTTTATTATTAAGTTATTCAATATTTTAATATTTAATAATATTTATTTTTATATTGAATACTTATTATTTATATATTTTAAAAACTCAATGAAATCAATATTTTAGTAATTTAGTTTTAAATAAAATTTATTTTAATTGTATATGAAATGTTATAATGAAAAACTAAGTGAAGACCATGTTAAATAGAGGAACAATTCCACTTTAGTTCGTTTTGAGGTACTGTCCTAAATTTTAACTTATTTAATATTTTTCCTTTGTTGCTTTTTGTTTGGCAGCAGAAATTATCCGAAGGTGTACTAGTTTTAAAATGAAGTAAAAATGTAGTGAAAGTGTAGTTGGACCTCTATTCAAATAATGTCCTCGTGCTTTCTCTCAGGATTCTATTAATTTGGTATCAAACTAATCATATCTTTAAAATAATTATTGTATGATTATTGTAACATTGTTTTTCAATCAGATGTCAAATAAACAACTTTTTTCCCAAAAGCTTTTGTTTTATGTGTGTTAATGATTTCCCTTTTTTTGTAGCGATGGAACCTAATCCATTCATGATTTTGGGAAAACGCAGATCTCGTGCCCAAAGTCAAAACAGTTCTGGTCCTAATGATGGAAAGAATGGGAATGATCCCAGTTCCCAAATCAATGATAAGGAAAAGACTGAGCATAAAAAGATGAAAATCAGTGACAAATCGAACAAAAAATGTGAGTAGTACTTAATCGTTTTGCATATATTCTTAGACATCAAATTAATTTTCATTTTTTGTAGTATGTGTTAAAATAAAATTGAATAAATGAATCAGATAAGTTGCAAAAACAATAAAATTACCATTATTATTATTTATTTATTTTTGGTCATTTCATAAATGCTTTCCTTGAATGAATTAAGTATTCTTAACCTTCTCTTCTTCTTTTTTTTTTTTTTTTTTTTTTTTTTTTTTTACCAGATAGATACTTTTCCTGAAAGTTTGTAATGCTTCTAATTTTTTTAAAGAAAAAACATCCATGAAGTTTATTTTTTAACTGACCTTATATTATGATTATGAAAAAGGATTTGAAATTTCAAGTGCAATAATACTGTGACTGGACATGAAAGAAAAATCAGCTGTTTCTATACAGTTCATTTTTGACATGGTCAGAGTTAGTGTTTCCTTCTGGTTAATAATGATTATAACATAAAAGTATGTTATAAATCATAATACACGAATCAGATATAATTAGAATTGTAGGAACTATATTGTTTTTGAGTTTTGTTTTTCTTTTTGCGGACAAAAAGTTTGTAAATGTCACTTTTATTATTGTTTTCTTAAATTTTAAAATGATAAAAGTAACAGTATCAGGTGGTGAAATTCAAGACATCAGAATGCCTCAGTTTTTATACTTAAATTCTTTTACACTCTGTTAACAACCCCTAATTCAATTCAGGATATTCTGCATACTTTTATTCAATTGAAGTTTGTTTTTGTCAATGTTAAATGTATAAAAAAGTGTGTAATTTAAGAAACACTTGCTATGCATTTTTGCATCTAAATATCAACATAACTTTGGAAATCTTGTATGCAACCTGGTTGAGTAAACCAAAACAACTTGAGTAAGGCCCTAATGAAGGTGCAGAAATAGACATTATTGTTTCAGTTATACACAGAAATCTTTCTTGGTGTCGAAACACAGAATGGGAAGGGGAACAAAATTGTGTTTCACCTGGTTTCCTACTTATAAACCTTACTTAATCAAATTATATATTAAGGGCAAGACATAGTACTCAGTCAATATTCTGCATTTTAGTTTTATAATTTGAATAGTGAAGTTACTAATCAAACGCATAATAATTATATAAATCAGTCGCTTGTTTAATAAATGAAATGTTTTTTTTTTTCCTCTCTAGCATCTGACATTAAAAATAAGGAGAAAACTAAAAGCAAATCCCCTTCTGCTGTAAGATCCAGGAGTTCTTCTAAGTCTTCAAGTGCGAGTCGTAGTGATAACAAAAACCAAACGACTGTGGCAAAAAAAGACTGTGAAGATTCTAAAAAGAAAGAACTCTCTAAACCTTCTGAGGAAAAGCTAGAGAATGTTGACAAATCCACACCACCAGATCACAAACCAAAGAAACATAAGAAACATAAGGAGGATCACCATAAACACCACCATAAACATCATCATAAGCATCATCATCACAAAAAGCATAAGCATGGTCAAGATGGAACTGTGATATCAAACTCAACCAGTGATGACTCTTGTAACTCATCTCCCAGAGATTATGACTCAAACAATACTTTCATTTTGGAAAACTCAGCGACTGAATTCACTATGACAATTAAGAAATCACCATCTCCTCACACTAATCAGGAGGAGAATTCAGGGATAGCTAACAAGACGAAATTGTCTTGTTCTTCTGATGACGATAGTTTGGAACCTGCTAAAAAGAAACTTAAAAAATCAAAGGTAAGCCATCAGTTATTTTATAATTATGCCATATATTCATATTGGGATTAAAGTGGGATAAAAAATGTTACTTGATGAAATTTGGTTCTGTTTCTTTCACTCCTGTTTCTTCCTGCAATCAAAAAGATTATCAGTTCCCACTTTCCCAGCTAGTGATTTGATTGAAAAGAATATTAAATCCAGTTTATTACCTGGTGAAGTTAGGTTGTGTTTCTAATAATCACTCCAGTTTCTTCCTACAATTAAATAGGTTGTCAATTCCTTTTTCCTAGTTGGTGATTTGATAACATTTTCCCTCACTTCCTTGTAAATCTGCAGCCCACCTGTATAATTTTTTGAAAAGTATTCTAAAAATGCATATTGGTAGTTGTCATTGAATCTAAATAGCAAAGAATTTAAATAAAGATTCATGAAACAATCAATATATGGGTAGAGACAGTCAAACTCTTTATAAAATATTTTAAAAGGAATGAAATCTCTCCCAAAATATGATTAATTTTAAACGTATATTCATTGTCTGAGTGTCATAAAACTATTTTTGGCGTTATATACTTTCTGTTTATTTGTTATGAAATTGTTTCAAATTTCTTTAATTTTTATCGCAAATTTAAAATGGTATCTGTTCATATTTTTTAACTATTCATTCTGATAATATTCTCTTTGCAGTATTACTAAACTGTTATGGGACCATTATAACGAAAACATTTATTCAGAATATATGTTCTGCATTGAAATGACACAAAAGTCAAAGATGTTTTCTGGTGAAAGCTAATACCTTAAAACTGCATTGTAAAAATGCACTCTATATTATCAGATTTATCATTATAGAAAATAAATGTAATCCAAAGTGGGTTTTTTTTTCTTCCTATTTTGTAAAATTGTTGATCTTTATCAGATGACATGATCATCACCTAAGCTGGTACTCCTTCTAGCTTTAACTCCCATCAATGAAAGAACTTTCAGCCATGGCACTTAGCAATTTATTAACTCTGATTTTTTAGTTGACTCACAGGATCTAACCATGTCATCGATAAAGGAATTTATGGAGTGTAGCCCATCTTCAAAAATTAAAATTAGTCTTCGACCTTAGCACAGTCTGACAGAGATTATTCTTGTAAAAATTCAGCTTACTCTTTTATACTTGCAACAAAATGTGCAAATATAATAATAATAAAGTCCTTATACATAAAACTTTATGTTGTTTAATTTTAAGTTGAATTTAGAAAAGTGATGAAATAAATCCCTGTACATTTCCTTCAAATTTTTATTTCAAACAAGTTTAGAGATTCTTTAAAAAGGAGTCTCAGCAATTTTTCCCCGTTTACTTGCTTGTTTTTTAAAAATAAAAGGAAAATATGAAAAATAATCTGCAGATGCTGTAATAATCTGCATTGCTCACTGTTTTGCTAGAGGGTTTCTACTACTAGGCTCATGGACCCCCACCTACAGTGGGAGTGACTATCTTTAATTGTACTACCTGACTGCTTTCAAACATCAAGGAAGTCTACATGTTACAAATTTATATACCAATACAATTTATAAAAAATTATCAAATATAGTGGGTGAATCAATATTTTTAATTCCGGAATTTAATAGATGTTTTTACTACTTGTTAAAAATTAAACTCTTTGTTTCAGCTTCAAACTTCTCCTACTAAACCTGCTAAAAGGAAAGAGCGTGTTCCATCTGTTGAAAAAAGTAAAATAGCTGGTAAGTAACTGCCTTTTAGTCTTATTTCATAGTTTTTAATCAAATGTTTTTCGTAATGTATAAGTATATATATTTTACTTTTTAATCGATAATTAAGTTAATTTTTTTTTATATTAAGAACAAAAGTTGAAATCAAATTTCGAAGATATATGTTTACTACAAAATAGAAATAGTAATATGTTTACTATGTTGACTACATATATTTACTACAAAAATAGAAAAATATGATAAATTATTATTAGGTAGTGATTTATATACATTTGAAATAGTTATCTAGATTTAACATAATTTTAAAATATTTACTGACAGGACTCTACTAATTATTACACTGTAATTATTGCTGACTTTTTCAACGCTCTCTCTTTCTTGTTTACTGAAAGAAAAGTGAATGCTTTGTTCGTTGATATTACACTGGAAAGAACCTCCTTCACTCATGTATGTAGCATAGGACTCTTTAACTTTTAATATACAACTTCAAGAACACTAGAGTATTCTGATTGTAATAACGTCAATGTGATGAAATAAAAGTTAAATTATAGGAGATAATATGAAATTGAAGTTTTATAATTTCCAGACATAATCAAAGACATAAATAAATATTTCTTCATTAGCAAAATTGCTTGATTAAATCAAAGGTAAACGAGAAATGTATTTTTATAATCCTGGAATAGCAAAAGCTCAGGGAATTAATTTTTGTGATATCAAAAAATTTGAGTTTTGACTGTATATGTACAGGGCTGATTGTGCTCCGGAAAAAATCCGGATTTCCGGATTTTTCGCTAACAGTGATCCGGAAGTTTCCGGAGATCGAAGGTCCAGGTGTTTCAAAAAATCATTGATCGCAGAAGTTTCCGGAAATCAAATTTTCAAAGGTGGAACTTAAAAACACAGTTTATTTTATTTGTTTGTAAGGGAGAGTCAGATACTTTATAAGCTTATATTCAGGTTTATTTATGAGCTGATTTTTTATCAGTAAATAGTTATTATATTCATAAACTCAAGAAAGAAAGACATGTTTGTAAAGTTTAATTACTTCTCCGGGTCATCATAGGTATGTGTAACATTTTAAATATATTTAAAGCAAACTAAGAAATATTAAGCAAAAGGAAAAAAAACCTTGTTAAAATTTTTTTTTCTAATTTTTCAATTGAAACTTTTTTTTTTTTTAAACATAACAAATTTTCCGGAATTTTGACTTGGGCTCACAATCACCCCTGTATATATATGTGTGTGTGTTTTAAAATAAATGAAATGTAAATTTGAATTGCTATACTAAATTCTAGAAGCATAATATTCTAGTGAAACTGATTGAATTACTCGATTGTAGCTTATGTTATATATTTATTATTTATATAACCCTTTGACACAGAATTTTTATTAAAACATATTTTTCATACTTTTTTCATTATTTCATATTAATTTAGTTCAAAATAAATCAAAAATATTATATTTAGCATTTTAATAATTTATTGTTAAAAAATACATAATGAAACAGTGGTGTCTTTTTCTGTGTTTAAGGTAAAATCTTCCAAGCATGACTTACTTCTGAACAACGATTTTTTAAATTTGCACTTATTTAGATATACGAAAAGCAGTTATTCATCATTAAAATTTCATCAATTTATAAAAATTAAAAAATTAAATTTTATAAATTGATGAAATGTTAAAATTTTGATTGAACATTAAAATTTTTTTAATATGAATAAATAAAAAATTTCTAACTACTTTTTTTGATTTATATTTTAGTAGAAGAAATATTATTCCAATAATCTTAACAGATTTTTTATAATTAAGAAAAGCCAGAATATATGTTGGCTTGTAATTAGAACACCAATATATATATGAAAAGGATGCCATTGTCCCATCTGCATCAAAGGGTTAGCTAAAAATATGAATTCTTAAGATCAATTCTTCTCAGAGCTTACTATAAATTTCTTATATTTATATAAATATAACACCACTATTGTATACTTTGATTGCCCATGCATAGATCTGTTGGGCTTTATTATATTTTAGTGAAAATTTAGAGATATCTAACCTTTAATTATACTACAATAAATAACCAATTTTCCTTTTCAAACTGCTCTACTAGCTGGAAGTACTTTTGTCTATGGCATAGCCTTTGTCTCTCACTCTTTAAAAGTTGAATAATTTAATTATAATGTATTTGTTCACATCCTAACAAAGCCTTCTACTGGATGCTCTGCAAATTCTTTCTATTCTGCACCTTTTCGCATGCATAGTTTTGCTCTGTTTTTCTGCCAAATATATCTGGAAGATGAAGATAATTAATTAAATGTTGTTTCAATGTTAGCCAGAAATTTTAAAAAAAAACAGGATTTGTCCGAAGTTCTTGAAATTGATTTTATTATTTATTATGGAAACCTTTTCTTCAGCCTTTTTACCTGTTCGTCAACTGTGGAGATGGTCGGGAAAAAGCTTCCGGCGTCCCGGGGCTAAAGGAAAAGCTAAAAAGGAATTTTATAAGGCTATACAACGTGGTAAAGAAACTATAAGGGTAAATGGTTCATTAAATTATTTTTCTTTTTAAGTTTAATAATTTTATTGTTAACTATAGTGGTGTTTGTGGAACTTATTAATTAAATCTTTGTGTTCTATTTTATATATATGAAGGTATATCTTTAACTAATAAATTATTAAATTTAATAACGTCAATTTTGTAATTATAAATACTCAAACTTAAATTTATGATTATGGTATTATTGGAATTATCTACTTATAGTTAAATATTTTTGTATGTAAATTAATTGTATGACTAATTTATTAAAAAAAATATTATTGGTGTTTAAAATTATTGTTTCCATTTATATTTACAAAATAAATTGCTGATAAATCTTTCATTATTTCTTTAATAATGTTGCATTTTTTTACGAGTTCTTCAATTTTGTCTCGAAAAAAGTTTTCCATTAACAACAGATATAAGTACTAGAGCAGAATTAGTTCTGTATTAGGACTCCTGCAGCTGAATTTTGATACATGAAATTTTTTTAATTTTATTCTCCTTTTTTATAACCAAATATCATTTCCAATTTCACATAGTTGGCATCATCCAGCCAATTTAGTCTAATAGCTTAACGGATTCATTTTAATTCCATAGCATTTTTCTATTGTTTTTAAAACATCTTACATAAATAGCTAGAAACTATATACTTATTCTAGAAATTTTTTAACTTTTAATGTTAAGTAATATTTCCTATTTTAGAGCAATTTATTAAACATATTTTTCAATATTTTGATGTAATTAATTTATGTATTTATATAATTCACTTAAAATCTGTATCATATAGCTAACAAATATGCTACTTTTAAATTATATATTTGGTAATTGTTTATGTTACAAAATTGTGTAAACTACATAATATGGTAGATTGCATATTTCCTGCTGGAATGATCTTACAAAAATTCCTAAAAAAAAGTGTGTATCTCAAAAGGACCAAAAATTTAACGTTCAAATTTTAGTTGAGGATGCATGTTTTCTAATGACATATTTTTACTCTTTTTGAACCTATTATTAGGTGGGAGATTGTGCTGTTTTCTTATCTACTGGCCGACCACATCTACCATATATAGGCAGAATTGAAACCATGTGGGAATCATGGGGAGGTAAAATGGATGTTAAAGTCAAATGGTTCTATCATCCTGAAGAAACAAAGAGTGGGAAGAAACTAAGTCACCTTAAAGTAAGTCATTTGAAAAAGGTCCTGCTTGAAATTGACAGCTATTGCACACATAATTATTTTATTGAAAAAGGCAAAAATTTAGCAAATACGTTAAAAACATTTTAGATTCGTATGGCATTGTATTTTAATCTTTTGACACTAGAATAAGAGACTGAAAAATGGTAAGCATAGTAAAGAGGGGGAGGCAAAGCACCAGGTTTTACGTAATACAGTCAAACTTCAAAAACGATAAAAATTGTGTTATGTTACAAATGGAAAATCATAATATTTTTGTTAATAATTGTATTTAGAATATTTTATAGTATTTATTTACTCAAAAAATAGCTAGGTCGATCAATCTATTCATTTCAAATTTAACTTTAATTCTGTTCTCCCTCAATAAATGAAGCTCACACAAATCAGCAGACTGTATTAACTTTTATTTTTAATTCTCATATTTACTCAATATTCTCTACTCACACAATCCGATCTAACATCACATTTTATAAATAAACACTGAACTCTTACAATATTTGCCACATAAGCGTGCTATTAAAATAGTGCTTATGGTTAGGTACGGAACAAATTCATTCTGAAAAATTTAACACCATATGCTACACCATTTTCCACTAACCTACTCCTCATATGTATCTGTTTTTTCTAGATTTATTAATTTAACAACTTTTTTTTACCCTTTCTGCCAGCATGAAATGCTCTCATCTCCCATTTGACACGCCGGAGTGCCAGAGTGATTCCTTGATTCCTCCTGGTCGTCACATTTTTGCGACACTGTTCTGGAACGTTTTAAAAACTATAATTTTAGGCACAAGATGGCATTGTATGCCCTTACGATTTAAAATACACGTAGATTTGGCTTTCTACCCGAAATGAGAGTCATATGACTGACATGTAGTTTTTGATTAATAAACATGAAAGGAAGAAATGTTTCCAAATCACATGCCTTAGACAGTTCTTTGAAATCAGCATGTGGTTGTTGTATATAGTAAACAAGAGGATTATTTTTTGCTAGAGTGTTTTGTATTTGTGTTTGCAGTTCAGTTGATGATTGTTAAATCTTGTAGCTGTCAAATTTTTCTGTTCTTACCGTTACAACGTTGAAGTGTTAAAATTAAATGAGCTCAAAATAGCAAAAGTTGTGTAGAAATGTATTACATTAACAAAAAAAAAAAAGAGTGCATTGATATTTAAGTGATTTCATGGGTTTAGGCTTGACAGCAAAGAAACTCTTTGTCCTTGAATAGCCGCTCTGGATTGACATTCTAGACTACGGCAATAAGCACTCGTCAACTTCCATCACGAAAGGGTTAATCTTATGGGTGGTGGCAGGCACCTTTATATCTGCACACATATCTTACAATTTTACTTCTTTGAAAATGCTGAACTATATTGTCGAAAATCAATTTTATCCTAGGTAATAAAAGGAAGGAAAAACCTCTGTAACCTGACCACTTATTTGTCTATGTTGATCGGGAAAAAAATAACTGGTTTAAGAAATCTTCTTTGGGATGGATTATGCTATGCATTAAAATTTTTCTGATGTAGTGAAATATAGTACTAAAAGCTAGCCTAAATCTTTTGCTAACTGACCACAGACCTGCCAACTCTCCTGCTTTTGCCTCAAATCTTCGCCGTCAGGGTGTTTTCTCCTGCTTTTGCCTCAAATCTTCGCCGTCAGGGTGTTTTCTCCTGCTTTTTTCTATTTAGTGCATGATAGAGGAGGGGAAAAACCTTCAATTTGTGCAATTTCCTTCCCAATCTGTGCTTCAGATCATGCTGGGCATTTATTTAGAAGAATGTTACCCGATAGCAACATCGCTAAAAATTACGGGTGTGTGCGAACCAAAACAAACAGCAATGACCGATGTAATGGCAAAATTGGAGAGGAAAATATATCTTGCATACCATTAGGCAAAATGTTTTTTCACTTTTTATAGATGGCAGTTTTTAAAAAAATGCTAAATCAGCAACATCTGCAGTTATAAAACAGTAGCAGTTAAAAAAAAAAAAATAAGAAGAAGAAATACATTTATAAAAGTATTGTATTCATTATTTACATATTTTGTTAATTTTGAACCTCTTCCTAAATTTAAAAAAAATCAAAAGATGTGTTTTAATATAATTCTATAGAACCTTATATTTTATAGTAAGAAAACATACCTTTATTAGTCAGTGTCAGAATCTTATTGTGGTCTATTTTATGTAATGTAAATAATATATTTTGAAATAATCTTCTTGTAGGAAATGTGAATCAAATTTAATTTTCAATATAGTGCTATGTCGTGATACAGAAAGAGTCTCCTACTTTTTTATTTTCTAAGGTTGGCAGGTCTGTAGACCATATATTTTTGTAAAAAATAAGTTTGCTAGTCTGAATAAATAAATTTTAAAATGTTGAAATGTATATAATGTTAATTTGCATACATGTCTTTTGTACTGCAATTTCAACAAATTATTTAAAGTTGCCAGACAACATTAAGAATTTTTTTTTTTTTTTACTGATAGGTTTAATTTTAAACTTATAAAAGTTTGTAATTCTAGCAATTTTTTTTTCGCAAGATACTTTAGGTATTTGCTCAATTACATATATAAGAATTAAATTAATCACATAATTAACATCATGTATATAAAAATATCGTGATTTAAGAAAGAAAGAATTAAGAAACAATAACTCTATTACTTAAACAATGCAACGCAATTGGTCAACTTATAGTGGTTTCACTGTTTACTTTAAGAATGTTTCATAAAATCTCTCAAGAAATGGAACATGTCATCCTTATTATACCAAAATGGCCTTAAGTCAATACCTTTTTAGATTTAGTGATTGAATTGTTAATGATATCAATTTTAAGGTTACATCATTGAAAGTATTAATTTCTAGGCATTTGAACAAGGTGATTTATACAAAAATTTTTAATAATAGTTCTCAGAAATTTTTTACTTATTATATTGAAACCTCGTTTTCCAATTGTATTAAAGCGAATTTGAACTAACTAAGCTTAAATTTGAATTCAATATATTTTAATTAAAGTTTCAAAACATTGGAGGGGAGTTGCAGACGTGCGTTTATTGATAAGGCCGAAAGTAGAGTGCCCCTCCACTGTCGTAGAGTTTTTTGCTGTTAAGCCCTGATATCACTGAAATATGAGCACATTCTCTGATAACGTACAGTAAAGTAGATAAATGACATATGCTGTATTTTGAGTTAGTCTTGTTTAAATATATGTTTACACAATTTCTGCTATTTTGAGTTTAGTTAAGCATTTTTCACGCTTCGACATAATAATGGTAAAAACAGAAAAATCTGATGCCTGTTGAAGATTTAACTATCAATTGAAAACTAGACTTCAGATACATAACACTCTAGTGAAAATAAAACTCTCCCACTTACTATAAACAAATACTATATGATCAGTCTTGAAATATTTTATTTCTTCATGTTTATATACACTCGTGTACAAAAAAATTAGTGCACCAAGAAATAATTGCGGGATCGTAACGAAACTTGCAATGAAGGTACATGTCGGGGAGATATGCAAATGATTAGAAAAGCAGCGTGATCCTTTTTCTTTGATTTTCTATTCATTTACTTATATCAAAGTAGTCATTATGTATGTAAAATTTCGTTTCATTTTGACGACTCCATCTTGGTGCGCTAATTTTTTTGTCCATGAGTGTATTATCAAAAACCAAATGCATGTAAGTCGTATGTCTCTCATTTCAAGCTGAACATTAAATCTACATTTTTCTGAAATTCTATGGACATTAAATGCCATCTAATACTTAAAAACATTCCAAAACACAGTCACAAATATTTGAAGGCCAGGAGCCTATGAGAAATTGCTCTAGCACGTTGGTGTGTTGTTTCATGCTAGCACACATTTGTGACGGTCAGCGCAAGAGGTCTAAAGTTCTTTTGAAAATTGCACCCAGTATTGCATTTATGCTGTTAGCTTTGATCAGATGTATAAATTTTTCTATGAAATAAGTGTAGTGGGTTTTATCGATTTCTTTGTTCCTGTTAAACTACATGCAGTGCATTTAAATTTTAAGCTTAAATGATACTAATAATTTATGAATTTCTAACAGGGAGCGCTGTTCCAATCCCCTCATTTTGATGAAAATGATGTCCAAACAATATCGCACAAATGTGAAGTTCTCTCGTGGAGTGAATATCAAGACAAGAAGCATCCCGAAAACTCGTTATTTGACAACAACGATACTTACTTCCTAGCTGGAACCTATGACCCATTCCTGGGAACTCTGCTACTTGAGCCCGGTGTACCATCTGGTACGACACTGGAACCGTGAGCTTTCTCTGATGAACTTTTTAAACGCTTATGCTTTAATCACTTTTCATTTGTTAGTTGTTGCTCCTATGCAATGTCTTACATGCATTGTATATATCCACTGCACGATAGTAGTTATTTTTATTGTTGTTATCTTTCAACTTTGATTTGGCAGTTATATTGCTATTGTTGTGAACATGGGGCTTCCCTTACATCAATTGTTATGTTTCTCTGAAGTTGAGAGTGCATTAGATATTGCTTTTATAAAGTACCTGAGATTTTGCTTCCCTTATTTTCAGCACTGGAGTTATCAAAGTTTATACTTTTTCGTAGCCGCATATGCACGTAGCACAACAGTATCATAGAACAATATGCCACAAAGTGGATGCAGCAATATGTACAAAGTGGACACTGCTTCCTCTTAATAGAATTCATTTCACAGCTGTTGCTGCTGGATTACGTTCTTGGGGAGCCCCGTAAAATTTTTTGCTCCTTCGCAAAACCGACAATGTTTGAGTCAGCTTTACTTTTTCTGAAATTAAATCTGACTCATAGAGTGCTTAACTTGATTGCTCGTTGTATATTACACATTGATAAATTAATGCTGTTATATGTGAGAAAAAAAATATTTCCCTCTCTACTCTTTTTAAAAGGGGGGGAAATATTTTGGTATCATATTTTGCAAAGCATTTTGAAAGGTGACAAATATGCTTGGTGGTTCTGTCCCATCAGTATTGATTTTCCTCTTTAAAATGTTTTTCCAAGTGAAAAAATAAAAGTGATACAAAGAATTTATTTTTAAAAGATTTGTTTTATAGCCTGTATACTATTTGGATTATTTTCGAACTTATATTAAAAGCTCTTTGAAAAAAGGCAGTGCCTTACTTTATACTTTTATGTTTGAGAAATGCAAAATATAGAAATTATTCAGCACACGAACATAAAAAATTCGCTTGCATACTGAAACTTCAAATATCGCTCATAAAGTTTGAAATTATAATTAAAAGAACCTTAATATAAATTTTTTTAAACAAATCACATTGTGCTTTCACAATAATGATATTGTAATGAAAATAAATGGTTTTAGTAGATATTTGTCTTGAATAGTTCTTAAAGACAACTTATTTATCTCAGTATTCTGGTACAATGTGTAATCTTCCTCAGGAGTGATGTTTTAAGTTGGTGTGTATCCTATACAAATAACGACAGAAAAATGTAGCAAATTTATTCTTAATAAAAGTTAATTATGCATCAGTGCTTATGCAATTTTAACAACATATTTGTCACCTAAGAAAAAGTGGGATATTACTACTCTTCTTGTTACGAATTTAAATAATTTTAATAGACCTGTTTCACTGTAGCTTTATATTTAATTTTGAGTCAACATCATTTTCCAGTTTAAGAAAAGAATGGTGTACTTTTATCCCTACATTGTTTTTAGTTTTTCCCCATTAGCAATAAATATTAGCATTTTCTTGGGATTGTTGTGTCTCTTGGATCCATTTAGGGTCTTTTTCATGTTTTATAGAACCATTTATCCCTGTTTGATAATGTCTAGCAAATTTTTAATATTTTTACATTTGCTATCATCTTGTCGGCTGAGCAAATTTAAACTATTAAATACCCATAGTACAATAAGAATTGCCGTATATTTTACTTGTTCAATATGACTTAGTTGTAAACAAACTTGTATTGCATTGACGGGCATTGAATACAAAATTTGTTGGGTTTCTTCTATAAAGTTAACAAATGCAGCCACTTTGTCTGTCAATGTCTTAGCCTTCCACAAAACTATGCACATTTCTTATGATAAATTCATATCATATATTGTATAATGTTAAGAAAATGTACTATAACATATGTATATCATCATCATATTAGATATTTACTCATTTATCATTGAACACATTTAGTCGTATTATCGGATAAGCTATATTCAGTCATATTATAAGATATTTTATCAGATAGTTAATATGAAGTGTACTTCTTTTTCACTAAAGCCTTTTCATTTGTAGTTCATGTGTTACTAAGTGCCGTTTTATTTTCTAAGTAAACAAGGAGAGTTACCCTATTTTATCTGATAAGTGGACCAACGATTGAGCGCACATAAATTTATCCATGTGTGTCTAAAAAACGAATGTATTTTTTTTTTTTTTTATCTTGACTGAATCAGATATTTCTTTTTCGCTGTGATTTACTTTATCCTCTTGCAAACTAGTTTATTCACACTTTATTGAGTGCGGTCATTTTTTTGTGTGTATCTAAAAATTAGGCTTTTAAAGTTCAAAATCTAGTCTTTTGCCTCTTTAATGTTAAAACTAACGGTATTACATTGTTTTTCCTACTGTTCTAAAATCCTTGTAATTTTTGTTTAGTTGCTTTGGATTTTTCTTTCCACTTCTTCAAAAATTTAGCTTAGTGCAGTTAAATGTGCCATTTTCTCACTTCTGTTGCTCTTCCTGTTGCCAAATATTTTAATTGTGGTTAATGAAGGGGGGAAGAAAATGCTTTACACACTAAAACATATAAGTGCCATACTAGAGATATCTCACAATAATCATGACTGCGGGAAATTGCTCTCTTTCACTACTTAACTGTTAATGACTAAATTTTAAAATGTAACTTAAAAAACGAATTTTAGACTCTAAAATTTGTATGAATTTTAGAGAGTTTGTGCCATAAGTGTCTGTTTTTTACTCTTGCGACTTCCTTGGCGATCTGTGCAATCTGCATGTGTAGTTAGTCAAAGTGCTTTAAACCTTTTAACAGACAGGGATGAAAGTACACCATAAAATTCAATTGTTACATTGTGGTCATATTTAGTGAACTCATTGTGTTGAACTCTACTGCAGTTGTGTAGTGTGTACACAGTATTTAATTGTTATGTGACAAATAGTACCTGCTTAATTACTATTTGCCAGCAGTAATGTTTCATTTGTTGTTGTACAATCTTGTTTTTATTTGTTAAAAAAAAAATTTAGTCATATTTTAAAATCGTCTTGACTTTTATGTTTTGGCGTTTTCCATTTGATGTTTTTACCCAGTTTATGTATATCAGTGGTTCTCTGTGATATTGCATTTCAATAACTTTTTGCACTTCAGAATTTTTGTGGCTGTCTTTGTGATGTGCAATTCATTGATGTTCAATTGAAAAACTATGATGAAAATTTGATATGTTTGCTTACATAAAACAGGCTAAAAATTACAGTGAGTCATAATTGAATGGGTGATATTGAAAGCAAGTCATTTCCATAGGTAATCTAATGGAGCGGACCTGATTTCAAACTTACCGATTTTACTTCAGTGTGACAAGTTTACAGGATGATAAAAAGCAACTTGGACAACATTTATAACTTATCATTAACAACTGAAAATTTTTTTATTTTATCTGTTGAATTTTTTTTAAAACTCATCTAATCTATAATGGTTTTTAATATGTAGAAACCGTACTGAGTTCACCAAATTAAAAGCCAATTAGAATATTTAATATCTACTTTAATACAAATATTTGGTTTGTGATGAATAAATGTTAAACTTTTATATTAAACTAAAATAAAAATAAGAAAAATCTTTGCTAGAAGAGTTGTTTATTGTAGAAAATATTTAAAAATCAACGTGTTGTTCAAATCTTCGTTTTTTAGCCAACGCTTGTTTGTTTAGTTCATATAATTCAGATTGTTGTTTTTCAGATCGCTTATATTTAAGATTTTATTTTTATGTGTGTTCTTCATTCAAAAACATTTGTGGAGCGTTTAAATGTATTAAATAAAAATTTTAAATACCATTACAATAAATTAAAAATTCTTAACATGCATTCAATAATTCTTTATTTTAAAAAAGAAATAAGGTTTTTCGAATCTAAAGAAAGTATATGCTTTTCTCTAACGTAATGAAAATAATTAATGCATAAAATTGATTTCACATTTAAAACCTTTTATTTATCGTTCTAAAATATTTTCAACATGCAATTAAATTTTTTCATTTCCCAACAAACATTTAAGGTACAGTAGGGAACCGATTATCTGGAACGATCAGGACCATCGCTATTCTGGATTACTGATTTTTCCGGTTTTCTGAATTTCTACAAAAAGCAGTTTTTTTTTATTGTCAAACCCAACTAAAAAAAATATTTAGAAATAATCTTAAAAAGAAGAAAAAACGATAAAGTAATACACTAATGATTATTTCTAAAATGATTGTAAGGTAAACCTCTTTTAAAAAAGAAAGAAAAATCCTAAAATCTTATGAGGAACAAATATTTTTTTTTTTAAAAATGGTGGGAAAATTTATCAAATTTTTCGGTACTGTACTAATATGAAATGAAGTGTTCAAATAATGTTTTATCATCCTATAAATTTGTTTTTCTTTATTATCACTTCAAGCCATGTTTTCAAAAATTTTCACTTGCATAACAATCTTAATAAAACCATAAAATGTGCAAAACTTCATTTTGTCAGCTATTAAAGAACCACTGATGATTTTTAAAAAAAAAATGAAGTATATCATTTGTACTCGTGTAGTTGATTTTCAAATTAAATCTATCAGCACGCTTAAAGCTTATGTAGGTAATAAATAAGAAAAAAAAATCTTGAAAATATTATAGTTGTAAAAAAAAAAAAAACATAAAAAAATAATAAAATAAAAAAATATTAATTGTAGTTCTGTGCAAACGCATTCTGAATTATTTTGTACAGTGTAAATATTGCTTGTAAATGTACAAAATTTGGATGTATTTCGCCATGTAGAAACCCTATTTTTATATATATAGCAAAAGCCATTTTGAAGGGAAACGACAGTGAAGGTGCTGGTTTGTATATATCAAGGCGAATAATTTAGTTTGGCATGAAGCTATTTTGTCTATGTATGCTATTATTAGACTGTTCTGGGTTTTTAATGTCTATGGTACATGAATATGGTGCCTGTTTGTGATATTAATTATTTTTGGTTTCAACTGATTTTTTTTTCTTCATTTTTTTCTCGTAATATTCTTTTGGCTAATAATGCAAAAAAAAAAAAAAAAAAGATATTTTTCCCTACAAATTATTACTATCACATATCTTAGATTACACACGAATTCTCATTAAGTATTATGTGAAACATGATTTTAAATTTTCTGCAATTATGTATTACAGTAGTCGAAACTAGTAAAAATCAAAGGATTATGAAATCAGCTGCTTGCAATATTAAAACTAGTTTTAAAAAATTGCTGTTTCCTTTATTTAAATAAAACTATTGCAGTTTAAGGAGCAATATTTGTAAGTTTTTATTAATATTGAATTAGATCGATAAAACATTAATTTTTTTGAAACGTAATAAAATTTAAGGCTTACTATTTTCGAAGATGTTTAATTGTTAAGGTAATTATGACTTCGCTAAAGTCTGAAGTTTATTTTGACAAATTTGTAGTAGTCAAAGATTTAAACTGTTATTGCCACTTTTTAAAACCCAAGACTAATCTAATTTTAAACTTTTTTTTTTTTTTTTTTTTGAAAAGGTCTAAGTTAGGGTAAAAGAAAATAAATATTTATTGAAATTTTAGATGACTTAAAATGTTGAGTTCTTAGTTTGGGAAACAGTCTTTTTTTCCCCTAAAGTAAAATTACATTGCGAATAAAGTAATTTTAATGAGTATTGGGTACTGTAGTACTTAGATCATATTTAGAAATCCTTCAAATGTTTTTAATTATTTCAAATACTTGAGCCATAAGTGATCCTGGTTGATCTGAATAAAGAAATTAATAAAATAAAATAAAAAGCTTTGTGACTTAGCACATGGAAATACATATTTTTGAGTCAAGGTCTAAAAAATTAAAATTTCATAAAAAAAATATTTTATTGCATTCATGCAATTTTAATTTGACAATTTTATTTTCAATTTTGTAACTACTTATGTTAGTAAGTTAAGTATTTGCCGCTATCCTTTGAAAAGTTTAATAGGTAGCTGAAAGGAATCGACATTGGTTCGTATATTTGGTGCTTAAGTAATTAAGGTTCTACTGAATTTGAAATCAAAATTTTTTTTCAAAGCGATACTTAATACCATAATACTTAATATTTATGTTTCAATCAAATATAAGTTTTCACAAAAATTTTAACATAACATAGACTTATTTTGAAATCATGTTTACCATAAAAAAAATTATTTTTTAGCACAATCATGTTAATTTTTATCATAATTGAAAGAATAGGTCTTATGTGTAAAATCACTTGGCTTATTCGGAACAAAATATCCATTTAAAGAAGAAAAAAATCACGAGTGTCCATCGCATCGACATTGTATTTGTAAATATAAACATTAATTGTCCATTTCATCACAAAATGTGATTTTTACATGTTTTTATGTGCATATGTATATTGTATTATAACTTTTTTTAACGTTGATTCCATTTAAAATACTGTTGCAAGTTCAAAAGATTAATGTTTTATACGGATGTTGCGAGCATACGTGCCAGACTAGCATTTTTAACGTTTAGTAAGCATTTATGCAGTCGATCAGGATTTTGAACTTGTGGCAGAATTACGAGGTCATTCACAATCACTGCAAAATGTAATTCATGACAATGTTATGGGGAAGATGGTATTTCAGTTTTAAATCTGCTGGTTGAGTGATATTAGCAATGCAATGATGGCAACAGTTGATTGTATATGTGAACTGAGTGAATCTTTCCTGCTTAAATGGCTTTTAATTTAATTAAGTACTTATAATAGTATGTATTCTATCCCTACACAAAAAGTTCGAAACATTTCAGTTCTTTTTCTTCTCCTTTTTATTACAAATTTGGCTTGTTATGAGTTGAGTGGTGTAGCATAAATTTATTCCCGTTTTTGTACATAAAATTTCATCTAAAAAGTTATTGAATTGTTTTTAAAAAAAATTCTATTGGTAATCAATTGGCTTTCTTCATTTGATGATGTTGCAGTTACATAAAGAAATAAAAATTGTTGTTGAATTAATGTTGTTGTTTGTCTATTTTTATTAGTTATTATATCATTTTAAATGTACCATTATGACTGCCCATTTTTAGACCCATTATAAAAAAATAACAAAGTAAGGTCACAATTTAATATAAGCGAGGGGAAAATGTTTTTGATTTTATGGATCCCTATTGAGGAAAATGAGATTGTTAGAATTACTCCTTCTGGCAAATACCGTTTTCCTTACTAATTCTTCAGATTTTGTTAAATATTAATTTGTGCTTTATCTGCATATTTTATAAAATTCTAAAAATATGCATATTAGGTGGTCTTTAGGGCATATCTCTTGTATGTTATTTTATTATTGCTCTGATCTACCTTGACTTCAATAAAATAATTATTTTATAAAATTACGCTACTAAAATAACTATAATTCATCCCTCTCTAGTTGTGCTATATGATAAACATTTTTTACAACATTTAGCCAAATTTTTCGCAAAATAGGCATTTTTCACAGAATTGGTCTTTACTTGCTCCAAAAATAGCAATTTTAGTATAAATTTAACATTAGGGATGCACAACCTGCGGCCCTCCAACCCTCCATGTGAGGCCCGTGGCCGCAATCGGAACAAAATGAAAAAAATTTGAAAAATTTTTTTTTTTTTTAATTTACGCATTTAAGTTTTTGACGCATCCAATTTCAATCAATGTAGTTTTCGATGCCTCGAGTTTTCGATGTCTTCGAGTGCGCCGATTTCATCGTAAATCCAATGACTTTCCAGTAGTTATTGTTGCCCGTTTTCACGTACTTTCTGAAATCGCGATTTTTGAAAGTTATGAAACGCTCTATTTGTGCAAACTTCATGAAAAATCTAAATGACTTTTGATCCTTTATCGGCAGTTATTGCTACGCCTTTCCGAATGGGTTTTAAAAATTTTGATATTTTAGCACCATATTATTACGAATCGCGATTAAATAATCGCTCAATTAGATAACCATTTTTGGACGTGGTTTATTTGTACCGATTTTATCGCAAATCGAATTATTTTTCAATCGTTATTTTGGCAATCATTGTTACATATTTCTACAAGGTTTTGAAAGTCCCGATATTTTTTATACGCTATTGCGATACTTTAATTTCGCATTTAAATACCTAAAATTTAGACGCGTTTTATGTGAGCCAATTTCACAGTAAATATAAAGGGATTTTGATAATTTCTTTGGCAGTTATTACTACGCTTTTACCCGTGATTTAAAAAAAAAATCTGATATTTTTAATACTATAATTTGACAGCACGCGAGTTTTGAATCACGCATTAAAATGATTTCTTCTTACGTGCTGTATTTGTGCCGATTTTTATATAAATATAAGAGGTTTTTCGAACGTGTTTTTTTTTTCTTTCCAGTTATCGCTACATTTTTACTTGTGATTTAGAATATCCTGATATTTCAGCACAATATTACAACTCTTAAAATTCGATACTGTTTTAATTTTTTTTTTTTAACTTAAAAAGTAATTACGTATCTTAGCAAAATAGATTCCTTCCTGAAGAGAATAAAAATAAAAACAAGTTGTGTTCAGTTATATTAAACGCGCTCCATTTTGCTAAAAAATAACTCAAAACACGTGCATATTTCTTTAATCCCATGAACAAGTGCAAGTTTAACATCACACACCCAACCTATTCTTTTTGTTGTTACATGATTTAAAAATCACACGTCGAGATTCGTATTTACACGTTTTAAAAATCATACGTTTTAATTCTTGTGATTTAAAATTCACATATCGTAATTAAAATTGCGCATCGCATTTCATTTTAACAATAACGAGATTTAAAAATCACCCATCGCGATTCAAATTCACGAGATTTAAAATTACATAACGCGATTAGTGTTCTGGCGTTTAAAATACCCTACGTTGTTACTCTTCTTGAAATTTAAAAATCATACATCGCGATTCAAATTCACGCGATTTAAAAACCGTATATCGCGATTCATATTCACACATTTTAAAAATCATGCGCTGTGAGTAGTCTTTTTCGCAATTTAAAATCGTACATCTCATTTCGTACTCACGCGTTTTGAAAATCACACATTGCGTTTTTTATTTACGCAATTTAAAAATCACACATAGCAATTCGTAATTAAGCAATTTAAAAATAACACATCGCTATTTGTATTCACGTGATTTTAAATCCGGAAATGAAAAACACCATCTAGGACAAATTCCAAAAGTGATTAAGTTATTTGCCCTAAGTTTAATACTACCCACAACAACAGCTTCTGTCGAAAGGCTGTTTTCCAGAATAAATTTGACCTGTTCAAAATTACAGATCAGTATTTAAACAAAATCATTAAATTTTCATTTAATGGCTCGGAAAAGCTATCATATGATCAAGTGAATAAAATTATCACAACATTTAAAATTTTTGCAAATTACAGGATAACCATTAAGAAATTCTTTTGCCATTTTCTATACACTTCGACCATTTCATATCATTCATGATTATATGCTGGGAAATGATTTGTATATCATTAAATTTTAACTGTAAAAAATGTAATCAAATTAAGTTTCGTAAAGTAATGTAAATGTTTTAAAGTTTAAGTATATTCCCTATTAAATGCTAAATCTTATTTTCCGCAGAAGGGGTTTTGTTTCAATTTTAATCATTTTTAACCCTATAAACTTTCTTTAAATCAAAGTATTTAACTTGCATTTATTTTAATAACTAGAATTTTTTTTTTTTTAAATTTAATTCTATGAACAAATTTTTTAAAGTTAAAATTTATGTTTAAATGAACTTTTGTATTATGTAATATGATTAAAAAAACATGAATTTTCCCATAGTTTTTTAATTATTTCAATTTATCAAATTTTTTTTTCTGATTATTAATTGATTCTGATTTTCGGATTCTGTTTTTTTCTTAAGTAATCAGTTTAGAAGTTTCTAACTTTAAACATTTAAAAGTATTTATTTTTATGCTAAGATATTACAAGGTTAACTTAAAAAAAGAATTTAGTGGCTAGAACAATGTTTTTATAACAATTAATTGCAGTGAATATGTCTGTCTAAATACTGTGGGTATTCTCTTTGGCATGCGGCCCTTCATTGGTCAATCTGCTGCGCATGTGACCCTTCACTCAAAAAAGTTGTCCACCCCTATTTAACATTGTTGTTCATTTTAAAACATAAATTACATTCTAACATTATAAGTGAAGTTTTGGAAGAAAACAGCATGATTTTCAAAATCAAGACAATTATTAAAGCAGAGCCGCGATGGCTCAGGGGATAGAGCGTTCGCCTTCCAATGAGGCGAACCGGGTTCGAATCACAGTCGATACGAATTCCGCATCCGGCTTGCACTGACCACAGTGCTGACGTGAAATATCCTCAGTGGTAGACGGATCATGGGTTAGAGTCCCCTTGCCGTCAGGCTAACCGTGGGAGGTTCTCGTGGTCTTCCTCTCCATGTAACGCAAATACGGGTTAGCTCCATCAAAAAGTCCTCCACGAAGGCAAATTTCTCCCAATACTCGATCCAGGAGTTCCCTTGTCTTCTGGATTGGGTTCAAAATTACAAGGCTACGGAGTTGAACATTAGTAGCCGTAAACCCATTAAGTTGGGTCGGCTGTTCAACGACGGTTATAAAATAAAATTATTAAAGCAATCTTTACTTTAAACATAGTATCTAAAATTAGCTGTGGTGTCTCTATATCCTCGCTTATTTGCCCGTGGATCGCTGGAGGGGATAAAAAAATGTTTGAACCTTGTTGAGTAATTAATATTGTTGACCATAAAAAAGTCTGTTATTGTATCTCTTAGTAGAAAATAGCATTTCAGTCAGCGTGAGTTTCCAGTTTGCAATATTAAAAGTTTCAAAACCTAGGCAGTTATTAAAACATTCATTACCTTGACAATGATATCTAAATAGAGCTGTGGCGTCCCTATCTCCTCGCTTAGTTGCCCTGGAGCGAAATCAATTAAAATATTATAATATATATATATATATATATATATATATATATATATATATATATATATATATATATATATATATATATATATATATATATGTGTGTGTAATAATCCTGTTAAACTTGTAATAAAAGGGTTAAAATCCCTTTTATTTGTATATAGATAGCTTAAATAATGCAGTCGTAAGCCATGTTACACACAAAAAACTTTATTAATGGTAGTAGGCTGGTATCGATAACACTTCACATCCACACTCCGCAAGGGAGGGGCTGGACAAGACTTTGGACAATTCCGGAACAAGTTATTAGGATCAGAACATAATGAAAAAGCCATGCGAAGAGCATTGCTCTCGCTTTTATACTAACACATTTTGTAGTAAAAAGGCACTCTCTCTGACATTCTTGTATCCTTACGCATTAAGGAAAATCATTTCATGCTTCCTTATATGGAAGTGAAAGGGGGAGAGATTCTAAAAATAACTCAATCGTATGTTATTAGCCTTGACTTCCCAAAATAGAATCTCTCTACGCTTATTCTTTAACAAAGACATTTTATTAAAACGAAAGAGATTTAATTCTTTTATTAATACAAAAGTATTATAATTTTTGTATTACATCCCCCCCAAAAAAGATTTTTGGCAAGCCAAAAAGAAATCATAATAAAATTTAGAATTCTCTGAACTTTTAAAATTTATGTTGGTACGACTGTTCCTTTTCACTACTACAAATAACATTTTTTCAATTATCTGTTAAAAAAAAAACAACTATATACAATGACAATAATAAAAACATGATAATACACTTTATCTGTTTAGGCAACTAAACAGAAAGAAAAATGAAACATATTTTTATAACTAATCAACTAAAATTTTCAAAAAAAAATTTTTTTTCACACAGAAATATACAAAATTTTTATGGATTTTTATCCAAATATCACTTCTTCCCTTGAAGAAGTAAAAAATTTTCTTTTGTTTTGGACACTATTCATGATTTAATTTCTACATTTGTGGGTTGTTATATTTCCTAAGATTTGATACATGTACTATTTCAAAATTTTGTTTACTTAAACAATTCTTTTTATTTCCTATTTTTTCGTCGATGTTAACCTGATAATGTATGCACCCATTACCTAGTTCTATCTTCGAATCATTTGAAATGTTTGGCCTTTCTTTCTTTTTCCTATTTTTCCTGTACTTTTTGATATTAACTTCTTGGTCATTCTTTCTTTTTCCTATTTTCCCTGTTCTTTTTATTTTTGTTACCCCTCACTTTTTTTTCAAAATGTTTACTTTTACTGAAGTGAATATTATTCTGTGTCAAAAATTCATTATTTCCAATGAAAAATTTTTAAATGTAAGGAATATTTAAATTTTTATAATCCAAAACTTCCTTACAAATTTGTTTGAAAATCACAATTTTATCGTCATAAAACTTTTTTCTTGAGATTTCCCTAGTAGATTCCGCTCGCCAACACCTGCAATTGATTCCCATCAGTGGCGTGCCAGCCGGGGGGGCAGAGGGGGCAGTCGCCCGCTCTGAAATTTTAGTGAGGGGGCAAACAATATGTTTCGCCCCTCCTGAAATTTAATCATTCGAGAAAATAAAATCAAGTAATTCCAATCAATAAATAGTAAAAAAGTAAAATTTTAGAAAAAAAAAAACATTTTTAATTGAACTTTGAAGATATTTTCCTCTGAAATTAAAATAAGAGGTAGGTTTTTCAACTTTGAAGCTATTTTTCAAAAGGAAAACTTTATTTTTCTCTAATATTTAATAAAAGGGCGAATAAATGCGTTTCGCCCCTTCCGAAATTTAGACATTCGCAAAAATGAAGTCAATTTAAATTAGTAAACTTAGGGGAAAAAAAGCCTTTTTTTTTCGAACTAAATTGAGGGGGCGAATTAATGAATTAATTTAATTTAATTGAGGGGGCGAATAATGCGTTTCGCCCCTTCTTAAAATTAGATTTTCACAAAAATGAAGTCAAATTAAATTAGTGAACTTGGAGGAAAAAAAATTTTTTTTCCATCTAAATTGAAGGGGCGAAGAAATGAATTTAATTTAATTGGGGGGTGAATAATATGCCATTCGTGAAAATAAAGTTAAGTTAAATGGGTAATTTTAGAAAAAATATAAAACTTTAAAATTGTAATTTAAAAAGTAATTTTATTCTTCAACTTTAAAATTGTCGCTTTTTTGAAAAAAGAAAACACTATTTTTTCTAAAATTTAACTGAAGGGGCCAATAGTGTGCTTAGCCCCTTATGAAATTTAGACATTCATGAGAAAGAAGCCAAATTAAATTGGTAATTTTTTAAAAAGTCCTATTTTTTTCTACTTTGAAGCTATTTTCAAAATATAAAACTTCATTTTTCTCTGAATTTTAATTGAAGGACGTCGAATAATATGCTTCGCTCCTTCTGAAATTTAACCATTTGTGAAAATAATGTCAAGTTGAATTGATAACTTTAGAAAAAAAGAACCATTTTTTCTACTTTTAAGTTATTTTCGAAATAAAAAACTTTATTTAATAGTGAATTTAAATTGAGGGGACGAATAATGTGCTTCGCCCCTTCTGAAATTTAGCCATTCGTGAAAATAAAGTTAAGTTAAATTGGTAATTTTAGAAACAAATACCATTTATTTCTACTTTAAAGCAATTTTTGAAATCAAAAATTTTATTTTCCTCTGAAATTTTATTAAAGGGTGAATAATGTCTTTTTCTTCTTCTAAAATTGGTAATTTTAGAAAAAAAAATTTTATTTTTTTCTTCTTAAGCCAAAGACATTTTTTTACAAATGATAACTTTCTATATGCGTAATTAAACGAAATAAAAAACAATTTTAAAAACAAAATACTTCTCAAAAAACGCATTGCATATAAAATATATAGAAATGTTTAGAAAACTAAAATAATTTCATCTCTTTTACCCTTCCCTGGAAAGAGTAATAAAAGGCATCCTCCACTGATGAAAATTGGTTTAAAAGAATCCCTCGATATTCAACAATTTCCTTTATTAATGTATTATTAATGTTTTTATTATAATCGTAAAACAAATTCATTTATATAGCGGATTAGGTCATGATTATACCGTTTACTGTTTATTGTGTATGGATTTTGCTATTAATTTATATTATGAATTTGTTTATTTTTTAATTGTAAAATAATATTTTGAATTCTTTTTGCTTTTAAACAAGTTTATTTTTATTCATAAATAAAAATCAACCTTTAACTTTTTTTTTAAAAATCACAGTCAATAAAAAATAATAAATAAAGTACGTTGAAATAAAAAATTTGATTTTGTATTTTCGATCATTCTTTTGACTTTTAGGAGATACATTTTAATATCGGTTCTTTAAGATCATCTTTGTCCTTATTTTATTGAAATTAATTTCGAATCTTTTGCTTTTATTACACAAAAGTAATATATATTGTAGTTTAATATATTTAATATAAATAAATAAAAATGACCGAAAAACTGTTTATTCCTAAAACAGGAAAATAACATGATAGAGAATGCATTATATCAGCTCTGGAGGGTGTTCTTTTTCCTTTTTCTAATTTTTAAATTTACCATTATATTTTTTCTTATATGATAACCATTATATATGATTATTAATTTTTGGATAATAATTTCGGAAAGCTAAAATATACAAAAATGAAGAAGTATGCATCAAAGATCATGCATCAGTAAGATAGAAATATGCATCAAAGAAAAAAAATTGATAATTTCTTTAAGATTTCGACTGAAAGAGAAAAAAGAAGTCCCTAGGCAAACTAGAAATCAGGAGCCATCCTCGATTTTATAACAAATACATTTAGTATAAATTTCTGTTCTAGTAATTACTTTCCTGGAACGCTCAAAATGAAAATCCTCGCCTTAAGTTCCAATTGTTCATGCGATTTCCTGACAATTTTGTGGAATCTTAACTAAAATTAATAATTGTAACAATAGTTCATTTTGAAGAAGCAAACAAAAATTCATAGCCGATATTGACACCCAATTCTTAAAAAAAAGTTTAAAACATTGTTCAATTATATAAAATGTTATTGAAATAATTGGATATCCATTTAGTAGTAATTTATAGTTAGTTTTTCTTTTGCATCACATTTTTTTACAAAAAGTGATAAAAACAAAGATAAAAGAATTTTCACATTCTAATTGGTCAGTTAAATGTGAAAATTTACGGAACATGTACAGAAGCGGTTAAACCGTGCCAAACACAAATTATTATTTCGTTCAAGCATAAACGTTAGTAGAGAGGTTTAGCTCTTTCGCGTAATATCTCGCTCGCTCACGCACTTTTAATTTGTGATTCTGTGCAGTGCAGGTACTTCAAATAATCACGATTCGCCTTATTTATGTACGTGAACGAGCAAGAGGTTAAAGCTTTCTATTTTATAGCAAAATCAAACAATGTATTGAGCGCAAATAAATAAACAAAGCGAACATTCTTAGATCAAACAATCGGATTTTCACAGGACTCAACTTGAATGGTTCGAGAGCCTAACTTTCAGTATGCGAAATAATTAGAGCAGTGTAAGAGTAGACAATATTAAGAGTCAAGAGCCGCAATCTGGAAGGAAAAAAAATTGTCCCAACAATTTAGTCAGAGCCTTTTCATGTTTGCGATTTATAATTTTCAGTTATTAACAGGGCTGACGATTCTAAGGTTGCTCAGTAATCTTTTAATTCATTCCTTTTTTTGTGCGTCAGACATAGTTTAATGCATTTTTTGTCAGTATACTTGTCGTAGTAAATACGATTTTTGTCTCACTTTATTTACTTTTTATATTTAGTCAGGTATAATTGAAATGCATTTTCCTCACATTTTAATTTTCAAATTTCGTAGTTTACTTTGATTTTTTGTTAGTTATTTTTAATAACATTTTTTTCTTCGGATTTTCAATTTTTCTTATAATAATTTTTATTTCTTAGTCCTTGTTATTTTTCAAATATTTTTAAGCTAAATGGGACTTTTTGTTCATTTTTGTGATTAATTTTATAACCCGTAACTCTTAATTCTAATTAATGAAATAATAAGTCTTCATAAAAACTATGTACTAAATTTTAAAAGTACAACAAATTTTAAAGATTTTTTTTTTTTAATTGTAAATATTTTTTTAGATTTCATTTTTATCGGATTTTAGCTTTTACGTTGTTTATATTAATGATATTTTTTTCAATTGTTTTCTCTATATTTTGTTAGAATAATTTAAATTCTTTAAATATATTTCATTAAATTTATACTTGAATTTTTTTTAAATATTTTAAAAATATATAACATAATTTCCCAATATTATTAGGTTTTTCAAAAGATTTTTAAAATTTTAATTAGTCTTTTTCGCTATCCAATTTTGTTTCGAATAGCTATAATTCGAAAAATAATATTACATTGTTCAGATTAAAAAAAATAACAACCATATAACCTCAAATATGCAATAAAATTTTGGTTACAATTTTATAATTAATTAATGAAAATTTCTTCATTTGTTATAATTTTTTCAGCCCTTTTCCTTTACCATGAAGATTTAATTAATATGATAAAGTTTATTCTACTTCATTGAATTACTGCATATTTATATGTTTTAAATTGTATATTTTCTTTTTCTTTTAATATATTTACAATTTTTACCTTGGAATAAACCAGAAAAATCAGAAGATTTGTTAAAATTCAAAGTAATTTTAAAATAAGATTCAATTTGAGAAATCAATCTCTTTTACGTCCTTTATTTGCTGTAATTTTTTTATACCTTGTGCTTTATCATTAAAATTAAATTAATATGATAAAGTTCATTCTCCTTTTTTGTTTACTAAAAACTTATATTCATGATTAAATTAAAATCTAAGCCAGAATCAAAATGTAAATCACAAATTACTCTGGATTCAATATGTTTTTGAGAAGCGAAAAAGCATTTTATGTCATTATGATTAACCCTTACGTTAACCCTTATATACGTTTAAGAAAACGTATATAAATTATAAAATACATAATTCCTTCTGAAGTTTGTAGTTTTTATAAAATTTATTTTATAAACAACTAAAAGTAAAACTCATTAAGTTTCTAATAGGTCGTGATAAATATACATACCACCAAAAATAGTAATAATAACATTAAAATTTAGATTAATTTTTATAATCTAAATGGGTCATTTTTTCTTATATCAATTACTATTCTTATATCACTTTCAATTCCAAAAATACTTTACTTTACCTTTACTAGAAATAAATGACCCATTAAAGGGTTAATATGTATCTATAAAATGTCTTGCTCAGCATTAATAAATTTAAAGGAGTAAAATTACAAAATTAATTAATTACATTTCTTAAATTTTAGTGCACTTTTTTAAAATTTATTTCCGATCGATAAATCATTTTTTGTTAACTAATTTGTTGGTGTGAATGTAATAGTCGTCATAAACAACGGAAATAATTATAAATATTTACAATTAGATAAATTACAATATTAAAATAATACAACTTATTTTAAAATACTAGATCGGACAAAGTTTCTGACTTAGCATTGGCTCGCCCCCCAGTCAAAAAGAAGTTGGCACGCCACTGATTCCCATTCATTATTGTTAATCTCTTAAACGTCAATATTTTCCACAAAAACGCAACATTTTAGTTTCAAAGAACATAATAGTTGTAGCTTTATGTTTGAACATTTCGTTAATGTCTATGGATGAAATCTTAGACTAACGAGGAATTCTCGTCTATCTTAATGAAATAATCTGGATTTAAAATATAATCATCTCTACTTGGAAAAAATATTTTACCTAAGATGTGAGATTTAATAAGAATAAATAAATGAGAAGTAATTTTACTCGTTGATGAGACTTATAAAAATTCAAAAAGGAATCAGTTGTGTTTTTTTTTTAATCGTAATTAAGTTATTTTTTTTTTTTTTTTTCCAAAAATGTCTCTAGGAATGTTAAGATTGTCCCTGTGCATTCTACGCACCTTAGTTAAGTTATGTTTTCGCGCAGCAAAACAAAATGTAATGTTCAGTTGAACACTCAAAACAAAAACAAAAAATTTTTTTTAGGTTGAGTCATTTATAAAATATTGAACAAAGAAAAGTATTGATATTTACTTCACTCAATTAGACAATTTTTTATGAAACACAAATTATGCTTTCACTAGCTTATTATCCGATGAGGAGAAATAACACTTCTTGTAATTATTATTATTAACAAACTAACGATTATTATTAACAAATTTACGATGCCAAACATTTATGCGTTTTCTATTTAAAAAATAAATAAAATGAATTATGAATTTATACTTGTTCCACCATGAAACTACTTTCAACTAATACTAATCGGAAAAAGTAAGAAATTCATAATATATATAATATTTAAATCTTTCATTCTTTGCCGGATCGTCATTGGGCATTTGTATGCAATTTGAGAAATGAGTTCTCTGTCATGTAATTTTCGGGATTGTATACAGAATCTTTAAAATTACAAAATTCTAAGCAAAATAAAATTAATAACGCCTCAAACAATGTTTTAAAATTTATCAAACGCTGAGAAATGTGAGAGAAACAAATCTCCAAAATTCAAAAATGAATAAATAAAAAATTATCTGCGATATTAAGCAGACGATAAATTCTCTATTTCTATATGCGCTTTCATAACTATTCTATCTATTGAAAGTCAAGACAATTAATTTCATATCTAGACAAGAATAATTATGAACAATCAAAGGTTTCACTTACAATAAAGAAAAAGCACCTATGCCATTTAATGCTCAGAATTGTTTTCATTTTCTCTTCATGCTGTTTAAAAAGAAATTGTGTTCCTTTTAACTTAGATTTTTTTTTTTATTTGCTAGATTTTTGAAAATAAAATTTAATGTCCATTATATTACTTTTCACGCATCCCCAAGGATGCACAATATGCGTCCTACGGGACACGTAATTATTTTTTAATAAGCGTCCCGAGGAATGAAAATTATGCGTTCCATGGGATACGTCATAACTTTTAAGCGTCATAGGAGATGCATAATGTGCGTCCTACTGGATGCATATATTTTAACGTCTCAGGGGACGCAATTCACGCATCCCGTGGACGCATCAAAACTTTCATTTCACGTCTTTATGCAGAATCACTGGCATAAAAGGGTTAGAAATATTTTTAATAATAATAAATAAATAATATTATGAAAAATTAAGCTGTTAAATTATTAATAATTCTTTATCAAGAGTTTATTTTCTTATCAATATCAATATTTATATCAATATATTCATCATAATACATTAATATAACTATACAATTACATATTAATAGTTGATGCACTGAACTTTATTCATTAATAAAACTAATTATTGAAAAATCACAAATGTTATAAAAAATTAATTTTAATATTTACTTCCAATCATTAAGTGAAAAAAAAATTTTTTGTCAGATTTTTCGTTTTTTAATCGGGTTAATTTGTTTGAAAAAGTGGGGAAATTTCATGCTGGATATTGTTACTCACTATTGGATTAATATAAACTGATAGTTATCATTAGCAACCATGGGTATCGACGGTGGCAGGCGTGTTGGCTGGTGGCCCCTCAATTTCTAAATTCCTCATTATTTCAGACTAATAAACAAAATTTTCATAAATCACCATCGATTTAAAAAAAAAATTAACCTTTCTGCAGATATTTGAAATTTTCATATATTTGAAATATTTATCAGATATAAGACATTTTTTTTTCTTATGTGAGAAAGTTAAAGAACTACTACAACTGTGCATTTGATTTAGCCCCCCTCAAAAATTGGACACCTGCGACACTCCTGTTAAGAACTGTGAAGTTTCTGTTGTAAAAGTTTATTCATATTTATTTTTAGTTTGTCAGCAGTGAAGCTAGAGACACAATTTCCTTGTTCTTTGAATATGAATATAAAGGAATGTTGGTCCAATATTTTTTTTATTATTTATTATTACAAATATTTGCTAATGAAACAAAAATTTAATGTGTATCCGAACAATTTTCAAGCTTAGACAATAAAAAGTAGTGAACAATGTAAGAAGTCGAAATTAAAGTGAGTACTTAAAATGAAAATTTTCTTTGCAGGTAGCTAAATTCTATGAAAAAAATATTTTCATATAATTTGGGGCAAAATGAAGGCAAACGGAATCTGCGTTTCAAAAATAATAGGTTTAACAGAAAAATTTATGAAACTTCGAAGTTAAAAAAGCAGTACAAAAAAAAAAAAAATCACAATTTAAGTGATGATTATGTGTTTTAGTATATATATTGTTATTTAATGCTGTTTATGTGAAGATACACTATCCTACAATAATTTAAAAAACACCCTCAGCTTTTGACATTTTTTAAAAAATTTCTCAAGAAATGCTTCGAATAACAATTTAACTTGTATCGATTTCTTTAGTTATTATATGAAATATTTGCATAAAATTTCGTAAGTCTAGCTTAAGCATTTATGTAGACATGGACATCTTTATAAAACACAAATTCGTCGAAATTTTTTTTTTTTTTTTTTTTTTTTTTTTTTTTTTTTTTTTGCTTTACCGTTAAAAATATTCAATAAAATCAAGCAAAATTTTTTTAGCAGTTTTTAATTAAAAACAAAATTATCATTTTATAATCTGAAAAAGAAAATTCATTAAAGTGTTCTTTGATACTGCGCAAGCGCGGAAAATATTTAATATACAGTAGTGGCCAAAAGTGTGGATATTTTTTTGAAAGTTTCATATTTTTCAACTTTGTGTGCTTGTAGAATATATTAATTTTCACTTAAATACAAACGTTTATATATCAAATTGAAGGTAATTTAATGTAGAATTTAATAACAAAAACAGAATTAAAATATCTGTATTTTAGTAGAACAAACAAACACAAATCGTTTTGAATAAGGACGCGTTTTGTATTAAAAGTGTACTAGCCAGTCACAAACACTGTTCTTAGGACCAAATAAATGTCTGTAACTATAGTTTAGGTTATTTGGATGGTAAAAGAGTTATAGTTGTGGAAATATTTTGCGGAATGATGCATACTAGTACAATTAAATAGAGTATTGCTGTTTTTGAATATTTAAAGTCTTTTTTTTAAAATGAAACTAGTTTTAAACAATGTCATCAACAAGAATAACTAATTGGACATCTACAAAAAGAATCCGAATTATCATATTGAGAGAAAATGTCCACTTTTATGCTGAAATTGCAAGACAAGTTGGTGGTTCAGTGACTTGTTCTGGTGGACGAAAGTTCTGTTTACGTTATGAAAAAACGAAATCAGTGGAAAATAAAGCCAAATCAGGCCGGAAAAAATGCACAAGTGCTACTGCCGATAGAAAAATTAAACGTCTATGCCTTCAAGATAGAAAAATTTCATTAGATGCGAAATTAATGCAGCGGGTATTGCAGTAAGTTCAAGAACAGTAAGAAGAAGGTTATCAGGATTTGGACTACAAGCTAGAATTCCAAGGAAAAAACCATATTTAAATCAAAAGCAACGCGAAAAACGAGTTAGTGGGCAAAAGAACACATTAAATGGTCAGAAAATCAATGGAAGCAAGTAATCTGGAGCGATGAGAGTAAAATATCGCTTTTTGGTAGTGGTGGGAGAAAATACGTGAGACGTAGAGTAAGTGAAGCACTTCATCACTGATTGCATTGAAGCAACTACAAAAAACCCAACAAATGTCATGATTTGGGCATGTATGTCTGCAGATGGTGTGGGCCGAATTCAAGTGATTGATGGCATCCTGAATGCCAAAAAATGCATCGAAACTGTCCTGAAACCAAAATTGATACCTTCCATCAGGGATCTCTTCCCCAACAACGCACCATTTATTTTTCAGCAGGATTCAGCTCCATGCCACACAGCAAAATTATGCAAAGCATAGTTTCAAAATAAAGGCATAGATATATTACCATGGCCAGGAAACAACCCTGATCTCAATCCAATTGAAAATTTGTGGCGACGTTTGAAAATTCTTGTACGAAAAAAACATCCATGCAATAAAAGACAACTTATTGAAGCTATAATTGATTCTTGGCACTATGTGATTAAGAAAGATGAACTCCAAACACTCGTTCACTCGATGAAAAGACGCTATGAAGCTGTCATAAAAAATAAGGGTTATCCTACCAAGTATTGATTGTGTAAGTATCACTTTAAAAAAATGCAAATCTAAGATAGATCTTACTATTAGTTGCATAACTTTTTTTTGTAATACAGATATTGTAATACTGTATTTATTATTAAATGCTACATTAAATTACCTTCAATTTGATATATAAACGTTTGTATTTAAGTGAAAATTAATATATTCTACAAGCACACAAGGTTGAAAAACATGAAACTTTCAAAAAATGTCCACACTTTTGGCCACTACTGTATATACATATATGTATTTCTTTTTTAATTTAACATGTAATGATATAAAAATTGTTAAAGTATTTTTAAAAAAGTTTCTATAAGTTTTTTAATGAACTTTCGCTTAAAAACTTTTGTATGGGGGGGGAGGCATTGAAAGTGGGCGGTGAGCTAAAAAAGGTTGGAAACCTATATGGTATACAATGATGGGGACTTGCATTTTTGCTTGCATAACATGAAATGATTTTGTTAAATTATAAACAACCATCTATAACTTCTGATAAATAAATAATAGTTTTGGGACCTTAAAAGTTATATTAGAAATCTTCTGACATATTGGAAAACTATTAGTATGCATGGCCCCCTATAGACCCCTTTCGGATGATATCTTATGTTTCTTTTACAAAAGTAGAATAAATATGTATCAATCATTTGTTTATATGTTAAAATTTGATTAAAGTTATTTCCCAAAATCATATTAAGCATTACTCTCCGTCCTAAACATTCCTCTGACGGGAGGTTTGCCCAAAATGTCTTCTATTGAAGTAATTATAGGCTGAGAAGAAACATAAAAGCTAGTAGAGGCTACTAATTATAGGCTGAGAAGAAAAATAAAAGCTTCTAAGCCTAATAAGACAGGAACCCTGTTTCTACATTTAAATAAACTTAATGGAAATCGATACGTTTTACTTCTGGATTCCAAAAATAATTAAAGCTTAGGTACGTGTTCCTTTTATTCACGATATCAAATAATGACGGAAATAAAATATAATCAAACACACAAACAAATATAATAACACAAAACATTCTCTTTTTGGGGATGACAAAAAGTTATTGAAAGAAATAACAAAGCAATATAATAAGAACGCCACGTTACAATAGCTTTTCACCGAAATCAGCAATTTTATAGTTGTATTCTACTCATTTATTCCAAATGCATCTTCGTAAGAGCATAAGGAAAACACATTTTTCAAATCAACTTGCATGGTGATTTTACCCACAAAATATCGAAAAACAAAAACTCGAGCAGAAAATAATCATATAAATATTGCAAATATCGGTGTAAATAAGATATAAAATGAATAAGTGCTCACTTACTCGCGGCAGTGAAAAAACGTTTATTTGGACTTATTTAAATGCTACAGGAATCACCGTATTTGAAGATTCTAATGTTACTCAAAGGTTCATTTTTAAATTCATGTTTCCCTTTATAATCCACGTCTCTTTTATTCTGAGTCTATCTTTGCTAATGACAGACTTGTACCATAATCCAAGGAATATTAAAGTCTTTTTAGCGTGTGTCTCCTTCAATATCCTCTCGATATCAGTGTGGTACTCTATCTGGGTTAATAAGAGTCGCCTTATTCTTCTAATTTCAACAATTCAAGAATTTGAAATAAACGACTCTGAGTATAGTAGCAGCCATTTTGAAAAAATAACTGTTATTGCAGCTTTGATTACGTATTCTGCTATGCCGACACTTTTTGCGTTTATTTGCGTTCAACTATCTAAAGATGATGTTTTCTGGACTTACGGCTATAGCTTGGATTGTCTACGCCCCTTTGGAAAATTTCTAATGTTCGTAAATGTGAATTTATATACTTCTTTGCAGACTGTTTTTCCTGGCTTAGTTACGTGCATTTATTGCACATTGTGTTACCGCCTGAACAAGTTCTTGATTAGCTTATCTAGTAAATTAGCCGCCATTTCTCTTGAAGAAGTAAATAATTCAGATAAAGAATTGGTTAAACACTATTTTTCTGTTTTAAACATAATAGAGCTACACCAGGAAACATTTTCTACACCGATATTTATATTGATTCTGATGAATTTCTTACACATGTTTGTTTTGATAGCAAGTTTGTTCTCCATTGCTAAAGAACAATATTCTTCAGCTACATTGGGTGAATCGATCACGATTATTTTAACTAGTGTGGTATCAACTGTCGCTATTATTCTCACTGCTGCGAAGATTCCTAAAAGTGTTCAAAGTATCAGACATCATTTCCAAAAAATACTGGAAGAGTTTATCCTAAACTGTCAAGAAAGCAACAAATATTTAGAAATCGCTTTATCTAGAGAAATTGTGGAATTATCAGCTTGCAACATAGTGGTTTTTAGAAAAACCTTTATTCTATCTTTACTCGGTGCATTACTAACTTATAGTTTGTTAATTATTCAAATTAATAAGTAAGCATTTGAACCACGTCGCCCCATTTAAAAAAAAAAAAAAAAAAAAAAAAACTATCTTAAGGAAAAATTCTCTTGTTAATGAGTTTCTGTCATAAATTAGTTATTTTCTTTGAAACAATGAATAATTCACCCAAAGAGTTCGTTAAGCACAAATTTTCTATTTTAAACATAATGGAGCTAAACAAAGAAACATTTAGTAGACCAACTTTTCTGGATATTGGAACTAATGAACTTCTTACATATCTTCGTTTTGATTGCAAGTTTGCTCTCGATTACCTAAGAACGACATTCTTTAGCTACGCTGGGGGAATCGATAACGATTATATTAACTAATGTGGTATCAACTGTCGCTATTGTTCTCACTGTTATTGTAAGGATTCCTGGTACTGTCCAAAGTAGGACTTCATTTCTAATTCCAAAGAACTCAAGAAAAGAGTTTATTTTAAACTGTCAAGAAAGTAACATATATTCAGAAATTTGTTTATCCTGGAAAGTGTGGAGTTATCGGTTTGTAATATGATGTATTTTAGAAAAACCTTTATTCTATCTTTATTCGGCGCATGGCTTACTTAAAGTTTGCTAATTATTCGAATAAGTAAGTAATGTAACCTATGAAAACAACAAGCACTTTAGAACAAATACTCTGTTTGTATGTGTGTTGAAATTAAAAAACAAAGATTGTATTTGAGTTATTTGGTCTGTAATATCACAGAACAAATAATTTCCAAATATTCAAATTTAAAAAAAAAAAAAATATTCAAAAAATTGTAACACAAATTCTTTGAAACAAATACTCTAGTTACATGTGTTGAAATTAGAAAACTAAGATTTGAACAACGAGGTTCGTTTTGTTGTGTACACTATTAGGAGATGCGTGAGTCGCAACGAGTGCTTGTGCCGTATCCTGAAATTCTCTGGGAACAACTGGGTTCAGTTGAAGCTGTGTAGGTAAACTGTACGGTCAGTTTTTGTCTTTAAAGTGTTCAAATTTAACAAATCGTCCGCCACACACGATATACGGTCTGTGATGCGTTTATAGTCGGTAAAAAAAAAACCTGTCTGCTGCATACATTCACTGGCAGATTTGTAAAGTAGCGAAATTCCATGCTATGCTGACTAGGAATTTCGCTACTCTATGACATTGACTCTCTCCACAGCTCAGTCCCGGTCTTTATTGGACTCTTTTGGCTGGGAAGTTTTGGACCACCCCTCAATTAAGTCTACACCTTGCGCTAAGTGATTTTCATCTTTTCCGATGTTTCAAACATCATTTGGGTGGCAACCAATACAACGATGACGAAGACGTAAAAACGGCAGTGTCCTCTTGGTTATCGAAGCAGGCGGTAAGTTACTATGGAAAGGGTATTCTAAATCTAATAGTAAGGCATGATAAGTGTTTAACTCGGTAACTTGGCAACTATTTTGAAAAAAGAAAAACGTATGTAGAATCAAAAAATAAATTTGCTTCATGAAAATTTCCTTTCGTTTATTTTCAAATGGCCCTTACTTAAATAAAAAACAGCCCTCGTAGTTGTTCTGTAATATCACAGAACAAATAATTTCCAAATTTACATTTAATAGATAAATAATACTAGAAAACAAGGTGAATTAACAAAATTTTTATTTAAATTAAATGAAAAAAAAAAAAAACATACTGGAAACGTATTAAATGTTGTGTTAAATTTCTTACATTCTGGTAAGATATGACACTTTTATACTCTTCAAAATAAGTGTTAATCTAGAAGCGCTCTTTTCGTCAATAATTTGTAAGAGAAAAATAATAAATAAATCAAAAATTTAGCAGACCTAGTGCGTTCTCCAGAAGTGGTATCCACTCTTTCAGGACCACCACAATGGGTGAGATACCGTTGGCCATACTAATTTGGACGTCTAGTTTCTGCCACACTAGATGGCAGCACCGAGACTCTATTTGGATGCTAAAGTGCACTAGGAATTTAATTTTGCCGGAAATGCCAAGAGAATAATCAATTGTAAAACAGCAAAACAACAAATAAATAAATAAGCTGAGGAAAAACACAATGGGTAACACCATAAATGAAAAGTAATTTTGATTGTTATTGTTCGGTTGGTTATATCATATAACAGTTTGCATTGGAAACAGTTTTTATCAGTTGTCAGTCTTAGTATTTTTAAAAATTTCTATATAAATATAAAGATTTATATCTAGTAACATTTATGTCAAGTCTAGATTTATGTCTAGTAACAACCCGTAGTCTCTCTTTCTAGAGTTTTTTATTTATTCATATTTTTTGAAAACTTTTGACATGAAATTCATAAAATAAAAATTTTATAAACTCTCTCTCTTTCTCTCTCTTAAAAAAAAAGTTATAGATTTGCAATAAAGCATTTAAAATTGCAATAACTTTCGAACAAACAGTCATTAAATGCAATTTTTTTTTTATTCCATCGTAATCTCTGCACATTTTTCTATACACCTTAGTTATATCAAGTTTTTAAATCTTATAGTTTTTCGCAAAAAATAAAAAAGTAACGTTAAGGTGAAGACCAAAAATAGCATTGGTATCCCTTTCGATTTTCTAATATAGAGAGACAATTTGATTCTTAATTTAAATTAAATATGTTTGTAAAGGAAAATGCAAGTAATTGTTATAAAAATGTTTGATATCATGTTACGTTATATAGATGTCGCCACCATCTCAACTTTTTACGGATACTGAGTGCTAAGCCTACCTGATTGAATGTAAAAATTTTTTTTAATTTTCTCATCCATATTAATGTTTATAAATTTCTAATATAATTTTCATACAAAAACTTAAATTTTTATGCTAAATGTAAAATAACGAAAATATTAACATAATTATTTTATTCCTGACAACTAGGTATGATGATTAATTATACTCATTTCTCCGCATTCAAACCAGTTTTTAAAACACTCAAGAGATGGCGCCCTTTTTCTATAAAATTGCTATGTCATAATTTTTAAACTTTCTTATTATTATTAAAAAGAAATCTGAAGATTTTAAAATAACTCAAACGAAAACTAAAGGGAATTTTTTTCTGATAGAGGCCTATAAATTTTTGTTTCTTAAGTTTTTAGAAAATTTCTTGTTTTATCACGCTCATCTAAATAAATATAAACAGAATATAAATTTTAAAAAATTCATGTAAGTTTTATGGCGCCATCTGTTGAACCATTTTCCTACTATTAAAATGTATGACAGAACTGTTTCGAAAATAAAATAAAAAGTAGGGAGCTAGTATGAAGAAATCTTGTTCGCTCCTTGAAAACTTGAAAGCTTTCAGATATTTTACAATAACAGTATCAAACATTTAAAGTTAAAAGAATCTAGGACACCCCGTGCCCCGTGTGTTTCCCCTGCTTAGATATTTTTCACTGAAAAGAAATACACTTTTTTTGTAAAGTTTTCTATTTTAAAATAATGGATTTTATATATTCTTTTTATGAAATGCATCTTTTAACATGTTTCTTAAATTTTTTAGTCACTTAAAAATTGATCTATGAAATTTAACTAGTCGAGGATGAACATTCGCCACGAATTTGGGGTACACATATATTATTACTTTTTAATAATATTATGCCTTGGCCACGAGAATAGCAGTAAGGTTCGCATTAAAGTTTAGAAAGCAATACATTATTTTAACTTTTAGAAAATAAATGAATAAATAATTCCAAAAGATAGTCTTTTCATATCTTTTTATTTCTTGTTTGTAAAAAAAATTAATTAATTTGGCAGGGAAAAAAAAAGCATATTGTGCAGATCGTAAGTAAATTAAATTTGTCAGATATCATTAAGATATCAGGTCGATGTCTTAATGATATCAGACAGATATTCAGATAGTTAATTTATGTCATTTAGATATCATTTGGATGCATGAATACTTTGTGTGTTACTTGGGATCTGAATGAAGAACCAACGAGTCAAAAGGAAAAATACTGATTATATTAGTTAAGACCGTTAAGACATTAAAAAAAAAAAAAAGAAGAAGAAAAATATTGCAACATAAAAAACGTAATTTTAAACTTGATTTTATTGTGAGCTTAAAAATGCAAACAGCTTAGTTTTTTCTAAAAACCACTAAAGCATAAGTTAAATTTCTTTAAATAAATATTGTAAAAAGTTTTTTTTTTAATATTAAAATATCTAAGTTACGCATTGATGATAAAAAATAAAAACAGCCTGTTTTTAGTGAACAATTCATTTTCTTTTATTTCCAAATTTTAGAGATACTATAATAAAAATTGAAAATAAGTAGCTACAAGTAAGTAGATATTTTTTCTTCCAAACACAATAATAAAAAAAATGTTTTGTTACTACAGTCGAACCCCGTTATAGTGAACTGTTCAACAGTAAGTCCACTATAAACAACGGTTTACTATATCCAATTTCTTTCAGATTTTTTTTTTTTAAGAATGATAAAAATACGTTAGATATAAATAGTTTGTTAATAAATTATTAACTGTTTAAATAGAAAGTAAATATTTAAAAAAAATATTTAACTAATTTTACATTCTAACGAAGAAGTTAGTGATTTTCCATCGACTATAATTCGATTTTAAGTAGAGATCATCAATTTCCGTATCAAAAATTAGTAAAAAGTTCAGTGTTTTGTGACGATCAATTTCTGCACGGGAAAAAATATCACTATATTTCATGCCGATTTCACGTCCGAGATAAAATTTACCTAAGTTTTTTTCTTCTTCTTCAACTTAGGGGGAGATGATGGTAAGAAGAGAGTCTAATCATTCAGTTTATAAGCGAAGTACGAAATCAAGACACATTTTTTGACACAATGAAAAGAAATGTTGTCATTCGAAACCGCAACTCATACAAAAATTAAGTTAAAGAAATGAAAAAAAAAAACAAAAAAAAAAAAAAAAAAACTAAGTGAGGAAATGAAATTATAATTAATTAATATTGGTTTTGTAAGTCTTTCAGTAGGGGACCACAATTAATTTTTATTTAGCTCCCTTACAGACTTTTAATGTTAGGTAAATATTGAATTGTCTAAATTTTTTTAGATTAGTTCTAGAATGGCTTTTAACAATGGATCACTATTCACGTCTGTCTAGGCCCCTTACAATATTTGGGTGCCTATATTTTTTAATATTGGTCTTAGATAGAAATGAATCGCGTACCAATATTGAAAGCCATTCTAGGATCAATATTCAAAAAAATCTAGACATGTGCGTGTTCTTATAGGACCCATATTTAACCAATCTTGAGCCAAACTGGAGCCAAGGTAAAATTGTTGCTAGGGTAAAGTTCAGTATATGTGAACTACCAGTTGTCCACTATAGGTGTAGCAATTAACGTTAATTAAATGGGAGTTCAGAAAGGACCACTAAAAAAGTTCACTATAACCGAACTGTTCACAAAGTCCCGGTTTATTATAGCGAGGTTTGACTGTGCTACAGATTTTAAACTATTTTTTATAAATTTTAAATGTAAAAAAGAAGTGAATTTGTTTTTTTTTTTTTTTTTTTTTTTTTTTTTTTTGAGGGGAGGTTTGCTATTGTGCAATCTAAAAAAATTTTATTTTCAAACGATTTTGCTATACTAACTTAAACAAAATAAAAACAAAATGTTTAAGATAAAATTTGCTTATTTTCATACACTTCCCTCAGCATTTTACTCTCTCTGTACATGGATGGAGAAGAAACCCAAAACCCAAGAGGTAGTCTAAGAAAAGAGTCTTTCTTAAACATCCTGACTGTCATGCCAGGTGTGTTTATTGCTGTGTTCGGTTCAAGTAAAAACATTCTATTTTCAAAAGATAACCGGAAAGGTAAAAGTAACTCGAAACCACTTACAACTGTTGGTGTAATGTTTTACTAAGCTCACTAAAATTCTCTTCTCCCCTTCTTTAAACTTAAAAATAGGAGAGAATCTCCGAGGAGAAAGCAAATTGCAATTATTCAGTGCAATTCAGTGTTAGGTGAATAGCTTGGGAAAATGAGGTTAGACAAAAAAAAAAAAAAGAAAAAAAAAATGAGGTAACACTTAGAACATGAGTGCATCATAAAATACCAACTTTTAAATAATGTTGCAAATCATTCAGAAATCTATAAATTATTTTATAGAGAAAAAACACCATATAAAATAGCCCAGAAAAATGTGTTCGAAAAAAAAAGAGTATCTGAAAAAAATTATTTTAAATTTGAATTGAAAAAGAAAGTAGAAAGAATTGAAATTAATATTCGAAATGAACTGTACAGATAAAATCAGTACTTAGAAAAAGCAGAAAAGGAGGAAAAATAATGTACGTGACATTTAGAATATCAGGACATTGTAAAATGTCAACTTTTAAATAATGTTGCAAATTGTTTAGAAATATGCAAATTATTTTAAATGACAAAGAGAGAGAAATAACACAATTAAAAATAGCCCAGTAAAATTTATTCGGAAAAACAGTACTTGAAAGCGAAATACTATTTGAAATGAGAACTGAAAAAGAAAGAGAATGAAAGAGCATTCGGAATAAACAGTACAGATAAAATCAGTACTCGGAAAAAAAACAGTAAAGGAGGAAAAAAATGTTGGTGACATTAAGAATATTAGAGCATAGTAGAATATGTTCACTTTTAAAATAATGCTGCAAATCTTTCAGAAGTTTTCAAATTATTTCAAGACGCATATGAGGGGGGAGGGGAAACACCATATAAAACATCCCTGCAAAAAGTGCTTGAAAAATAGTACCTGAAAAAGTAGTACTACATAAAAGGAGAATTTAAAAAGAAAGTAAAATGAAACAGTATTCGGAATAAACAGTACGGATGAAATCAGTACTTGGTAAAAATAATAAAGGAAAGAACAAAAGGCTCTCTTGGAAATTAAATACAAATATTTTAAACTCTAATTGAAATTTGAAATGCATACATTAAAATTTTTTTTTTTTTTTTTAAATTCGTTTCTTTTTAAAAATATATATTGTAAGTAATAATTTTAATAATTATCTTTGTTTTCCTATATTTTCTTTAATTTCTTCTTTTTAATATGACCATATAACGAATAAAAAACTCTCAAAAAAGGTACTTAAGAGAAACAAAAAAAAGCATTTTTTTTTTTCTCAATGAAATAGTTAATCTGACATGAGCATGATGTTTCGGGTGAAAATCTCAAATTATTTCTATGGAGTTATGTTATTTGCTTGTACTATGCATGAAGTTTCTTTAAGAAAAATTCCGCCTTTTCCAAAATAAATAAATAAAATTAAACAAAGACAGAAGTTAGCATTTTTTAAAATTAAAGCAAAATTAAAACTGTTAAGTAGATATTATATAAAACATAAAGTCCAGGATTTTCAGACACAAAATTTTTACATTTAAAATATTAATTATTTTAAAATATGAATAATTTAAATTTTAAAAATCCTTCATTTCAGTTACTATTTTTTTATGGTGCACTGTTTCAGCCATTTGTTTTTCTTAGGAGTTCATTAGATTTTTTAATAGATAAAGCAGTGTTACTAATACACGGTTTTATCTATTTGTTTTTAATCAGAGTTAGGATTTTTTGAACTGTCTTCTATTGTTTGTTAATACTCCTTTGTATAGGTATTGTCCTTACCAAGTTGTTATGTACTTTTTATCGATTATTGTTATTTTTACATTTTTAATGCCAAAAAATCAGAATGTATGCAATCGATATAAAAATATTATATTTTAAACATATCCAAATGCATCGCGAAATATATAACTAATCGCTTTTTGTAAACACTGAGTGGGAAATACTGCAAAATAAACAAAGTTCGTCGTAAATTGAATAAATATTTTGATTTCAGCAGCGACCGCAATATCAGCATTTAAAACTATTTATTCCATAAACAAATTTCACTTTATATGTCCTTAAAACTTATCTTCATTGGCTTAATAGATAAATAAAAAACTCAGATTTCACGTATGAAACAGAAAGTAAATATTATCTGAAATATCTGAAAGGAATTTACATTGGTTGAAAGAGATGATAGAAAACTAGCATCTTTCATCGCGTTTTTATCATTTCGTGTTATAGACTGACAAAAAAGCGAAATCAGTGGTCAATAAGGAGATAAAAAATGCGTCGTACAAAAAAAAATTTTTTTTTTTCTTCAATAAAGTTTTAATGAATAAACAATAAATAGTTTTATGATGAGGTACATTAAAAATTAACAACGCATTTTCAAAGACTTCCAGATGTAGTACGATGAAATGTACTTGGGTGGTTCTCCAAAAATGTGGTATTTTCAAATCAAAAATTCTTAAAAACTAAAAGTGCTTAAAAAAAAAAAAAAAAAAAAAAAAAAAAAAAAAAAAACTAAAAGCACCTTAAGAAAAAAATAAAGGGAACTCAACAAGGAGAGTGTACTAGAAAAGTGAATTTTTTTATTTATTTATCAAAGGATTGTTTCTAAGCTCTAAAGGAAAATTTAAGCATATGAAAGTTCTTTTATTAGAATCATAACATTATTACAAGCTTGGTCACCTTTCAAAATTATCTTGAGCAACTTGTAAAATTGAATGGTAGCCAAGCCGAATGCACAGAACTGCATTTAAATACTCAAATTCTTCAACCCCTTCTCCAATCTTAGCATCTTAATTAGTTTTAAACAATATATTTTCACCATCTAGCTGTTGCAAAAGTACTGAGATTTCAACTTTAGCTATTTTCAAGATAGGTCCGCAACATGGTCTTTACGCTAATTAATAATTATTTAAAATTTGTCCGGCAGCCATTAAATCAATCACACCCCCTAAGTATGAGTTCGGGACTTTTCAGTTTCAGCAGAAGTATTAAAACTATTTCCATCTCTGCCGTGAGATTAGATAGAAAGTTCATCCCAATGTTCCATTAAGTGCTGTACTACTTCCTGAAGTACCTCACGATCCTGACTTCGTTAATAAAATTGCTCGAAAACATCACCAATGACTGGTATGACAATATGCGGCATCATAGCAACGTTTAAAATCTCTTTAGTCATTTTAGAAAAAGATCAAAAATAAGTCTAAATAAATAATTAAGGCATTGAAGAACAACATTTGAATTATTATTTCAGATAGTTTAACAAAATAAATTTTAATAAATACTTAACGTATAATATTACAGATAGTGCTGCTAGGAGAGTGACAAAAATACACGCATTTATGATGCCATTCTAGACGTATAGATTAATTTTTTCAAGAAAAATGTTTTTATATATAATAAAACTGTTGTACAGGAGAAACTGTTAAACATCTCAGTTCAGAACTTCAAAGCTATGTTAAGAACATCAGGTTATTCGGATCTTAAGGCCTTAAATCAATCCAACAGAAAAGTGAGAGAGAAAAAAAATCAGTGTTGCTTTAAATGAACGCTAGGAACAAATTGGATTATGATGAATCAACGTTTAGTTCAGATATTAAACATAGATTTCTAGCGTAGCAAAAATTAATTAATAAAATTAATAATACATAAATGACATGCTATTTTGTAAGCTCGGAGGTTCGATTTTGGGCTACGGACTTCCGTCTTTTTTTCCTGACAGTTTGGCAAAAAGAACATTTCCTCAGATAAGTTAGACAATTTCAATGTACAATTAATTTATCGCTTGGATACACCCTAACATAACATAAAAAATGCTCCGAAATATATATTATTTGCTAACGAAACATGCATTAACAAAATAATTTAGCTATCTTATTTATTTCATTAGTTATTGCGCGTCAAAGTTGTAAAGATGGTTTTAATTCACCTTGTACTCGATCACATAAACAGAAAATTGGAATATTTCGCCACTAAATGTGGATAACATGGCACTATAAAATGTAAAAGTGCTAAGCAAATAAATTTTTTTATAGCATTTAAATACTGTAAAATAACTACTAGGTAATATGCTTTGAGGTAATGATTCCCCGCCAAAATTCATATTTCATGTCAAAGTTCAAAATTTCAAGCATTCCTACCACTAATTTTCGGCAGGTCATGTACATAAGGTTCCAGTTGCAATTCCTGCACCTAATTACTAAAAAAACAAAAAAAATTATGAGCCCAACCTCTTATTTCATGATTCAGAAACAATTACCACTAAAGATGTAACCATGAAGGTGAAATCGAATCCGAAACTTCCAGAAAGAAAAGGTCACCCCTTAAATCTACCCGCGTCATAAGAGCAAATCCCACGCAAGAAATCAAATAAATAAATAAAAAAAATCTAACAGTGACAAACGATATAGTGGTGCTTTTTGGTCGTTGCTTACCACTGTTCTTGTGCTCTGGAAAACCCAGTTCCCACGATTACCCCCCTTACCTTCTGACTATGCCCCCTGTCTTCAGCCCCTTTTCCCCTCGAAGCTTCCTGTATCAACCCCCATATTATTCATATTCTTGATATCCCCGTAGTTCAGTGTGAACTACAACGAGAAGCAGCTGCTTCAAATCGAAAAAACAACCAAAATAATCGTCTGCTGCTATCTTGTAGCCAAGTTATAGGAACAAAAAGTTGAATCAGTTTTACGCGTACCATATTTTATTTCCGGCGTTTTCTTTTTTAAATTACATTTTTAAAATAGAAAAAAAAAAACATAATACTAAAACGAAATAGTATGTGTTTTATTCCGGGAAATGAAATTGTCCTTTGACAGCGATATGAAAATTCGCGCAACTAATTTAGTTTTATGTTTAATGATGACATTAGAAAAATATAGTTTTTAACTAATTTTTATACAAAAAAATAATTTCGTCATTAAATATGTTAGAAAAATTATTTAAAAAGAAGTATAAAATCGAACACAAAAGAAAAAAAAAAAAAATTTGAGCGAAACAATAGTTCTCCGAGCGAGGACCAATGATTCTTTTTTATTTGGTATTTCTGCACAATCTAACATAACAAGTACAATGATAAATTCTCTAATTTACTAACCTAACCATGAAAACTCATCTTATTTCCGAAATAAATTCATTCATATTTAAATTTTTCAAAATGAATTCATTCATATTCTAATTTTTCAAAATGAATTCTTTTATATTTATGTTATGAATGTTTTCTATCATTATTTCATCGTTAATTTTATCTATTTTCCAGATCAGCTAAAAGGTCAAAAGAATTATTTGAAGTAACCAAGAATTTAATCTAAAGATTGATACTTTTTATATCTACTTTGACTCTTAATTGCTAACTAAAACAATCAATACCGCTCCCAAAGAACAGTTTTCAATATATTTGGCAACGTTACAAGATTCGGTGGTCGCCTGATTCTATATCAAGGGCATAATTTATAGCTATTTATATACTCTCAAATTATGAAGTGTTTCTTGACGTAAATGCAGATGGAATAGCTGACTGCCCACTTAAAATTCTTATATTTAAGCCCGATAAAGTTCTTTACGATATTTTTATTGCAGATCGATTTCTATTGTTGGAATTTTAATGTTTGCCAAAAGGTTCGCAATTTAGTTGAAAAAGATAACAAGTTCAGTTTTAATTACATGTTTTATTATTTTTACTTTCTAATTAAAATAATATAAAATCTCAACGTGTGAAATTTTGTAAACATGAAAGATGGCAAATAGATATCAAAAGTAATTATTTTTCGTGGGGGGGGGATATATTTTTTATAAACTTAAATGTTTAATTTGATAGCTTAAAATAGTTAATACAGAATAAGATAAATAAAAATAATAACAATGTTTGAAAATAAAAAGTTTTATTTTTTGAAACTAAATCATTTTTAAATATTTTAATATTAACTTAATTTTAACTTTTATAACTTAGCTCAGGAAATTTTTATCAAAAGGAAATTTTTATAAAAAGGAAATTTTTATAAAAAGGAAATTTTTATAAAAAGGAAATTTTTATAAAAGGAAATTTTTACAAAAAGGAAATTTTTATAAAAAGGAAATTTTTAAAAAAGGAAAATTTTAAAAAAGGAAATTTTTAAAAAAGGAAATTTTTAAAAAAGGAAATTTTTTAAAAAAGGAAATTTTTTAAAAAAGGAAATTTTTATAAAAAGGAAATATTCACTTCTTTAATAGAATTAAAGCGTTTTATGCCCAAATAAATCATGGACTTTGACTTAAACTATATAGGCTGATAATTGGTTTAAAATTGTTGCAGGATTATTAAGATCCAAGCTATTAAATGCTTAGATAAAACGCGAAGTGAGCGTTTTCTGAATGAAGATTAGCATTACCATGATGTTGTTGGGAAAGAAAAACAGATAGCGATACCTAAAACGAAATTTCTCAATAATATTTAGTTATTTCGTATAATAGTTATAGTTTCGTATAATAATGTATAGTTCGTATATAATATATATATATAATATATATCATAACAATTGGAAAATTCCTTAAAAAAATTCCTACCTGAAAATTTTTTCGCTTTATTTGAATGAGTTAAAAATCCATAAAATTTTAGAACGCAATGCAAAATATTGCAAAAATAAATAAGTAAAAAATAAAATTAAATGATTTAGAATTCTAAGAAATCAAGGTATTCTTATAATTATAGTTAAAAGATTCGCGAAATACCTACTAATAAATTTATAAATAATCTGGGATCTTCAACATGGATGGTTTTGTTTGCTATTTAACGAAATCACTCAATAAATTGTAAAAAATAAATAGTGTATTAATAAAATAAAATTGAAATTTTTTTATCTTTGACGATATATTTATGGCTTGTTTTTAGAACAGTAGCGACCGTGAGCACTAATAAATGAAACATTCACCATTTTATTTATCATAAAAATACAAATATTTTATCAAAAATTTCTATCAGCATATTTGTTATTAGCGAAGTTTTATTTCTAAAATTTTGTTTTTTAAGTTTTATTAAAGAAAATAATGTAAATTCGTAACTTGTAAAATTACGAATTATCATTATTTTCAAAAATTAATTCTTCTTATTAGCATGGTATGCCAGATATTTTCAAAATTGTATCAGCAACATTAGATTACTAAACAGTTTACAATGAAGAAGTAAAATAGAATTTTCGAATAAGTATATAAAAATAAATGATAATAATAAATATGCAGGTAAAAATTAATGAATAAAATCAATAAGACTAATAATAATGACACATATAAGTATTGCGATAATAAAATGGTAGAAAAGTTACAAGAAGAAAAATATCGTTCATACTAATGACCTTTAATGTTTTAAAAAAGCAGATGATTTCAAAAAATTACAAGTTCAAAAAAATTCTGTATTTACAGTTTCTATTCGAAGTATAGTATGATTAAATTGAAAGCTGAGCTGGGACCTTCATTTTTATTTTCGGTATATTTATTTATTTAATATTAGAATATTTATTGATTCATTATTGGTTACTTGCTATTTGAGAAGAATATCGCTGAAATAACATGGTTCTGCTTAATCACGTAGTTGTGCATGGTGTGTTAACGATACTGCTCGGCTTGGTTTATTATCACACTGAATCAATTTTCGGATCAGATTTAATTGGATACCAGCAAGCGAAGTGAAGCCTGCGTATTGAACCTGATTAACTTCTAAATTGTGACATAAACAAATTCCATGATCTACCCACGGGTGACATAGTTTACAGGTATCCGATTGTCTTTACAGAAAGAAAAAACATTTATGCGTATTTTTCGTCGTTTTAAATGGCCTAACTCAAGCTGATACACCTTTTGATATAATTTTTTTAATTGAAAGAAACAGTTATGTCGTCTCGCCCTGTAATAATCCGATATTCAAATTCGAACGAAAAATAAACACAAAAGGGGCGCAGCTGTTATTCTAAAGAAGATATGTCAAAAGATTTCATCAGTGACATTAGCCGATGTTCAGTCTCAGTGTCAATCGCATCCCTTCACTTGTAAATAGATAGCTATCCTTAGATTCTAAGATATGTGATGTGTTTTCATTAAAAACAAAATTTAGATTGCATCTCAATGATTCTTTTATTATATCCTTAGAAATCTTTTCAATTCGATGGAATGTTGTCGTTGGCTTAATGTATATCCAGTCAACACGCTTCAAGTGTAATCAGAACAGATTTCATGCGTAGGAAAATGCCTTATATTTCATTTCATATCTTGACCCTCATTGCACACTTATCTCGTTCTGTAGGGCGTGTGCGCCATTTTGTTATTTTGTTTATTATTTAATTCAAACGCGAAGGCAAAGCAGACCCAGAAACCATGTTACTCTTCCTGATTTTGTAGACAGGTCAAGGGGAAGCATTTAGATTCATTTTAAACTTGTCAATGGATTCAGTAAACTTTTGATTCGGTAAATATTTGCCTACTACTGAAAGCGGTTATGATTGTATTCGATTTGAGGTTAACTTGTAGTGTAGAATTTGCTGACTCTATCACTTTTGTGAATGAATGAAATGGGTTTTGAAACCATTCGCGAATGGAAAATGTCACTATTCGAGAGCTAGGTAGTCATTTTTAACTCGTTTTTATGACTTTGATGAAAATCGATCAAAACATTCACGCATAAAAGTTATATATAAATATATTTTTTTAATATTTTTTTTTGGTTAAAAGGTGGAATTTGCAAACGTCGTAAGAGAAGTTAAAGAGAATATTTTCTAAGATCTGAAAAGAATCCCTGAATCCCTCTGTAGTAAATTTGAGTGAATTATGCTGATTATTTGCGAATTTTGCAAAAGATTCTTAAATACATCGTGCATTTAAGTATTTTTAATTGCCCCCAGGAAATGGCATAAGAAAATTTTTATAAAACAAAATATTATCCACGAAATTTTGAGTGCTAATTTCAAATATATTTTTTATTTTAAAAACTCATAAATATTTCTTAAAAGGAAAAAAAAAATTTACACGAACTTTAAAGACATAACAATAGCGTCGTTAAGTTATAATTTATCATCAGAATTACGTAAGAAAAAAAAAGAATAAATTATAATGAATATCAACAAATATAGCATAGATAGATATATTTTTGAATTTATAATTGCATTTTGACATTTACAAGATTCGTGTTGAAAGTGTGGGATGTGGATATTGTATATTTAAATCAGGTTGTCTTTATTTTCTATTTTATTATATGATTTGGTAATTTTCAAGATATAGAATTTTAATGACTATGTGGAAAATTGAGATTTTACAAAAAAGGCGAGCGTAAATAAAAATGCAATATTAAAATATATAAAAACATGCATAATAGAATAATTGCAGAAAAGCTTATTATAACATTAAATATCCACTCTTTTCTTTTGTTTTTGTCGTGTGTACGTTTTTCTAGAAAAGCATATATTTAAGTAAGAATTAAAATAAATATAGCTACATTAATTAATTGGTTTTCAGTTTATTTCTTTGACAAACGGGATTATAAGTAAGCTTCCTTTATTTTTAATTTCTTTATGATTAATTAATTATAATATTTTTATTAATGACTGACTATCTTTTTTTTTAATAGTCTTAAAATTGTAATTTTCAGATGTTATTCGCCGGGGAAAGAGAAATTTAAACGACCAGAGGATAATAAATAAAATAGTTCACTAAATTAAGAAAATTAGTCCGATTTACTAGAATAATTACTAAATAAGCCATTTTAAAATCTTGACACAACTAACGCGGATCACAACAAGGTGAAAATATCGAGGGTTTTTTGTAAGGACCTCTCGTGATTTATATTTTTATAATCTTTGGCTAATTACTATTTAAGCAAACAAAAATTAAAAACGTTAAAAAATTAAAATCTGACAAATCACTTTTGAAAAATGTGGGTGTATAAAACATGAAAATCCGTTTCATTGCAGAAGAAAACATGGAGGAGAGAGTTCAAAAAGGAATATTAGAAACATTTTCATATTTTAACCGGGAATCAAACAGGTTTTAATTTTACAGGTTATTAAGGCGCTCATTGAGAAGTACACTGCACAACATATGAAACAAGAGCAGAGTTTAGCCTACACTACGTAATAAGCCGTAATATTGTAAATGGAAATTGAACGCAATTTTTCATAAAAAAATCATGATAGAATTTACCATAAGCTAGTTTGATTAGATCATATAACTTGATACCGTTTCTTTGATTGATTAGATAATTTAATTTGTTAGCATAAAGTAGATTGATTAATGATGGTTATGGCGGATTAGGCTTTCGTGACCAGAGGCGTGATTGTGGCAAAGTGGCCAACATTGTGCAAAGGTTGTCTTTACTTCTCCGATATGCTAGTACTACCCATCGATCTGAAGCGGAGTGAGCTACAAGCTGTTACTGAGGATCGAACCCCAATCTTTCACGATGACAACTCAGTGTCTTAATAACCGAGCTACTGCGGCTCGAATTAGATTGATTAGTTCTTATAATTTGTCACCACAAATTAGATTGAGTAGATCATATAATTTTTTACTATAGATTAGATTGAGTTCTAAGGCAAAACTAGACCATTTCTAACTTTCTGACTTAGATAAATTCCATCTGCTCTAAACTATGTAACAGTAGATAACTTTAAAAACAAAATTTGATACTGTTTTTTCTTGTCAAGTTATACGACTATGAGAAAAGATAATAATGACTAAAAACAAAAATAATATCACGATTTCCAACGAAATCAATCATACTACAAAAATAATGAAATTAAAGATAGACGAAATTATAAGCATTAAAGATATTAAGGTCGTAAAGACCTTTCAAGCCAAGCTTCCCGTTCGTGAATAGGCTTAATTTCCTCAGATAATTCCTGTCTAAAGCATGACAGTAAAATAGTTATTGTCTTCTCAGCATTTTCTACAAAAACTGTAACTGTGTTTCCAAGAAAAAGTCCTCTCCCTTAAAATAAATCTCTCATCCCCTTCAATCTTATTTACCGCTCAAATCTTCTCAAGTGTAGCCCTGAAATTGGCAGGTTGTTTACAAGCAACTTTCCTGCACGACCCCTCGGATTAAAGGGCACTTGCTGGGTTGGGGGGAAAAGAAAAAGCAAGTTCTTTTTTTCTTCTTCTTATTTTTCTTTTCATCTCGAAGAAAACCTTTGTGGGGATTTGAAACTACCACATGAGTCCAGCTGTTCCTTTTTCAAAATTTGATTTGCAGATTTATTTACTGCGAAGCAGGTAAGCTAAGCACCTGAACGATTGATGGTTTATTTCCAGGTAGAAGGTGGGCGGTAAAGGTTCTAGTAAAAGCTGCCTAGACAAGCGTCATCTTCACCCTGAACTGTGAAAACTTCAGCTTTTCAGGTGGAAAGTTAAGAATTATTTGTAAATCAGAGAATCTCTGCCAGCAGAATAAATCATATATAATTGAAGGTTTAATGAAAATCCAGAAATAATGGGTTGATTAGACCCTTTTATGCCTCTTAATTTCGTTTATTCATTATATTGGAAATCGAGAAGATACATTTATCTGAGACCAGTGCAATCTATCAATGTTACGAATTTCAGCGTACTATGTCAGAAATTTAAAAGAGATTTGACATCATTCATATTTGCTGCAACCTTTACACAACTGATAATTTGAACCATATTATCCTACTTCTTAAATAATTCTCATATTCCATACTTTAACTAAGGAGCATTAGTTACTCAATAGAATTCCTAGAAATTCTATAGAATGAATAGGTTCAGTAAATAATAAGTATCATAGTGTTTCATATTTTAGCTAAAGAGCATTTGTTATTCAATTGAATTCTCTGGCATTCTATAGAATAAATGGGCAAGTATATAATTATTTTATCAATCTCTCATACTTTACATAAAGAACATATGCTATTCAATAGAATTCATAGGCATTCTACAGAATGAAAGGGAAAAGTATATAATTCTCACAGTATTTCATACCTTACCTAAGGAGCATTTGTTATCCGATAGAATTGTTAGCATTTTATCGAAGGAATAGGCAAAGTATATAATAATTTTCATATGATATTATATTTTACCTTATAGAGAGTATTTGCTATTCGAGCGAATTCCTAGGTATTCTATAGAATGAATATGCAAAGAATATAATAATTTTCATAGTATTCTATACTTTACTTTATAAAGAGCATTTGTAATTCTATAGAATTCATAAGAACTTTACATAATTCCTAGAGATTCTATTTAATGAATAGGCAAAGTATATAATATTAGTGATCAGACCAGAAAACTTAAATTTTCAGTTAGTAACCAGTGGTCGGTAGACTCTTAAACTTATTAGCCACTTTTTCCCCAAACTTAATGAATCGATATGGATTGATCGATAAGGACCTATCGATATTGTCGACATCGATAGGCCATTTTCATCTAATAGCCACTTTTTACAAACCCTTTTTTGCTTGAATTAAATTATATCATTTTTTTAGAAATAATTAATATCAGAAATAATTTCTTCTTCTTCTTCAGCACGACAGCCCCTTACAGGCCTTGGCTGCCTCAACCACGCGTAGCCTCCAACGCCTCCTGTCCATGGCGACTTTTTTCCAGTTGTTAATCTTTAACACTTTTAGATCTTTAGCAGTGTCATCCAGCTATCTAGTTGGAGGTCTTCCTCTAGCCCGAGATCCCGAAGGGTTTTTAAAGGTGGCGATTCGGACCGCATTATTTTCTGGACCTCTCCAGATATGGCCAAGCCATCTTAATCTATTGCTTCGGATGACCTGTACTATCTGTGGCTGTTCATAGAGTCTATATAATTCAAAGTTGTATCTGATTCGCCAACAGCCTCTTTCCTGTACTGGACCAAAAATATTTCTAAGGATTTTCCTTTCAAAAACACCAAGAGTACGCTGAGTGTCTGCGTTTAGTGTCCATGTTTCACTTGCATAGAGCAATACAGGTAGAATAAGAGTCTTATAAATTTTAATTTTAGTTTTCCGGCTGATCAGAAATAATTTACGGTCACACAAAGTTAATTCAACAATAAAAATAATATAAATGTATGACAGAATTCAGTTAATCATACCGACTTTAAAGACCTCTATTTAAAAATATTTGTGGTGGAAAAATAATTTAATGTATACATTACAACTTTGAACTTTGTGAATTGTTAAAGAACTCATCTTCCACTTGAATCTAATCTTTCCATCAAAAATTGATGAGTTCTGAAAGCTCAAAATTTCGAGTGGACACATTGAACATTTTAATGAAAATTCTGCTTACAAGAATCTTTCTACATTAATGTACTTTTATCATTAAACAATTTTCAAAAAAATAAATAAATAAATAAATAAATAAAAAGTGGGAAAAATCACCGGTTGTTTATTTAGTTTAAGTCGCCACTTTTTTTAGTTGACTCGCCACGGGACGAGCGGTTATTTTCAGGTGTAATACTAATAACATTTTGTATATTTTGCCGAAGAACGCCCGACATTCATAGAATGCCACCATTTCATACATTGTCGGTTAAAAAATAACGTTAAACAGATATAAGTAATAATGAATGTTTATAAGACAAAATGTATTACAAGAAAGATATGCGGATTTTGATTCTTTGCGTAGAATTTAAAATTGTAAATTTATTTTCTTCGCAAATTGTATTTTCAAGAAAGCTTCATTTAATATTCTTCTCCAAAACGGGATAGAGAAAAGGATGTAAAATTGGATCGAGGATGTAACGAATAGAAGAAGCGGACTTAAAAAAAATGTTAATGAAAAAGCCATTTGGAATTCTAAACAGTTGGAAACAATTAATACAGCCTTCACCCTTTTCCAATTACTCTTTATTGATAATTAGTACTTATTGACATTGATTGCAATTGAAGTGCTTTTTTGAAATGTTAACTAATTGAAACTAGCAGATTTTATTATTATTTTTCTTATCAAGCTCCATTATTATTTACAATAATACCTCTATACATTTTTAACACTAGATTGCCCAGGGAAGTCATTTTGACTGCTTTTTAATTTCAATTAGAAAAACAATGAAGCATATAATGACACAATTTCTTATAATTTTGCAACTTTTTGTACAGCATATAATTTTTTTAATGTTAATATTTACTAATAACTTGTTATGTAACTGTAAATAATATAAAAAATATTAAAAATTATTTTTAAGCAAATTTCTTTAAACATTAGTTATTCTTTCACAATCCAGTCATTTTGACTGCTTTTGGGCAATATAGGTTACATATTAAATTTGTCTTTCTAGTGTTAAACCAACTAGGAGACTTCGCCCCTTGCTCGCTCCGTTTTCCAAACCCCGAGATTGCTACTGATTCATTGTTTTTTCTCTCGATATTTTAACATGAATAAAACAACATGATAAAATAACATGATAACATATTTTAACATGATAAAATAACATGAAATTTTTTTAGTTTTTACTTTATTTTTACATGATAAAATAACATGATAAAATAACATGATAACATATTTTAACATGATAAAATAACATGAAATTTTTTTAGTTTTCACTTTTTTTTAAAAAAAAAGCAAAGATCATTTTGATTGTTATATATATAGTTATTATAGTTTTATGCAAACACATTTTTTAGCATGTAAATCGTAACAAAATGAAAGTTTTTGTGTATTTGAAAAATAATCAATTGTTCTTAAAAAAAAGAGAAATAAACTTGAAAGATGCGAAATATGGAAAGAAATGAATGTGCGAAACAAGAAGAAATAAAAGAGAAATAATTTTACTCATTAACGAAGAATAACAATAAACTTTCGTTAGATGAATTCAAGTAAGAAAAGTTTTTTTAACCTCTCATCAACTCTAAAATTAAATTTTTAAAAATTTCTTTATAAAAGTCAAGATATTATACCGGGTAACATTCAATCTTTCTTTCTCTTTTTTTCTTCTTTTTTTTTCGTTAATTCAAGTGCGAGTATATAAAATTAAGATCTCGAGAGGGAGAATGTAAAATTTTCTGCAATATAAATAAAAGAACCAGTCAATTTCCAACTCAAGTTTCACTCTTGCAGGTTTGAAAGTAACTTACAAGCTTAACAGTTAACTAGTTATCGATTGTTAATTTTTCATGTATTCCAGCGCACTTTTTGTACATTTTTTCTACACACCTTCTTAATTTCAAGTTTCTAAATCTTTTAAGTTTTACGCAGTAAAAAACGATAAGATAAAATAAAGTTGAACATTCCAAATAGCGGCGGCGCACTGCGGTCTGAATCGTAAAAAAGCTGGCCAAAACTCTAAGTGTTTTGATGAACTTAATATTTTGGAAAGTCATAAATTACGAATATTAAGAAGAAAAAAAAAATTCAACGGGATTAACTCAATATGTCGGTGAGAAAGGATTATGGTGAGGTTATCCTACAAACTATTACCTTAACACACTAAATAATGAACATCCGTTTATTTCGTGGTTTATGATTCAATCATATATATAATATATATTGTCGTACCTCAATTTATAAACATTTCAATGCGGATATGAAAGTTTTTTATTGGGAATGAATTTTTATAGAAATAAATTTAAAATTCTTAAGTTTGACCTGTGAAAATAATAGGCATTGGAAATTAAATATTATTTTAGAGAAAAATAGTTAAAATATATTATAAATATTTCAAAATATCACGCGTAAAATTAAAAATTTACTTATCGAGCATTATATGCTGAAAGAAAATCAAGCATTGTTATTTCAGGAGTATATATTTTTAAATTAATTTCACTTTTCTTATTTTTTTTCTTGGATAGCATAAATAACTGAGAATATATTCCAATATCTACAGTTAGTTAAAAAAAAAAAATAGTTTTTTTGAAACCGATTTTTATCACAATAAGATTGATACATACTGTTAAACGAGCACTAAATTTATTATTTAGATTGAATATTTTGAACTCATGTTAAAAACTTTCGAATTTTACTATTGGGAATTAAGTCTTTCAAATAAGTTATGAATTGAATCATTCGATCAGCCTTATAAATTGTTCTTTTACGAAACTGTTGAAGCCTTCTTCATGTTTATTCTAATTTTTTAGTGTATTTATTAATTTTTTTCCACAAGAACACTGTCTAATTTAATAGCTGTCAAAGGTGACCAACATTTTTGAATTCAACGAAGTTTCTAAGAAATCAGAAATAGAAATGTATACTGTTTAAAGATTCTACATGAGCAAATAAAATGCAATTTTCATTTATTTTACTTACATATATTGGCATTCTTTGAACATAATATTTTAAAAAGGTAAACATCGTTGTTGTTAAATATAAATTTTATTGTTATAATTTCCGAAAAAGTTAATCTCTCTCCGCTTTTATCATTATTTCTGAATGATAATAATAATAAAAGTCTAAACTCAGCCCGTTACTTAAGCCTGTTACTTTTTCCTTCGTGATTAGATTGTTTTATGGACACTTTTAATAACATATTTTACATTTGGTTAGTGGTTTTTAGATTCCGATAATTGAGCGTCCTTTGTAGGCTAATTGTAATTAAGTTTACCAACACCTAAGAAATTTTCGAGTCAAACGCACACAAAATATTTTGACGTTTCGATTTTTAACATTACACGTAGCTAATATTTTTTTTCTTCAGTGTATGAACGTTTTTCTACAAGGAAAATATAATTTTGAAACTGATACATGCCACCAGCGTTTTTCAATTCAACAATTTTTGCAAAAAATCAGAAATTGAAATGCGTGTTTTTGATAAGCTTATATAAGCAAGTTAAGTACAGTTTTTATTTAATATACTTTCATATTTTACCTTGTTAAAGTCAATATTTTAATAAGGTAAAAAAAATTTTTGTAAGAAATTAGTTTTGTTATTGAAATTTTTAAAAACGTTCGCGTCTTCCTTTCTCCCTAGTTCGTGATGATAAAAAGTATGAGTTCAGCCTGTTATTTTTTTTTTTAAAAAAAGAACCTTCTAAAATTTTTCATTATGATTACATTTTTCTATGGATATCAAAAAGTTATTATGATCAAGGAAAAAAAAAATGTAAGAATTTTTTTCGCAGTGGAGTTAAATTTTTCTTCTTTTCTCTCTTTTTTTTTTCTGAACATAGAGAAATTCATTATTCGGGCTCAATACTATTAAAGAAGATGTAAAGTTGGAAAATCACCACCAGTCATTATTTGGTAAATAAGAAATGTGTTTGTAGAGAAAATAGTAATAGTTTTACAATTCGAATCAAATATATACTAAGGAAAGATATTGGAAAGTGATTTTTAGCTTTCTCTTACTCGAAAGAAATAAATATAAACTCTCACAGGTAAATACAACAAACAATCCCCACTCAATAACAACTCCATTAAAACTATTCTAAAATCTTGAGTGGTGAGGACGGCGTGTTTGATGTGTAGATCAAAATATAGTTAAAAACAAATTTATGACCCGTGCCGCAGATTTCAGATTTGTAATACGGTTTTAATGAATCCAAAGATGAGTAACAAAGGAGTATTAAAAAGAGCTCTCTAAATCTAGAGTGATTCTCTGTGGAGATAACCTTGCTTTTGGGTCGCATGGATGAATCTTCAGACAAGACGGAAATCGGATATGTTCGGTGAACCGTACACCCATTAGACATTCTATGCACTTCTTCATTTAGAATACTACTACAAATGATTTTGATGAAAGTGTTATGTGAATTAACCATGAGATTCCATCATTAAATTCATTGTATTTGGATTCGGAAGATTTTTTTTTTTAGAAGCATAGGATGACTCTATGGTTGCTTTTATGGCAAGAGAAAGTTTGTAATTTAAAGTTGTTGGTTGTTGAATACGAATTAGTTGGGCTTTATTATAAGAACCCTTAAGCCTTAATTTTTATCCAACGGCTTAGGGAAAACTTCAGATCCTGTCCATGGGTGATTTCCAGGTCTTTAATGATAGATAGATAGATAGAAAGATAGAGATATAGAGAGATAGATATAGATATATAGATATATATAGAGAGAGATATATATAGAGATATATATATAGAGAGATAGATAGAAAGATATAGAAATAGATATAGATATAGAGAGAGATATAGAGATAGATATAGAGATAGATAGAGAGATAGAGAGATAGATAGATAGAGAGATAGAGATATAGACAGAGATATAGAGAGAGATATAGAGAGATAGATAGATAGAGACAGAGATAGAGAAATAGATAGAGAGAGAGAGTACAGAAATATTCCTGATCATCTCACTGATTCTTTTAGTACGAACGGGAAATAAAAGAGCTAGTGTGGCTCAGTGGATAAAGCGTACTCCTCCTAATGAGGTGGCCCAAGTTCGAAACGACCACAGTACTCACGTAAAATATTTTTATGTTATACGGATCATGGATTGGAATCCCCTTGCCGTCGGGGTAACCGTGGGGGGCTTACGTGATTTTCCTTTCCTTGTAACGCAAATGCGGGGTAGTTTCATCAAAAGGTTTTCAACGAAGGCTAGTTTGTTCCAGTGCTTGATCCAGAAGTTTCCTTTTCTCTGGATTGGGTTCAAATTTACGTGGGTATGGCTTTGGAGATTGATAGTCGTAAACTCAGAATTGGGTTGGGTGTTCAACGCCGGTAATGAAATAAAATAAAATAAAAATGAGAAATTAAAACCAAGTCTCTAAGGAGAAAGTCAATAATTATTTAGTTTTAGGCGTGAGTTTCACCTCTAGTGTTTTCAGAAGTTTACCTCCGATAGATTATTTTTAAATTTTTGACAAATTCATCAAATATGTTAAAATTAAAATCTCAGTACAGAAGAAATACCCTCTCAAACGCTATTATCTTCGTCTGGTACAAATTGTGAAAAAGGCCAGAATTCGAGATACGGAAAATTTTTCTTGGGACATAGTTTCTTGCTTTACAGATCGTTGCTCAGATCTCAGAAAATTCTTGTGCCAGCCATGGACACGAGTTTTTGAGATGTTTCACTGGCTCTGAGCCTGCAATTTTCAAATTTTTTTTACGAATTTAAATCTTTCTTTCGTTTAATACTGAATTATTTAATTATTGGTTTGCTCTTGGGAGATATGTTTTTCTTCGTTCAGAATAACTCTCGGATTTAGGCCCGTAGGGAATTGAGATCGCTTCTATTCCTTTTTAATCACCTGAACTACCTGACACACTTTGTGACATAAAAGCGTGATACCATTTACGGGTTGTCCCGTAAATGATATTAACTCGTAAAGCCCGTAAGTCAATATTCGATCAATTATGGCAATACTTATCTTTTGATATATTAAATTAACTTCTACATTATTTAATTATTAATAAAATATTCGAAGCTTAAAAAATATATTTGTCGTAGGCGAATTGGAAGATCCGACTCTTTACAAATTGTCAACGTTATTTGTTAGGCTGATTGCAGTTAGCCTTGTAGGACCATTGCAAAGTGACTTTGACAGTTTGCAAAGAGCTGGATTTTCCAGTTAGCCTATTAGCATAAGCCTATTAGCATTATTATTTTTAAGCATAATTTATATTTTGTATGCCCAAGCAATCTGTGAACATTAAATATTATAGAATGTGATAGGTGGTTCAGATAAAGGATACTGGAAAATTATCAAACTTAGGTTTGCGCTTTTTAGACATCTGCCTGCATTACTAAACTTCATAGGTTATGTCACAACCTGTAACGCATTTGAACCGGCCTTGTTTTATAACTATGAAGTTGTTAAATATAGGGTATTGAAGTTTTAGATATTTAAGATAATATGAGAAATTCTAGCGCTTTGCTGATTCTAGAATTGTAAAAAAAAGTTTTAATAGTGATAAAAATCCACTATTCTCTCATTCTATCTTCAGTTTAGTTTATATTTCAAACATATTTCCATATAAAAGTCAGTTATTGATCTCAGTTAAAGCTGAAAAGAAGGCTATAAAATTTGAAATAAATAGCGGGTAAATCGTAAATGCAAATGGTTTAAAATATTTTTATATCGGTCATAAATCGAATACAGAAATATATAAAATAACTTAGAATAGGAAATAAAATAAACTCGATAAAAAAGAATTAGATATTTAAAGACATAAGACGGGTCAAAACTGTTGACATAAGGTCGATTGATTATGTTTTACAACAACTGCGATGTAAAAATAGAATAAACAGGTGGATGTCATATCGTGTTTCAGTTCATTATCATGTATGTCATCATAAATATAAATGACGTTGTCAAATCTGCATCCAATCATGCAATACCGAACAATCACTGTCTTTAACCTATGTCATTGTTTCAAATGTCACCGCTATCTTCCTGGTACTGCTTAGTTAGTAAAAAAGGTAAAATACGTCGGCGTAGGTGTGGTTTATACCTTTTGTTTGTTTATTTATTTGACCTGGTAGAAATTAGTTTTTTAACTATTAATGGCAAATAGACATGGTTGATCGATACAATTTTGTAAAAATTCTTAGACGATTAAATAATTTCAGTTCATTGATATTTTATTTTTTTATCAACAACAAGCAAACTATGAGTTTTTTTCAGAATAACAAAGTAACTGTGATATTTTAAAACTCTAGGAAGGGTAAAAAAAAGAGTAAGAGAGAACGACTTATTCTTGCGATGCTATTCTAACATTTATAGTAGTTCGTGTCGTAGTTCCAGATATCATACTTTCATATTTATTTGTCATATGAAATACAAATGCAATCACAACTTTTGTATATTTATATCATTTATTTTTCTAGAGTTTGATAAGTTTCCTGTTTGCTAATCTTTTATAGAAAATAGACTAAAAAAAGTAAGGGTAAATATTTGGCTCTTTTGGAATAACGGGATACTTGTCACTTTAAAAATTATCTTTAAAAAAAAAGAGAGAGAATTTTAATTTAAAATTTTTAAATTGTGACTACTGCGATATTTTTTGTGGGCTTGTCTTGTACACAAGTTCTTCGATATTCCAGATGAAAGTACTTGCTTGTGGTGAGACTATCAGAAAGTTTAATATTCTGTCGTTGTCTATTTCATAATATTCTGTCGTTGTCTATTTCATAATATTTTGTCGTTGTCTACTTTATTTAATCAAAATAAAAATTCTGCCTGCAATTTATAAAAGAAAACATAACTCCTTTTATATACACAAGTTGTTCGATTATATAGTTATAGCAACCTGAAATCCACATAGTTTTCTTTTAAAATAAAAAAATAAAAATTCTAGCTTATAGTTCACACACAATTAAATAATTTATGAATGGAATCTTCTTTCAACGCTTGCTGGGAGTATACTAAATTCAATCACAATTCAATATTACAAAAGGAAAAAAAAAATCATTCTTGTGGTGAAATAGTTTCAAATGCTTGCTATTTATTGACAGTAAACATCGTAAAGTTAAATGTATATTTTATTTATTTTTTTATTCATTTATTTATTTTTTCAATTTTTGAGTAAACAACATTTTCAAGTTAATGACATAATCATGATTGCAATTGCAAGGTTATTAAATTGCGTAGTTTCGTAACGAATGTAGTTCTAAATAATTAATTCATCCTTAATAAATGTCATATTCAATCGTCAGATTAAATATTCTTGTAACTATATTTAGTTCTTGTAGTTAGCTAAAATACTGTACATTTAAGTACCATGTACAAAATTTTGGGTGCAATATCGATAATGCGGCTGGATTGTTGTTTATCTCTTTATTACTTAACATACTATCAAAAATATATGCTATTTTAATTTCGTGCAATTTAAATAGACAATAAATGCACTTTTATATTTTAAATACTATTTAGATTTTCTAATATGTAACAACATATTTTTCGAAGAAAACTTGTTTGTTTTTTCTTCAAAAAAAATTTATAAATAAATAAAATAAAATAAAAAATAGCAAAATAAATTTTTAAAAAAATTAAATTTATGAATAAATGAGGATTGTGTTCATAAACGTGCTATTTAAAGTTTGTTTAAAGCAGTAGACGCAGGTGTCGTAACTTTGGTCAAAAATAATTGTACATGACAAAAGACGATGTTAGATGTCATTTCCTAAAATGTAATTCTGAACTTATTTTGAGCTTTTTCTTACGCAACAACAGATTAATATTTGCGAAAAAAGAATGATTGAGAATGTATATACATTAAAACAACGGATTAAAAATTTACCCACAAATTAATTTTTTTCCGAATAAATGTCACCCGGAGTTTAATGTTAAGAATGCAAATAAAATAAAATTTAAATTAAAGAAAATAAAATTTAACTTTCAACAAAATATAATTTGACTTAATACAATACAAAATTTAATTTAAAATATGGAATAATGGAACAGTGTTTAACTGCTTTGCGTTAGGCTTATCCCAATGACTGAAACGAAATTTTATCGATTTTATAATCTCGCAAGTATAAACGTTTTGTATTTTAGATTATATTTGTCAATTGAAAAAATTCATTGGTTTCAAAATCATATAAAATGGAGAAAAACAATCCACATATTTCGAGCGCTCATTCTCAAGATTCACCAGACTTTCGCGCTTTTGAGAATGAGTGCCTTTTTTGAATGCTCAAAACACGTCAGCTTTTCCACCTTGAATAACCTTTTAGCAATGTTATCTCAAGTCTCAAAATGGCCCAGACTTAAAAAAGACTTTCTCCAGCAACTTTTTCACTATTTCCGTATAGTTTTAAGTCCCATTTGCCGTCTCTGTAATCAGGGACGCGTCATGGATGGTGACCATCTCATCCTTTGTCGAGTTTTAATCAAAAATTTTCTTGTAGACCGCTACTGGGAGGCCAGGGGCTTTTTGGATTCATAGACTATTTCTACAGTTGCTTATCTTTGCTTTTTTTCCCTAGCTGTTTGTTCTCTATTTTTTTTTCTTCTAATTATTGTTGCAGTTGTCTTTAAATCTTGTCGTTAAAAATAAGAAGTAAAATAATTTTCAGCAAATGAAGTTTTTTCAATGAAAAATTTATCTTTCCGCTTAAGTCGTTTTGGAATAATCCAATGATGATATATATTTTTATGGTTTTATAATTTCTTGAAAGTGAAAAACAGTTGCAAAATGTGGCTAAAATCAGTAACTCGAAGAAGCAAAGATGCTTAGGACAATAGTGCTTATAACAAAAAACTTATAATAAAACAATGTTCAAAGTGTTCTGTTTTGACGGCTTCAAATATATATTTTTATAATTCTTCTAAAAAAGAAACTAAAAGCATGGTCGCAAATCGTAATTCATCAAGAATGCAGATAGTTAACAAAAATGCCTTTTAAACCAGACGAATCAGGAAAGCGGGAGCAAAATCTCCAACATTCCCCATATATTCACTACAGAAATTCTATATTGTTATGGCTGAGCTTGATTTATATCTTAACTTCAATTTCATATTCAAATGAATCATCCTTTTTTTCTTTTTGAATGAAAAAAAAGAAGCAATTAGGCTGTTAAGAATTAGTTTCAATCTTCTTATATATCTTCAACTAGCAATAAAAGATACACTTGAAGAAGCCCTAATACTTAGCTGTTGATGATCTGATTTCGACCGGAAGCAATCAAGACAAACATCAAAGGAAGTGGTTGTTTGTTTGAGGGTTCATAAAAGCGAAAATTGTTAGAAAAGCGTTTCGCGAGCATTGTTTTCGATGTCCGCTTTTCAAGGGACGGCCACCAGGTAAGATAATGGGAGAAAGGTATCGCGAAATCTCGCATGTAATTAGCTTTCACGATTAAAAACGGATCTTGCGAAAAGATTCGTGTGTTTGAATTACATGCACTGAAAATTAACAAAGTTTAAATATGTAAAGCATTATTGAATAATAATCTGATTGCATTGAAGAGTCCACTGTTTCGAAACTTAGGTAAGATTCGCGAGTAAAGAATAGTTTTCTTTTAAGCGAGGTAGCCCAAATAAATAGTTAGAATCGTAAATTATGAAGTTCGACGGGAAGAATTATTTGGCGAACGCTGCATCTAAATTAAGGATTAAGTCAGAATAGGGATTTTACTTTGTTCGTGCAAACTATGGAGAATTATTTTCCCGGAATTTCCCTATTTATTTCAGTAACCAATTTATACTTTTCAATAATTTTCGTTGCATTTTAATGTGTTCAACTGAACTAATTTTTCCGTATTACAGTTTGTTATTTGTGAAATTCATTTATGAATGATATGAGGTGAAGAAAAATCGAACCTGCGGCCTTCTGTCCAGCAATGTTTTGAGATAGATGAGCGTTGGAGTTCTTGATTCTTGTCGTAGCCTTGATGTTGTTTGGGCTGATGAGGAATTAACAAAATAATTTCATGTTAGTGTGGACTGTAGGGCAAACCGAATGATCACTCAAACATCGGTTCAAAATATCAAGACTATGTCAAGAATCAAGAACTCTATCTACTGCTGTTCATCTATCGCAAAACATTTGCTGGACAGTAAGCCTCTTTCCTCACCTCATGTCATTCATGTTTTGAACTGGAGTTTTGGAAGAGTTTTTTTAACATCAAAAACTCTATTCTTAATGATATTGCAGCTATATCATACTATACTATATTTGTCAAATATTTGAAAATCATAAATTTTTTAAATTTTCTGTCATTTTAATGTTTTATCTTTAACTGTATATTTATCTCTTTAGTACCCTGTAAGCATTTTTAGTGCATAGCTGCTACTATTTTTGGGGTTGAGATAAACATAAATTTTTTACAGTGCATATGTCGCACATTTTTTTATTTATTTTTTTCACAGATATAGTAACACATATTTCAAAAATATTGGAATAAATTTAATGACTTCATTACAAAAACATTTCTTTTAAAAAACAAGCACATTTTTAGTAATATATTCGATCTAATTCTTCCAATTGATTTGCCAATTTTATATAATTTTTTGCACGATAACTGCAGTTCTGTACTTAAAAATGTATTTAGTTTTTCCCAACATCAAAAATGGAGACAACTATTCACAATTTTTTTTTTTACAATAAATGATGAAACCAGTGTCGAATTAAATCTCCATTTTTGCCCTTCCTGTCATTTATCCTAATGATGGTGTACCACCGTAACCAAAAAAACGCACTTGGGTTTCAATAAAAATTTTACGATTTGTGATTATGGACGTTATTTTGAATGAAATTTTTTACTAAACTAAGCCCAGTACAGGGATTAGAGTTTTGCTTCATAGTTGGTTGCAGGTATACATATATTTGGTTGGAAAAAACTAACTCTTGTGATTTAAAGCAAAAAAGCTATAAAATTAGCAAAACGGGATCAGGTTAGCTTTAAAAATCCACTTAACACGTCATTGTTGAGGAAAGTATTGAATTAATGACCCAACCTCAATTTTTTTCTGTTTTCAAAATTTGCATTCAAAGTGCAGAATAGATTTTTATAAATTTTTAAAACAATTATAAAATAATTTTTACGGTCTTAAAATTTAGGATAACTAGTGGGTTAGTGGGGTCCAAAAGATTTATATGGTTTGGGGGCTGCAACCTTGTTACTTCCCTTTAATCCGGCTTTACTTGTATTATAGCCTCATTTTCCTAACGATCCTAAAATTTTAAGAAATTTTATCCTGTGGTTCAAACGCGCGTGTGGTGAACTATTTTACTTTTAACAATAATGGAAATCTTAAGCCAACTGTGCGAGTTACACTTTTTGACTTTGAGATTCATTAATTCACCTACTGAAAGTCATTTAGTCATTCATTTACTGATGCACTGCTGTAGATCAAGCGAATCAACCATAAACCAGTCTTTATTTGCTTTCCAAAGAGGTAACAATGGAACAAAAACTTCTAATGAGATTCCGAAATGGCACTCTTTTATGTGGACCCACACTAGAAATCGCCTTAATTGCAACACTCCGTCATTGCTCGATGACACAATAACGCTTTTTTACATTCAGACAAAAACTTTAACCTTGGACAACGCGGGTGGCTACCGCACAATCACGACCTCTGTGACTTCTTTCTGTAAATATGAAGTTTTTTTTTTTTTTTTTTTTACCAGTTGCCGAAGCACTGATTTACGCAATGATCAGACACTTCACCTGATCACCATCTTTCCAGAAAGTGCGATGAATGACAATCGCCTGGAATTAAGAAATGAATCTGATTGTAAGCATTATCACATCAAGTATCAGTCTGAGATGGAAATTGTGATTTTTTATTTGAAGACAAAGAGGACAATTAGGTACTTGCAGACACTTTTATTCGTGGTATTGTTTGGTGCTATAAAGATATACTAAATGCTTGAATTGATTTGCTTTCTCTTTTATGAGTTGTAGCATTTCGAAATTGTGTTGTAATGCATACGGTTTACTGTAAAATTAAGTCATTGCCTTGTCATTGATACATAGTATTATTTAGCAATCTTGACATGAAGGCACAAGATTTCCATTTTATTACATGAAGTGATAACTTTAGACAAAAACTTCCAGCTTCATTGTAATTAGAGTATTAGCGTTTAGGTATCAGACGCCTTTGGCTTCTTCTGCCTCACATATGTTAGTATCTCTTCATCAATTTGAGTCGAGGATATCTAACAATTTTGAGTTTTATGAATATAACTTAGACATAACTCGAATTTCAAAATTTTATGCATTTTTGTGAAAGGAAATTGTATTAGATCCATTTTTATTTACAGTTAAATAATGAACTTTAAATAGGTTTTAATCTAAGAATTTTAATTATTTTTAACAAAACCATTTACGAAAAAAAGTATTGCTACTAAAATTATAGAAATTTATAAAAAAAATTTAAGCGGGAGCATAATTAAAACTATTCTAGAAGTTTTGTCGTTTTATTATTTTATTGCTTATAAGGTAAAAATTTATTTATTGCTTAAATAGCAATATTACTTTAAATTCATACATCCGAAGGTTTACGAACAGGAAAAAATCTAAGAACTCGATTTTTGAATATTCGCTCACTCTCTGAAAATCTACAGCGAGAAAACTTCTTAAGCTTTCTTCTCGGAGCTATATTTTTCAAGTGAGCTGAACTCATAACTCAAATTTTCACCGACCGACTTAAAATTTAAATTATACGTTTAAAAGCAAATTTCTTTTTAAAGAAGTACGTAGGATTACTTCATTTTATTGCATAGTTTTTTTGTTAAAATGTTTTTGAAGATTTTTGGCAAGAATTTTTTTTATTATTTTTAAACGTACCATTCTTGCAAAAATGGGTAAAACGGTAAAATTCTAAAAAGAAAACCTGTAAACATTAACAAAATAATACTTTTCTTCTGCCACTAGAGTACTTTTCCCTCAATGCCTTATTTTAAAACAATTGCTTTTTGTTAAATAATTAATCAAACAAAAGAGCCCTCTTTCATCAGGACTGTTCTCCCAATCGTTAGAGGATAGAAGACTGTGAGTGGAGGGAATATTAAATAAAAATGCTCTTGCTCTTATTCATCTTCATTTAATTTTCACGTATAAATTAAAGACTTCAAAATACTCACTAGCATGGTCCACAATTTGAATCGAAGACAGCGACCACAGTTTTAAATTTCTTCCATTTTTATAAATACCTTTGAGCATTCAAATTTCGGTTTTCACAAACATAAAAATTGTGCAGATATACATTAATAATTATCTATCCAAATTATTCCATAGTTTTCTTTTAAAAAAAAAAAACTTAAAGGAAAGTTTTAGAAGAAATTATTAGTTACCCTTAACTAACCCTTTGACGCAGATGGAACATTTTTTTCTGGCGCTTTAATTACAAGTAAATATATATTTTGGCATTTTAAAATTCGCGATCACAACGAACTATAAGGGGCGTTGTTGTATGAGACGGAATACCTGCGATTTCTATATGAACAGTCATTCAGTTGTCTGGAGACGTCTTTAATGTAGCGTGTAGCAATGTAACGCACCTTCTTTATTGTGGCTTATTAAATTTAAAAAAAAATAATGCTTGATATTCTTTCTTATGCAAACGAAAACAAAATGGTATCTCTTTTTTTTTTTTAGAGAAGGAACATCCAAAACACATCGGAAAAATATTTGTAAATAAACAGAAAAAAAAAAAATATCTATCTTCTTATTATAGTTAAAACCTAATGCCCAAGAAGTAGTTTTACTAAATTTAATGGTATAACATGAAAGGCCTATTTAAACTTTACATTCCATAGTTTTAAGAATCATATTACTTCAAGCATTAAAATAAGCAAAAAGTATACATAAGTCTCATAATTTTATATAATTTCATTTTGTAAAAAAAAGTTTTTTTGACAATTTTTATCAAAAAATTTAAGTTTCAATAAAAATCATTATTTAGAAACTAAAAACGTGAAATAAAGAATGCTTACAAAAAAAAAAAAAAAAAAAAAAAAAAACAATTTTAAAATTTCCTCACATTAAAATTATTAACTTACTCATATTTTTTTAAATTCATAATCGGACCAAAGAAAATTATCATCAAATAATCCTGGATATCATCTTTTGGATTTTTTGTTGCCTTGTTGTTTGCTGATTTTTGACGCCATTTTTCAGTGCTACGAAAATGCGTCTTTGGGATTTGCCAAAAACAGAACAGAATGCAATTTTATTTTTTCAGGAGCGAAATATTTTACGAAAAAAACGAAAATGTACCAATTCCCATGACATGAAACCTTATCATGGTAAACGTACGTTTTGGAAATGTTCTTTCATTTGGAATCTTATTTATTAGAGTTCATATAGCGACAGCATCAAGTGAAAGAAAATAGAGATTGTTTTGAATCTATGTTAAACTCTTTATCTGCCCATTTTCTACCGAAATCCGAATGACTACTTTGATTTTAAATAAAGTGTTTTATTTTATGATTTGTCGCAAAAATTTTAGGTGTAGATTTGCGGCACTTAAAAACCGCCAAATCTGTAGCGGCGGTGGCGTTAATACGCGAATTTTTATTCCATATTCTTCTGAATCATATTACTTCAAGCATTAGAATATGCAAGAAGTATACATAAACACATAATGTTATAACATTTAATTTTTCAAAAAAAGTATTTTGACAATAATTTTTATCAAAAAATTATAAACCAAAAAACATAAAATAAAGAATTCTTAGGATAAAAAAACGATTTTAAAAATTCCTCATATTGAAATAAAAACTTTCATAGTTGTTTATTTTTTTTTTCTTTTCTGTCTTACGTGTTTTATTCTTATCTGTCTGATTAAAATTTGTTTAATCAGACGTAAAAAACCATTCTGTAGAGAACTATCATCAAATAAGAAAAAAAAAAAAAAAATTTACAAGCAAATTTTTTATTATAAAAATCATAACACTCACCTGCTTTAAAAATCCGCAGAATTCCAAATGAAATGTTCCTAGTTTGAAAATTTTATTTTCAAATAATATATACATAGATTACCCCTTCATTACTTTTAGATAACATACCACACAGCAAAATTTTATAATTGTATGATCTCGATATGAATTTCAATATGTAACTTGAAAACAGAATAGCTGAATTCTAGTTGAAATTATTCTTTCAAAACTAAAAAATACCTACCATGAAAATTATACAAATTTACTAGTAATCAGCACAAATGATACTATTTCAAGTAATTCGGATGATTCTTTATTGTTGTTTTCCGCATTATATAGATACAGAAATATATACAATTCTACAAAGAAGAAGAATATTTTATAACTATTATAGTTCTGTACGTTCCGAATTCACATTTATTTATTGGAATGGCGAAAGCAATGTTGACTTCACTTTAATTTGTAATAAATTGAAGACAAAAAAAGTTATTTTACCGAAATACACATATCTGTAACAGCAAGCGATCATGAATTCGGAAGTCATGTTGTTGGAAAAAGAAAGGTAAAAATTATTGAGGAATTGTTCTTCAAGTGTTTGGCGTGTTCTGGTTAGTTTTTTAAAGTTCTTCTGCCTTTTCCTTGGGGAAATTTTGCTTCTTATTTGTTGCTAAGAAAATGGCGTCCGTCTTTGCCAATGGTTATAATAGAACTAATGCCCGATATTTTCAGGCTCCCGCTAGAGGGCGTACTCACGCGTTGCGATCGCGAATTATATAAAACTGTCTAATAGTTACTTAAAAATCTGTTAGACTATCGGAATTTTAATTGTTCTCAAATATAAATAAATAAAAAAATTAGATTGGAAAACTTTCTTTTTATTTATATTCCGAAATTTATCGATAATTGACATTGCAAATTAAAAAAATTTCAATGACGAATGACTGTTTCTCTTAAATTTAAATAACTGCAAATTTCAAACATTTTTTGGAAATGAGTCCATACTTGCCAAAGGACGTGTCCTATCTGTGCTTATCTATTCCTATATCATTACCATAAATTATTAAAATTCTACAAGCAATATTTTTCACTTATTTTGAACTAAATTAATACAAAATAAACAATAAAGTATTAGAAATATGTTTAATGAAAATTCTACGTCAAAGGGTTAATGGCTATTTTTTTTCTCTCTTAATAAATCGAAATTATTTTTCCAACTTTTTTTAACGGTCTTATGGAATGGAATGGTGATACTCTATCATAAAAATATAAATTTTAAAAAAGTAAAAAATAAAAGCTAATAAGGAAACAGAAAAAAAAAAAAAATTAAAAAATCCAAAATGGAACCAAGTATGGAATGTTCTTAAAATAGTTAAAGCATATTATTTCTCATTTAGTAAATTGCATTAGTTCATATGCAAGACGATGCATATTCGTCACTAAATTACATGGAAAACGAAAATAAATCATGGTTTAGAGAGACCATTCAAGATTTATTAGTAGGTCGAATAGTTAGACACAAATGGTATTAAACATTAAAATCCAGTCGAAGAGATTGAAACAATTTGAGTTCTGTGGGAAAATAGGTAGGAGAGGTCAAGCGGCTTCATTAACTAACTTCTTTTTTTCTTCTAACATGATTATTCGAAATATGATTTTATACGTGATTTGAATAATGAAGGAAGCTTAAGCAAATGCGATACCTAAGCCAGGTGCAAACATTACATTTAGAATGAATGCAAACAAGATCTTCATAAGACAATGCATCTTGGAGAACAGATAATAATCTGATCTACTATAGCGCGCTCTTCGTGTATTGAAATTAGTTCCGAAATTAACTTAAGCCTTTTTACAAGTTCACATTTAATTATGGAATGCTGCACTTTTTTTTATACGTGATTAAAGAAATTTTAATCACCAATGTTTCGAACTTTTGTAACAAATTAGATCCGTAATGATACTACTATATGTGGAATTAAGGTTAAGTTTTTAAGCGTCCGCATTTGAAGTTGGAGCGGTATACTGCAGTGCAATGTTTTCTATTGTACTACTGTATACCGTGCAATAAAAAATATTGCACGGCAGCAGAAGCGACAAAAAATTCAAGAATGAAATTTTTATAGATATGGCATTTTTGTAGATGCTACATATTGCAATTTTTTTTTCAAAAATAAATATTGTTTCATCAGTTTTTAAAAATTCTATTTTAGCGTTCATCGTATTAGCAATAGGAAAAAAAAATTGCCAAGTCACTTTTCACAAAATCTATTGCGAAACACTTTTTTTTTTCATTGTGTGGCAGTGTTATTTTGACTATTAAAAAGTTAATAATCACCAATTTTTCAAATAAATTATTTGACAAACAATATTTGTATTATATTATTATTATAGTCGGAATTAAGGTTAACTTTTAATGCATGCATATTATTTAATATTTTAAACAGGTTCTGAAGCATATACAGTCCCTGGCCAAATTATTAGACGCACTATAAGATTCTATGTAAAATTTTAATTATCACGTGATACTATACAGCCTAATTGTTTTTACTCGGCTGAAACCGGTTTTCACTTGTTTACATTCGTGTAACAATTGGTTTACATTGTAATGCAATACGTTAAAAATAAATACCAATAGGAAGTATATAAAAAATCTCCTGAATAAAAACCCATTACATGTATGTTTACCTATAAAAGTATTGCATATAAGCTCGTGAAAAACATGTAATTATTAAAAAATTATAGTGTGTCTAATAATTTGGTCTAATTATTATAATATACTAATATAATATCTGATATAATAAATATTCCATATTTATATAATATATCGTCTAATTTGTCTAATCGTCTAATTTAACCAATTGATCCACGAACGTAAACTAGTGCAAACCGGTTTCAGTCACCGGCTGTATAATATTACCTGATAATTAAGATTTTTCATAGAACCTTATAGTGCGTCGAATAATGTGGCCAGGGACTGTAGATTCGTATTAAAATTTGGTAAAAATTTAAAAATGAGGTTTTAATACATTGCTTACTTATCCTAGGAATCTTGCAACGGTTTTATTTTCTCACACAATTTAACAAATCGCCAACATTTCAAATCAATTATGTGACAATTAAAATCAGATTGAAATTATATAAAAATATAAAATGAGATTTTTACTCGTTTATTTTATGTTTTCCAATATTCCATTTTGAAATAAAGTGACATTTAAAAACTTAAACTAACAATGTGAAATTGTATGAAACTTGGGCTTTACATGTTATACGGTATTTTTTTGCTTTTGCTCAGTGGTCGGGAAATAAAAATTACATTCTTTTCATAGTTAACTTCAACTACAACTACTTTATTACAAATGTATTAAACTACAGCTAATTTTTTTTTTAAATATAGTAAGTACAAATTACTTTTGAAACGTAGTTACTACTTGAAGAAAGAGAACTTCGCTTAAGAACTTAAAATTTACGCTGATGTTCAAAATGATTTTGAATAAAAAATTGGTTTGTTTAAATACGAGGAGTTATTAAGAAATATCTGTTCATGTTGACAATAGCTAGTTTGTTATTCTAAACCAATTTTTATGAATTTGCTCTTTGAACCTACAACTTTTTATAAATAATTAATATTTTTCATTATTTCATTGAATAATAGTTTAAAAATTTTTGGATAGTAAGCTTTAATAATTTAATTTTTTACATAACTTTAAAGAATGCTATTTTACATGACAAAACACATAGCTAGAGAAAAATTAGTTCAATAGTTCATGCGAAATTCAATTTAAAAAAAGTAAGATACTTAAAATACTTATTCACATTTGAAGGTGTTGCCGAAATTATAAATTAGCAATTATTCGTAATGGCTAGTTTAACTATAAGTAATACGTAATTCTTATTTTTTCTTGGCCAAAGGGGCATTCTCCTTACGTATATTGACGTAAGATTAGTCGTACCAATCAGATTCTAAATTTTGATTGCGTTTGAACCTTGTTTCTTCACTAATCTAACGTTAAAAGTATCTACCAGGAATCGCATCAAACTACTGTTATTTTTTTTTAAATTTATTTATTAGTTTTTATTTTATTTATTTATTTATTTTTTATTATTATTATTATTATTTTTTTTTTTTTTGCATAGCACTACTTTCTATAACGTTGTTTTACAAAAAAAAAAAAAAAAAAAAAGGAAAAAAAAAAGCTCATTACACTACAAACTACGAAAAAAGTAGCAACTACAGTAGTTTTACTTCTTGTAAACTCGTTACTTCCGACCACTGCTTTTGTTTAATTCGATACAAATAAACATTCGGAAGTATCAGTTTTTAAATATGTAACCCCATGTTTACGAATGTGTGTAGATAAATTTTTCGTTAGTTTTGTTCGAATTCATTCTGTTCTGCATTTTATTTATTTTATTGATTTTATCGACGTCATTCATATTACAAATGAAAAATTTAATTACAGTTTTGCACTTAGTGCAAGTACAGAATGTAGAACAAGTGTTCTGTATTTTGTGGTGCACAAAATTGGTGTCTCTTGTGGTTTCAGAATACAGAACAGAACTATATATAGTTTATTCTATTTCATGTTCTGTTCTGTTGAATTCAATGCTATATTTAATTTATTTAATGTATTAATTTTGACGACGTAACACACACTACAGGTGAAAAGTTTGTTTGCAGTGGTGTACATACTACAAGTTCAGAAGGCTGAACAGGTGTTTTGTATTTTGTGGTGTACAAAAATGGTGTTCTCACTTTATTGCTCACACAATACCGAATAGAACTATTAGTTAATTCTGTTCTCTTCTGATTCTGTTATGCATTCTGTTCTATTATTAAATTCCGTGTAGGTCTATTTAATTTAATTCACAAACTAAAACTTGAACTAAATCAAAAGCTAAATCAAAATTTAATTATCTGAAACATAATTAAAATAAATGGAAAAATAAAATAAAAAATTGAATAAATAAAAAAATTGAATAAATAAAAAAAAATTTAATAAATAAAATAACATTTAATCAAGAATTAAAATTAAATAAATTTAAAAAAAAAATAAAATGAATAAATTGAACTAAAAAGAAAACAATAAAATAATTGAAAGTTTTATGTTGCTTTTTTTTTTTTTTTTTTTTTAGTTTGAATTCATTATCGCTCTTTATCCATTGAAATTGAATCCTGATAGTATTAGCTTTTCATTTTTATAAATTAATATGCAAATGTAAGATCAAAGCTTCTCTTTTACATCAAAAAGAGTAGATCATTTATGACAGCTTAATGAGCTTAAAACTCTGAATCAAAGTATTGTTCAGTTTACTATGAAATGCCTGAGTAAAATCTGACTCTTTCTTATTTACTTTTTTTACGAACAGAAACTACTCACTCAAAGAAAATTCTCTCAAGGTTCAATAAAACTCACTAAAAGAGATCCAATGTTCTGTGTTTAATCCAATCTGTAGTAATATCAATCGAGCGAAATAATCCGATACACATATCAATGAATTAAATTTTCTGGAACCACTCCAAGTCCAATTTAAAACCTTTGTTGTAGAACAGTGGAATCATTTTTTATGAGAAGTACTTAAACAAGAATGGCATCACAAAATTCTTTTTTCCCATGGCATTGTTTCAACAAATGACGTCACCTGGTTATTGACATTAAACGATTTCAATGGACGCCTACTGTAAGTTTGATTTCATCGTTATTTAAGATATATTTGCATAAAGATTAAAGTGGCGTATCACTATATTTTCCAGAACTATAGGGCAAAATTAGGAAATTTGGCTACTGGCAATTTTTTAAACAAGACGTTTTTTCAAAAATTGAACAAAAAAAAAAAAAAAAAAAAAAAAAAGAAAACTGTTGATTTAAGAAATTTTTTTAAAGCAAATCTCGAAATATGCAAACATTACAATGTTCCATTGCTCGATTAAAAACTTCATTTGCTTCAAAAATATACAAATTGTAAACAAAAGTAGACATTTATCAAGCGCTATAACAGGAATAGCAGGAACGCATATAAAAAAAAAGAAAGAAAAAAAAGGAATTTTCAAGACTTGCCAGACGTGAATGAGAAGAAACAAAAGTGATTTGAAATATAAAACGTAAAGTTGCCAACGAAAAAGGCGAAAATAAAGAAGCAACCTAAAACCAATCTTAAGAGCCAACCTAAAAAAGAGTGAGAGACAAAACTAGAAAAACCACAGTAGTCAAGAGAGAAAAAATATGAAAAGATTTCTCTCGGCGATTATGGTTTTTCAAGTTTTGTTTCTCATCTTTATTTTTTGCCTTAATTTTTCATTGACAGCTTCACGTTTTATATCAAATACCTTTTGTTTTCTACTCATTTACTCCTGGCTAGTCTTGAAAATGGGCGCTTGTTTTAGAGCGCATGAAGCATGTTGACTATTATTTCCAATTTGTATATTTTTGAAGCATGAAGTTTTTAATCAAATAATGTCTTAAAGCTTCAGTTTAGTGGGATTATTTAATTAATTAAAAAAGTCATTTCTATTATAAAAAAAATTGTTAAACACAAGAGCAAAATTTTGTAATTTTCAAAATATTAATAAATATTCATAATAATTCCATGTCTTTTAAAAAATATTAAAATGTAGATGGGGTACATATTCGAAGATAAAAGTGGTGATCGCGTGTCGATTGTCAGACAATATTTTATTGCCCTAAACCCTTCAGGCACATTCCACATTCAGTAATTTTACAGTTTTAAAAAGGAATCGAAATTTTTTTAAAGATATTATTAATGAACAATTATGAATGAACTTAAACTAGTTTAGCAATTAAACTAGCTTTTCTGGCTTCAATTTTTTTTAAATTTATACTGAAATAATTAGAGAAATCATCAAAGAAAGTTTTCGCGAAATAATGAAATGTTGCATTAGCAGCAATTTTTATTATTTTAAATTATTGCAGTAATAAGCTAAAAACAACTAACTAAATTACGTTGACAACTTTTCACATAAGAATAATGGTTATATTAAAAGTTTCGATTCGTTAGAATCAAATTTTTAAAAAAATCTAAATAATACATTAATCTTTCGATTATATTATATAAATTACAACAGAATTTGAAATTAGATAATAATTTTCGCACTGAATCAACAACCTGTAAAACGACGATAATTTACTTTTGTTGTTATTAAAGCACTATTAATTATTTTCATTATTTTCTACAAAATTTCCTAAGCGGTTGACCCTTAATGTTAAAATATTGAGAGAAAAAAAAGCATTTCTATTTTCATATTTAAAGTTGGTTTTCAAAGTTTGCGCTATCTTCAAATGATTGCTGTAGAATGATTTGTTACCTAAAAACTGAATAGTTTTCTCCAAATCCTTATTGTAGTATAATGCAATAAAATGCTGTTGTTCTAGGCATATCTTTAACAGGAGTAAGTGAATTAGTGAGTCAGCGTAATTGTTTACAATTTAAACTTGAACATGAAACAAGCTTGGAGCAAATTGTAAACAATTATAGTTGAATGATTTGTAAGATCTTTAATTCTGTATAAAAATTAAAACTTCGATTTGAATTGGAAGAAAATTTAAAGATTACGTATGATATGCCATTCACCGTTTGCTCGAGAAAAAAAATGAGAGAGGGAAAGAAAAAGTCTTTATATAATTTACCGAAACAAGCACTTAAATATGTAATAGTATTAAAACAAAATAGGAATTTTGAAAAAAAAAAAAAAAAAAAAAACTCGAAGCAAAAAAAATATTTTTCAACGCGTAAAATTTCACCGCTGTAGTTGCATTTCTGAGAGTCTATACAGCAGCTCGCATGGTATTTTTTACTACATGTTTAATAGTTAATAATTCTCGAACTATTTCTCGAATTAATTTATTTTATTCTGCCATACTCACAGTTTATTTTCATACACACCCTCGTTATTCCAGGTTTGTAAGTTCAATAGTTCTTACGCAACGAAGCAAAAGGTAACGTAAAGTTGAGCATCCAAAGCAACATAGCGGTGCTTACAATTTTTTTAATATATAGAGAAAATTGAAAGAGAATTGAAATGAAGTCTTTTATTATTAATTAATACTATAAAATAATATGTAAGAACATTGAGACAACAATTTTATAAATAACGGACTTAAAATACAATAAGACAGTAGTTCCCAATTATTATTATTATTATTTTTTGTTTTTTTGTTATGGAACTTTTAGAGATCGAATTTCTTTTTGCGGAAACCCAGCCTGCATTATAAAAAATAAGTTAATTAACAGCTGTAAATATACTTTAAAAAAATTTCATGAAAACCTGCCTCTCTTGATAATATTTAATGTGAAGAATGAAATATTTTAAATTATAAATTTATTTTTGTTGAATACATATGCCGAAAATGAATAAAATAAAATGAATTATGGTTTTCAAAAAAAAATTATTATAAACGTCATGAATATTTAGATAAACAAGAAACGTAATTCGTTAGCCTTGAATTTGATAATTTTATTTTGAACTGAAAAGCTCGGTGAGGTATATAGGAATTTTTTTTAAAAAAAATAATAAATTCCTATTTATGTCGCTAAATTTTTTTTTTTAAAAAATTTTGCTACGCTTTCTTTTATGAAATTATTTATTACTTATGAAATTTTTTATAAACGCAGATTCTTTATGATAGTTTGTTTTTTAAAACATTTTGTTGCGAATTCTTTTTATTGGCAGTTTATACAAATAACTTCGTATAAATAACCGAATTGTGAAATAAATTATGGATTATTATTTTGATATAAATATAATTATAACTGGTTAAAAAATAGCTCCCGGAACTCTTGTAATCCTACCGCGGAAACCTAGGGCTGCGTGTCCTAAATGGTGTTCCGCGGAACTCTAAGGTTCTGTGGAAGGATTACAGGGGATCCGAGAGTTAAGATTTTTTTTAACCTGTAATGATTTTCGAAGCGAGTAATGAAATATTCAATTAATTATCCATTATTTATTTAATATTTCTGCTGTCTTTATGAAATTATTTAATTGAAATGGTTGTGAAGAAATAATATTAAAGACAATGTCTTTTCTATTAACAATGTAATAAATGATTTGTGAAAAGGATATTCATTTATAAAAAATTCCATTAGTATTTCGAATCTGATAAAAATAACCAAAATCAACAATGAAAAAGGATGTTTCTCTTCTCATCGCATATTATTATTATTATTTTTTTCTTTTTCCTTTTTATTTTAATGTAATTTTTCAGCTCATTGATTTTCCGTTTATGCATGCTTTAAAATCAAATTAAGAACTCGATTAGATGCAGCTAAAGATCTGTGAATTCAACTGTCTGACATAAAAACTAATTTTATGAATAATATTGATAAAACGATTTGATAAAAAATTTCATTATTTATTCATTTTGCAAAATATTTTCAAAATGGTTAATAAAATTTAGATAATTAAATATTTCCAAAATAATTAATATACGTTATTTAATTAATATGTTCACAATTGCTGATGAAATTTATTCCTTAAATATTGGGGTTCCGCCAAAAGAAGCTCGATAATTTAAGATTTGTCGAAAAAATTGGGAACCAATGACCTAGGGTTCGACGGAACATCTTTTGAAGACCGCTGCAAGGAGACTTATTTTAAATTAAAAATTGTACCACTTAAATAGTTGTTGTTAAGTTTTAAAACTAATTTTGGCATATTTCCGATAAAAAATTTAATTGAAGTATTTAAGACTGAAAACGTTTATCTAAAATTAAACGAACAAATTTCAAATACAAACGGAAAATGAACAACTAAAATTAATTTAATACAATAATTAATTAAAATTAATTATTGTATTTTTAAACATTAATTTTTTAAAAAAAAAATTTCCTTGTGTTCGATTTTCTCAAATGTCTTAATATTTAAGGTTTCAAATGCAATTAAATTTTCATATTTTTTTACTTTATTTCCATTTAAAATATACGTTATTCTTCACCATTGGTATTACGTTATTACTAATAACACTTTTTCTGCGCAATTGAACACTCTTCGAAAAAAAACAGAAACAATTGAACAAAAGAACAATAGATTGAAAATTCTCTCCATGAAAAGGTGGAAAAAAGCGATTGTATTTTTTGACTTGTTCGGTGGGTTGAATATTATTTTGACAGGTCTGATATGCGTTCGTTTATATGCTTTTGCAATATGACAAAAAAATTCAGACATTTGTCAAACGATTTTTCACTTCTTTTCTAGTATGAAAAAAATTAATTTGAGAAAAATAGATTGTTCATTTTTGAAAAAAAGTTTCTTCGGTCAATTTTTGGAGCTGTTAAAGAAAATATCATTCAGAGAAGTTTATCTAACCATATTAAAAAATCGACTATATCCTAGACTGCCCTAGAGGAGATCTGTTTGTAAATATGCTCTATGAGCTTGATATGCTCAGAGTAGCTGGTGTCATGGGCTTGATTTAGATTTGCTAACAATTGAGGGCTATCAAAAACGACAAAAGATAAATATAAAATAGAGAAAATTGTGATCGCAATATTGCGTCACTGGTTATCTTTAAATCTTTAATGCAAATGTTTTTTTTTTTTTTTTTTTTTTTTTTTTTTCTGGATAGACTTTTATAAAATCCATAACACCTAAAGTTACTGATTACTAAAATTGTATTAATTGATATCTGTCCTCCTCCCATCCGATCAGTTGGATTGCAAATGTTATGTTTCTTAAGACGTCACTTATACGTTTCTTAAGACGTCACACAATTCATTTTTTTTCTCAAGTATTCTTATTTATAATAAAATCGTCGCAAAGACAGTAATTATAAATAACTAAATCATAAAAAGAAAAAAAGAGCATAAAAGTACTTTTAAAATTATGTCAAAACATGAAAAATGCAAGCCTGTAAAAAAAAAATAATAATAATAATAATAAATAAATAAATTAAAAAAAAAAAAAAAACTCAGCATGAAAAATATTTGCGAACGCAACGATCTATAGGGGGCGTTGTTATTTGAGACGAATTCCTGCTAGCAGAACAACAGGATCATCAGTTGCACTGGGGATTTCTTCACTATAGCATGGCAATGTTCCTTCTTTATTGTGACTTATTAAATTTATAAAAGAAAAATGTATGATATTCTTTCGTATACAAGTGAAACAAATGGAATATCTTTTTTTTTTAAAAAAAAAAAAAAAAAAGAAGGAACATCCAAAACACATCGGAAAATATTTGTAAAAAATCTTGTAATTAGAGTTAAAACCTAGTGCCTGAGAAATCGTTCTACTAAATTTAATGATCTAATAAATTTAATGAAAGGTCTATTTAAACTTTACATTCCATACTTTTCTGAATCATATTACTTCAAACATTAAAATATGCAAAAAGTATACGGAAAAAGTAATGCTATAAGATTTAATTTTGCAAAAAAAGTTTTTTGAATACAATTTTTATCAAAAAATTTAAAGTTTCATTGAAAAATCATTATTTATAAACTAAAAAACGTAAAATAAAGAATGCTTACGATGAAAAAAAAAAAAAGAACGATTCTAACAATTCCTCATATTGAAATGAAAAACTTTCATATTGTGTCTTTTTTTAATTTTTTTTTTTTTTTTGAAGTTTTAAAGTTCGTAATCAGACGTAGAGAACTATCATCAAATTAGAAAAAAAATATTTACAGGTAAGTTTTTTATTATAAAAATCATAACACTTACTTGCTTTATAAATCCGGAGAATTCCAAATGAAATGTTCTTCATTTGAAAATTTTATTCTCAAATAATATATACACAGATTATCCCTTCATTTCTTTTAGATGACATACCACGTAACAAAATTTTATAATTGTAAGAGCTCGATAAGAATTTCAATATGTAGTTTAAAAACAGAATAGCTGAATTCTAGTTAAAATTATTCTTTCAAAATTAAAAAATACTTACCATAAAAACGATAACAATTTATTAATAATCAACACAAATGATTAATACTATTTCAAGTAATTCGGATGATTCTCTATTGTTGTTTTCCGAATAATACAGATATAGAAATATATACTATTCTATAAAGAAGAAGAGTATTCTATAACTATTACAGTTCTGCACGTTCTGAAATCATCTTTATTTCTTGGAAGCAATGTTGACTTCACATTAATTTGTAACGAATTGAAGAAACAAAAGAAATATATATTTTACCGTAATACATCTGTAACAGTATGCGATCACGATATCGAAAGTTATCGGTTACAAGTTTGTTGATAATAGAAAAGTAAAAATTATTGAAAATTTTTTCTTCAAATGTTGGGCGCGTTCTGTTTCAGAAAGATTTATAAATGTTCAGGGTCATTTTTTTCAAGTTCTGCCTTTTCCTTAGGGAAATTTTGCTTCTTATTTGCTGCTAAAAAATGGCGTCCTTCTCTGCCAACGTTTTTGATAGAACTAAATGAAAATTTTATAAATAGAAGCCTGAAAATACACTAGAGGGCGTGTTCAAGCGTTGCGATCGCGAATTAACTCCAAGAAGTTCCAAAATTATCGCCTGCTTTTTTAAAAATTTGATCTGTAGAGCTGCTTTTTTATTAATGCTTATGTTAGCCTGATTTTCTTAGGACTCTTACAGCTCTTTATTTGTGATTATGGCGTTGAAGTTGATCCAGTCAAAAAGTGTGTGAACATGAAAAAACTAATACACCCATTTTCGCAATATATTTATTATTTTAAAATATACGTTGTTATGTAGTGTAAAGAACTCTGACCCCTCTCCCCAATAATTTTCTCTTCCACTGTTTATTTATTTATTCTTTTTATTTATGTTTTAGTGCATTAATATCATTTATTATTACATAATACTTCTTAAATCAAAATTAAGTTTTTTTTAAAAATTTTGTTCGACCAAGTCATACGGGAACTTTAATAATTACCATTTTCGAACATGACCACGATATCATTGTTGTCGATAGTATTCTCATATTCGATATATCATAAGAAATAGTATTTACAATATCACGAAAATTCATTTGAAACTATCGCAATCTACATTATTAAATTCCTTGTTAAAAAAATTGATATTCGAATATACAGAAGCAGCAATGAATCAGTATCTGTATCAAATACATTATTCTCGCTCTTAAAACATATTATAACAACGAATAAATTAAAAAATAGTAATATGTATAATAAGGTGAATAACTCTTCACATGTTATTGAAAATAACAAACTTTTAAAATACTATCTAGAAAAATCACGAGATAGTATTTTAAAATATCGTTATAGATATGTCATAATTAAATTCAGTCTTAAAAATATTGATGTTTCTTTCTTGTTTAATACACAGAAGCAGAAAACGAATCAGAAACTGTATGAAATACATTGTTGTCGCTCTTAACAGACATCCAAACAATGAATAAATTAAAGAATAGCAATATGTATAACAAAGTGAATAACTTTTCACGTGTTGTTGACAATAACAAACAAATTGTTCTTCGTAACCAAAGAATACACGCTTTATTGAATCTCTTGACAATATGCGTTGCGGAACCGTCTGAAGTTTGACGACTTAGAAAGTAAAAAATGAAAACATAATAAAGAGAAAAAAAGAAGATAAGGTTTCGGTTTCTGAATGGATTGCTTCTTGTGCATTTCCTGGGTTTTCTATCCCTAAAAGCTGCATTTGCGGAAATGGTTGAGTGTTTAGGTGACGTCAAGCCGTCATGTACATTATTAACACCCACATGTATGCGTTACAGAAATAAAAAGAATATTTTCAAAAGAGAAAATTAACAAAAATACATAAAATATAAAAATCTGTATGATATAAACCTTTATCTCATAAGATGTGTTTGAATTTCAGTTAATTTTGAACGTAGAATTTTACATATACATTTATTTCATTCAACGCATTAAATTAAATAATTATTCTTTCTTTTTTTCTTCTTCTTATAAGTAAAAATTGAAAGAATTTTTAACTCTACATTACAACGTTAGATTAATATCTTCGTTAATATCTTCCGCCTATAAAAATACTACTAAAAATATGTATCTCATTTGTATTAAATTCGAATTTAGCAAAATCATTTAAAATTATTGAAATTACTTTGTTAGACGATTTCAGATGTTTGAAATTATTTGTTATAAAATCTGATTAAAGTACCAGCAGAATAATATAAATAATTTATATTAACAAAGGAAATATGGCGATTATTTAAATCCACTTAAAATCACCTTTAAAATTAAAATCGCTCTATTTACTGAAGAAGAAAAAAACTTATTTCACTAGTGATGATTAAAAATTTATAAAATATCTGAAATTAAAGCCATTTCTTTTTGCTAATTTTGGAATGAATAAAATTAAGGCTTCGATTTTAAAAATGTCATTTAAACTTTAAACTATCGATATAGTTTATTATATATATATATATAGTTTTTTCTATAAAACTATTTGAGTGATTGAATAGGAATTTTCATTGTAAAAGATACAAATCGGCAAATATAGTTTAAATCACATCTGTAATTAAACTACTGTTGTAATTTTAATTATCTTTCAATACTTTTTTTAGATTTCTTCGAAAACTAAACTATCAAATGGGTATTGGGTAAACAATTTTGGAATTATGTTGCTTGCATAATTGTTTACTAAACAAAATAATTTTTTTTTTCACATTTAACTAGTAAAATAAAAGGTACATTAAAAATCTTTTTGTCTGAGTGATAAATTAATTTATGTCTTTAATAAATGTTTTAAAATTTTAATAAAATGTTAAATATTTTTAATATGCATATTTTAGAGAGAATATGTTCATTAATAGAGAATATGAGAGAAGATAGTTTCTTAATAGAGAATAAATTTATAACCTGTTGTTTTATAATGTGGCTGTTTTTTAATAAATGCTTCACAATTTCGTGACCAACGACTTGATTATGGCAAAGTCGTCAGCGTTGCGCACAGCCCACCTTTACTTCACAGACAAACTAGTATCCACCGATCTGAAACTGGATAGGCTTCAAGCCGCCACTGGGGATTGAACCCCAGTTCTTCACAATGACACTTCAATGCCGTAACCAATGAGCCATCGCAGCACTTTCAATAAAAGAAAAAAATATGTATCACAATTAGGTTCCATATTTTAAAATGTAAACACTGCACAAAATATTATTGTAATAACAAAGGGAGTAAAAGAAAAGTATCCCTTATAACTATTGATTTAATCTACAGATTTTCACTTACTAATGCAATATTCATGTGCTTATTAATAGCAGCTAAGAACTAATTTAGGTTGTGCATAAATTTAGCAAATTTACATTCCTTTTATATTGGTGAACAATTTTGTAATCCAGATGAAATTTATATACACCCACGATCCAACATAGTTGATACTAATTTTTATATCAATAATATTCGTGATGTTATCGATTTCGCTATTTATCACAGTCAACAATAATTACAGCATTATCGATAATTATCGTATACTTGTTGTTAATCGTATGACATGATATTCACGATATATCGGGAATGAAATAGCATTATTACGATGTGAAAATATCTATATTTCACAGCTTCAGAACTAATGAATGATATTCAAAAATATATTGTCTCAGAAAAAAACACATCTATGAAAGGTTGATTTAAATCTAAAAATATGACCCCAAGTTTAGCTATAAAAGAATTGAAAGTATAGTCCCTTCAGTATTGATTTTTTATGCTAGTTTTCACAATTTCTGAAATTCATAGTGCAGAAAAAAATGTAAAATAACTCCATGCAAAAAATATTTGATGAAATTAATAATTATTATTTTATATAATTGCAGTCGAAAAAATTATATTTTAAATTTTTTTTGATCATTTGAGATTTTGATTATTTGATAACTCTTTTTTTACATTTTTTTAAAATTTAATACTTGCTAAATCCAAAATATGAATTTAATTGAAATTTGATGATACTTTATTTCAATAAAATTTATGATTTTCGAGAAAAATATAGTGGTTATCTAATATAGTGGCAATCTAATATAGTGGTTTGCAATTTGTTTCGACTATGGAACCCTAAATGATCGAATTTCTTTCCGCGGAACCTTGAATTTTTTAAACAAAATATGTAAAGAAAATTGTGAAAGTATTAACCAATAAAAGATTTCTTTATTTTGAAAATATTAACTTAATCAAATGAATAAAAAAATTTACCGTTTTATCGTTGGTTTTATGTCTGACAGTTAAATTTATAGTCCATGGAACTGAATTCAGCCTAGTTATGATTTTTTTTTTTTTTTTTTTGTGTAATGCATAAACTGAAAATTAGTGAAATAACCCAAATTAAGATTTTCTTTGAAATGAAAATAAAAATAAAACGGTTTATAAACGTTGAAATCGTTAGTACTGAAACATATTTCACTTCATTATTAACTTCACTTCATTATTAACAAATTTAGTTATTTCATTTTGACTTCAGTGCAATATTTGATAAATGCGTGCTAATTTCATTATTTGTTCAACATACTGTTAGTAGAACAATTATATTTAAGAATAATTCCATTTATTTTTTGTTAACATTATACTTTTGATAATTTCATACAAGAAACTGAAATATTAAATAAATAATGGATTACTCATTGTATCTCAGTATAATTAAAGGTTTCAAAAAGCATTACTGGTAACATTACTGGTAAAAGTCATCTAATTAACGGAACCTTCCAAATTTTCACAAACCATTTTTCCCCCTTAAGAATATAACGAATTTCGTCACAAAAACATACTTTCTCTGTACAAGCGTTTGTTATTTCTTCAAGTGCCATTAATTTTCCACAAATAAAGTTTTTCCCTTGTAATAAATAAGTTTTTTCCTTCGTAATAAATAAAACAGGAGGGCAGGATGTTAAACAATTTTTTAAACGAAACAATTGATCGGTAGTATTCATGCATGAAATTAGGTCGCAATTCATTCAGTTTATTTCATCTACTTGTGATACATCATTTGATACGCTTTTCTAACAAACAGTTTTTTTTAGTTGCTATAGATCAAAAAGTAAGCAAATGGAATTCAAATGAAAAAATAAAATATTTGATTCGCTCTGAAAGTCACTAAAAAGCTCGTGCATGGTGATAACTTTTTTAATGTATTATTACCACAAGAATTTCAGTAAAATAAGGGCAATTAAATAGGAAAGCAAGGGAATACATAACTGTAAAATTATTGATAATCATTAAAAGCGTACGATTCGAATGCATAAATTTTTAAAAAGAATAATTTAACAGCAATTTTTATTTAAGTAATAAACGGTCGCAAACATTATTCGCGATCGCAACGAACTATAGGGGGCGTTGTTGTATGTGCCGAATCCCTGCGATTTCCATATGAACAGTCATTCAGTTACACTGGAGACGTCTTTAAAGTAGCATATAGCATTGTAACGTTCCATCTTTATTGTGGCTGATTAAATTTAAAAAAGAAAAATGCTTGTTTTCTTTCTTATGCGAACGAAAACAAAATGGTATCTCTTTTTTTTAAGAGAAGGAACATCCAGAACACATCGGAAAAATATTTGTAAATAAAGAGAAAAAAATAGGTATATTCTTATAAGAGTTCAAACCTAATGCCTGAGAAATAGTTTTACTAAATTTAATGGTATAACATGAAAGGCCCATTTAAATTTTAACGTAAAATAAAGAATGCTTACGAAACAAAAAAAAAAAAAAAGAACCATTCTTTTTTTGTCACCATTTTTTAGTGTTACGAAAATGCGTCTTTGGGACTTGCCAAAAACAAAACAAGATGCAATTTTATTTTTTTAGGAGCGAAATATTTTATGGAGTGAAATATAACGAAAATGTACCAATGTCCATAACATGAAACTTTATCTTAGTAAACGTCCGTTTTGGAAATGTTATTTCATTTTGAATCTTATTTATTAGAGTTCATAATGGCTATAGAATCAGGTGAGAGAAAAGTTTGTTTTGAATCTATACTAAACTCTATATCGGCCCATTTTCCACCGAAATATGATTGACTACTTTGATTTTAAACAAATTGTTTCACTTTAAGATTTTTTCCAAAAATTTTAAGTGTAGATTGGCGGCACTTAAAAATCTGCCAAATCTGTAGCTGTGGTTAATACGTAAGTACCGAATTTTTCTTCCATACTTTTCTGAATCATATTACATCATATTACTTCAAATATTAGAATATGCAAGAAGTATACATAAACACATAATTTAATACCATTTAATTTTTCAAAAAAAGTATTTTGACAACAATTTTATCAAAAAATTATAAACTAAAAAACGTAAAATAAAGAATTCTTAGGATAAAAACGATTTTAAAAATTCCTCATTTTTCAATAAAAACTTTCGTATTGTTTCTTTTTTTTAATTCTTATAGTATTTAATCAGACGTAAAAAAAAACCATTTTGTAGAGAACGATCATCAAGTAAGAAAAAAAATTTTTACAAGCAAATTTTTTATTATAAAAATCATAACACTTACCTGATTTATAAGTCCGGAGAATTCCAAAATGATATGTTCTTTGTTTGAAAACTTTATTCTCAAATAATATATACATAGTTTATCCCTTCATTACTTTTAGGTAACATACCACACATCAAAATTTTATAATTGTAAGATCTCGATATGAATTTTAATATGTGGCTTAAAAACAGAATAGCTGAATTCTAGTTGAAATTCTTTCAAAACTAAAAAACACTTACCAAGAAAACGATAAAAAATTTATTTATAATCAGCACCAAAGATACTTTTTCAAGTAATTCGGATTATTCTTTATTGTTGTTTTCTGAATTATGTAGATACAGAAATATATACTATTCTATGAAGAAGAAGAATATTCTATAACTATTACAGTTCTGTATTGAATTCATTGGAACACATTTATTCATTGAATTGACGAAAGCAATGTTGACTTCATTTTAACTTGTAATGAATTGAAGACAGAAAAATTATTTTATCGCAATACACAGATCTGTAACAGCAAGTGATCATGAAATCATGTTATGTAGTTGGTAATAGAAAGGTAAAAATTATTGAGAAGTTGTTCTTCAAATGCTTGGCGTGTTCTGCTTCAATGTTTGGCATGTTCTGATTAGTTTTTTCAAGAAGTTTCATCTTTTCCTTAGGGAATTTTTGCTTCCTATTTGCTGCTAAGGAAATGGCGTCCGTCATAGCCAATGGTTATGTGGGAACTAATGAACTGCGAAAGCAGTTCAGAGGGTTGGCGAGCACTAGCGAGCAGGGGTCGAAACCTTCTAGTTAAAATATAAAATGAAAAACATTTTAAATAAGAGAGATAAGCGCGATAAAAAATTAAATCTCGTGGATCATTTTTCCCAAAACTAAAACTTTTAAGTTATTTTTGCTAATTAACTGTGCCACTAAAACTTTTTAATCGTAAGTTTTAAAACAACAATTTCAACATTTTTTTAAAAAATAAATTTTTGTTTTATTTCCATTAAATATGCACGGGTTACAATATGAAAGGATTTTGTTTCAATTTGACGGAATTTACGTCAGCTTTCCTGGTCGATGGAATTTCATACAAAGGCCAAATTATTTACGGTATGAAATTGATAAACAAAAAGAGTACAGTAAACAAAACTATTAACGTCAATTCATAATTTTAGCTCATCAAATTAACTGTAGCAAATTTATTTTTAATAAAAATATATTAAGACTTGAAAAAATAATAACTAATAATTTTATCAGATTCTATTTTAAAATATTTCTTTCTTGCTCAGTACTCTGATGACATTTAGACACTATTGAAAGATCGGTACTTTTGGTCAGTATTGTTAAAAAATTAGTTTTTGAAGGAAAAAAAAAAAAAATAGAAGAAAGCTGGAAATGAATGAATTAAGTAAGCGCGTTTCCTTTAGCAATTGGGTACGTGCTCTTTTAGAAGAAGACCACAGATACCTACACATGTGACCTATGACGTCAACACGATACTAAATAATATGCTTATAAACGATCGTTTATAAGCAAAATTTGCGTATTAAAGTTGTGCAAAGTTTCTCCACATAGGTTAAAATGTTAAATAACGTGAAGTTAATTTAATACAGTGCCGTATCGCACATTGAATTTGTTCAAATGTAAAGCTTTCTCGTCTACGTCTTTTACTTAACTTAGATTTATTATTTACGTATTTTATTGTTACCATGATATATTTTTGTTTTGTAAATCTGGCAACTTTGATGCTTAATTAGTTTGTTTATGTTCTACACGGCTTCGCACCAGTCTTTGTGTTAAATAATATATAGTGAAAGAATTGGAATCTTTCTGGAAAAATATAGAATGTGCCTCTTAAGAGAACTGATACTTGATGGGATTGGCTTACTCGACATAGAATGGGAACTGTTGCTAACGTAAGCAAATGTCACGTTTCAGCAACCTATTAGAATTGAGATACCCACACTACGTCACTTAAAAGTATCCCATTGGATACCTGCAAGTAGCGTCATCGTAGTTAGATCCTCGCATTCGTCGATTCAGAAGTCCACCATATCAGGTTACATTTATCCAATTAAATCTGATTTAAATTATATAATAAGTCATTATTTCTTCACTTCTCGAATTGAAAGTACCCAATTTCTCATTGAAATTATTGACTTTTTCACTTAAAAGGTCACATTACCTTGATGTTTACTTGGGGAAAAAGGAAGAGAAAAGAAAAACCGAAAGAATGCTTAAAGAAAAAAAAAAAAAAAAAAGCAACGGAAGAACATGAGCAAAATTTCAAAATTGTTATTATTACTCTTTTCAATTACCTGTAAGGTTAAAAGTGAAAGTTTTTAAACTTGTCGATGATTTCACACGCTTTGAAGGCACACCTGTAACCCAATGTGCTAAATTTGTGTCAAATGTCACTATATTTTTTTCTCCAGCAAGCGCAATTACATTCTAGACAATTTCATCCAAGAAATTATAGCTATCAAATTGTTACTAATGATATATTATCATCAATCTCGTAGTTTAGATCCAGTCAATGGTTTTTGTGATCTTTCATTTAAAATGCTTAAAGATGTTTTAAAATATGACGTCATTTATCATATTTAAGTTTCAGAATGTTATAAGAAGTATGATTGATAAGTTTGAGAATGTCAGATTCTGATTTGGAATCTAGTCTAATTATTACACACTCTCTTATCTGTTACAAGGTGAATGTTAGCACTAATATTAGTAGAATATATCTTTTTTTTCTATTAAAAATTAGGCTACTGGGTTATGGTTTCTGGTCAGTGAAATAATTTTTAAAATAATGACCCATATTTATTGACTAAATATATAAATAAGACATTTTCAAATATAAATATATTATGGCGATGTTGCATAATTCCCAAACAGTGATTAGGTTGATGCGCCAATTGCTCTAAAAGAGAAATTATTTTAATATATATATATATATATATATATATATATATATATATATATATATATATATATATATATATATATATATATATATATATTCTTAAAAATACCTGCTGATTATCTGCTATTAATCTACTTATTATTAATTCTTTGATTTCAACCTAAATGTGAAATGTCACACTCTCCCTATTACTTGTCACAATTTTACAAACCTATTCCTTTTGTCACAAATTGTCTCTATTTCTCGAACCACTCCTTCTTGTCACAAACTGTCACAATTTTTCGGACCCCTCACTTTTGTCACAAATTGTCACCATTTCACGAACTCCTACATTTTGACATTAACTGTCACAATTTTACGAGTAAGAAACTTTCCTTTTTGTTATATATTGTCACAAGTTCACGTACCCCTACCCATCAAGGGTGACATCATAAGTAAACAACCCCTGAATTTTGCTCACCATTGTTCCTAAATAACTAAAAAATTTCAATTCAAATTGAAATTAAAAAATTTCAAGCAAAATTCCGAAAGCGATCAAGTTTTTCGTTCTTTTGCTTTATGTTAAAAAGAAGGAAAAGAATTTGCTTAATGATATAGCTAATGCTTTAGCTTTCTAAATTATATGTTGTAAAATTATTTTATAAACAAGATTTCATAAGTTATAGGTTGCGACATACACTGAGTTCACACAGAGTGATTGTTCTGGATGCATAAGTTTCTGGAATGATTTCAATGAAATAAAGTTAAAACAAAAAGAAATACTCATTATGTTACATTTATAAAAGAAACTCATTTGTATCAAAACTTTTGCCCACTCTCAGAAAAATTGGTTCAGCATTGAACCATAATATCGATACCAGAAATTGAACCTTAACACTGTGCAAATTTGCAGCAATTTTAATAAGGTTTTAAATTAAACCTTTCCTTTAAATATGAACCATATGTTATCCTGTAATCAGGTTTAAGAAGTACGATAATATGGTTCAACGTAACTCCATAATAAGGTTGCCACAAAATTGAATGATATTACGGTTGAATACTACGGAATGATATTACGGAAAGTTTTTAACGATGTCTAAATATTGAAGGATATAACTAGTCACTGTATCGTATTAGAGAATACTTTACGAATATCAAATATCAGGATATTTGAAAATAATTAAAAAAAATCACTATTAAAATTATTCTTATAGTTCTTGAAAAGAAAACAATTACATATGTTATTCTATTATTTCTGAGAAATTTCTATTTGCAGTTCCGCTTGAGCGGGACAGTCAAAATAAAAACAATCCTTATTATTAAATCAAAAATAAGTAAGCCCCCCCCCTTAATAACTGTCAAATTCATAGGTGTTTCCCCGCATGCAGAATAGTACCGGGCGTATTCTGCCACTGTTTGAAGGTCATAACTAGGCTTATAGCGAAGTTTTGCAACAATTTATTTATTTATTTTTATTTTACCGCCATTGATTGTAGGCACTTTTTTTTAATATAACTATTGCTTATTTATAAATGATAATAACATGTATGAGGCTTCAAGCAAACCATGGTATATGCTTACGACTTTCAAATTTAACCTTGCGCTTAAATAATTTTCAAAAAAGTGTTTTTATATTGCATTAGGTTTTTTGTTGAAAATGAAAGCTTTGTTTTGCGTATTTCGAAGAAACTGCTGCGATATTTTTTTCTTTTGACTTTTTTCCCGATGATATTTTTTCAGACAATAGTATAGTAACAAGATCTTGTATTTATTTATTTATTCTTTTTAAGAAGAAGATGTACGAGTATTTTTGAGTAGCTTATTATCCAAGAGCCGAATTTCAGCTATTTCTATGGGAAAAAAATCTTTATTTTACGTTAGCAGAGTTATTTTTACTTAAACTGTAACCTTAACTTTGGGAATTTCAACCAAGTTTGAATGACTGAATGATTGGGGGGAAAAAATACAACCATATATATTAAGTTTTGGTGATAATTTTATTATGTATTTGCAGCTAATATAATTTACTAATACATTTAAGAGCTTTTTTTTTAAACCCTACCGTCAGAGATAAGTTGGCAGAAGAGAAAATGTTAAATGTGATTTTAATATTTAATTATATATCTAATTTTCACACAAACTTAGGATAGATATTTACTCTAATAAAAAGCAAGATGGCGAAAGTAAAAGAATATTTTTATACATAGGTACTTAATTTTCTTATTAATGAATAGTATTAAACACTTTTATCATAATTACAGTTTTTTCGCCAATAATGAATTGAACATTATTACTAATTTGTTTGATATTCTGTTGAATCTATTTTATACATCAAACTTTTTTTTTAAAAAGAATTATTTTCAGGATCTAGAATTATTTTCAGGATCTCTATGGGCTAATTTTATTAACCCTTTGTAGCAGAATTTTTATTAAACAGATTTTTCATACTTTTTCCATTATTTTGTATTAATTTAGGTAAAAATAAGTAAAATATATTGTGTTTAGCATTTTAATAATTTATGTTATAAAATACAGTATTAAATAAAGGTTTCATTTTCTGCTTTAAAAGTAAAATCTTCCCTATCATAACTCACTTCCAATTAATAATATTTCGAATTTGCACTTATTTGCAGTTATTTGGATCTAAGGGAAACAGCTATTCATCATTGAAATTTTTTTTAAATTACAAAATAATTTATGGATAAATTTTTGAATATGAGTTAGAATTTTTCTTCTCACTACTTAATTTGGATTTTATATTTTAGTACAAATATAACTCCGACAATCTAACACATTTTTTAATCACTTTTAATATATATATATTTTTATAATTAAAAATAACCAAGATATATTTTTGCTTGTTAGATAAAAAAAAAAAAAAAAGATAAAAAGAAGGGGCACCGGGGTCTCATCTGCGTCAAAGGATTAAAAATTATGGTGATTAAAATGTAAGTTTAAATTATACAAAACGAATCTCATTTGTTCCTAAGACTTCCTTCTGAAAATCTTAATTCTTGAGTACCTTTCCTCTAATACTTAAGACACCTATTTCCGATAAAAAAAATTCAGAATCATTTTTCAAGAGATTCTTAGATACTTCTTAAAAACTACTAAATCTGATTCAGAAAGAATCTTAGTATCTTCTTGTCTTCGAAGAAAGTTACATCAGAGATGCTGAGATGAACGTGAAACTTTATAGCTAGTCGGTTCTTTTTTCGTTTTTTATGGTATTTCCCGTTTCATTTGAAATTCACCATTTCCCCCATTTTCTGTATCAAATGGTAATTACGTATGGGAGAAAGCGCCCAAGTTCCACCATTACCATATTTTTGCCTTATAATAATGGCAATCTAGATGGGATTTTTTTTTGCTTCACTTCAGTTCTTATAGAGTTCTTTTTGAAGTTTTATCTCTTTCTCTTTTTGATTTAACGTTCTCTATCTCCAAATTTACATGAAAAAGAGATATATAAAAAACTGAACTTTTTCTAAAAAAAGTTTTCATTTTAATACTCTAAAAAACACGAGCTTTGTTTTATTTAAATATAAATTTATGTTTCTGAGAATTTTTCCATTTGTGTCATCTAACACAGAACTATAGAAAAACATATTTTAACACAATTTCTTTATTAGAAATTATGTAAAAATTACTTTTGGAGTTTCACATTATTCTGAAATTTGTTCCATAAATTTATCTTTTTTAATGTTTTGTTGTATCTATTCAGATTCAGAACAAGAATTTAAAACCTAATTAAAAACTTTTATGGTACTTGTTTTAAAAAAATATTTAATTTAATTTTAAATAATAAAAAAATTTTTTGATAGTAAGTTTCAGATCATAATCTTCCATTTGGCGAGAATACTGGTTATTTTATTTCTTCAATAAAAAAATGTACGTAAAGAAAAAGGTAAAATATAAACATACATATTAAAAAGATAGATAAGTTATTTAAATAAATAACTTCAATAAATTCTGATTAGTTTGATGATTTTTACACATAATTAGTAAGGGTAACGCGGTGGCTTTCTTTTAAAGTCTCTAGTATCCCTGTAGGTGTGCTAAGACCGCAACAGGTAGGTATTTTTACGATCTTAAAAATGGTTGCGAAAATTCAAGAAGAGGTTGAGATTAAAGCTTACATTTTTTAAAAACAAAATTCACCGTTGGCAAAGACTGGTAATTTATTTTACAATTGTATTTTTAATTATTGATTTCCTTTTTTTTTATCAAAATATTTCGTGCATAGAGTTGCAATGTAGGTATGGTACGAAGAATATGGTACGGAAATAACCAAGGAATGTAGTATGCAAATTCAATTAATTAAACTTAACTGATATTGTGACAAAGTAATTGATATTATGAAAGTTAAATATGAGAAAACGTAATTGAATCTTAAAAAAATGCTTTAGCTAGCAATAAATTGTATGTCATTAAACTAGCAATTTTAAATCATAAAAACACTGAGCGGAAAAAGTTAGCTAACTTCCCATGGTTTGCAAAAAGGTTTGCTAACTGCAAAAAGTTTTGCAAATTCACTTTTAATAATCCTCAAAATGTGTTTAAAAAAAACTTGGTATCATATATTTATATCTAAATTATGCATGCATTATTGTCTATACTGTAAATCTTTAGTTGGAGAGAGTAAATTTAAAACTCCTGACGCGTGAACTGTAGAGCATATATTAATAACTTTTCAGTAGGCATGATTGTTTTGATAAACGAACCACTTTATTTAAGCTAAATTTTCAAGATGGCCGCGATTCAAGAAGTTTCTTTACCTCTTCAATTTATTTAAAGTTTTATTAAATCAGATATTGAATATAATCGTCTGACAAAACATTTCCCTTTCTTTGTGAACCGTAGCGTATAATATCACATACTTCAACTTCAATTACGTTCTAAGTCACTCTAAATAGTCAGTTCCTCTTCCTCATACTTGTGCACGCATTTCAATTGTTCCATAAGTACCTGTAGATAGTTTATCGTTTGCATTTTTTATTTTTTTGTTCCTAGATTTCAGAAACGAGCGGTATTCTGTAATCATCACGTTCAAAAGCTGGATTGAAGTGTCAGAGTTTCATAGAAGAAACCTCCCGAGATAATGACGAGAAAATAATAATATAAAAAAATAATGAATTAATGAAAATAAAAATGGAATCTTCATTACTCAACCGGTCGTAACCGGTTTGGAAATGCCTTCCAGCTTTTAGTATAAGTTTTTTGTGTGTTTTCTTTTATATCTTAGAATAATGCATAGTAGCTTTTAGAGGTAACAAAATTAGATTATCAAAAGTCAAGGATAACGGTTTTATATTGAACTTTCTGATTTAGCACCGCAATATACAATCTCTGACCGCACTTTCAATCTACGGTCGATGATTAATTATTTAAACTTTAGATTCTGTTTTAGAAGATACGCTTCAATCATTTATTTACTGAAAAAAAAAAAATCGTGTTCATCAGGATTTCTTTTGATTATTTATATATTTTTTCCGACTTTAGATTTTTGCTCTTATTTCTTCACTTTACTTAATAAATATGAAGAGTTCACTTTTAAAAAAATAGAATCAAACTTTTGTTTTCATTTTAATATTACCTGCTCAGATAGAATAATCTGAGTTCTCAGAATTCTGATTTACGTAGTGGACATTTTAAATAACTCATATAAAACTACAAACAGTATGAATGTATGAGAGATAACAAAAAACGGAGATCCAACCTTATGATTTTATAATTGCTCATACGTGACTGTTGTACGTGAAAATAAATAAATAAATAAATAAAAGTAATATTTATAATAATGATAAAAAATAAAATGAAAAAAATCTTGTTTTAATTATTTTTTAAAGCAGGCATTAAAAATATTTTTCTGTCTATTTCAGTAGTAAGAAATAGTTTAGTGCTGGCATATAGTGTTGTGCTTTTATTTATATTTACATTCTCCAAGTATTCCACTAGCTGACCCATTTTAGTTTTTGTTGTGACACTTTAAATGTGGTGCCTAAATTAACAAACATAAAACTGGCATGTAAAGAAAAGAGGTTAAGCTAAACGAGAAAACAGCTGAACTTTAAATAGCCATAAAATTTAACGAATAATGGTAAATCTATGTGTGCAAATTATACATTGAATAATTTTAATTTTACTATGCAACCATAGCATTTATCATTTAAAATTTGCTTAAGATTTTTAAAATTTTTAAGTTTAAAAAAAAGTTAAAGGATTTCAGCAAAACATAAAAGTAGCAGAATAACTAATAATTAGCAGAATAATTACTTAGCTGAATAACTGTTTGCAGCGACTAGCTGTTTCACCTACACGAACTCACCGCTTCGCTTCGCTAAATTGAATCTGCTGCTTTGTCAGCATTGCTCTGATTCTATGGCGTTTGTTTTTTTAGAAATAATCTAAAGGAATGTGGTAAATTTCTTGCTCGAACTTACTGCTTCGCGGTTTCCTCTTTCTATTCACAAACACGAACTCAACGTTTCCACATAAGACCTGCTGCCTTCGTCAGGATTTACTAAGAGTTACGCTTTAAAAGTTTTGAAATTTTTCTATAAATATTCTTTGCTTTAATATTAACATCAAACAAACAGTGAGAGTATATAATGAGATATTCTGCGACACTCTCAAACACATTTTCAGCCTAGAAGATCCAAATACTTTACTATTGAATCTGAATAAATGCTTTAAGTAACATAAGATGCAGCAAAAAAAAAATAAATAAAAATAAAATAAAAAAAATATTACGCGATATTGTGGGCCTCGTATTAGCCTAAAATAGGCTAACTCCCTGAGGGGTAAAAACAGTAAAAGAACACTCAAAAATCTCAATTTATGTGTTATTACTTGTGCGTTATTTTGTTTTAATAAGAAAATAGGTATCCACTGACATATTTGACAAGCTCCCAATTAATTTATAACTTATCTTTCCCGCCAGTGAATCAGCAGAACAGTAATCATGAAAACTTTTATTCAAATTTCACAGCATTTAATCGAAGAAGCTTTTAAAACAAGACTGGATGTAGAATGAAATCCTTTATATAAAAGGAAATTGAAATTTCGGAATCTCTTGAAATTACCGCACTTCACGAATTTAGTAAGAATGAAATATTCTATTTTATAACCGTCGTTGAACAGCCGACCCAATTTTGAGTTTACGGCTATCAATGTTCAACTCTGCAGCCTTAGAATTTTAAAGCCAATCCAGAAGACAAGGGAACTTCTGGATCAAGTATTGGGAGAAATTTGCTTTCCTGGAGGACTTTTTGATGGAACTAATCCCCATTTGCGTTACATGCAGAGGAACTCCACGAAAACCTCCCACGGTTAGCCTGACGGCAAGAAGACTCTAACCTATAATCCATCTACTACTGAGGATATTTTACGGCAGCACTGTCGTTTGTGCGAGCTGGGGGCAGAATTAGTATCGCTAGGATTCGAGCCCGGGTCACCTCATTGAGAGACGAGCTCTCTATCCCTTGAGCTACCACAGCTCTTAAAGAACGAAATATTGAAAAAAATAATATAACTAAAGACTATTTCTATTATCTTAAATCGTACTGAACAATATGATTTATAGCAGTGAACTCGCCGATATATCAAAAGCTTTTTATAGAAAGAGAAGAAAAACACATACCATTTCTCGTAAAATTTATGACACAAGAATACGGCATATTTCTTCTTGTCTCATTTTAATTTAAATTTTACTACAACTTTTTTGAATCATTATCAAAATACCATATAATTTTTTTTTAAATTTCATACTGCTTAGTGCGATTCAAGTTAATAGAACCAGTCTTAAGTTTAAAAAACTTTTTGATATTGTATTTAAAAAATTTTCTCGGTTTGAAATTTATTATATTTCTATAACTCTAAGCTTTTATAAATGTGTTATTTTCAAAACGAATTTTTAAACATGATAGTTACTTGCTCAGCAGCAACCAACTAAAAAAAATGGTTGGCCTAATCATGACAATCCATCTCAAAATATTGCACGCGTCGCTACAGTGACCACTGTTTTCAAAATTGTAGAAAAAGAATATGAAGAGTTTTCTTTTTGAGTGAAGAATATATTTCTGTGAAAAAGCTAAGATTAAGATTCTAGATAAAGTATGAGCTCTCAGCTATATTGAGCGTTCTATTATGTTGCAGAATAATTTCTTCCTTAAAAAAATTAAACGTGTTCCCAAGGAAACATATGTTTGGTTTAATAGAGCTATAAAATCACTAATATTGTGGAAGAGATTAATTATCTTTACGTCCATGTCAACCCTTTATCTATCAAAAGGTACCTCAAGATAAAACAAGTCGACGAGTGTTATATACTAATGAATCGGTATTTAATATTTGTAGTGGTAGTTACGCCACGTTACTCAAATCACTACTTATCTATCCTTCCGGAATTTTATCTGTGATAGAATTCGATTAACGTATACCATTAGTTGATTAATGCTGTTTATTTATTATTTTTTTTCGCTCATTACATATAGGTATATTTCTATTTTCTTTTTATTTCTCTTTAATTATTTTTCCTTGTTATTGTCCGAAAGAATTGTATCTACTTCACCGAACTTTAGAGTGCTATTTTGTGAGCAAATGAAGTGTTTAATGTAGTAGACCATCCATCGAAGTTAGCGTGTTCTCATCACGTTCGGGTCACCAATGTGGAAGAGATTATGCTTACGACCATGTCAACCTTCATCTATCAAAAAAAAAAAAAAAAAAAAAAAAAAAAAAAAAAAAAAAAACATGGAATCAAGTTTATTTGTTTTATATACTAGTGAATCGGTATTTAATATTTGTAGTGGTAGTTACGCCACAATAAATATCTCAATACTACCGTATAAAAGAGGATTCGGCAGTAACAAAGGATTCGGCCATTAGCGCGTGCGTCGTCCGAAAGATTAAATAGTCTGACATCAACGAATAGAAATGGTTATAGAGGAAATCAGTAATTTTTAATTTTCTATAAGTTTAAAAATTAATTAAAAATCGTCTAATTAGTTGTTTTTCTTCTTCCGGGTCTTAATAAAAAGGGGAGAGTTCACTGCATATTTAATCTAAATTGGAAGTTAATATCTGCTATAGAATCCCCGGTTGACACAATTTAAAAATTTCGGAGGGAAAAAAAATGACGAAATCGTCCTAAGAAAAAATGAGATGGTTCAATCTGAGGAAAAAGTCTGAACTTTACGATGAAGAGAAACTAAAATCTGGAGACTTTTTATTTAAACGCGATGGGCTTTGAAACGCAAAACTGTCGAAAAAGATTAAAAAAAAAATGCGCCTGAAAAAAATCAAAATTAAAAATCTATTTTAAAAATCGAAAATTGGGCTTCGTAATTTATTTAAAAATGTACCATTTAACCTCATTCTGAATGTCGTATTTTTGTGCCTATGGTATACCTGTAATCTGGTATGCAGACATACATACACACAAATTCTTAATTTTATTTTGTATAGATGTATAGATATCGATTTATTTTGTATAGATTTATTTATTTGTTTATTCTGCTCAAGCAGCTTTTAGTGCGACTTATAAAGTATGACAACCTATTGAGCTTCGAAATTTTCAATTCCAAATGTTCTTCCAATATCCGATAATTTTACTCTCCTTTTTTATTTAAGTCCAAATTCTTTTAAAAATATAAGTCTTATTAAGTCTATTAAAAATATAATATCAACGATATCAGTCTATTTTTGATCCTGATTTTTGAGTTGTGAAGATTCCAGAGTCTTTTTTTTTTTCTTTCTGTTTTTTATAACAAGATTTTTTTTCTGCATTCCTTACATTTTCTTTTTCAATCATACTCGAAATTTGAAATGTAATTAAACCTTTGAAACATCTTGTTTAAATTGAACAAAAACTAATTATTTAGCGCGGCTTTTTATTAATAATATTTTAATATACATTAATTATATTCTTAAAGTTTGTTTATAGAGAGTTGCACAATTTAGTAATTATTTTTTTAAACCTTTGAATGCCAAATCTACATAATTCATACTTTAAATTTCCGACTCAAAAAGAAAACTAGAAAAACTCAATTTTTATGTCTAAAATAAAATAATAAAATCACGGGTCATTTACAGTTTGGTGTATAAGAAGTATCCAGTATGGTGAATAAGTCAACAATTCGATTCGAATTTATTCGATATACAATTCATCTATATTTTAAAGTATATTTAAAAAAATCTTAATTTCATACAATATTTAATAAGCCTCTACATAAAGAGGTTGGGGTAATGTAAGTCATAATACACACTTATTCTAACGCTGACAGTTTAGCCTCAGATTTATATCTGAGTACTGTTTCTATTACAAGTTTTCGGATAGATAGCAGCAAAATACATCGAAACTTCTAATTGCCTTCCTATAAATCGTGTTATTTTCCACCATAACTATTTGAAAATGCGGCTTATCATCATACTGCCTCAAGTCGTTCACATGAACTTGGCAATAGTTAGCTGAAAACAAACATTGAATCACCTTTGACATTCGTGTAGAATTATAATTTTACTTAAAATGCAAAATTAATCTAAATAATTAATAAGATAAGAAAGAGCCGATTATTTATGAGTGAATTTCCTAAATAGGGAGAAAATATCTAATCCAACTAATAAAACATATAAGTAAAAGCAAACCAAAAGAAATATATACCTTGGCTGTTAAATCTATGATAGATGTTTCCTACAAACCTCTTCTTATCTTCTTAATATACATAAAATTCTAAAACAAAGTCTATTTAGGGTTTAAGAATAATGTCCACATACTCGAGCAGCTGTAACAACCATTTACTTATATCTTTTTTACGTTATAAAAGCGCTATCAGCATTTTGTTTGTTTACTATGATGATTTTATCGGTTTCCGGTTATCTATTTCTGCAAGATTAAAAGCTGGAGCCATGGTGGTTTAGAAAGGTCGAGACAGAACCATGAAAGTTAGGAAGTCTTGTCATAAAGTCCCTAAAGAACATCTGCGATTACAAACGAATAGCTTTAACGAGAGTTAATACGCAAAACAAAAAACTGCGATTAAAATATTATTTATTTATTTATTATAACACATCCATATGCAAGTTTGTGTGGTCATTATAAAGAAAGCGTTTAAGCTCTTATCAAGTTGAAGAACAGATAGCCTGAATTAGAGAAGGACATCGCAAAGATAAATCGAGGAGACATAATGGGATTCGAACCTGCAATCTCCGTGCTACAGAGCGTTTGGTGGATTGGCGACACAGCCCTGCCAGGTAAGTCCCGAATCAGATATGGATATTTAGCTTAGTTTAAGTTCTTACTTCGATACTTGAACCAGCAAATTCCCTTAGCGTGTATTAGGACTTTAATTTTCAGATGACTCTAGCTAGATGGACTTGTAAGTTTTCAGTAATCTCGAGGCACGAACCCAAGACTTTCTCTAAATCAAAACCAGTGCTGTGGTTGCTTAGTGGACAGAGCGATCGCCTACCAATGATGTGACCCGGGTTCGAATCACAGCAATGGTTGATACGAATTCCACACCGATCTCCCAGCAACCACGGTGCTGACGAAAAATATGCTCAATAGTAAACGGATCGTGGATTAGAGTCCCCTTGGCTAATCTCAGGCTAATCGTCAGGCTAATCGTGGGAGGTTTTCGTGGTTCTCCTCTTCTCTCCGTGGTTCATAGCTTCTAAAAACTGAAAAAATAAGCATTAATAACAATAATAATAGTACTAAAGTAATAGCTTTTTATTTGATGTTTGATCACTTTACCCCATTGGATAATTGATAAGTTGATTAAAATTAACTAGTGTATACCAGTTACTATTAAAGAATATAAAAAGCAAAATTATAACAACTATTTAAGAATAACTGTGAAGAAAGTCTGTGAAGTGCCTTTTTTTAAAATTAAGTTGCTTCTAAAACATTACTCTAAGAAAATATCTAAAACATTTTGAGATCAGAATCCCTTGTTCCGCAAATAATGATTACAAGCGCTTTGCATGTAAATCTATCCTATCATGGATATATATTAATAATAGGGACATGTATTTTTATATAAGTATATTAATAATTTGGTATAAATAATAAAATATTAATTTTTAATAAATTAATTAAAAGATAATAATAATACAGACTATGTGTGTATTTTATGATACCAACGAATCTACGAAATTAAATTATCGTTGTTTTCATTTTAAGAAAAAGTTTATAAACTCCTTTCATTTCGAAGAGACCGAAATTTTTTTACAAAATTTGTCTTACAGATCTCTAAAAATCATCTTGAGTGACAGTTCGTGGTCTCAAAAGCGGAAATCGTTACGTTTAAAGTTCGAATTTTGATTAAAAAAAGAAAAACGAGGAATAAAACCAGACACCAATTTAGAAATTCAGGTGCTGTAGACACAAAGCTGTTGGGGATCCGTACACGTAATCTTGAAACAAATATATAGTTTGTCTATGCAAAGAATTCCCCTAACCATTCGTTTAGAATAGTTGCGGTGACAATGGTTACGAGGCTTAACTATTTCAAGTAGGGTCATTATTTAAGACAGGTTTTGGCTCTGGTCAGCGAGAAAAAGAGAATCAGGGGAGAAGAGCCGCGATGGCTCAGGGGATAGAGCGTTCGCCTTCCAATGAGGCGAACCGGGTTCGAATCCCAGTCGATACGAATTCCGCATCCGGCTTGCACTGACCACAGTGCTGACGTGAAATATCCTCAGTGGTAGACGGATCATGGGTTAGAGTCCCCTTGCCGTCAGGCTAACCGTGGGAGGTTCTCGTGGTCTTCCTCTCCATGTAACGCAAATGCGGGTTAGCTCCATCAAAAAGTCCTCCACGAAGGCAAAATTTTCTCCCAATACTCGATCCAGGAGTTCCCTTGTCTTCTGGATTGGGTTCAAAGTTACAAGGCTACGGAGTCGAACATTAGTAGCCGTAAACCCATTAAGTTGGGTCAGCTGTTCAACGACGGTTATAAAATAAAATAAAATCAGGGGAGAAAGAAGCCCTCCTCTTTGAAATGTGCTAGTTTTTGTTTCCCGTAGCAGCAGACGTCCTTAGACTTCGTGGTGAGGGGAGTTCTTTCTAAAGACAAACAATATATCTTGTTTCTGCACAAATTGCTTTAGAGTTATTTCGATAAACAATCTTAGATTTATTAAAATTTTTGTTAACTCGAAATCTTAGTTAAAAATTCTCAAGAGACATGTTAAAGATTATGTGCGAAACTTGAAGGGCCTGTATACCCGAGCTATAAAGTAAATCAGTCACTGAGTTAGTTCCACAAAATGGCATTCCACAAAAATCTCATTTCTTCAACACCATTTTCAATTTAATATTTCGATATAAAAACAAATCTTCCAATCTTTCTACTTGAACTCCATTATATTCCATTCTTCAATCCAATCTTCCCATTCAAGTACATTATGACTGCAATTTTTTCTCTCTAACTTCTGGAAATCGGCAACGGATTGCGTCCTCTCAAAAAGATGCGACACAATGGCATTGTGAACGGAAAAAAAGAAAACTGTTACCTTTATTAGTTGTTCGCCTGGAAGAAAAATCGGTCTCATTACGGGGACATCCCCAGAACTATTGTGAAAGATCTGGAAGGGCACTGTTTCCGTGACTTTAGATTGAGATAAGTCACTGGGGTTAATTGATTTTCAACTAGCCTTAATTTCCAGGAGAGAAAAGAAAGCGGGGAAAATAAAAGAAGATAGATGCTATTCATGCGGCTTGTTAATGTAATTGGAGATTTTCGAATACAGTTCAGTTATTTTTCTGATGTGTCGCTTACAATGTCGGGCTTTTATGTCTTCTTCGCAGCACCGAAATGTTATTCTGATGCTGATGAAGATAAATGGGTTCCATGATAATTAGCAAATAGGTTGAGTAGTTATTATTATTGTAGTTTTACGAAGCATGTGATGGCCGTCATAGATTAGAAGTTCGGAAACGAATCTATGTTCAACCTGGCGGAGCTTGATTTGAATGTGAGAAAGAGGTGTTTTGCTTCTTTTTATACAAATATTTGGATATTTTAGATTCTTAAGAGGAAGCTATAACGGGGGAGAAACCCTTCATGGACAATTTCTTTTTCACATACAAAAGTGATTTAAAGTATAGCAAAAATGAGTTCAAGAAGTAAGCTTACAAAGTTTTAAATGCCGGAGAAAAATTCAAAATATCAAAATGCAAACAAATTATGTCAGACCTACCTTTTTTTTTGTAACCGACGTTGAACAGCCGACACAATTTTGAGTTAACGACTACCAATGTTCATCTTCGTAGTCTTGTAATTTTGAACACAATCCAGAAGACAATGAATCTCCTAGATCAAGTATCGGGAGAAGTTCGCCATCATGGAGGACTTCTTGCTGGAATTAACCCGCTTTCGCGTTTCATGGAGAGGAAAACCACGAATAACCTGATAACAAGGGGACTCTAGCCCATGATCCGTCTACCACAGAGGATATTTTACGTCAGCACTGTGGTCGGTGCGAGCCTGGTGCGTAATTCGTATCGAATAGCCAACGCTGAGATTCGAACCCGGTTCACCTCATTGGGAGGTGAACGCTTTATCCCCTGAGCCACCACGGCTTAACAGGACTATTTAGGATCGCGCTGTGTGCAAATTATCCTGCAATGACTTTTTTTCTCCTCAAGTAACGAACACTCAAAACTTTTAATGACTCAAAACTTTAATGACTCATGAACAATAAAGACTCAAAACTTTTAATGAACGCCATAATTACTATAGATCTAGATCTTGATAATTTTTTTTGAAAAATGTAAACTGATATCTTTTTCTAAATGGAACATGGCAGAAAAGAAAACTGAGGTTTATAATTGCTTGAAAATAGTAATTTTTTTAATGAAAACTAAATATTAATAATAGTTTAGGTTTGTGTTGTTTTGGGATCAAACTATAATTGTAATTTATATTAAACTTCGTAGCAATATTTTGTAATACCTAAAATAACTAAAAATAGTATCAACTTTTTTGTGAACTGTTTTCTTAGAAGACAATTGAAAGATTATTAGGTAAAACTTTTTTAATTATTTTAAGTTTTTCAGTTTTAATCCTTCTGTATTATTTAAAAAAAAAATAATAATAAAAAGTTGGATCTAATAAAATTTGAAAAAAGAAGAGCACCAAAAAAACGTTATAAGAAGTTAGTTTTTAATAAAAACCGATCCAGAAGCTAAAAGCAATTCACATAAAACATTTAAAAAGAACAAAATTAAAATATTTAAATTTCAATAAAAATGGATTTCATTGGCTTTAAAAATAAACACCTCGAACTATCTGTAAGAAACCATCCAGGTAATTAGTTTTTTTTTTTTAATTACAAGCTTGTTTACTTATTACCTAATGTGTGAATGTGATGCGAACTAAAATGATACTTTAATAGGCGAATAAAAAATATTTTTGGCGTGTCTCGTCTCATATTATTTATTTGCTCACTTTTTCCGAATCCAAGACAAATTACAATGTTTTGAATTTCGGTCTTTTCGGACACTGAATAATAAAGGCATCCGTTTCTCTTAACATATTAATTATTCAATTTCCAAACACGCTCTTACAATGGATCAGCTATTTATGCCTGAGGGGGCCTGGTGTGTTTTTCGAAAACAACCAGCTTGACCTCCTACCAAATTGCTTAGTTGCTCGTTGGCTTTTTAATTTATTTATGTACCATTTAAGTATTTATGAAAGAAGAGGAATGTGAAAATTGAGGCGAGAACAAAACGCTGGTATTTGTTGCCTGAATAACTCTTCTCATGAAGACGCATCTGTAAGTGTAATCCAATTTCTACTGTAATAGGGCAAGTTCGAGTTTTTTTGATATAAATTTATTTTGCACCTTCTTTCAAAGTGCAGTAAGAGTGTTTGCAAAGTAAGGAAGAAAGGATGCATTTAAACAATTTTCGAAACTAACATTATATACAAACATTATAGGAAAAACGTGGATGGTTTGACTAATCCTACCTATATTCAAATTTAAAGGTGTATTTAGTCAACCAAATTGCAACAATGGTATCAAACAGAATTACACGTTCTCTCTGTCCATTAGTCATTTGAAAGTTAATTCCAGGAGAATTCCTCGCTATTTTCATCCAAAAAAAGATTTTACTTTATTTTTTTTAATATTTATTATTTGTTGTTAACCATTTTCTCCTGTGTCACTTGTCCTAAATGTATATAGAGAATAGTTAAATTATTGCGTGTTTCGATTGACATTCCGAAAGTCAGTATACTCAATATTCACTTTTACTTTCTACTTTTAACCACTTTGAGTTGGAAAGATGCTCTTATCACACAATTACCCACTACGTGCTATTCACGTCGGCAGGCAATTATCACAGAAATAAAAAAGGAGTTCGTAGATTGAAGGGTTTTAGTAAACGCATGCGAGAATAGTTAAAGCTGTTTCACAAAGACTCAGTCGTCACATGAAATCATGTTTTTTTAGTGAATAATGTGATATAATTTTTCAAACTGTTGCGAAAGAGTCGCGATGGCTCAGGGGATAGAGCATTCACCTTCCAATGAGGCGAACTGGGTTTGATTCCCAGTCGATACAAACTCCGCATCCGGCTTGCGCGGACCACAGTGACGTGAAATATCCTGAGTGGTAGACGGATCATAGGCTAGAGTCCCCTTACCGTCAGGTTAACCGTAGGAGGTTCTCGTGGTCTTCCTCTCCATGTAACGCAGATGCGGGTTAGCTCCATCAAAAAGTCCTCCACAAAGGCAAATTTCTCTCAATACTCAATCCAGGAGTTCCTTTGTCTTCTGTATTCGGTTCAAAATTACAAGGCTACGGAGTTGAACATTAGTAGTCGTAAGCCCATAAAGTTGTGTCGGCTGTTTAAAGCCGGTTATAAAATCAAATAAAACAGTTGCGAAAATTACAAGGCAACGTAGCGTAGTTGAACATTAGTAGTCGTAAACCCAAAAATTGGGTCGGCTGTTTAACGACGGTTAAAACTAAAGTCAAACTGTTGCGAGACTATAACTGCTTTTTATGACTGTAAGGTCGAATTTTGCCTACCTTCAGGAAGAAAAATAAAAACACAACTGTGGCATACTGCAACTTATATAATTACCACATCCTTTATGCTAATTCTGAAAATGACGAAAAACCAAAAAAATATGGAAAAAAAAAATAAATAAATAAATAAATTAAAAAAAAAAAAAAAAAAAAAAAAAACTTTATAATACAAGAAATACACAGTATTTAAGTTTTTATCTTTTATTTTATTTTCTAAACACCAATCTTAAACCGTATCTTTTCCGGAAGTTAAAAATTTTGGAAACCGAAACCAAAACTAAAGCAGGAAGGGAAACTACTCAACTCAATTCAGAGGCAGGGGGAGAAACAACTCAACTCCGCTCGGTCCGCGATCCGCAATCCGCCTGGCCCAACTCTCTCCTTTTCTACCTACTGCTATTTAATCACTGTAAAGCACAGATAATTCTTTACGGCAAAACAACAGATGTTAAAATGATAAGATATTTATACTGTGGCTTTGTGATTTTTCTTGACGAAAAAGCTAAGAAAAATACAATATATCTTTTAGAGTCGTGGTGGATCAGGGGGTAAAGCGTTCGCCTTCGAAACAGGTGGTCAACTTGGTGGCCATCTTGGCAACTTCGATTGCCAACTTGGAAATGCTATTGTGTAAAGAAACAAATAGATAAATATTCGCGATTGTTCTTTTCCTTTATTACTTTATGTTCCTCTTTTGATTCATAAATGCATTGTCTTAATTGAGGAAAAAAAACATCGGTTGAAAGCTTTTAAAAATGGAAATTTCATAGAAATTGCATTCTGATCACCTCCAAAAGGAGATATTTTACAAAATTCTGAAAACAGACAGATATATAATACTAAATTACTTTTCTAAAAATGCTGATTCCTGAACTGAATTGATGAAATTTTGTTGGGTAAAATCGTGGAAATACCTGCTCTATCACACCAATATCACAAGATGACTAAAGATCATATTTCACATTCCCACTCAGTCCACATCCCTCAAACGGTTGCTTGCGATGAAGTAGAATAGTAGTATAGCATCACTTACTATTTACGCAACCGTTAGCTGCGTAAATAGTAGTGATGCTATACTATTACGCATTTAGCAACCGTTAATATAGTATCACTTCTATTAACGGTTGCTTGCGATGAAGTAGAATAGTAGTATAGCATCACTTACTATTTACGCAACCGTTAGCTGCGTAAATAGTAGTGATGCTATACTATTACACATTTAGCAACCGTTGATATAGTATCACTTCTATTAACGGTTGCTTGCGATGAAGTAGAATAGTAGTATAGCATCACTACTATTTACGCAACCGTTAGCTGCGTAAATAGTAGTGATGCTATACTATTACGCATTTAGCAACCGTTAATATAGTATCACTTCTATTAACGGTTGCTTGCGATGAAGTAGAATAGTAGTATAGCATCACAACGGTTTAGCATCAGAGGCATACAGAGGTGTGTAGCTGCCCGGGGTACACTCTTTGATTAGATGTCCCCCCAAAAAAGAAAAGCAATAATGTAATATATGGAAGGGCGAAAAACTTTACTTATGCTATTATTTATTTTTAGGAGGTTTTCCGTAATTGAACGTCCTTAGTATATAATCCTTGTCATAAAAAAGTTAACATTTTATGTAACTTATTTGTAAGGATCCGATACAGTTTGTATTAGTTGGCAAAAGGATTAAACTATAATTGATTCAAGCTAGAGGAACGGGCTGGCTGAGGTATGAGATTGGCTTTTAAAAAATCTGGTGTATGTTCAGAACAACGGGTGCTGAAAGTTGGAGAAAGAATCTGGTTGGTACTAGATAGAAAGATATTGCTCAATTAATTTTCTACTATGACTTATATCTAAATTGAAAAACAATTTAGTTTTATAATTTATTGTCATAATTATTATTAGCCAACATAATCAACATTTAATCGCTCGGACACAATGACGATGGCCACCACAATATTAATATTTATGCGAGAAAAATACAAAGTATGCTATCAAAATCTGTCGAATCAAAAGCGAGGAAGGCGGGATCTAAAAATATCAAAACCAGTATGATTGCCTGAGGAAACTTGGAGGTGTTTTTAATAATCGCCTTTCGACTTCTTGCTGTTCTCTCAGTCCATGAAACAGGTATTGATGTTTTATTACCGATTTCCTTTTTAGTAGACATTCCTTAAATATAGATTATGCTTTCTTTTTCTCTTTCATATATAGGATTTATTGTGTTACACATACATATATTGAATGACATATATATTGTAACCTCTAATGTACCTACTTTTTTCATTTCCTCTTTACAAAGGTTCTAAAAATAAATATCAATCGATACGGAACATGGAACATCCTATATAAAATTGAATTGCTCCAACTGACTATTACTGACACAAAATCATTATTTTTTTACTCTCAAATCATAAGAGTATGAAATGAGAAAATAACAAGCAATTATATAATATATATTTTCTAAAAGCGGGCATTTCGTAGAAAAGACTATATATTATTATTTTACTCCCAAGTAAACTATCTCCCACTCCAACTAATAAATTGTCTGGCTGCTTATCTTATTTTCTTTTCTAAAGACTTTAATGATCTAAGCTATTATCCAGAGATAAAATAAATAGACTACAAATCTTCCTTTTACAAAATCTCTATTTCCCTTTCTCCCCGCACCCTCCAGAGAAAACAGAGGACAAAAAAATATATGAGACCGCGGAGGATTTAGCTATAAATCTTTTATCTAAGATGCTTTTATCCAAAGAAGAACAATTTTAAAATTGATGTCTAAGAGAAAAAGAAAAAAAAAAAAAAAAAAGAAAGAAGAAAAACATAAAAATTAAGAAACATTTCATGTTTACTTTCCATTTATTTACCTTAAAGTAAACTCGTAAATATGTGATTGTTATAAAGACACAAAGATTATATTTTAAAAAGATTTATCCTATTTTACAATAGTAAACACTTTTTTTATTTTCTTTGTAGCTGAATTATGCCAAAAAATAATATGTTTTCTAAGTTAATTTAAACAATAATATGATAATTTTATTTTAATACTAATTATTTTAATACGTCGGTATGCTTTTTATTCTGGATACAGCTCAAAATGCATTTTTACGAAAATGGACATCGCTCAAAATTCGTATTTAAGAAAATGGACGCAGTTCAAATTGCGTGTTTATGAAAATTGACATCGCTTGAAATGCATGTTTAAGAAAATGGACATGGCTTGAAATGCGTGTTTATGAAAATGGACATCGCTTGAAATGCGTGTTTAAGAAAACAGATATAGCCAAAATACGTATTTAAAAAAAATGGACAAAGCTCAATATGCATTAAAAATGAATATAGCTCAAAATGCCGTTCAAGAAAATGGACATAGCTCAATAGCTGTGTTTAAGTATATGGACGCAGCTCAAAATGAGTGTTTATTTAAATAGACATTGCTCAATATTCTTGTTTAAGAAAATGGAGATAACATAACTGGACACCCCCGTTTTGTTGCTTAATTTGGGTTGAACATTGAAAATACTAATCTTTTGCTATGTCCATTTTCTTAAACACACATTTTGAGCATTGTTTAATTTGAGCTGCGTCTTCTTAAAACCGCATTATAAAATTGATGCAGTTTGAAAAACGGACCGATGATTAGCTCCTGTGAGAACAGTTAAAAAGCTCGGGAAAATATATTGATTACCACACTTTTTCCAAAGATGACAATTTTAAATGATTTTTTTTTTTTTTTTAATATTGTTTCAAAATAATTACTTCACAAGTTTTCAAAATTTTCACTAAATAAACAGCACAATACACGTAAAAATTTTATTGGAAATTGTGGCATTTTGTACACAAATTCTCTTAAAAAAAACGCTCCTCTGCACAATATAAAAAAGTAGCATATAATTAATTATATTTCCACTAATCTATCACACGAATTTTCTAGAAGTAAAAATGAAAATAGATGCCAAAATTTATTATTGGGAATTTATCGAATATAAATTATTTGTCTCTTTTCAAGACTCAACCGTGTCAAACGGAGAGCCGCATATTTATATATGTAGTAATAAATAAGCTTGGTCTACTAAGTAGTAACAAAAAGATTCAAAGTTTTTTTTCCTACTGTCTTTGACATTAATTGTTTACGGTTGTCAATATTTATATTCTTATGGCAAATTAGGCAATAAAATCGATTGATTAAAGAAAACCTTTTAAAAAAATAGAGTGGTATTTTTCCATTGAAAAATCATCAAGTAATTTGTAATTTTATAATATTGTCATCCCGGTAGTAGAATTCAGAGTTTTCATAAATTCAAATTTGTATGCGAACATAATTTAATACAGAAGGAGACTATCAATCGACATCGTTAAAAATTAGGCTTAGTGCAATTTTGTTATATGTGCAACAAAATTAGCAAATATGGTATATATAAAAATTATGCACAAAACATTTTATTAAAATTTCATATTTTAATGGAAGTTTTTTTAAATGAATTGAATAATTTAAATTTTAAAAATGTTAATTAAAATATTAATTTTAAAGTTTCTATACTGTCTTTAATCAAGTCAATAGAGCTTTTGGAAATTAAAATTCTTTCTTGTCTTTCAAATTCTTTATTTTTCAAAATTTCTTTTGATAAACTTTATTTGGAATTTTCGGACGTCATCATTTTTCTTTTCCTTTGCAAATTAGCAAAAAGAAATTTTTTTGGACTTAAAACAGATAGTTATTGAATTAAAAATGATTTTTACGTTTTCCCTCACGGTAATATTTTAGGCTGGTTTTTAAAATCTGAGATGAGAAAAAATCTGTAGATGCTCTGATAATTTGTAGCCACGATGCCTTGATGGAAAATTTCTGGTACCGAGAATGATTATATTCTGTACGAATTGCATGAAGTGATTAATAACATAAGGACCTCGTTCGGCTATGCCTTAGACTTGCAATTTCAAACCTAAACCAGAAGACAAGGAAACTCATGGATCAAACATTGGAACAAACGAGCCTTCGTGGAGGACTTTTTATTGGAATTAACCGGTATTTGTGTTACAGAGTGAGGAAAACCACGAAAACAGCTTACTGTTATATTCAACGGTAAGGGGATTCTAACACATGCGTCTGCCACTAAAAATATTTTACACCAGAACTGTGTTTGGGTACGGGCCGGGAGCAGAATTCAAATCATTCAACCATCGTTGGAATTTGAATCTGAATCCCACTTCGTTGGGTGGTGAGCGTTCTATCCTCTGAGCCAACACGACCAACCAAGCATTATTAATAATTATTTGAAGTAGAAAATTAATAATATTAAAATAAAATACATAATTTTAAATTTATTGGTTTTTCAGGAAGTAAAGAGCACATTTTGACCCCCCCCCCTTCAGATACTCATACTTGTAACAAACTTATTGAATACATAGCCAAATTATATCATAAACAATTTTACTAAATACCAATTAATTAATTTGGAAACAAAATGATTTTATTTGAGAATTGGAAAATTTTAAGAGAAGTTTTATGTCGGCAAGCACTAACATTCAAAGCGAAAGTGAAGGATCAATTTTCAATATGATAAGCTAGAAAGATAAAATACTTCACAGCCTTAAACAAGATTTAAGAGGCCCTTTAACTTTACGGTCCTCGCTAATCATAGCTAACTCATAATTTATCAAATCATGTTTCCTCCTTCTAGATCTAGTTCAGCCTTTGCATCAAGAGTTCTCGAAGCCATTACATGATGTGGTCCATTTATCGCTTGTTGATCCGAAGAACATCAACCAGATCAACTTAAAGCTCTGGTCAAGGACAACCCCATATAAACCTAACTTGAAGGATATATTTATATATAATTGGATGAAGGACCCTTATTTTACCCTCTTTGCTGCTAGGTGTTCTGGGTAGTCTAAATCGTTCGTCGGCGTGTAAAACTTAAAGAAAATAGAAAAGAAAAAAAAGAAAAAAGATTCTGACTGTTAAAAATGGCTGCCGGTAGTTATCAAAGGTTGGTGTTCACCCACTTATAAATGTTCTGGAATAAGAATTACTGGAATGAAAATAATGCCTCAGGGGTGCTATTAATTTAGAACGTAGAATGATAGAACCCCGCTAGTGGGACATTTTACAGCGCCTTTTCAGTAAGTTGCACACATTGTGTAATTTTTGGTTGGCAAAAAAAAGAGCACCGGAAGAAACCTGGAAAAAAGAGCACATGCAAAAGAGCACCCGGAAAAAGAACACAGGAAAAAGAGCACTCGGAAAAAGAGAGTACAGAAAATAAAAACATCAGAAGATCACTTCTTTGGATACACCATTACAAAATTAGATTAATTTTGTTTAAATATAGTGTTTTTTTGTGTAATTTTCCCCCATATTTTTATTAATAATTTAAATTAATGCTTTTACTATGAAAAATTTGTAATTAATGCTTTAATACATTTTCATAATAATAATAATTCCAAATGATAATTACCTGTGGAATTTGATCTCTATTAATGTATTTATGAAATGAGTATTTACTCGAAATACTATTATTGCTTCTCAGCTGATATTTAATATTAACTTGCAAAGAATAGTTTATGAAATAATAAATCAAAATAAGATTTAAATAATATAAAAATAATTTTTTTTCACAAAAATATATTTAAAACACATTTGTCATCAAAACAGTTCTTTTTCTTTTGCTTAGATGGAATTAAGTTTACTTGTTTAAAACTAACTTATTTACTTGTTAATAAATTATCACATATTTAGATCTTAACACTAAACATACTATAACCGGTCAAATGACCGTTTAGGAACTTTCGTATCGAAAATGCGCTTATCATCTTATCGTTTTTGCACATTTGACTTCATGACTTTTTCTAACAATTATATACAATTAATATTCTATTATTATTTTTTATGTATTTTGTTTGTTTCGAATAACACTTGCCGTATACTTATTTCTACCCCAGCAGGTTATTTGACCGAGAGAACAATTTATTGCTTTAAAAAAGTTATCGGATCTGAAATTACGATGTAATGCGTGTTCAACGTATTGTATTCGATTAGTTGCACATTTCTTCTAGTTCAAGCAGTTAACTGTTAGTTCAAGCAGAATAACTGTGAATTTAAATTTACTACCTAAAATTTTAGCTTGGCATTTTTGTTTAAGAAAAAGTGACAAAAACTAAATGTTTGAGTAAGTAGCTTATATTTAATTTTGATAGCTTTACTTCATTTCTAACTAACTGTTAGTTTTTATCGAGAAAAATGTCGAAACAATCAAGACAGCACAAGTTCTTAGAAGGAATAATATTAATTATAAGAATAATTATAATTCTTATATATTCTTATAATTATAAGAGTTATAGAAATAATAATAATTTGAAGAAATATGTTTGCGGAAAATGTACAATGGAAACACCCTGTATGTGTAAAAAAAAGCGTCGAAAAGTGTTGGTATATTTAGTGTTAACAATGATTAACGAAAACACCTAGATTACTAACTTCAAACTGTATTTTTTGGTTATAGTCATTTCCTTTGCGAATATGCCTAAAAGCAACAATAATTTAAATAATCAATTTCTCTTCTTGTTCACACTTACCCCTTAACTTACTTTAGAACAAAAATCTTAAAAAATACACGCATATCGAACGTAAGGCCATGTCATGACCCTTAATCGGTCATTAATTTCGTATGTTACTAAACTGCCGTATATTTTTTTTAAAATTTTTTGCATCAAAATTTAATGATTCTCTTTTGTTTTGATACATCATACTCTTTTTCTGGTGCATTTTTTCGGCTGATTTTTTTTTTCGTGTGGTTTTTTTACGCGTGTTTTTTTTTTTTTTTCTTCTCTTCATGGCTTCTTTTCCAGGTGTTTCTTTTCCTAGCTTTTTTTCTGGGTACTTTTTTTTTTTAGTGATTCATTGTTTTTACTATGTTTAATTTATATTCAAATAAAAACCATTGCATTGGGTGAAATAGCAGTTTACTTATTTTAAAAAATAATGATTTTGATGCTATTCAATGGTTACGGATAGGCATTTTGAAAAAAAAAAAAAAATGTCTTTCTATGTCTTATAATTTTTTTAGTTTTATAATGTAGAAGTTAACTCATTTTAGAAAATTAATTTACAACTCCGTAAAAGCACTTTTTCGGTTTGTCATTGTGAAAGACCAGGGTTCTAATCCCGATATCATCTTAAAGCCTAATCCTGTTTCAGATCGTTGGATATCAGCTTATTTGAGATTAAAATGCAGCTGACAAAGCATGCAAAATAAATTAATTGAAAACTGATATCCATTTAATTGAAAAATGGGCAATCTTCATTCAATCTAACGCTCGAGAAAATGTCATTTTGTTGATGAATTAAACTTATCAGATATTTACAATTACTATCAGTTCATTCATACGAGGGTTGCTATTTATATTTCTGGCCTAATAATGAAAAAACAAATATGGAGGATCGAAATTGGTTTTATTGTTTTTCAAAATATTCTCCATGATGATCAATACACTTTTGCATGCGTTTGAACCAATTTTCAAAGCACTTTTTCCAGTCCGATTGAGGTAACTCCAAAACATGAGTTTTGAATGCATCAACCGCTTCTTCGGGAGTCGAAAATCGTTGTCCACGTAATTTATTTTTGATGTGTGAGAATAAGAAGAAGTCATTGGGTGCCAAATCAGGGCTCTACGGCGGATGACCCATCAGTTCGATCTTTCGCTCCGTCAGAAATGCCTTTGTTTGAGTCGATGTGTGAGAGCTCGCATTGACATAATGAAGAATGATTCGCCTGTTCTTCTGCTTTTTTTGAATTTCTCCGATGACTTCTGGCAAACAAATGGTCGTGTACCATTCAGAATTAACCGTTCTGCGTTTCTCTAACGCCACTGTTGCCACATGACAGTTAATGCCGAAGAAACAGGCAATCATTTGTTTCGATGTGCTTCTTCCTCGAACAACTTTTGTTGGTTTTGCCTCGTCTTGGATGACCCATACAGTTGATTGCTGTTTTGTTTCCGGCTCATATGCATAGATCCATGATTCGTCACCTGTGTAGATGTTATACACAGCCTTTGATGTACCTTGAACGTATTTTTCCAACATTTCCTTGCACCAATCGACACGAGCCTTTTTTTGAGCGTTTGTCAGATTATGCGGGATCCAACGCGAAAATTTTTTTTTTACGCTCAAATGTTCATGCAATATTTTATTGATGCTAGACATACTAATGTCCAAAGACGCCTCTATCTCACGGTATGTCACATGACGATCTTGCTTTATCAGTTCACGCACAGCATCGATCTTTTCTGGCACAACAACGGATTTTGGACGACCTGCACGGGATTCGTCCTGGATCGAACATCGACCACGATTAAATTCGTTATACCAATTTTTTACAGTGCTGTAGGGTGGCGCTTTATTGCTGAATAAAGAATTAAGTTCATCGAAGCACTCTTGTCTTGACAATCCACGTCGAAAGTTATGAAAAATAATGGCTCGAAAATGTTCACGATTCAATTCCATTTTTTGAAAGAGAAGAACTTTTAAATTTACTGTCAACAACACAAATGAAGCTATAATGGTAAATCGTCTGCTGAATTTATGTTTAAAAATATCAAACTTTCGATTAAAATCGTCTGCGGTCGCATAGCAACACTTACTGTTGCCAAGGCCAGAAATATAAATAGCAACCCTCGTACCACAATTTCATATGGGCTAGATGCATAAAACGTATTTGCCATATTATGTTTATGTTGTGTCGTAAACTAATTTTATAACCGTTCTGAACATCCAACCTAATTTTTGAGTATGTGACTACCAATGTTCAATCCCGTAGCCTTGTAATTTTGAACCCAATCCAGAAAACAAGGGGACTCCTGGATCAAGTATTGGGAGAAATTTCCCTTCGTGGAGGACTTTTTGATGGAACTTACCCTCATTTGCATGACACGGAGAAGAAAACCACGAAAACCTCCCACGGTTAGCCAAACAGCAAAAGGACTCTAACCCAGGATCCGTCTACCACTGAGGATATTTAACGCTAGCACTGTGGTTTGTGCGATCGGGGAGCGGGTTTTGTATAGAAGAACCATCGCGGGGATTCGAACCGGGATCATCACGTTGAATTGAACGACCTCATTGGCTCTTTACGAACATCGTCGGCATTTATAATGCGCAAAGCGTAAATAGCGTAAATAAAATAAATCTTCATTATTTTCTAACCTGCCAGATAATTTTTAGGTTTATTGCAATGCACTTTGTGTGTGATTTAATCATGTAACTTAATAGCAAATTCTATGAAGATTTTAATAAAGAAAATGTACTAGTTAAAATACTCACTGACAAAACTCATACAATAGTCACGTTCGTATTGATATTCCTTTACCTTATAATGTTACATAACTTTGTTACATTTTAAAACACTCTTAAATGCATTTATTTCTTCAAATCATAGTTATTGAGCGATGACATTATATATACATTTAATTTGCTTTATTTAAAGCGAATGTTTTACATTATAATATATCTCATCGATATGTTGCTAAATAAAGAAATGTTTTAAAAAAAAATCGGATTAGTTTAAAAATCTATTTAAGGTGTGAACTGTAAACAAAGGAACTCAAGTGTCTGAACTCGATCTTCATCTTTCAGTTTTGACCTATTTAAACGAATAAATTTGTATTGTTTATTTTCTATCAATCGTCTAACCGTCGATAGCTCAGTTGGCAGAGCGGTGGACTGTAGAGGAGAAATCATAGACATCCATAGGTCGCTGGTTCGACTCCGGCTCGACGGACATTTTTTTTTTAATTGAAGTCTTCCAATAATAGAAAAGACTCGAACAGCATAATTAAAAATAAAAAAACTTTTAATGATTCTCTCTGTAACAGGGGCATTTAACCATTAAAAGTATTTTAATATTGTGATCGCATTACGTAAAAGGATAATAAAAAAAACAAACTCGTCCATCAATCCAGTCATGGATTTTTTTATTCAGATAGATTTCATGGATTTATTTTTTTTATTATTTATAATTTTTTTTTTTAATCGTTTTTTTATTTTTATTCAGACTACCACTTTGTCAACTGAGCTATCAACGGATGTTAGCTTTTATATCAGATATTTAAATCGGGATTACATAGGATATATGAATCAGATATATAATCGGATGGATATTTAATTACATTGTTTAAAAAAAAAAAAATCAAAATTTATTTATTTAATTTTTTTTGCTTAGAATTATCCTTGGGTAAAAAAAAAAAAAAAAAAAAATTATGCGCGATTTTTTTTCTTCTGTTTATTATGTATTACTACTACTTTTTCAATAGATGTGACCAAAAATGACAAACAGCCGAAAGGTATCTAGGCGAATCTATGTCTTACCTCCAAAAAAAATTGAAAAACTTAATTTGTCTACATAAAATCTATAAACGGGGAAATCTTAGCCTCATGACTGGATGAGGCGAAAAATCCTAAAAGTAAAAATAAATATCATGAGGTCCATTAACTTCACTCCGGACTGAACTTTGGCATAATATCAAATGAGATAAAAAAGTGCCCTTTGCTACGAATCTAAAAATTGTCAGGCTTATTATAAAATAATATGTAGTTTTAAAACTAATCAGGCAACGTCAATACCTCAATGATCCCTTTGGCTCACTACGGGTTGTGTCCTGGATGCTTTTCTACATTAAGATTCCAACATTAAAAAAACATAGAAAATGTTGAAAATATTTATGAGCTTTTTCTATTATCTACTACGATTATAGTTAAATTCCACCATCACTTCATCAACTTTATCGAAAGATAATGTGTTCGCTTATATTATTCAAATTTTATGACGTACTAAGGAATGAAAAAGGATCAGATGTGAGCAGCAAATAGGCTGGCTGATCAACGACTCAGGCACCAAAAATTTAAACCTATGACTGTTTCTAAAACAAATTATATTTTAATTGTAAATATTTAGCCCTAGCAAAATATTTTATGAAGTAACAAATAAATTTAAGAATGAAATTTTAGATTTTTCAAATGTAAAGATTCTTTGCATTTAAAGAAGAATAAAAAATTAACAGCATGTTTTGCGAAAATAAATTGTTTACCTCCATAAAACGAATTTAACGCTTTTTACCTGACTACTTAAGAATTTCCATTAACTTAATATGAAAAGGCATTTCAATTTTTTGTTAAAATTTTCCTTTCATAAGTATTTTTAAAAAAATTGAATTTTTTCTCCGTGCAGCAAGTACATTCCCTTTCCTCTTTTTTAGCGAGGAGTTTACCCGGGCATCTAATCATTTCTGCACGCCACTGAAGATAGAAAATGAAGAGGTTAGATTTCATTTTAATAAAGGACACTCAGGTATTTCCTCTGACCCACTTAAATGATAATCACATCTTACTTATTTCTTATCAGTTTCTAAACTTACCAACCGTCGATAGCTCAGTTGGCAGAGCGGTGGACTGTAGAGGAAAAATCATAGACATCCATAGGTCGCTGGTTCGACTCCGGCTCGACGGACGCTTTTTTAAAGTCGCTGTCTTTCGATCGTCATAAAAAATCAGACGATATGATTTTGTCTAAAAGAGAACTCGTAAACTTTTTTTGTGTAATATTTCCAAATGATAATGTATTTATAACAATTAATTTTGAATTTAATGAATTTCTCTGCAACAAGCATGCCCTCAGACACCGCAGTATTTCACTGATACTGCATCTAACTAATAATGTCTGAATATATGAATTTTTAAAAAAGGACTTGAAACTCGAATGCTTCCCTCTTTCGCTCGAATCATTTTTTCAACACAGTAAACGAATAATTTGTACTTATTTATTCTTTACCTGTTTCCATCTAAACCAACCGTCGATAGCTCAGTTGGCAGAGCGGTGGACTGTAGAGGAAAAATCATAGACATCCATAGGTCGCTGGTTCGACTCCGGCTCGACGGACGCTTTTTTAAAGTCGCTGTCTTTCGATCGTCATAAAAAATCAGACGATATGATTTTGTCTAAAAGAGAACTCGTAAACTTTTTTTGCGTAATATTTCCAAATGATAATGTATTTATAACAATTAATTTTGAATTTAATGAATTTCTCTGCAACAAGCATGCCCTCAGACACCGCAGTATTTCACTGATACTGCATCTAACTAATAATGTCTGAATATATGAATTTTTAAAAAAGGACTTGAAACTCGAATGCTTCCCTCTTTCGCTCGAATCATTTTTTCAACACAGTAAACGAATAATTTGTACTTATTTATTCTTTACCTGTTTCCATCTAAACCAACCGTCGATAGCTCAGTTGGCAGAGCGGTGGACTGTAGAGGAAAAATCATAGACATCCATAGGTCGCTGGTTCGACTCCGGCTCGACGGACGCTTTTTTAAAGTCGCTGTCTTTCGATCGTCATAAAAAATCAGACGATATGATTTTGTCTAAAAGAGAACTCGTAAACTTTTTTTGTGTAATATTTCCAAATGATAATGTATTTATAACAATTAATTTTGAATTTAATGAATTTCTCTGCAACAAGCATGCCCTCAGACACCGCAGTATTTCACTGATACTGCATCTAACTAATAATGTCTGAATATATGAATTTTTAAAAAAGGACTTGAAACTCGAATGCTTCCCTCTTTCGCTCGAATCATTTTTTCAACACAGTAAACGAATAATTTGTACTTATTTATTCTTTACCTGTTTCCATCTAAACCAACCGTCGATAGCTCAGTTGGCAGAGCGGTGGACTGTAGAGGAAAAATCATAGACATCCATAGGTCGCTGGTTCGACTCCGGCTCGACGGACGCTTTTTTAAAGTCGCTGTCTTTCGATCGTCATAAAAAATCAGACGATATGATTTTGTCTAAAAGAGAACTCGTAAACTTTTTTTGTGTAATATTTCCAAATGATAATGTATTTATAACAATTAATTTTGAATTTAATGAATTTCTCTGCAACTAGCATGCCCTCAGACACCGCAGTATTTCACTGATACTGCATCTAACTAATAATGTCTGAATATATGAATTTTTAAAAAAGGACTTGAAACTCGAATGCTTCCCTCTTTCGCTCGAATCATTTTTTCAACACAGTAAACGAATAATTTGTACTTATTTATTCTTTACCTGTTTCCATCTAAACCAACCGTCGATAGCTCAGTTGGCAGAGCGGTGGACTGTAGAGGAAAAATCATAGACATCCATAGGTCGCTGGTTCGACTCCGGCTCGACGGACGCTTTTTTAAAGTCGCTGTCTTTCGATCGTCATAAAAAATCAGACGATATGATTTTGTCTAAAAGAGAACTCGTAAACTTTTTTTGTGTAATATTTCCAAATGATAATGTATTTATAACAATTAATTTTGAATTTAATGAATTTCTCTGCAACAAGCATGCCCTCAGACACCGCAGTATTTCACTGATACTGCATCTAACTAATAATGTCTGAATATATGAATTTTTAAAAAAGGACTTGAAACTCGAATGCTTCCCTCTTTCGCTCGAATCATTTTTTCAACACAGTAAACGAATAATTTGTACTTATTTATTCTTTACCTGTTTCCATCTAAACCAACCGTCGATAGCTCAGTTGGCAGAGCGGTGGACTGTAGAGGAAAAATCATAGACATCCATAGGTCGCTGGTTCGACTCCGGCTCGACGGACGCTTTTTTAAAGTCGCTGTCTTTCGATCGTCATAAAAAATCAGACGATATGATTTTGTCTAAAAGAGAACTCGTAAACTTTTTTTGTGTAATATTTCCAAATGATAATGTATTTATAACAATTAATTTTGAATTTAATGAATTTCTCTGCAACAAGCATGCCCTCAGACACCGCAGTATTTCACTGATACTGCATCTAACTAATAATGTCTGAATATATGAATTTTTAAAAAAGGACTTGAAACTCGAATGCTTCCCTCTTTCGCTCGAATCATTTTTTCAACACAGTAAACGAATAATTTGTACTTATTTATTCTTTACCTGTTTCCATCTAAACCAACCGTCGATAGCTCAGTTGGCAGAGCGGTGGACTGTAGAGGAAAAATCATAGACATCCATAGGTCGCTGGTTCGACTCCGGCTCGACGGACGCTTTTTTAAAGTCGCTGTCTTTCGATCGTCATAAAAAATCAGACGATATGATTTTGTCTAAAAGAGAACTCGTAAACTTTTTTTGTGTAATATTTCCAAATGATAATGTATTTATAACAATTAATTTTGAATTTAATGAATTTCTCTGCAACAAGCATGCCCTCAGACACCGCAGTATTTCACTGATACTGCATCTAACTAATAATGTCTGAATATATGAATTTTTAAAAAAGGACTTGAAACTCGAATGCTTCCCTCTTTCGCTCGAATCATTTTTTCAACACAGTAAACGAATAATTTGTACTTATTTATTCTTTACCTGTTTCCATCTAAACCAACCGTCGATAGCTCAGTTGGCAGAGCGGTGGACTGTAGAGGAAAAATCATAGACATCCATAGGTCGCTGGTTCGACTCCGGCTCGACGGACGCTTTTTTAAAGTCGCTGTCTTTCGATCGTCATAAAAAATCAGACGATATGATTTTGTCTAAAAGAGAACTCGTAAACTTTTTTTGTGTAATATTTCCAAATGATAATGTATTTATAACAATTAATTTTGAATTTAATGAATTTCTCTGCAACAAGCATGCCCTCAGACACCGCAGTATTTCACTGATACTGCATCTAACTAATAATGTCTGAATATATGAATTTTTAAAAAAGGACTTGAAACTCGAATGCTTCCCTCTTTCGCTCGAATCATTTTTTCAACACAGTAAACGAATAATTTGTACTTATTTATTCTTTACCTGTTTCTAACTAAACCAACCGTCGATAGCTCAGTTGGCAGAGCGGTGGACTGTAGAGGAAAAATCATAGACATCCATAGGTCGCTGGTTCGACTCCGGCTCGACGGAAGTTTTTTTTTTAAAAAAATACCGTCTTCCTCAGATCACAACGAGTCTTATTATAGCATATAAAAAAAATTATATTAATTTGCATTTTTGTTATTATATTTGTTCTATTGTACACCTACTTATAAAATTTATTTTTAAATTTAGTGCTTATGTGTAAGTTATTTTAAAATGATTCTGCTGTTCGTTTTATCAAAATTTACAATTATCCTTCATTTTATTTTGATTTTTATTCTACTTATTTTAACAATAAATTTAAAACTATGTTTGCTTCATTCTGATTGATGGTTTTGTAAAGAAGAAAGGCTTTTGTTTCTGCTTCAAGGACATCTAAGAAAAACTTTAAAGGCGTTTACTAGCAATTGCTTTTATTTAATCTATTTCTTTATTTTACAGTTTCTGCATTAAAGGTCATATTTTATACGGTCTGTTGCATAAATTTTTAATAAATTTTTTTTTTCTTTTGAAAAATTACAGTTGGTATTTGTCTATTTAAGTTAAAGGTGCATCTCAGCTCATTGTGAAAATTTCTTAAATTTCAAATACAAATTTCTGTTCTATTTAGATTTAATAATTTTAATTTAATTTTTCTCATTTAAAATTCTTTTCATTTATTCTTTTTAAAAAAATAAAAATTGAATTTTTTTAAATCCTTATTTTTTTTTCGCTTTTCAATAAAACGTTTGATTTTTCCCAGCATTGTTCCATTGATTTGAATCATGAACAAATTTTAAAACAAATAATCTTTCATTAAAAATGTATTTACAAAAATTATTCCTATAGTTCAATGATCAATTGCGTAAAATATGGAGTAAAATCTCATTCATGATCAATATTTCGCTGAGAATGGTAAACGAATGAAAAAATAAAAATTCAACTCAAAATCGAATTGTGAATTAACCCATGGTCTAACAATATGCGGAGCTGTCTAAATCTGTCAGAATATTTCTTAGGAAGGCGTATGCATTTTAAGAATGCTCATTCTTTCATATGTGTGGCCCAATTAAAACAATTTAATTCTAATTTTGGTTGGTTACATTAGCACTGCGTGATAACCGTCGAGGTGGACTGTAAAGGAAATATAGACATCCATAGGACGCTGGTTCGACTCCGGCTCGACGGAAGCTTTTTTATTTCTAAAATTAATGTCTTCAAATCATAAAGACTCGAACAAAATAAAAATGAGAAAAACACTTTTAGTTTTAATGATTCTCTCTGTAAAAATAGCATTTAATCAAGCAGCTTGTTCTCAGGCACCGCTGTTCTTTACTGGTGCTATATCTCTCTAATGAAGAAGTCAGAAGATATGAATCTTTGAAAAGAGATTAGAAATACAAATAATTTCTTTCGCTTGGCACACATATCTTCTTTAATCCTGTTCAACGAATAATTTAAATTTATTTATTTCCACATGTTTCTAACCAAACTAGCCGTCGATAGCTCAGTTGGCAGAGCGGTGGACTGTAGAGGAAAAATCATAGACTTCCATAGGTCGCTGGTTCGAGTCCGGCTCGACGGAAGCTTTTTTTGTCTAAAATTAATGTCTTCAAATCATAAAGACTCGAACAATATAAAAATGAGAAAAACACTTTTAGTTTTAATGATTAAAAATGTAAAAATGGCATTTAATCAAGCAGCTTGTTCTCAGGCACCGCTGTTCTTTACAGGTGCTATATCTCTCTAATGAAGAAGTTAGAAGATATGAATCTTTGAAAAGAGATTAAAAATACAAATAATTTCTTTCGCTTGGCACACATATCTTCTTTAATACTGTTAAACGAATAATTTGAATTTATTTATTTCCACATGTTTCTAAACAAACCAGCCGTCGATAGCTCAGTTGCAAAGCGGTGGACTGTAGAGGAAAAATCATAGACATCCATAGGTCGCTGGTTCGACGGAAGCTTTTTTTTTCTAAAATTAATGTCTTCAAATCATAAAGACTCGAACAATATAAAAATGAGAAAAACACTTTTAGTTTTAATGATTCTCTCTGTAAAAATGGCATTTAATCAAGCAGCTTAAACTCAGGCACCGCTGTTCTTTACTGGTGCTATATCTCTCTAATGAAGAAGTCAGAAGATATGAATCTTTGAAGAGAGATTAGAAATACAAATAATTTCTTTCGCTTGGCACGAATATCTTCTTTAATCCTGTTAAACGAATAATTTGAATTTATTTATTTCCACATGTTTCTAACCAATCTAGCCGTCGATAGCTCAGTTGGCAGAGTGGTGGACTGTAGAGGAAAAATCATAGACATCCATAGGTCGCTGGTTCGACTCCGGCTCGACGGAAGCTTTTTTTTTTCTAAAATTAATGTCTTCAAATCATAATGACTCGAACAATATAAAAATGAGAAAAACTCTTTTAGTTTTAATGATTCTCTCTGTAAAAATAGCATTTAATCAAGCAGCTTGTTCTCAGGCACCGCTGTTCTTTACTGGTGCTATATCTCTCTAATGAAGAAGTCAGAAGATATGAATCTTTGAAAAGAGATTAGAAATACAAATAATTTCTTTCGCTTGGCACACATATCTTCTTTAATCCTGTTCAACGAATAATTTAAATTTATTTATTTCCACATGTTTCTAACCAAACTAGCCGTCGATAGCTCAGTTGGCAGAGCGGTGGACTGTAGAGGAAAAATCATAGACTTCCATAGGTCGCTGGTTCGAGTCCGGCTCGACGGAAGCTTTTTTTGTCTAAAATTAATGTCTTCAAATCATAAAGACTCGAACAATATAAAAATGAGAAAAACACTTTTAGTTTTAATGATTCTCTCTGTAAAAATGGCATTTAATCAAGCAGCTTGTTCTCAGGCACCGCTGTTCTTTACAGGTGCTATATCTCTCTAATGAAGAAGTTAGAAGATATGAATCTTTGAAAAGAGATTAAAAATACAAATAATTTCTTTCGCTTGGCACACATATCTTCTTTAATCCTGTTAAACGAATAATTTGAATTTATTTATTTCCACATGTTTCTAAACAAACCAGCCGTCGATAGCTCAGTTGCAAAGCGGTGGACTGTAGAGGAAAAATCATAGACATCCATAGGTCGCTGGTTCGACGGAAGCATTTTTTTTCTAAAATTAATGTCTTCAAATCATAAAGACTCGAACAATATAAAAATGAGAAAAACACTTTTAGTTTTAATGATTCTCTCTGTAAAAATGGCATTTAATCAAGCAGCTTGTTCTCAGGCACCGCTGTTCTTTACTGGTGCTATATCTCTCTAATGAAGAAGTCAGAAGATATGAATCTTTGAAGAGAGATTAGAAATACAAATAATTTCTTTCGCTTGGCACGAATATCTTCTTTAATCCTGTTAAACGAATAATTTGAATTTATTTATTTCCACATGTTTCTAACCAATCTAGCCGTCGATAGCTCAGTTGGCAGAGTGGTGGACTGTAGAGGAAAAATCATAGACATCCATAGGTCGCTGGTTCGACTCCGGCTCGACGGAAGCTTTTTTTTTTCTAAAATTAATGTCTTCAAATCATAATGACTCGAACAATATAAAAATGAGAAAAACTCTTTTAGTTTTAATGATTCTCTCTGTAAAAATGGCATTTAATCAAGCAGCTTGTTCTCAGGCACCGCTGTTCTTTACTGGTGCTATATCTCTCTAATGAAGAAGTCAGAAGATATGAATCTTTGAAAAGAGATTAGAAATACAAATAATTTCTTTCGCTTAGCACACATATCTTCTTTAATCCTGTTAAACAAATAATTTGAATTTATTTATTTCCACATGTTTCTAACCAAACCAGCCGTCGATAGCTCAGTTGGCAGAGCGGAGGACTGTAGAGGAAAAAGCATAGACATCCATAGGTCGCTGGTTCGACTCCGGCTCGACGGAAGCTTTTTTTTTCTAAAATTAATGTCTTCAAATCATAAAGACTCGAACAATATAAAAATGAGAAAAACACTTTTAGTTTTAATGATTCTCTCTGTAAAAATGGCATTTAATCAAGCAGCTTGTTCTCAGGCACCGCTGTTCTTTACTGGTGCTATATCTCTCTAATGAAGAAGTCAGAAGATATGAATCTTTGAAAAGAGATTAGAAATACAAATAATTTCTTTCGCTTGGCACACATATCTTCTTTAATCCTGTTAAACGAATAATTTGAATTTATTTATTTCCACATGTTTCTAACCAAACAAGCCGTCGATAGCTCAGTTGGCAGAGCGGTGGACTGTAGAGGAAAAATCATAGACATCCATAGGTCGCTGGTTCGACTCCGGCGCGACGGAAGCTTTTTTTTTTCTAAAATTAATGTCTTCAAATCACAAAGACTCGAACAATATAAAAATGAGAAAAACACTTTTAGTTTTAATTATTCTCTCTGTAAAAATGGCATTTAATCAAGCAGCTTGTTCTCAGGCACCGCTGTTCTTTACTGGTGCTATATCTCTCTAATGAAGAAGTCAGAAGATATGAATCTTTGAAGAGAGATTAGAAATACAAATAATTTCTTTCGCTTGGCACGAATATCTTCTTTAATCCTGTTAAACGAATAATTTGAATTTATTTATTTCCACATGTTTCTAACCAATCTAGCCGTCGATAGCTCAGTTGGCAGAGCGGTGGACTGTAGAGGAAAAATCATAGACATCCATAGGTCGCTGGTTCGACGGAAGCTTTTTTTTTCTAAAATTAATGTCTTCAAATCATAAAGACTCGAACAATATAAAAATGAGAAAAACACTTTTAGTTTTAATGATTCTCTCTGTAAAAATGGCATTTAATCAAGCAGCTTGTTCTCAGGCACCGCTGTTCTTTACTGGTGCTATATCTCTCTAATGAAGAAGTCAGAAGATATGAATCTTTGAAGAGAGATTAGAAATACAAATAATTTCTTTCGCTTGGCACGAATATCTTCTTTAATCCTGTTAAACGAATAATTTGAATTTATTTATTTCCACATGTTTCTAACCAATCTAGCCGTCGATAGCTCAGTTGGCAGAGTGGTGGACTGTAGAGGAAAAATCATAGACATCCATAGGTCGCTGGTTCGACTCCGGCTCGACGGAAGCTTTTTTTTTTCTAAAATTAATGTCTTCAAATCATAATGACTCGAACAATATAAAAATGAGAAAAACTCTTTTAGTTTTAATGATTCTCTCTGTAAAAATGGCATTTAATCAAGCAGCTTGTTCTCAGGCACCGCTGTTCTTTACTGGTGCTATATCTCTCTAATGAAGAAGTCAGAAGATATGAATCTTTGAAAAGAGATTAGAAATACAAATAATTTCTTTCGCTTAGCACACATATCTTCTTTAATCCTGTTAAACAAATAATTTGAATTTATTTATTTCCACATGTTTCTAACCAAACCAGCCGTCGATAGCTCAGTTGGCAGAGCGGAGGACTGTAGAGGAAAAAGCATAGACATCCATAGGTCGCTGGTTCGACTCCGGCTCGACGGAAGCTTTTTTTTTCTAAAATTAATGTCTTCAAATCATAAAGACTCGAACAATATAAAAATGAGAAAAACACTTTTAGTTTTAATGATTCTCTCTGTAAAAATGGCATTTAATCAAGCAGCTTGTTCTCAGGCACCGCTGTTCTTTACTGGTGCTATATCTCTCTAATGAAGAAGTCAGAAGATATGAATCTTTGAAAAGAGATTAGAAATACAAATAATTTCTTTCGCTTGGCACACATATCTTCTTTAATCCTGTTAAACGAATAATTTGAATTTATTTATTTCCACATGTTTCTAACCAAACAAGCCGTCGATAGCTCAGTTGGCAGAGCGGTGGACTGTAGAGGAAAAATCATAGACATCCATAGGTCGCTGGTTCGACTCCGGCTCGACGGAAGCTTTTTTTTTTCTAAAATTAATGTCTTCAAATCACAAAGACTCGAACAATATAAAAATGAGAAAAACACTTTTAGTTTTAATTATTCTCTCTGTAAAAATGGCATTTAATCAAGCAGCTTGTTCTCAGGCACCGCTGTTCTTTACTGGTGCTATATCTCTCTAATGAAGAAGTCAGAAGATATGAATCTTTGAAAAGAGATTAGAAATACAAATAATTTCTTTCGCTTAGCACACATATCTTCTTTAATCCTGTTAAACAAATAATTTGAATTTATTTATTTCCACATGTTTCTAACCAAACCAGCCGTCGATAGCTCAGTTGGCAGAGCGGAGGACTGTAGAGGAAAAAGCATAGACATCCATAGGTCGCTGGTTCGACTCCGGCTCGACGGAAGCTTTTTTTTTCTAAAATTAATGTCTTCAAATCATAAAGACTCGAACAATATAAAAATGAGAAAAACACTTTTAGTTTTAATGATTCTCTCTGTAAAAATGGCATTTAATCAAGCAGCTTGTTCTCAGGCACCGCTGTTCTTTACTGGTGCTATATCTCTCTAATGAAGAAGTCAGAAGATATGAATCTTTGAAAAGAGATTAGAAATACAAATAATTTCTTTCGCTTGGCACACATATCTTCTTTAATCCTGTTAAACGAATAATTTGAATTTATTTATTTCCACATGTTTCTAACCAAACAAGCCGTCGATAGCTCAGTTGGCAGAGCGGTGGACTGTAGAGGAAAAATCATAGACATCCATAGGTCGCTGGTTCGACTCCGGCTCGACGGAAGCTTTTTTTTTTCTAAAATTAATGTCTTCAAATCACAAAGACTCGAACAATATAAAAATGAGAAAAACACTTTTAGTTTTAATTATTCTCTCTGTAAAAATGGCATTTAATCAAGCAGCTTGTTCTCAGGCACCGCTGTTCTTTACTGGTGCTATATCTCTCTAATGAAGAAGTCAGAAGATATGAATCTTTGAAGAGAGATTAGAAATACAAATAATTTCTTTCGCTTGGCACGAATATCTTCTTTAATCCTGTTAAACGAATAATTTGAATTTATTTATTTCCACATGTTTCTAACCAATCTAGCCGTCGATAGCTCAGTTGGCAGAGCGGTGGACTGTAGAGGAAAAATCATAGACATCCATAGGTCGCTGGTTCGACGGAAGCTTTTTTTTTCTAAAATTAATGTCTTCAAATCATAAAGACTCGAACAATATAAAAATGAGAAAAACACTTTTAGTTTTAATGATTTTCTCTGTAAAAATGGCATTTAATCAAGCAGCTTGTTCTCAGGCACCGCTGTTCTTTACTGGTGCTATATCTCTCTAATGAAGAAGTCAGAAGATATGAATCTTTGAAGAGAGATTAGAAATACAAATAATTTCTTTCGCTTGGCACGAATATCTTCTTTAATCCTGTTAAACGAATAATTTGAATTTATTTATTTCCACATGTTTCTAACCAATCTAGCCGTCGATAGCTCAGTTGGCAGAGTGGTGGACTGTAGAGGAAAAATCATAGACATCCATAGGTCGCTGGTTCGACTCCGGCTCGACGGAAGCTTTTTTTTTTCTAAAATTAATGTCTTCAAATCATAATGACTCGAACAATATAAAAATGAGAAAAACTCTTTTAGTTTTAATGATTCTCTCTGTAAAAATGGCATTTAATCAAGCAGCTTGTTCTCAGGCACCGCTGTTCTTTACTGGTGCTATATCTCTCTAATGAAGAAGTCAGAAGATATGAATCTTTGAAAAGAGATTAGAAATACAAATAATTTCTTTCGCTTAGCACACATATCTTCTTTAATCCTGTTAAACAAATAATTTGAATTTATTTATTTCCACATGTTTCTAACCAAACCAGCCGTCGATAGCTCAGTTGGCAGAGCGGTGGACTGTAGAGGAAAAAGCATAGACATCCATAGGTCGCTGGTTCGACTCCGGCTCGACGGAAGCTTTTTTTTTCTAAAATTAATGTCTTCAAATCATAAAGACTCGAACAATATAAAAATGAGAAAAACACTTTTAGTTTTAATGATTCTCTCTGTAAAAATGGCATTTAATCAAGCAGCTTGTTCTCAGGCACCGCTGTTCTTTACTGGTGCTATATCTCTCTAATGAAGAAGTCAGAAGATATGAATCTTTGAAAAGAGATTAGAAATACAAATAATTTCTTTCGCTTGGCACACATATCTTCTTTAATCCTGTTAAACGAATAATTTGAATTTATTTATTTCCACATGTTTCTAACCAAACAAGCCGTCGATAGCTCAGTTGGCAGAGCGGTGGACTGTAGAGGAAAAATCATAGACATCCATAGGTCGCTGGTTCGACTCCGGCTCGACGGAAGCTTTTTTTTTTCTAAAATTAATGTCTTCAAATCACAAAGACTCGAACAATATAAAAATGAGAAAAACACTTTTAGTTTTAATTATTCTCTCTGTAAAAATGGCATTTAATCAAGCAGCTTGTTCTCAGGCACCGCTGTTCTTTACTGGTGCTATATCTCTCTAATGAAGAAGTCAGAAGATATGAATCTTTGAAAAGAGATTAGAAATACAAATAATTTCTTTCGCTTGGCACACATATCTTCTTTAATCCTGTTAAACGAATAATTTGAATTTATTTATTTCCACATGTTTCTAACCAAACCAGCCGTCGATAGCTCAGTTGGCAGAGCGGTGGACTGTAGAGGAAAACTCATAGACATCCATAGGTCGCTGGCTCGACGGAAGCTTTTTTTTTTTCTAAAATTAATGTCTTCAAATCATAAAGACTCGAACAATATAAAAATGAGAAAAACTCTTTTAGTTTTAATGATTCTCTCTGTAAAAATGGCATTTAATCAAGCAGCTTGTTCTCAGGCACCGCCGTTCTTTACTGGTGCTATATCTCTCTAATGAAGAAGTCAGAAGATATGAATCTTTGAAAAGAGATTAGAAATACAAATAATTTCTTTCGCTTGGCACGAATATCTTCTTTAATCCTGTTAAACGAATAATTTGAATTTATTTATTTCCACATGTTTCTAACCAATCTAGCCGTCGATAGCTCAGTTGGCAGAGCGGTGGACTGTAGAGGAAAAATCATAGACATTCATAGGTCGCTGGTTCGACTCCGGCTCGACGGAAGCTTTTTTTTTTTCTAAACTTAATGTCTTCAAATCATAAAGACTCGAACAATATAAAAATGAGAAAAACTCTTTTAGTTTTAATGATTCCCTCTGTAAAAATGGCATTTAATCAAGCAGCTTGTTCTCAGGCACCGCCGTTCTTTACTGGTGCTATATCTCTCTAATGAAGAAGTCAGAAGATATGAATCTTTGAAAAGAGATTAGAAATACAATCAATTTCTTTCGCTTGGCACACATATCTTCTTTAATCCTGTTAAACGAATAATTTGAATTTATTTATTTCCACATGTTTCTAACCAAACCAGCCGTCGATAGCTCAGTTGGCAGAGCGGTGGACTGTAGAGGAAAAATCATAGACATCCATAGGTCGCTGGTTCGACTCCGGCTCGACGGAAGCTTTTTTTTTCTAAAATTAATGTCTTCAAATGATAAAGACTCGAACAATATAAAAATGAGAAAAACACTTTTAGTTTTAATGATTCTCTCTGTAAAAATGGCATTTAATCAAGCAGCTTGCTCTCAGGCACCGCTGTTCTTTACTGGTGCTATATCTCTCTAATGAAGAAGTCAGAAGATATGAATCTTTGAAAAGAGATTAGAAATACAAATAATTTCTTTCGCTTGGCACACATATCTTCTTTAATCCTGTTAAACGAATAATTTGAATTTATTTATTTCCACATGTTTCTAACCAAACAAGCCGTCGATAGCTCAGTTGGCAGAGCGGTGGACTGTAGAGGAAAAATCATAGACATCCATAGGTCGCTGGTTCGACTCCGGCTCGACGGATGCTTTTTTTTTTTCTAAAATCAATGTCTTCAAATCATAAAGACTCGAACAATATAAAAATGAGAAAAACACTTTTAGTTTTAATTATTCTCTCTGTAAAAATGGCATTTAATCAAGCAGCTTGTTCTCAGGCACCGCTGTTCTTTACTGGTGCTATATCTCTCTAATGAAGAAGTCAGAAGATATGAATCTTTGAAAAGAGATTAGAAATACAAATAATTTCTTTCGCTTGGCACACATATCTTCTTTAATCCTGTTAAACGAATAATTTGAATTTATTTATTTCCACATGTTTCTAACCAAACCAGCCGTCGATAGCTCAGTTGGCAGAGCGGTGGACTGTAGAGGAAAAATCATAGACATCCATAGGTCGCTGGTTCGACTCCAGCTCGACGGAAGCTTTTTTTTTTTCTAAAATTAATGTCTTCAAATCATAAAGACTCGAACAATATAAAAATGAGAAAAACTCTTTTAGTTTTAATGATTCTCTCTGTAAAAATGGCATTTAATCAAGCAGCTTGTTCTCAGGCACCGCCGTTCTTTACTGGTGCTATATCTCTCTAATGAAGAAGTCAGAAGATATGAATCTTTGAAAAGAGATTAGAAATACAAATAATTTCTTTCGCTTGGCACGAATATCTTCTTTAATCCTGTTAAACGAATAATTTGAATTTATTTATTTCCACATGTTTCTAACCAATCTAGCCGTCGATAGCTCAGTTGGCAGAGCGGTGGACTGTAGAGGAAAAATCATAGACATTCATAGGTCGCTGGTTCGACTCCGGCTCGACGGAAGCTTTTTTTTTTTCTAAACTTAATGTCTTCAAATCATAAAGACTCGAACAATATAAAAATGAGAAAAACTCTTTTAGTTTTAATGATTCCCTCTGTAAAAATGGCATTTAATCAAGCAGCTTGTTCTCAGGCACCGCCGTTCTTTACTGGTGCTATATCTCTCTAATGAAGAAGTCAGAAGATATGAATCTTTGAAAAGAGATTAGAAATACAATCAATTTCTTTCGCTTGGCACACATATCTTCTTTAATCCTGTTAAACGAATAATTTGAATTTATTTATTTCCACATGTTTCTAACCAAACCAGCCGTCGATAGCTCAGTTGGCAGAGCGGTGGACTGTAGAGGAAAAATCATAGACATCCATAGGTCGCTGGTTCGACTCCGGCTCGACGGAAGCTTTTTTTTTCTAAAATTAATGTCTTCAAATGATAAAGACTCGAACAATATAAAAATGAGAAAAACACTTTTAGTTTTAATGATTCTCTCTGTAAAAATGGCATTTAATCAAGCAGCTTGCTCTCAGGCACCGCTGTTCTTTACTGGTGCTATATCTCTCTAATGAAGAAGTCAGAAGATATGAATCTTTGAAAAGAGATTAGAAATACAAATAATTTCTTTCGCTTGGCACACATATCTTCTTTAATCCTGTTAAACGAATAATTTGAATTTATTTATTTCCACATGTTTCTAACCAAACAAGCCGTCGATAGCTCAGTTGGCAGAGCGGTGGACTGTAGAGGAAAAATCATAGACATCCATAGGTCGCTGGTTCGACTCCGGCTCGACGGATGCTTTTTTTTTTTCTAAAATCAATGTCTTCAAATCATAAAGACTCGAACAATATAAAAATGAGAAAAACACTTTTAGTTTTAATTATTCTCTCTGTAAAAATGGCATTTAATCAAGCAGCTTGTTCTCAGGCACCGCTGTTCTTTACTGGTGCTATATCTCTCTAATGAAGAAGTCAGAAGATATGAATCTTTGAAAAGAGATTAGAAATACAAATAATTTCTTTCGCTTGGCACACATATCTTCTTTAATCCTGTTAAACGAATAATTTGAATTTATTTATTTCCACATGTTTCTAACCAAACCAGCCGTCGATAGCTCAGTTGGCAGAGCGGTGGACTGTAGAGGAAAAATCATAGACATCCATAGGTCGCTGGTTCGACTCCAGCTCGACGGAAGCTTTTTTTTTTTCTAAAATTAATGTCTTCAAATCATAAAGACTCGAACAATATAAAAATGAGAAAAACTCTTTTAGTTTTAATGATTCTCTCTGTAAAAATGGCATTTAATCAAGTAGCTTGTTCTCAGGCACCGCCGTTCTTTACTGGTGCTATATCTCTCTAATGAAGAAGTCAGAAGATATGAATCTTTGAAAAGAGATTAGAAATACAAATAATTTCTTTCGCTTGGCACACATATCTTCTTTAATCCTGTTAAACGAATAATTTGAATTTATTTATTTCCACATGTTTCTAACCAAACCAGCCGTCGATAGCTCAGTTGGCAGAGCGGTGGACTGCAGAGGAAAAATCATAGACATCCATAGGTCGCTGGTTCGACTCCGACTCGACGGAAGCTTTTTTTTTTCTAAAATTAATGTCTTCAAATCATAAAGACTCGAACAAAATAAAAATGAGAAAAACACTTTTAGTTTTAATGATTCTCTCTGCAAAAATGGCATTTAATCAAGCAGCTTGTTCTCAGGCACCGCTGTTCTTTACTGGTGCTATATCTCTCTAAGGAAGAAGTCAGAAGATATGAATCTTTGAAAAGAGATTAGAAATACAAATAATTTCTTTCGCTTGGCACACATATCTTCTTTAATCCTGTTAAACAAATAATTTGAATTTATTTATTTCCACATGTTTCTTACCAAATCAGCCGTCGATAGCTCAGTTGGCAGAGCGGTGGACTGTAGAGGAAAGATCATAGACATCCATAGGTCGCTGGTTCGACTCCGGCTCGACGGAAGCTTTTTTTTTTCTAAAATTAATGTCTTCAAATTATAAAGACTCGAACAATATAAAAATGAGAAAAACACTTTTAGTCTTAATGATTCTCTCTGTAAAAATGGCATTTAATCAAGCAGCTTGTTCTCAGGCACCGCTGTTCTTTAGAGGTGCTATATCTCTCTAATGAAGAAGTCAGAAGATATGAATCTTTGAAAAGAGATTAGAAATACAAATAATTTCTTTCGCTTGGCACACATATCTTCTTTAATCCTGTTAAACGAATAATTTGAATTTATTTATTTCCACATGTTTGTAACCAAACCAGCCGTCGATAGCTCAGTTGGCAGAGCGGTGGACTGTAGAGGAAAAATCATAGACATCCATAGGTCGCTGGTTCGACTCCGGCTCGACGGAAGCTTTTTTTTTTTTCTAAAATTAATGTCTTCAAATCATAAAGACTCGAACAATATAAAAATGAGAAAAACTCTTTTAGTTTTAATGATTCTCTCTGTAAAAATGGCATTTAATCAAGCAGCTTGTTCTCAGGCACCGCTGTTCTTTACTGGTGCTATATCTCTCTAATGAAGAAGTCAGAAGATATGAATCTTTGAAAAGAGATTAGAAATACAAATAATTTCTTTCGCTTGGCACACATATCTTCTTTAATCCTGTTAAACGAATAATTTGAATTTATTTATTTCCACATGTTTCTAACCAAACCAGCCGTCGATAGCTCAGTTGGCAGAGCGGTGGACTGTAGAGGAAAAATCATAGACATCCATTTGTCGCTGGTTCGACTCCGACTCGACGGATGCTTTTTTTTTTTTCTAAAATTAATGTCTTCAAATCATAAAGACTCGAACAATATAAAAATGAGAAAAACACTTTTAGTATTAATTATTCTCTCTGTAAAAATGGCATTTAATCAAGCAGCTTGTTCTCAGGCACCGCTGTTCTTTACTGGTGCTATATCTCTCTAATGAAGAAGTCAGAAGATATGAATCTTTGAAAAGAGATTAGAAATACAAATAATTTCTTTCGCTTGGCACACATATCTTCTTTAATCCTGTTAAACGAATAATTTGAATTTATTTATTTCCACATGTTTCTAACCAAACCAGCCGTCGATAGCTCAGTTGGCAGAGCGGTGGACTGTAGAGGAAAAATCATAGACATCCATAGGTCGCTGGTTCGACTCCGGCTCGACGGAAGCTTTTTTTTTTTTCTAAAATTAATGTCTTCAAATCATAAAGACTCGAACAATTTAAAAATGAGAAAAACTCTTTTAGTTTTAATGATTCTCTCTGTAAAAATGGCATTTAATCAAGTAGCTTGTTCTCAGGCACCGCCGTTCTTTACTAGTGCTATATCTCTCTAATGAAGAAGTCAGAAGATATGAATCTTTGAAAAGAGATTAGAAATACAAATAATTTCTTTCGCTTGGCACACATATCTTCTTTAATCCTGTTAAACGAATAATTTGAATTTATTTATTTCCACATGTTTCTAACCAAACCAGCCGTCGATAGCTCAGTTGGCAGAGCGGTGGACTGCAGAGGAAAAATCATAGACATCCATAGGTCGCTGGTTCGACTCCGACTCGACGGAAGCTTTTTTTTTTCTAAAATTAATGTCTTCAAATCATAAAGACTCGAACAAAATAAAAATGAGAAAAACACTTTTAGTTTTAATGATTCTCTCTGCAAAAATGGCATTTAATCAAGCAGCTTGTTCTCAGGCACCGCTGTTCTTTACTGGTGCTATATCTCTCTAAGGAAGAAGTCAGAAGATATGAATCTTTGAAAAGAGATTAGAAATACAAATAATTTCTTTCGCTTGGCACACATATCTTCTTTAATCCTGTTAAACAAATAATTTGAATTTATTTATTTCCACATGTTTCTTACCAAATCAGCCGTCGATAGCTCAGTTGGCAGAGCGGTGGACTGTAGAGGAAAGATCATAGACATCCATAGGTCGCTGGTTCGACTCCGGCTCGACGGAAGCTTTTTTTTTCTAAAATTAATGTCTTCAAATCATAAAGACTCGAACAATATAAAAATGAGAAAAACACTTTTAGTCTTAATGATTCTCTCTGTAAAAATGGCATTTAATCAAGCAGCTTGTTCTCAGGCACCGCTGTTCTTTAGAGGTGCTATATCTCTCTAATGAAGAAGTCAGAAGATATGAATCTTTGAAAAGAGATTAGAAATACAAATAATTTCTTTCGCTTGGCACACATATCTTCTTTAATCCTGTTAAACGAATAATTTGAATTTATTTATTTCCACATGTTTGTAACCAAACCAGCCGTCGATAGCTCAGTTGGCAGAGCGGTGGACTGTAGAGGAAAAATCATAGACATCCATAGGTCGCTGGTTCGACTCCGGCTCGACGGAAGCTTTTTTTTTTTTTCTAAAATTAATGTCTTCAAATCATAAAGACTCGAACAATATAAAAATGAGAAAAACTCTTTTAGTTTTAATGATTCTCTCTGTAAAAATGGCATTTAATCAAGCAGCTTGTTCTCAGGCACCGCCGTTCTTTACTGGTGCTATATCTCTCTAATGAAGAAGTCAGAAGATATGAATCTTTGAAAAGAGATTAGAAATACAAATAATTTCTTTCGCTTGGCACACATATCTTCTTTAATCCTGTTAAACGAATAATTTGAATTTATTTATTTCCACATGTTTCTAACCAAACCAGCCGTCGATAGCTCAGTTGGCAGAGCGGTGGACTGTAGAGGAAAAATCATAGACATCCATTTGTCGCTGGTTCGACTCCGACTCGACGGAAGCTTTTTTTTTTTTAAAATTAATGTCTTCAAATCATAAAGACTCGAACAAAATAAAAATGAGAAAAACACTTTTAGTTTTAATGATTCTCTCTGTAAAAATGGCATTTAATCAAGCAGCTTGTTCTCAGGCACCGCTGTTCTTTACTGGTGCTATATCTCTCTAAGGAAGAAGTCAGAAGATATGAATCTTTGAAAAGAGATTAGAAATACAAATAATTTCTTTCGCTTGGCACACATATCTTCTTTAATCCTGTTAAACGAATAATTTGAATTTATTTATTTTCACATGTTTCTAACCAAACCAGCCGTCGATAGCTCAGTTGGCAGAGCGGTGGACTGTAGAGGAAAAATCATAGACATCCATAGGTCGCTGGTTCGACTCCGGCTCGACGGAAGCTTTTTTTTTTCTAAAATTAATGTCTTCAAATCATAAAGACTCCAACAATATAAAAATGAGAAAAACACTTTTAGTTCTAATGATTCTCTCTGTAAAAATGGCATTTAATCAAGCAGCTTGTTCTCAGGCACCGCTGTTCTTTACTGGCTCTATATCTCTCTAATGAAGAAGTCAGAAGATATGAATCTTTGAAAAGAGATTAGAAATACAAATAATTTCTTTCGCTTGGCACACATATCTTCTTTAATCCTGTTAAACGAATAATTTGAATTTATTTATTTCCACATGTTTCTAACCAAACCAGCCGTCGATAGCTCAGTTGGCAGAGCGGTGGACTGTAGAGGAAAAATCATAGACATCCATAGGTCGCTGGTTCGACTCCGGCTCAACGGAAGCTTTCTTTTCTTCTAAAATTAATGTCTTCAAATCATAAAGACTCGAACAATATCAAAATGAGAAAAACACTTTTAGTTTTAATGATTCTCTCTGTAAAAATGGCATTTAATCAAGCAGCTTGTTCTCAGGCACCGCTGTTCTTTACTGGTGCTATATCTCTCTAATGAAGAAGTCAGAAGATATGAATCTTTGAAAAGAGATTAGAAATACAAATAATTTCTTTCGCTTGGCACACATATCTTCTTTAATCCTGTTAAACGAATAATTTGAATTTATTTATTTCCACATGTTTGTAACCAAACCAGCCGTCGATAGCTCAGTTGGCAGAGCGGTGGACTGTAGAGGAAAAATCATAGACATCCATAGGTCGCTGGTTCGACTCCGGCTCGACGGAAGCTTTTTTTTCTTCTAAAATTAATGTCTTCAAATCATAAAGACTCGAACAATATCAAAATGAGAAAAACACTTTTAGTTTTAATGATTCTCTCTGTAAAAATGGCATTTAATCAAGCAGCTTGTTCTCAGGCACCGCTGTTCTTTAGTGGTGCTATATCTCTCTAATGAAGAAGTCAGAAGATATGAATCTTTGAAAAGAGATTAGAAATACAAATAATTTCTTTCGCTTGGCACACATATCTTCTTTAATCCTGTTAAACGAATAATTTGAATTTATTTATTTCCACATATTTCTAAATAAAACAGCCGTCGATAGCTCAGTTGGCAGAGCGGTGGACTGTAGAGGAAAAATCATAGACATCCATAGGTCGCTGGATCGACTCCGGCTCGACGGAAGCTTTTTTTTCTTCTAAAATTAATGTCTTCAAATCATAAAGACTCGAACAATATAAAAATGAGAAAAACACTTTTATTTTTAATGATTCTCTCTGTAAAAATGGCATTTAATCAAGCAGCTTGTTCTCAGGCACCGCTGTTCTTTACTGGTGTTATAGCTCTCTAATGAAGAAGTCAGAAGATATGAATCTTTGAAAAGAGATTAGAAATACAAATAATTTCTTTCGCTTGGCACACATATCTTCTTTAATCCTGTTAAACGAATAATTTGAATTTATTTATTTCCACATGTTTCTAACCAAACCAGCCGTAGATAGCTCAGTTGGCAGAGCGGTGGACTGTAGAGGAAGAATCATAGACATCCATAGGTCGCTGGTTCGACTCCGGCTCGACGGAAGCTTTTTTTTCTTCCAAAATTAATGTCTTCAAATCATAAAGACTTGAACAATATAAAAATGAGAAAAACACTTTTATTTTTAATGATCCTCTCTGTAAAAATGGCATTTAATCAAGCAGCTTGTTCTCAGGCACCGCTGTTCTTTACTGGCGCTATATCTCTCTAATGAAGAAGTCAGAAGATATGAATCTTTGAAAAGAGATTAGAAATACAAATAATTTCTTTCGCTTGGCACACATATCTTCTTTAATCCTGTTAAACGAATAATTTGAATTTATTTATTTCCACATGTTTCTAACCAAACCAGCCGTCGATAGCTCAGTTGGCAGAGCGGTGGACTGTAGAGGAAAAATCATAGACATCCATAGGTCGCTGGTTCGACTCCGGCTCGACGGAAGCTTTTTTTTCTTCTAAAATTAATGTCTTCAAATCATAAAGACTCGAACAATATCAAAATGAGAAAAACACTTTTAGTTTTAATGATTCTCTCTGTAAAAATGGCATTTAATCAAGCAGCTTGTTCTCAGGCACCGCTGTTCTTTACTGGTGCTATATCTCTCTAATGAAGAAGTCAGAAGATATGAATCTTTGAAAAGAGATTAGAAATACAAATAATTTCTTTCGCTTGGCACACATATCTTCTTTAATCCTGTTAAACGAATAATTTGAATTTATTTATTTCCACATATTTCTAAATAAACCAGCCGTCGATAGCTCAGTCTGCAGAGCGGTGGACTGTAGAGGAAAAATCATAGACATCCATAGGTCGCTGGATCGACTCCGGCTCGACGGAAGCTTTTTTTTCTTCTAAAATTAATGTCTTCAAATCATAAAGACTCGAACAATATAAAAATGAGAAAAACACTTTTATTTTTAATGATTCTCTCTGTAAAAATGGCATTTAATCAAGCAGCTTGTTCTCAGGCACCGCTGTTCTTTACTGGTGTTATAGCTCTCTAATGAAGAAGTCAGAAGATATGAATCTTTGAAAAGAGATTAGAAATACAAATAATTTCTTTCGCTTGGCACACATATCTTCTTTAATCCTGTTAAACAAATAATTTGAATTTATTTATTTCCACATGTTTCTTACCAAATCAGCCGTCGATAGCTCAGTTGGCAGAGCGGTGGACTGTAGAGGAAAGATCATAGACATCCATAGGTCGCTGGTTCGACTCCGGCTCGACGGAAGCTTTTTTTTTCTAAAATTAATGTCTTCAAATCATAAAGACTCGAACAATATAAAAATGAGAAAAACACTTTTAGTCTTAATGATTCTCTCTGTAAAAATGGCATTTAATCAAGCAGCTTGTTCTCAGGCACCGCTGTTCTTTAGAGGTGCTATATCTCTCTAATGAAGAAGTCAGAAGATATGAATCTTTGAAAAGAGATTAGAAATACAAATAATTTCTTTCGCTTGGCACACATATCTTCTTTAATCCTGTTAAACGAATAATTTGAATTTATTTATTTCCACATGTTTGTAACCAAACCAGCCGTCGATAGCTCAGTTGGCAGAGCGGTGGACTGTAGAGGAAAAATCATAGACATCCATAGGTCGCTGGTTCGACTCCGGCTCGACGGAAGCTTTTTTTTTTTTTCTAAAATTAATGTCTTCAAATCATAAAGACTCGAACAATATAAAAATGAGAAAAACTCTTTTAGTTTTAATGATTCTCTCTGTAAAAATGGCATTTAATCAAGCAGCTTGTTCTCAGGCACCGCCGTTCTTTACTGGTGCTATATCTCTCTAATGAAGAAGTCAGAAGATATGAATCTTTGAAAAGAGATTAGAAATACAAATAATTTCTTTCGCTTGGCACACATATCTTCTTTAATCCTGTTAAACGAATAATTTGAATTTATTTATTTCCACATGTTTCTAACCAAACCAGCCGTCGATAGCTCAGTTGGCAGAGCGGTGGACTGTAGAGGAAAAATCATAGACATTCATTTGTCGCTGGGTAGACTCCGACTCGACGGAAGCTTTTTTTTTTTTTAAAATTAATGTCTTCAAATCATAAAGACTCGAACAAAATAAAAATGAGAAAAACACTTTTAGTTTTAATGATTCTCTCTGTAAAAATGGCATTTAATCAAGCAGCTTGTTCTCAGGCACCGCTGTTCTTTACTGGTGCTATATCTCTCTAAGGAAGAAGTCAGAAGATATGAATCTTTGAAAAGAGATTAGAAATACAAATAATTTCTTTCGCTTGGCACACATATCTTCTTTAATCCTGTTAAACGAATAATTTGAATTTATTTATTTCCACATGTTTCTAACCAAACCAGCCGTCGATAGCTCAGTTGGCAGAGCGGTGGACTGTAGAGGAAAAATCATAGACATCCATAGGTCGCTGGTTCGACTCCGGCTCGACGGAAGCTTTTTTTTTTCTAAAATTAATGTCTTCAAATCATAAAGACTCGAACAATATAAAAATGAGAAAAACACTTTTAGTTCTAATGATTCTCTCTGTAAAAATGGCATTTAATCAAGCAGCTTGTTCTCAGGCACCGCTGTTCTTTACTGGCTCTATATCTCTCTAATGAAGAAGTCAGAAGATATGAATCTTTGAAAAGAGATTAGAAATACAAATAATTTCTTTCGCTTGGCACACATATCTTCTTTAATCCTGTTAAACGAATAATTTGAATTTATTTATTTCCACATGTTTCTAACCAAACCAGCCGTCGATAGCTCAGTTGGCAGAGCGGTGGACTGTAGAGGAAAAATCATAGACATCCATAGGTCGCTGGTTCGACTCCGGCTCAACGGAAGCTTTCTTTTCTTCTAAAATTAATGTCTTCAAATCATAAAGACTCGAACAATATCAAAATGAGAAAAACACTTTTAGTTTTAATGATTCTCTCTGTAAAAATGGCATTTAATCAAGCAGCTTGTTCTCAGGCACCGCTGTTCTTTACTGGTGCTATATCTCTCTAATGAAGAAGTCAGAAGATATGAATCTTTGAAAAGAGATTAGAAATACAAATAATTTCTTTCGCTTGGCACACATATCTTCTTTAATCCTGTTAAACGAATAATTTGAATTTATTTATTTCCACATGTTTGTAACCAAACCAGCCGTCGATAGCTCAGTTGGCAGAGCGGTGGACTGTAGAGGAAAAATCATAGACATCCATAGGTCGCTGGTTCGACTCCGGCTCGACGGAAGCTTTTTTTTCTTCTAAAATTAATGTCTTCAAATCATAAAGACTCGAACAATATCAAAATGAGAAAAACACTTTTAGTTTTAATGATTCTCTCTGTAAAAATGGCATTTAATCAAGCAGCTTGTTCTCAGGCACCGCTGTTCTTTAGTGGTGCTATATCTCTCTAATGAAGAAGTCAGAAGATATGAATCTTTGAAAAGAGATTAGAAATACAAATAATTTCTTTCGCTTGGCACACATATCTTCTTTAATCCTGTTAAACGAATAATTTGAATTTATTTATTTCCACATATTTCTAAATAAACCAGCCGTCGATAGCTCAGTTGGCAGAGCGGTGGACTGTAGAGGAAAAATCATAGACATCCATAGGTCGCTGGATCGACTCCGGCTCGACGGAAGCTTTTTTTTCTTCTAAAATTAATGTCTTCAAATCATAAAGACTCGAACAATATAAAAATGAGAAAAACACTTTTATTTTTAATGATTCTCTCTGTAAAAATGGCATTTAATCAAGCAGCTTGTTCTCAGGCACCGCTGTTCTTTACTGGTGCTATATCTCTCTAAGGAAGAAGTCAGAAGATATGAATCTTTGAAAAGAGATTAGAAATACAAATAATTTCTTTCGCTTGGCACACATATCTTCTTTAATCCTGTTAAACGAATAATTTGAATTTATTTATTTCCACATGTTTCTAACCAAACCAGCCGTCGATAGCTCAGTTGGCAGAGCGGTGGACTGTAGAGGAAAAATCATAGACATCCATAGGTCGCTGGTTCGACTCCGGCTCGACGGAAGCTTTTTTTTTTCTAAAATTAATGTCTTCAAATCATAAAGACTCGAACAATATAAAAATGAGAAAAACACTTTTAGTTCTAATGATTCTCTCTGTAAAAATGGCATTTAATCAAGCAGCTTGTTCTCAGGCACCGCTGTTCTTTACTGGCTCTATATCTCTCTAATGAAGAAGTCAGAAGATATGAATCTTTGAAAAGAGATTAGAAATACAAATAATTTCTTTCGCTTGGCACACATATCTTCTTTAATCCTGTTAAACGAATAATTTGAATTTATTTATTTCCACATGTTTCTAACCAAACCAGCCGTCGATAGCTCAGTTGGCAGAGCGGTGGACTGTAGAGGAAAAATCATAGACATCCATAGGTCGCTGGTTCGACTCCGGCTCAACGGAAGCTTTCTTTTCTTCTAAAATTAATGTCTTCAAATCATAAAGACTCGAACAATATCAAAATGAGAAAAACACTTTTAGTTTTAATGATTCTCTCTGTAAAAATGGCATTTAATCAAGCAGTTTGTTCTCAGGCACCGCTGTTCTTTACTGGTGCTATATCTCTCTAATGAAGAAGTCAGAAGATATGAATCTTTGAAAAGAGATTAGAAATACAAATAATTTCTTTCGCTTGGCACACATATCTTCTTTAATCCTGTTAAACGAATAATTTGAATTTATTTATTTCCACATGTTTGTAACCAAACCAGCCGTCGATAGCTCAGTTGGCAGAGCGGTGGACTGTAGAGGAAAAATCATAGACATCCATAGGTCGCTGGTTCGACTCCGGCTCGACGGAAGCTTTTTTTTCTTCTAAAATTAATGTCTTCAAATCATAAAGACTCGAACAATATCAAAATGAGAAAAACACTTTTAGTTTTAATGATTCTCTCTGTAAAAATGGCATTTAATCAAGCAGCTTGTTCTCAGGCACCGCTGTTCTTTAGTGGTGCTATATCTCTCTAATGAAGAAGTCAGAAGATATGAATCTTTGAAAAGAGATTAGAAATACAAATAATTTCTTTCGCTTGGCACACATATCTTCTTTAATCCTGTTAAACGAATAATTTGAATTTATTTATTTCCACATATTTCTAAATAAACCAGCCGTCGATAGCTCAGTTGGCAGAGCGGTGGACTGTAGAGGAAAAATCATAGACATCCATAGGTCGCTGGATCGACTCCGGCTCGACGGAAGCTTTTTTTTCTTCTAAAATTAATGTCTTCAAATCATAAAGACTCGAACAATATAAAAATGAGAAAAACACTTTTATTTTTAATGATTCTCTCTGTAAAAATGGCATTTAATCAAGCAGCTTGTTCTCAGGCACCGCTGTTCTTTACTGGTGTTATAGCTCTCTAATGAAGAAGTCAGAAGATATGAATCTTTGAAAAGAGATTAGAAATACAAATAATTTCTTTCGCTTGGCACACATATCTTCTTTAATCCTGTTAAACGAATAATTTGAATTTATTTATTTCCACATGTTTCTAACCAAACCAGCCGTAGATAGCTCAGTTGGCAGAGCGGTGGACTGTAGAGGAAGAATCATAGACATCCATAGGTCGCTGGTTCGACTCCGGCTCGACGGAAGCTTTTTTTTCTTCCAAAATTAATGTCTTCAAATCATAAAGACTTGAACAATATAAAAATGAGAAAAACACTTTTATTTTTAATGATCCTCTCTGTAAAAATGGCATTTAATCAAGCAGCTTGTTCTCAGGCACCGCTGTTCTTTACTGGCGCTATATCTCTCTAATGAAGAAGTCAGAAGATATGAATCTTTGAAAAGAGATTAGAAATACAAATAATTTCTTTCGCTTGGCACACATATCTTCTTTAATCCTGTTAAACGAATAATTTGAATTTATTTATTTCCACATGTTTCTAACCAAACCAGCCGTCGATAGCTCAGTTGGCAGAGCGGTGGACTGTAGAGGAAAAATCATAGACATCCATAGGTCGCTGGTTCGACTCCGGCTCGACGGAAGCTTTTTTTTCTTCTAAAATTAATGTCTTCAAATCATAAAGACTCGAACAATATCAAAATGAGAAAAACACTTTTAGTTTTAATGATTCTCTCTGTAAAAATGGCATTTAATCAAGCAGCTTGTTCTCAGGCACCGCTGTTCTTTACTGGTGCTATATCTCTCTAATGAAGAAGTCAGAAGATATGAATCTTTGAAAAGAGATTAGAAATACAAATAATTTCTTTCGCTTGGCACACATATCTTCTTTAATCCTGTTAAACGAATAATTTGAATTTATTTATTTCCACATATTTCTAAATAAACCAGCCGTCGATAGCTCAGTCTGCAGAGCGGTGGACTGTAGAGGAAAAATCATAGACATCCATAGGTCGCTGGATCGACTCCGGCTCGACGGAAGCTTTTTTTTCTTCTAAAATTAATGTCTTCAAATCATAAAGACTCGAACAATATAAAAATGAGAAAAACACTTTTATTTTTAATGATTCTCTCTGTAAAAATGGCATTTAATCAAGCAGCTTGTTCTCAGGCACCGCTGTTCTTTACTGGTGTTATAGCTCTCTAATGAAGAAGTCAGAAGATATGAATCTTTGAAAAGAGATTTGAAATACAAATAATTTCTTTCGCTTGGCACACATATCTTCTTTAATCCTGTTAAACGAATAATTTGAATTTATTTATTTCCACATGTTTCTAACCAAACCAACCGTCGATAGCTCAGTTGGCAGAGCGGTGGACTGTAGAGGAAGAATAATAGACATCCATAGGTCGCTGGTTCGACTCCGGCTCGACGGAAGCTTTTTTTTTTCTAAAATTAATGTCTTCAAATCATAAAGACTCGAACAATATAAAAATGAGAAAAACTCTTTTAGTTTTAATGATTCTCTTTGTAAAAATGGCATTTTATCAAGCAGTTTGTTCTCAGGCACCGCCGTTCTTTACTGGTGCTATATCTCTCTAATGAAGAAGTCAGAAGATATGAATCTTTGAAAAGAGATTAGAAATACAAATAATTTCTTTCGCTTGGCACACATATCTTCTTTAATCCTGTTAAACGAATAATTTGAATTTATTTATTTCCACATGTTTCTAACCAAACCAGCCGTCGATAGCTCAGTTGGCAGAGCGGTGGACTGTAGAGGAAAAATCATAGACATCCATAGGTCGCTGGTTCGACTCCGGCTCGACGGAAGCTTTTTTTTCTTCTAAAATTAATGTCTTCAAATCATAAAGACTCGAACAATATAAAAATGAGAAAAACTCTTTTAGTTTTAATGATTCTCTCTGTAAAAATGGCATTTAATCAAGCAGCTTGTTCTCAGGCACCGCCGTTCTTTACTGGTGCTATATCTCTCTAATGAAGAAGTCAGAAGATATGAATCTTTGAAAAGAGATTAGAAATACAAATAATTTCTTTCGCTTGGCACACATATCTTCTTTAATCCTGTTAAACGAATAATTTGAATTTATTTATTTCCACATGTTTCTAACCAAACCAGCCGTCGATAGCTCAGTTGGCAGAGCGGTGGACTGTAGAGGAAAAATCATAGACATCCATTTGTCGCTGGTTCGACTCCGACTCGACGGAAGCTTTTTTTTTTTTTTAAATTAATGTCTTCAAATCATAAAGACTCGAACAAAATAAAAATGAGAAAAACACTTTTAGTTTTAATGATTCTCTCTGTAAAAATGGCATTTAATCAAGCAGCTTGTTCTCAGGCACCGCTGTTCTTTACTGGTGCTATATCTCTCTAAGGAAGAAGTCAGAAGATTCGAATCTTTGAAAAGAGATTAGAAATACAAATAATTTCTTTCGCTTGGCACACATATCTTCTTTAATCCTGTTAAACGAATAATTTGAATTTATTTATTTCCACATGTTTCTAACCAAACCAGCCGTCGATAGCTCAGTTGGCAGAGCGGTGGACTGTAGAGGAAAAATCATAGACATCCATAGGTCGCTGGTTCGACTCCGGCTCGACGGAAGCTTTTTTTTTTCTAAAATTAATGTCTTCAAATCATAAAGACTCGAACAATATAAAAATGAGAAAAACACTTTTAGTTCTAATGATTCTCTCTGTAAAAATGGCATTTAATCAAGCAGCTTGTTCTCAGGCACCGCTGTTCTTTACTGGCTCTATATCTCTCTAATGAAGAAGTCAGAAGATATGAATCTTTGAAAAGAGATTAGAAATACAAATAATTTCTTTCGCTTGGCACACATATCTTCTTTAATCCTGTTAAACGAATAATTTGAATTTATTTATTTCCACATGTTTCTAACCAAACCAGCCGTCGATAGCTCAGTTGGCAGAGCGGTGGACTGTAGAGGAAAAATCATAGACATCCATAGGTCGCTGGTTCGACTCCGGCTCAACGGAAGCTTTCTTTTCTTCTAAAATTAATGTCTTCAAATCATAAAGACTCGAACAATATCAAAATGAGAAAAACACTTTTAGTTTTAATGATTCTCTCTGTAAAAATGGCATTTAATCAAGCAGCTTGTTCTCAGGCACCGCTGTTCTTTACTGGTGCTATATCTCTCTAATGAAGAAGTCAGAAGATATGAATCTTTGAAAAGAGATTAGAAATACAAATAATTTCTTTCGCTTGGCACACATATCTTCTTTAATCCTGTTAAACGAATAATTTGAATTTATTTATTTCCACATGTTTGTAACCAAACCAGCCGTCGATAGCTCAGTTGGCAGAGCGGTGGACTGTAGAGGAAAAATCATAGACATCCATAGGTCGCTGGTTCGACTCCGGCTCGACGGAAGCTTTTTTTTCTTCTAAAATTAATGTCTTCAAATCATAAAGACTCGAACAATATCAAAATGAGAAAAACACTTTTAGTTTTAATGATTCTCTCTGTAAAAATGGCATTTAATCAAGCAGCTTGTTCTCAGGCACCGCTGTTCTTTAGTGGTGCTATATCTCTCTAATGAAGAAGTCAGAAGATATGAATCTTTGAAAAGAGATTAGAAATACAAATAATTTCTTTCGCTTGGCACACATATCTTCTTTAATCCTGTTAAACGAATAATTTGAATTTATTTATTTCCACATATTTCTAAATAAACCAGCCGTCGATAGCTCAGTTGGCAGAGCGGTGGACTGTAGAGGAAAAATCATAGACATCCATAGGTCGCTGGATCGACTCCGGCTCGACGGAAGCTTTTTTTTCTTCTAAAATTAATGTCTTCAAATCATAAAGACTCGAACAATATAAAAATGAGAAAAACACTTTTATTTTTAATGATTCTCTCTGTAAAAATGGCATTTAATCAAGCAGCTTGTTCTCAGGCACCGCTGTTCTTTACTGGTGTTATAGCTCTCTAATGAAGAAGTCAGAAGATATGAATCTTTGAAAAGAGATTAGAAATACAAATAATTTCTTTCGCTTGGCACACATATCTTCTTTAATCCTGTTAAACGAATAATTTGAATTTATTTATTTCCACATGTTTCTAACCAAACCAGCCGTAGATAGCTCAGTTGGCAGAGCGGTGGACTGTAGAGGAAGAATCATAGACATCCATAGGTCGCTGGTTCGACTCCGGCTCGACGGAAGCTTTTTTTTCTTCCAAAATTAATGTCTTCAAATCATAAAGACTTGAACAATATAAAAATGAGAAAAACACTTTTATTTTTAATGATTCTCTCTGTAAAAATGGCATTTAATCAAGCAGCTTGTTCTCAGGCACCGCTGTTCTTTACTGGTGCTATATCTCTCTAAGGAAGAAGTCAGAAGATATGAATCTTTGAAAAGAGATTAGAAATACAAATAATTTCTTTCGCTTGGCACACATATCTTCTTTAATCGTGTTAAACGAATAATTTGAATTTATTTATTTCCACATGTTTCTAACCAAACCAGCCGTCGATAGCTCAGTTGGCAGAGCGGTGGACTGTAGAGGAAAAATCATAGACATCCATAGGTCGCTGGTTCGACTCCGGCTCGACGGAAGCTTTTTTTTTTCTAAAATTAATGTCTTCAAATCATAAAGACTCGAACAATATAAAAATGAGAAAAACACTTTTAGTTCTAATGATTCTCTCTGTAAAAATGGCATTTAATCAAGCAGCTTGTTCTCAGGCACCGCTGTTCTTTACTGGCTCTATATCTCTCTAATGAAGAAGTCAGAAGATATGAATCTTTGAAAAGAGATTAGAAATACAAATAATTTCTTTCGCTTGGCACACATATCTTCTTTAATCCTGTTAAACGAATAATTTGAATTTATTTATTTCCACATGTTTCTAACCAAACCAGCCGTCGATAGCTCAGTTGGCAGAGCGGTGGACTGTAGAGGAAAAATCATAGACATCCATAGGTCGCTGGTTCGACTCCGGCTCAACGGAAGCTTTCTTTTCTTCTAAAATTAATGTCTTCAAATCATAAAGACTCGAACAATATCAAAATGAGAAAAACACTTTTAGTTTTAATGATTCTCTCTGTAAAAATGGCATTTAATCAAGCAGCTTGTTCTCAGGCACCGCTGTTCTTTACTGGTGCTATATCTCTCTAATGAAGAAGTCAGAAGATATGAATCTTTGAAAAGAGATTAGAAATACAAATAATTTCTTTCGCTTGGCACACATATCTTCTTTAATCCTGTTAAACGAATAATTTGAATTTATTTATTTCCACATGTTTGTAACCAAACCAGCCGTCGATAGCTCAGTTGGCAGAGCGGTGGACTGTAGAGGAAAAATCATAGACATCCATAGGTCGCTGGTTCGACTCCGGCTCGACGGAAGCTTTTTTTTCTTCTAAAATTAATGTCTTCAAATCATAAAGACTCGAACAATATCAAAATGAGAAAAACACTTTTAGTTTTAATGATTCTCTCTGTAAAAATGGCATTTAATCAAGCAGCTTGTTCTCAGGCACCGCTGTTCTTTAGTGGTGCTATATCTCTCTAATGAAGAAGTCAGAAGATATGAATCTTTGAAAAGAGATTAGAAATACAAATAATTTCTTTCGCTTGGCACACATATCTTCTTTAATCCTGTTAAACGAATAATTTGAATTTATTTATTTCCACATATTTCTAAATAAACCAGCCGTCGATAGCTCAGTTGGCAGAGCGGTGGACTGTAGAGGAAAAATCATAGACATCCATAGGTCGCTGGATCGACTCCGGCTCGACGGAAGCTTTTTTTTCTTCTAAAATTAATGTCTTCAAATCATAAAGACTCGAACAATATAAAAATGAGAAAAACACTTTTATTTTTAATGATTCTCTCTGTAAAAATGGCATTTAATCAAGCAGCTTGTTCTCAGGCACCGCTGTTCTCTACTGGTGTTATAGCTCTCTAATGAAGAAGTCAGAAGATATGAATCTTTGAAAAGAGATTAGAAATACAAATAATTTCTTTCGCTTGGCACACATATCTTCTTTAATCCTGTTAAACGAATAATTTGAATTTATTTATTTCCACATGTTTCTAACCAAACCAGCCGTAGATAGCTCAGTTGGCAGAGCGGTGGACTGTAGAGGAAGAATCATAGACATCCATAGGTCGCTGGTTCGACTCCGGCTCGACGGAAGCTTTTTTTTCTTCCAAAATTAATGTCTTCAAATCATAAAGACTTGAACAATATAAAAATGAGAAAAACACTTTTATTTTTAATGATCCTCTCTGTAAAAATGGCATTTAATCAAGCAGCTTGTTCTCAGGCACCGCTGTTCTTTACTGGCGCTATATCTCTCTAATGAAGAAGTCAGAAGATATGAATCTTTGAAAAGAGATTAGAAATACAAATAATTTCTTTCGCTTGGCACACATATCTTCTTTAATCCTGTTAAACGAATAATTTGAATTTATTTATTTCCACATGTTTCTAACCAAACCAGCCGTCGATAGCTCAGTTGGCAGAGCGGTGGACTGTAGAGGAAAAATCATAGACATCCATAGGTCGCTGGTTCGACTCCGGCTCGACGGAAGCTTTTTTTTCTTCTAAAATTAATGTCTTCAAATCATAAAGACTCGAACAATATCAAAATGAGAAAAACACTTTTAGTTTTAATGATTCTCTCTGTAAAAATGGCATTTAATCAAGCAGCTTGTTCTCAGGCACCGCTGTTCTTTACTGGTGCTATATCTCTCTAATGAAGAAGTCAGAAGATATGAATCTTTGAAAAGAGATTAGAAATACAAATAATTTCTTTCGCTTGGCACACATATCTTCTTTAATCCTGTTAAACGAATAATTTGAATTTATTTATTTCCACATATTTCTAAATAAACCAGCCGTCGATAGCTCAGTCTGCAGAGCGGTGGACTGTAGAGGAAAAATCATAGACATCCATAGGTCGCTGGATCGACTCCGGCTCGACGGAAGCTTTTTTTTCTTCTAAAATTAATGTCTTCAAATCATAAAGACTCGAACAATATCAAAATGAGAAAAACACTTTTAGTTTTAATGATTCTCTCTGTAAAAATGGCATTTAATCAAGCAGCTTGTTCTCAGGCACCGCTGTTCTTTAGTGGTGCTATATCTCTCTAATGAAGAAGTCAGAAGATATGAATCTTTGAAAAGAGATTAGAAATACAAATAATTTCTTTCGCTTGGCACACATATCTTCTTTAATCCTGTTAAACGAATAATTTGAATTTATTTATTTCCACATATTTCTAAATAAACCAGCCGTCGATAGCTCAGTTGGCAGAGCGGTGGACTGTAGAGGAAAAATCATAGACATCCATAGGTCGCTGGATCGACTCCGGCTCGACGGAAGCTTTTTTTTCTTCTAAAATTAATGTCTTCAAATCATAAAGACTCGAACAATATAAAAATGAGAAAAACACTTTTATTTTTAATGATTCTCTCTGTAAAAATGGCATTTAATCAAGCAGCTTGTTCTCAGGCACCGCTGTTCTCTACTGGTGTTATAGCTCTCTAATGAAGAAGTCAGAAGATATGAATCTTTGAAAAGAGATTAGAAATACAAATAATTTCTTTCGCTTGGCACACATATCTTCTTTAATCCTGTTAAACGAATAATTTGAATTTATTTATTTCCACATGTTTCTAACCAAACCAGCCGTAGATAGCTCAGTTGGCAGAGCGGTGGACTGTAGAGGAAGAATCATAGACATCCATAGGTCGCTGGTTCGACTCCGGCTCGACGGAAGCTTTTTTTTCTTCCAAAATTAATGTCTTCAAATCATAAAGACTTGAACAATATAAAAATGAGAAAAACACTTTTATTTTTAATGATCCTCTCTGTAAAAATGGCATTTAATCAAGCAGGTTGTTCTCAGGCACCGCTGTTCTTTACTGGCGCTATATCTCTCTAATGAAGAAGTCAGAAGATATGAATCTTTGAAAAGAGATTAGAAATACAAATAATTTCTTTCGCTTGGCACACATATCTTCTTTAATCCTGTTAAACGAATAATTTGAATTTATTTATTTCCACATGTTTCTAACCAAACCAGCCGTCGATAGCTCAGTTGGCAGAGCGGTGGACTGTAGAGGAAAAATCATAGACATCCATAGGTCGCTGGTTCGACTCCGGCTCGACGGAAGCTTTTTTTTCTTCTAAAATTAATGTCTTCAAATCATAAAGACTCGAACAATATCAAAATGAGAAAAACACTTTTAGTTTTAATGATTCTCTCTGTAAAAATGGCATTTAATCAAGCAGCTTGTTCTCAGGCACCGCTGTTCTTTACTGGTGCTATATCTCTCTAATGAAGAAGTCAGAAGATATGAATCTTTGAAAAGAGATTAGAAATACAAATAATTTCTTTCGCTTGGCACACATATCTTCTTTAATCCTGTTAAACGAATAATTTGAATTTATTTATTTCCACATATTTCTAAATAAACCAGCCGTCGATAGCTCAGTCTGCAGAGCGGTGGACTGTAGAGGAAAAATCATAGACATCCATAGGTCGCTGGATCGACTCCGGCTCGACGGAAGCTTTTTTTTCTTCTAAAATTAATGTCTTCAAATCATAAAGACTCGAACAATATAAAAATGAGAAAAACACTTTTATTTTTAATGATTCTCTCTGTAAAAATGGCATTTAATCAAGCAGCTTGTTCTCAGGCACCGCTGTTCTTTACTGGTGTTATAGCTCTCTAATGAAGAAGTCAGAAGATATGAATCTTTGAAAAGAGATTTGAAATACAAATAATTTCTTTCGCTTGGCACACATATCTTCTTTAATCCTGTTAAACGAATAATTTGAATTTATTTATTTCCACATGTTTCTAACCAAACCAACCGTCGATAGCTCAGTTGGCAGAGCGGTGGACTGTAGAGGAAGAATAATAGACATCCATAGGTCGCTGGTTCGACTCCGGCTCGACGGAAGCTTTTTTTTTTCTAAAATTAATGTCTTCAAATCATAAAGACTCGAACAATATAAAAATGAGAAAAACTCTTTTAGTTTTAATGATTCTCTTTGTAAAAATGGCATTTTATCAAGCAGTTTGTTCTCAGGCACCGCCGTTCTTTACTGGTGCTATATCTCTCTAATGAAGAAGTCAGAAGATATGAATCTTTGAAAAGAGATTAGAAATACAAATAATTTCTTTCGCTTGGCACACATATCTTCTTTAATCCTGTTAAACGAATAATTTGAATTTATTTATTTCCACATGTTTCTAACCAAACCAGCCGTCGATAGCTCAGTTGGCAGAGCGGTGGACTGTAGAGGAAAAATCATAGACATCCATAGGTCGCTGGTTCGACTCCGGCTCGACGGAAGCTTTTTTTTCTTCTAAAATTAATGTCTTCAAATCATAAAGACTCGAACAATATCAAAATGAGAAAAACACTTTTAGTTTTAATGATTCTCTCTGTAAAAATGGCATTTAATCAAGCAGCTTGATCTCAGGCACCGCCGTTCTTTACTGGTGCTATATTTATCTAATGAAGAAGTCAGAAGATATGAATCTTTGAAAAGAGATTAGAAATACAAATAATTTCTTTCGCTTGGCACACATATCTTCTTTAATCCTGTTAAACGAATAATTTGAATTTATTTATTTCCACATGTTTCTAACCAAACCAGCCGTCGATAGCTCAGTAGGCAGAGCGGTGGACTGTAGAGGAAAAATCATAGACATCCATAGGTCGCTGGTTCGACTCCGACTCGACGGAAGCTTTTTTTTTCTAAAATTAATGTCTTCAAATCATAAAGACTCGAACAAAATAAAAATGAGAAAAACACTTTTAGTTTTAATGATTCTCTCTGTAAAAATGGCATTTAATCAAGCAGCTTGTTCTCAGGCACCGCTGTTCTTTACTGGTGCTATATCTCTCTAAGGAAGAAGTCAGAAGATATGAATCTTTGAAAAGAGATTAGAAATACAAATAATTTCTTTCGCTTGGCACAAATATCTTCTTTAATCCTGTTAAACAAATAATTTGAATTTATTTATTTCCACATGTTTCTAACCAAATCAGCCGTCGATATCTCAGTTGGCAGAGCGGTGGACTGTAGAGGAAAAATCATAGACATCCATAGGTCGCTGGTTCGACTCCGGCTCGACGGAAGCTTTTTTTTTTCTAAAATTAATGTCTTCAAATCATAAAGACTCGAACAATATAAAAATGAGAAAAACACTTTTAGTTCTAATGATTCTCTCTGTAAAAATGGCATTTAATCAAGCAGCTTGTTCTAAGGCACCGCTGTTCTTTACTGGTGCTATATCTCTCTAATGAAGAAGTCAGAAGATATGAATCTTTGAAAAGAGATTAGAAATACAAATAATTTCTTTCGCTTGGCACACATATCTTCTTTAATCCTGTTAAACGAATAATTTGAATTTATTTATTTCCACATGTTTCTAACCAAACCAGCCGTCGATAGCTCAGTTGGCAGAGCGGTGGACTGTAGAGGAAAAATCATAGACATCCATAGGTCGCTGGTTCGACTCCAAATCGACGGAAGCTTTTTTTTTTCTAAAATTAATGTCTTCAAATCATAAAGACTCGAACAAAATAAAAATGAGAAAAACACTTTTAGTTTTAATGATTCTCTCTGTAAAAATGGCATTTAATCAAGCAGCTTGTTCTCAGGCACCGCTGTTCTTTACTGGTGCTATATCTCTCTAAGGAAGAAGTCAGAAGATATGAATCTTTGAAAAGAGATTAGAAATACAAATAATTTCTTTCGCTTGGCACAAATATCTTCTTTAATCCTGTTAAACAAATAATTTGAATTTATTTATTTCCACATGTTTCTAACCAAATCAGCCGTCGATATCTCAGTTGGCAGAGCGGTGGACTGTAGAGGAAAAATCATAGACATCCATAGGTCGCTGGTTCGACTCCGGCTCGACGGAAGCTTTTTTTTTTCTAAAATTAATGTCTTCAAATCATAAAGACTCGAACAATATAAAAATGAGAAAAACTCTTTTAGTTTTAATGATTCTCTTTGTAAAAATGGCATTTTATCAAGCAGTTTGTTCTCAGGCACCGCCGTTCTTTACTGGTGCTATATCTCTCTAATGAAGAAGTCAGAAGATATGAATCTTTGAAAAGAGATTAGAAATACAAATAATTTCTTTCGCTTGGCACACATATCTTCTTTAATCCTGTTAAACGAATAATTTGAATTTATTTATTTCCACATGTTTCTAACCAAACCAGCCGTCGATAGCTCAGTTGGCAGAGCGGTGGACTGTAGAGGAAAAATCATAGACATCCATACGTCGCTGGTTCGACTCCGGCTCGACGGAAGCTTTTTTTTCTTCTAAAATTAATGTCTTCAAATCATAAAGACTCGAACAATATCAAAATGAGAAAAACACTTTTAGTTTTAATGATTCTCTCTGTAAAAATGGCATTTAATCAAGCAGCTTGTTCTCAGGCACCGCTGTTCTTTACTGGTGCTATATCTCTCTAATGAAGAAGTCAGAAGATATGAATCTTTGAAAAGAGATTAGAAATACAAATAGTTTCTTTCGCTTGGCACACATATCTTCTTTAATCCTTTTAAACGAATAATTTGAATTTATTTATTTCCACATGTTTCTAACCAAACCAGCCGTCGATAGCTCAGTTGGCAGAGCGGTGGACTGTAGAGGAAGAATCATAGACATCCATAGGTCGCTGGTTCGACTCCATCTCGACGGAAGCTTTTTTTTCTTCCAAAATTAATGTCTTCAAATCATAAAGACTTGAACAATATAAAAATGAGAAAAACACTTTTATTTTTAATGATCCTCTCTGTAAAAATGGCATTTAATCAAGCAGCTTGTTCTCAGGCACCGCTGTTCTTTACTGGCGCTATATCTCTCTAATGAAGAAGTCAGAAGATATGAATCTTTGAAAAGAGATTAGAAATACAAATAATTTCTTTCGCTTGGCACACATATCTTCTTTAATCCTGTTAAACGAATAATTTGAATTTATTTATTACCACATGTTTCTGACCAAACCAGCCGTCGATAGCTCAGTTGGCAGAGCGGTGGACTGTAGAGGAAAAATCATAGACATCCATAGGTCGCTGGTTCGACTCCGGCTCGACGGAAGCTTTTTTTTCTTCTAAAATTAATGTCTTCAAATCATAAAGACTCGAACAATATCAAAATGAGAAAAACACTTTTAGTTTTAATGATTCTCTCTGTAAAAATGGCATTTAATCAAGCAGCTTGTTCTCAGGCACCGCTGTTCTTTACTGGTGCTATATCTCTCTAATGAAGAAGTCAGAAGATATGAATCTTTGAAAAGAGATTAGAAATACAAATAATTTCTTTCGCTTGGCACACATATCTTCTTTAATCCTGCTAAACGAATAATTTGAATTTATTTATTTCCACATATTTCTAAATAAACCAGCCGTCGATAGCTCAGTTGGCAGAGCGGTGGACTGTAGAGGAAAAATCATAGACATCCATAGGTCGCTGGATCGACTCCGGCTCGACGGAAGCTTTTTTTTCTTCTAAAATTAATGTCTTCAAATCATAAAGACTCGAACAATATAAAAATGAGAAAAACACTTTTATTTTTAATGATTCTCGCTGTAAAAATGGCATTTAATCAAGCAGCTTGTTCTCAGGCACCGCTGTTCTTTACTGGTGTTATATCTCTCTAATGAAGAAGTCAGAAGATATGAATCTTTGAAAAGAGATTAGAAATACAAATAATTTCTTTCGCTTGGCACACATATCTTCTTTAATCCTGTTAAACGAATAATTTGAATTTATTTATTTCCACATGTTTCAAACCAAACCAGCCGTCGATAGCTCAGTTGGCAGAGCGGTGGACTGTAGAGGAAAAATCATAGACATCCATAGGTCGCTGGTTCGACTCCGGCTCGACGGAAGCTTTTTTTTTTCTAAAATTAATGTCTTCAAATCATAAAGACTCGAACAATATAAAAATGAGAAAAACTCTTTTAGTTTTAATGATTCTCTTTGTAAAAATGGCATTTTATCAAGCAGTTTGTTCTCAGGCACCGCCGTTCTTTACTGGTGCTATATCTCTCTAATGAAGAAGTCAGAAGATATGAATCTTTGAAAAGAGATTAGAAATACAAATAATTTCTTTCGCTTGGCACACATATCTTCTTTAATCCTGTTAAACGAATAATTTGAATTTATTTATTTCCACATGTTTCTAACCAAACCAGCCGTCGATAGCTCAGTTGGCAGAGCGGTGGACTGTAGAGGAAAAATCATAGACATCCATACGTCGCTGGTTCGACTCCGGCTCGACGGAAGCTTTTTTTTCTTCTAAAATTAATGTCTTCAAATCATAAAGACTCGAACAATATCAAAATGAGAAAAACACTTTTAGTTTTAATGATTCTCTCTGTAAAAATGGCATTTAATCAAGCAGCTTGTTCTCAGGCACCGCTGTTCTTTACTGGTGCTATATCTCTCTAATGAAGAAGTCAGAAGATATGAATCTTTGAAAAGAGATTAGAAATACAAATAGTTTCTTTCGCTTGGCACACATATCTTCTTTAATCCTTTTAAACGAATAATTTGAATTTATTTATTTCCACATGTTTCTAACCAAACCAGCCGTCGATAGCTCAGTTGGCAGAGCGGTGGACTGTAGAGGAAGAATCATAGACATCCATAGGTCGCTGGTTCGACTCCATCTCGACGGAAGCTTTTTTTTCTTCCAAAATTAATGTCTTCAAATCATAAAGACTTGAACAATATAAAAATGAGAAAAACACTTTTATTTTTAATGATCCTCTCTGTAAAAATGGCATTTAATCAAGCAGCTTGTTCTCAGGCACCGCTGTTCTTTACTGGCGCTATATCTCTCTAATGAAGAAGTCAGAAGATATGAATCTTTGAAAAGAGATTAGAAATACAAATAATTTCTTTCGCTTGGCAGACATATCTTCTTTAATCCTGTTAAACGAATAATTTGAATTTATTTATTACCACATGTTTCTGACCAAACCAGCCGTCGATAGCTCAGTTGGCAGAGCGGTGGACTGTAGAGGAAAAATCATAGACATCCATAGGTCGCTGGTTCGACTCCGGCTCGACGGAAGCTTTTTTTTCTTCTAAAATTAATGTCTTCAAATCATAAAGACTCGAACAATATCAAAATGAGAAAAACACTTTTAGTTTTAATGATTCTCTTTGTAAAAATGGCATTTTATCAAGCAGTTTGTTCTCAGGCACCGCCGTTCTTTACTGGTGCTATATCTCTCTAATGAAGAAGTCAGAAGATATGAATCTTTGAAAAGAGATTAGAAATACAAATAATTTCTTTCGCTTGGCACACATATCTTCTTTAATCCTGTTAAACGAATAATTTGAATTTATTTATTTCCACATGTTTCTAACCAAACCAGCCGTCGATAGCTCAGTTGGCAGAGCGGTGGACTGTAGAGGAAAAATCATAGACATCCATAGGTCGCTGGTTCGACTCCGGCTCGACGGAAGCTTTTTTTTCTTCTAAAATTAATGTCTTCAAATCATAAAGACTCGAACAATATCAAAATGAGAAAAACACTTTTAGTTTTAATGATTCTCTCTGTAAAAATGGCATTTAATCAAGCAGCTTGATCTCAGGCACCGCCGTTCTTTACTGGTGCTATATTTATCTAATGAAGAAGTCAGAAGATATGAATCTTTGAAAAGAGATTAGAAATACAAATAATTTCTTTCGCTTGGCACACATATCTTCTTTAATCCTGTTAAACGAATAATTTGAATTTATTTATTTCCACATGTTTCTAACCAAACCAGCCGTCGATAGCTCAGTAGGCAGAGCGGTGGACTGTAGAGGAAAAATCATAGACATCCATAGGTCGCTGGTTCGACTCCGACTCGACGGAAGCTTTTTTTTTCTAAAATTAATGTCTTCAAATCATAAAGACTCGAACAAAATAAAAATGAGAAAAACACTTTTAGTTTTAATGATTCTCTCTGTAAAAATGGCATTTAATCAAGCAGCTTGTTCTCAGGCACCGCTGTTCTTTACTGGTGCTATATCTCTCTAAGGAAGAAGTCAGAAGATATGAATCTTTGAAAAGAGATTAGAAATACAAATAATTTCTTTCGCTTGGCACAAATATCTTCTTTAATCCTGTTAAACAAATAATTTGAATTTATTTATTTCCACATGTTTCTAACCAAATCAGCCGTCGATATCTCAGTTGGCAGAGCGGTGGACTGTAGAGGAAAAATCATAGACATCCATAGGTCGCTGGTTCGACTCCGGCTCGACGGAAGCTTTTTTTTTTCTAAAATTAATGTCTTCAAATCATAAAGACTCGAACAATATAAAAATGAGAAAAACACTTTTAGTTCTAATGATTCTCTCTGTAAAAATGGCATTTAATCAAGCAGCTTGTTCTAAGGCACCGCTGTTCTTTACTGGTGCTATATCTCTCTAATGAAGAAGTCAGAAGATATGAATCTTTGAAAAGAGATTAGAAATACAAATAATTTCTTTCGCTTGGCACACATATCTTCTTTAATCCTGTTAAACGAATAATTTGAATTTATTTATTTCCACATGTTTCTAACCAAACCAGCCGTCGATAGCTCAGTTGGCAGAGCGGTGGACTGTAGAGGAAAAATCATAGACATCCATAGGTCGCTGGTTCGACTCCAAATCGACGGAAGCTTTTTTTTTTCTAAAATTAATGTCTTCAAATCATAAAGACTCGAACAAAATAAAAATGAGAAAAACACTTTTAGTTTTAATGATTCTCTCTGTAAAAATGGCATTTAATCAAGCAGCTTGTTCTCAGGCACCGCTGTTCTTTACTGGTGCTATATCTCTCTAAGGAAGAAGTCAGAAGATATGAATCTTTGAAAAGAGATTAGAAATACAAATAATTTCTTTCGCTTGGCACAAATATCTTCTTTAATCCTGTTAAACAAATAATTTGAATTTATTTATTTCCACATGTTTCTAACCAAATCAGCCGTCGATATCTCAGTTGGCAGAGCGGTGGACTGTAGAGGAAAAATCATAGACATCCATAGGTCGCTGGTTCGACTCCGGCTCGACGGAAGCTTTTTTTTTTCTAAAATTAATGTCTTCAAATCATAAAGACTCGAACAATATAAAAATGAGAAAAACTCTTTTAGTTTTAATGATTCTCTTTGTAAAAATGGCATTTTATCAAGCAGTTTGTTCTCAGGCACCGCCGTTCTTTACTGGTGCTATATCTCTCTAATGAAGAAGTCAGAAGATATGAATCTTTGAAAAGAGATTAGAAATACAAATAATTTCTTTCGCTTGGCACACATATCTTCTTTAATCCTGTTAAACGAATAATTTGAATTTATTTATTTCCACATGTTTCTAACCAAACCAGCCGTCGATAGCTCAGTTGGCAGAGCGGTGGACTGTAGAGGAAAAATCATAGACATCCATACGTCGCTGGTTCGACTCCGGCTCGACGGAAGCTTTTTTTTCTTCTAAAATTAATGTCTTCAAATCATAAAGACTCGAACAATATCAAAATGAGAAAAACACTTTTAGTTTTAATGATTCTCTCTGTAAAAATGGCATTTAATCAAGCAGCTTGTTCTCAGGCACCGCTGTTCTTTACTGGTGCTATATCTCTCTAATGAAGAAGTCAGAAGATATGAATCTTTGAAAAGAGATTAGAAATACAAATAGTTTCTTTCGCTTGGCACACATATCTTCTTTAATCCTTTTAAACGAATAATTTGAATTTATTTATTTCCACATGTTTCTAACCAAACCAGCCGTCGATAGCTCAGTTGGCAGAGCGGTGGACTGTAGAGGAAGAATCATAGACATCCATAGGTCGCTGGTTCGACTCCATCTCGACGGAAGCTTTTTTTTCTTCCAAAATTAATGTCTTCAAATCATAAAGACTTGAACAATATAAAAATGAGAAAAACACTTTTATTTTTAATGATCCTCTCTGTAAAAATGGCATTTAATCAAGCAGCTTGTTCTCAGGCACCGCTGTTCTTTACTGGCGCTATATCTCTCTAATGAAGAAGTCAGAAGATATGAATCTTTGAAAAGAGATTAGAAATACAAATAATTTCTTTCGCTTGGCACACATATCTTCTTTAATCCTGTTAAACGAATAATTTGAATTTATTTATTACCACATGTTTCTGACCAAACCAGCCGTCGATAGCTCAGTTGGCAGAGCGGTGGACTGTAGAGGAAAAATCATAGACATCCATAGGTCGCTGGTTCGACTCCGGCTCGACGGAAGCTTTTTTTTCTTCTAAAATTAATGTCTTCAAATCATAAAGACTCGAACAATATCAAAATGAGAAAAACACTTTTAGTTTTAATGATTCTCTCTGTAAAAATGGCATTTAATCAAGCAGCTTGTTCTCAGGCACCGCTGTTCTTTACTGGTGCTATATCTCTCTAATGAAGAAGTCAGAAGATATGAATCTTTGAAAAGAGATTAGAAATACAAATAATTTCTTTCGCTTGGCACACATATCTTCTTTAATCCTGCTAAACGAATAATTTGAATTTATTTATTTCCACATATTTCTAAATAAACCAGCCGTCGATAGCTCAGTTGGCAGAGCGGTGGACTGTAGAGGAAAAATCATAGACATCCATAGGTCGCTGGATCGACTCCGGCTCGACGGAAGCTTTTTTTTCTTCTAAAATTAATGTCTTCAAATCATAAAGACTCGAACAATATAAAAATGAGAAAAACACTTTTATTTTTAATGATTCTCGCTGTAAAAATGGCATTTAATCAAGCAGCTTGTTCTCAGGCACCGCTGTTCTTTACTGGTGTTATATCTCTCTAATGAAGAAGTCAGAAGATATGAATCTTTGAAAAGAGATTAGAAATACAAATAATTTCTTTCGCTTGGCACACATATCTTCTTTAATCCTGTTAAACGAATAATTTGAATTTATTTATTTCCACATGTTTCAAACCAAACCAGCCGTCGATAGCTCAGTTGGCAGAGCGGTGGACTGTAGAGGAAAAATCATAGACATCCATAGGTCGCTGGTTCGACTCCGGCTCGACGGAAGCTTTTTTTTTTCTAAAATTAATGTCTTCAAATCATAAAGACTCGAACAATATAAAAATGAGAAAAACTCTTTTAGTTTTAATGATTCTCTTTGTAAAAATGGCATTTTATCAAGCAGTTTGTTCTCAGGCACCGCCGTTCTTTACTGGTGCTATATCTCTCTAATGAAGAAGTCAGAAGATATGAATCTTTGAAAAGAGATTAGAAATACAAATAATTTCTTTCGCTTGGCACACATATCTTCTTTAATCCTGTTAAACGAATAATTTGAATTTATTTATTTCCACATGTTTCTAACCAAACCAGCCGTCGATAGCTCAGTTGGCAGAGCGGTGGACTGTAGAGGAAAAATCATAGACATCCATACGTCGCTGGTTCGACTCCGGCTCGACGGAAGCTTTTTTTTCTTCTAAAATTAATGTCTTCAAATCATAAAGACTCGAACAATATCAAAATGAGAAAAACACTTTTAGTTTTAATGATTCTCTCTGTAAAAATGGCATTTAATCAAGCAGCTTGTTCTCAGGCACCGCTGTTCTTTACTGGTGCTATATCTCTCTAATGAAGAAGTCAGAAGATATGAATCTTTGAAAAGAGATTAGAAATACAAATAGTTTCTTTCGCTTGGCACACATATCTTCTTTAATCCTTTTAAACGAATAATTTGAATTTATTTATTTCCACATGTTTCTAACCAAACCAGCCGTCGATAGCTCAGTTGGCAGAGCGGTGGACTGTAGAGGAAGAATCATAGACATCCATAGGTCGCTGGTTCGACTCCATCTCGACGGAAGCTTTTTTTTCTTCCAAAATTAATGTCTTCAAATCATAAAGACTTGAACAATATAAAAATGAGAAAAACACTTTTATTTTTAATGATCCTCTCTGTAAAAATGGCATTTAATCAAGCAGCTTGTTCTCAGGCACCGCTGTTCTTTACTGGCGCTATATCTCTCTAATGAAGAAGTCAGAAGATATGAATCTTTGAAAAGAGATTAGAAATACAAATAATTTCTTTCGCTTGGCAGACATATCTTCTTTAATCCTGTTAAACGAATAATTTGAATTTATTTATTACCACATGTTTCTGACCAAACCAGCCGTCGATAGCTCAGTTGGCAGAGCGGTGGACTGTAGAGGAAAAATCATAGACATCCATAGGTCGCTGGTTCGACTCCGGCTCGACGGAAGCTTTTTTTTCTTCTAAAATTAATGTCTTCAAATCATAAAGACTCGAACAATATCAAAATGAGAAAAACACTTTTAGTTTTAATGATTCTCTCTGTAAAAATGGCATTTAATCAAGCAGCTTGTTCTCAGGCACCGCTGTTCTTTACTGGTGCTATATCTCTCTAATGAAGAAGTCAGAAGATATGAATCTTTGAAAAGAGATTAGAAATACAAATAATTTCTTTCGCTTGGCACACATATCTTCTTTAATCCTGCTAAACGAATAATTTGAATTTATTTATTTCCACATATTTCTAAATAAACCAGCCGTCGATAGCTCAGTTGGCAGAGCGGTGGACTGTAGAGGAAAAATCATAGACATCCATAGGTCGCTGGATCGACTCCGGCTCGACGGAAGCTTTTTTTTCTTCTAAAATTAATGTCTTCAAATCATAAAGACTCGAACAATATAAAAATGAGAAAAACACTTTTATTTTTAATGATTCTCTCTGTAAAAATGGCATTTAATCAAGCAGCTTGTTCTCAGGCACCGCTGTTCTTTACTGGTGTTATATCTCTCTAATGAAGAAGTCAGAAGATATGAATCTTTGAAAAGAGATTAGAAATACAAATAATTTCTTTCGCTTGGCACACATATCTTCTTTAATCCTGTTAAACGAATAATTTGAATTTATTTATTTCCACATGTTTCAAACCAAACCAGCCGTCGATAGCTCAGTTGGCAGAGCGGTGGACTGTAGAGGAAAAATCATAGACATCCATAGGTCGCTGGTTCGACTCCGGCTCGACGGAAGCTTTTTTTTTTCTAAAATTAATATCTTCAAATCATGAAGACTCGAACAATATAAAAATGAGAAAAACACTTTTAGTTTTAATGATTCTCTCTGTAAAAATGGCATTTAATCAAGCAGCTTGTTCTCAGGCACCGCTGTTCTTTACTGGTGCTATATCTCTCTAATGAAGAAGTCAGAAGATATGAATCTTTGAAAAGAGATTAGAAATACAAATAATTTCTTTCGCTTGGCACACATATCTTTTTTAATCCTGTTAAACGAATAATTTGAATTTATTTATTTCCACATGTTTCTAACCAAACCAGCCGTCGATAGCTCAGTTGGCAGAGCGGTGGACTGTAGAGGAAAAATCATAGACATCCATAGGTCGCTGGTTCGACTCCGGCTCGACGGAAGCTTTTTTTTTTCTAAAATTAATATCTTCAAATCATAAAGACTCGAACAATATAAAAATGAGAAAAACTCTTTTAGTTCTAATGATTCTCTCTGTAAAAATGGCATTTAATCAAGCAGCTTGTTCTCAGGCACCGCTGTTCTTTACTGGTGCTATATCTCTCTAATGAAGAAGTCAGAAGATATGAATCTTTGAAAAGAGATTAGAAATACAAATAATTTCTTTCGCTTGGCACACATATCTTCTTTATATCTGTTAAACGAATAATTTGAATTTATTTATTTCCACATGTTTCTAACCAAACCAGCCGTCGATAGCTCAGTTGGCAGAGCGGTGGACTGTAGAGGAAAAATCATAGACATCCATAGGTCGCTGGTTCGACTCCGGCTCGACGGAAGCTTTTTCTTTTCTAAAATTAATGTCTTCAAATCATAAAGACTCGAACAATATAAAAATGAGAAAAACTCTTTTAGTTTTAATGATTCTCTCTGTAAAAATGGCATTTAATCAAGCAGTTTGTTCTCAGGCACCGTCGTTCTTTACTGGTGCTATATCTCTCTAATGATGAAGTCAGAAGATATGAATCTTTGAAAAGAGATTAGAAATACAAATAATTTCTTTCGCTTGGCACACATATCTTCTTTAATCCTGTTAAACGAATAATTTGAATTTATTTATTTCCACATGTTTCTAACCAAACCAGCCGTCGATAGCTCAGTTGGCAGAGCGGTGGACTGTAGAGGAAAAATCATAGACATCCATAGGTCGCTGGTTCGACTCCGGCTCGACGGAAGCTTATTTTTTCTAAAATTAATGTCTTCAAATCATAAAGACTCGAACAATATAAAAATGAGAAAAACACTTTTAGTTTTAATGATTCTCCCTGTAAAAATGGCATTTAATCAAGCAGCTTGTTCTCAGGCACCGCTGTTCTTTACTGGTGCTATATCTCTCTAATGAAGAAGTCAGAAGATATGAATCTTTGAAAACAGATTAGAAATACAAATAATTTCTTTCGCTTGGCACACATATCATCTTTATATCTGTTAAACGAATAATTTGAATTTCTTTATTTCCACATGTTTCTAACCAAACCAGCCGTCGATAGCTCAGTTGGCAGAGCGGTGGACTGTAGAGGAAAAATCATAGACATCCATAGTTCGCTGGTTCGACTCCGGCTCGACGGAAGCTTTTTTTTCTTCTAAAATTAATGTCTTCAAATCATAAAGACTCGAACAATATAAAAATGAGAAAAACTCTTTTAGTTTTAATGATTCTCTTTGTAAAAATGGCATTTTATCAAGCAGTTTGTTCTCAGGCACCGGCGTTCTTTACTGGTGCTATATCTCTCTAATGAAGAAGTCAGAATATATGAATCTTTGAAAAGAGATTAGAAATACAAATAATTTCTTTCGCTTGGTACACATATCATCTTTATATCTGTTAAACGAATAATTTGAATTTATTTATTTCCACATGTTTCTAACCAAACCAGCCGTCGATAGCTCAGTTGGCAGAGCGGTGGACTGTAGAGGAAAAATCATAGACATCCATAGGTCGCTGGTTCGACTCCGGCAAGACGGAAGCTTTTTTTCTTCTAAAATTAATGTCTTCAAATCATAAAGACTCGAACAATATAAAAATGAGAAAAACTCTTTTAGTTTTAATGATTCTCTTTGTAAAAATGGCATTTTATCAAGCAGTTTGTTCTCAGGCACCGCCGTTCTTTACTGGTGCTATATCTCTCTAATGAAGAAGTCAGAAGATATGAATCTTTGAAAAGAGATTAGAAATACAAATAATTTCTTTCGCTTGGCACACATATCTTCTTTAATCCTGTTAAACGAATAATTTGAATTTATTTATTTCCACATGTTTCTAACCAAACCAGCCGTCGATAGCTCAGTTGGCAGAGCGGTGGACTGTAGAGGAAAAATCATAGACATCCATAGGTCGCTGGTTCGATTCCGGCTCGACGGAAGCTTTTTTTTCTTCTAAAATTAATGTCTTCAAATCATAAAGACTCGAACAATATAAAAATGAGAAAAACTCTTTTAGTTTTAATGATTCTCTTTGTAAAAATGGCATTTTATCAAGCAGTTTGTTCTCAGGCACCGCCGTTCTTTACTGGTGCTATATCTCTCTAATGAAGAAGTCAGAAGATATAAATCTTTGAAAAGAGATTAGAAATACAAATAATTTCTTTCGCTTGGCACACATATCATCTTTATATCTGTTAAACGAATAATTTGAATTTATTTATTTCCACATGTTTCTAACCAAACCAGCCGTCGATAGCTCAGTTGGCAGAGCGGTGGACTGTAGAGGAAAAATCATAGACATCCATAGGTCGCTGGTTCGACTCCGGCTCGACGGAAGCTTTTTTTTTCCTAAAATTAATGTCTTCAAATCATAAAGACTCGAACAATATAAAAATGAGAAAAACTCTTTTAGTTTTAATGATTCTCTTTGTAAAAATGGCATTTTATCAAGCAGTTTGTTCTCAGGCACCGCTGTTCTTTACTGGTGCTATATCTCTCTAATGAAGAAGACAGAAGATATGAATCTTTGAAAAGAGATTAGAAATACAAATAATTTCTTTCGCTTGGCACACATATCTTCTTTAATCCTGTTAAACGAATAATTTGAATTTATTTATTTCCACATATTTCTAAATAAACCAGCCGTCGATAGCTCAGTTGGCAGAGCGGTGGACTGTAGAGGAAAAATCATAGACATCCATAGGTCGCTGGTTCGACTCCGGCTCGACGGAAGCTTTTTTTTTTCTAAAATTAATGTCTTCAAATCATAAAGACTCGAACAATATAAAAATGAGAAAAACTCTTTTAGTTTTAATGATTCTCTTTGTAAAAATGGCATTTTATCAAGCAGTTTGTTCTCAGGCACCGCTGTTCTTTACTGGTGCTATATCTCTCTAATGAAGAAGACAGAAGATATGAATCTTTGAAAAGAGATTAGAAATACAAATAATTTCTTTCGCTTGGCACACATATCTTCTTTAATCCTGTTAAACGAATAATTTGAATTTATTTATTTCCACATGTTTCTAACCAAACCAGCCGTCGATAGCTCAGTTGGCAGAGCGGTGGACTGTAGAGGAAAAATCATAGACATCCATAGGTCGCTGGTTCGATTCCGGCTCGACGGAAGCTTTTTTTTCTTCTAAAATTAATGTCTTCAAATCATAAAGACTCGAACAATATAAAAATGAGAAAAACTCTTTTAGTTTTAATGATTCTCTTTGTAAAAATGGCATTTTATCAAGCAGTTTGTTCTCAGGCACCGCCGTTCTTTACTGGTGCTATATCTCTCTAATGAAGAAGTCAGAAGATATAAATCTTTGAAAAGAGATTAGAAATACAAATAATTTCTTTCGCTTGGCACACATATCATCTTTATATCTGTTAAACGAATAATTTGAATTTATTTATTTCCACATGTTTCTAACCAAACCAGCCGTCGATAGCTCAGTTGGCAGAGCGGTGGACTGTAGAGGAAAAATCATAGACATCCATAGGTCGCTGGTTCGACTCCGGCTCGACGGAAGCTTTTTTTTTTCTAAAATTAATGTCTTCAAATCATAAAGACTCGAACAATATAAAAATGAGAAAAACTCTTTTAGTTTTAATGATTCTCTTTGTAAAAATGGCATTTTATCAAGCAGTTTGTTCTCAGGCACCGCTGTTCTTTACTGGTGCTATATCTCTCTAATGAAGAAGACAGAAGATATGAATCTTTGAAAAGAGATTAGAAATACAAATAATTTCTTTCGCTTGGCACACATATCTTCTTTAATCCTGTTAAACGAATAATTTGAATTTATTTATTTCCACATATTTCTAAATAAACCAGCCGTCGATAGCTCAGTTGGCAGAGCGGTGGACTGTAGAGGAAAAATCATAGACATCCATAGGTCGCTGGATCGACTCCGGCTCGACGGAAGCTTTTTTTTCTTCAAAAATTAATGTCTTCAAATCATAAAGACTCGAACAATATAAAAATGAGAAAAACACTTTTCTTTTTAATGATTCTCTCTGTAAAAATGGCATTTAATCAAGCAGCTTGTTCTCAGGCACCGCTGTTCTTTACTGGTGTTATATCTCTCTAATGAAGAAGTCAGAAGATATGAATCTTTGAAAAGAGATTAGAAATACAAATAATTTCTTTCGCTTGTCACACATATCTTCTTTAATCCTGTTAAACGAATAATTTGAATTTATTTATTTCCACATGTTTCTAACCAAACCAGCCGTCGATAGCTCAGTTGGCAGAGCGGTGGACTGTAGAGGAAGAATCATAGACATCCATAGGTCGCTGGTTCGACTCCGGCTCGACGGAAGCTTTTTTTTCTTCCAAAATTAATGTCTTCAAATCATAAAGACTTGAACAATATAAAAATGAGAAATACATCTTTTATTTTTAATGATCCTCTCTGTAAAAATGGCATTTAATCAAGCAGCTTGTTCTCAGGCACCGCTGTTCTTTACTGGCGCTATATCTCTCTAATGAAGAAGTCAGAAGATATGAATCTTTGAAAAGAGATTAGAAATACAAATAATTTCTTTCGCTTGGCACACATATCTTCTTTAATCCTGTTAAACGAATAATTTGAATTTATTTATTTCCACATGTTTCAAACCAAACCAGCCGTCGAAAGCTCAGTTGGCAGAGCGGTGGACTGTAGAGGAAAAATCATAGACATCCATAGGTCGCTGGCTCGACGGAAGCTTTTTTTTTTCTAAAATTAATATCTTCAAATCATGAAGACTCGAACAATATAAAAATGAGAAAAACACTTTTAGTTTTAATGATTCTCTCTGTAAAAATGGCATTTAATCAAGCAGCTTGTTCTCAGGCACCGCCGTTCTTTACTGGTGCTATATCTCTCTAATGAAGAAGTCAGAAGATATGAATCTTTGAAAAGAGATTAGAAATACAAATAATTTCTTTCGCTTGGCACACATATCTTCTTTAATCCTGTTAAACGAATAATTTGAATTTATTTATTTCCACATGTTTCTAACCAAACCAGCCGTCGATAGCTCAGTTGGCAGAGCGGTGGACTGTAGAGGAAAAATCATAGACATCCATAGGTCGCTGGTTCGACTCCGACTCGACGGAAGCTTTTTTTTTTCTAAAATTAATGTCTTCAAATCATAAAGACTCGAACAAAATAAAAATGAGAAAAACACTTTTAGTTTTAATGATTCTCTCTGTAAAAATGGCATTTAATCAAGCAGCTTGTTCTCAGGCACCACTGTTCTTTACTGGTGCTATATCTCTCTAAGGAAGAAGTCAGAAGATATGAATCTTTGAAAAGAGATTAGAAATACAAATAATTTCTTTCGCTTGGCACACATATCTTCTTTAATCCTGTTAAACAAATAATTTGAATTTATTTATTTCCACATGTTTCTAACCAAATCAGCCGTCGATATCTCAGTTGGCAGAGCGGTGGACTGTAGAGGAAAAATCATAGACATCCATAGGTCGCTGGTTCGACTCCGGCTCGACGGAAGCTTTTTTTTTTCTAAAATTAATGTCTTCAAATCATAAAGACTCGAACAATATAAAAATGAGAAAAACACTTTTAGTTCTAATGATTCTCTCTGTAAAAATGGCATTTAATCAAGCAGCTTGTTCTCAGGCACCGCTGTTCTTTACTGGTGCTATATCTCTCTAATGAAGAAGTCAGAAGATATGAATCTTTGAAAAGAGATTAGAAATACAAATAATTTCTTTCGCTTGGCACACATATCATCTTTATATCTGTTAAACGAATAATTTGAATTTATTTATTTCCACATGTTTCTAACCAAACCAGCCGTCGATAGCTCAGTTGGCAGAGCGGTGGACTGTAGAGGAAAAATCATAGACATCCAAAGGTCGCTGGTTCGACTCCGGCTCGACGGAAGCCTTTTTTTTTCTAAAATTAATGTCTTCAAATCATAAAGACTCGAACAATATAAAAATGAGAAAAACTCTTTTAGTTTTAATGATTCTCTTTGTAAAAATGGCATTTTATCAAGCAGTTTGTTCTCAGGCACCGCCGTTCTTTACTGGTGCTATATCTCTCTAATGAAGAAGTCAGAAGATATGAATCTTTGAAAAGAGATTAGAAATACAAATAATTTCTTTCGCTTGGCACACATATCTTCTTTAATCCTGTTAAACGAATAATTTGAATTTATTTATTTCCACATGTTTCTAACCAAACCAGCCGTCGATAGCTCAGTTGGCAGAGCGGTGGACTGTAGAGGAAAAATCATAGACATCCATAGGTCGCTGGTTTGACTCCGGCTCGACGGAAGCTTTTTTTTCTTCTAAAATTAATGTCTTCAAATCATAAAGACTCGAACAATATAAAAATGAGAAAAACACTTTTAGTTTTAATGATTCTCTCTGTAAAAATGGCATTTAATCAAGCAGCTTGTTCTCAGGCACCGCTGTTCTTTACTGGTGCTATATCTCTCTAATGAAGAAGTCAGAAGATATGAATCTTTGAAAAGAGATTAGAAATACAAATAATTTCTTTCGCTTGGCACACATATCTTCTTTAATCCTGTTAAACGAATAATTTGAATTTATTTATTTCCACATGTTTCTAACCAAACCAGCCGTCGATAGCTCAGTTGGCAGAGCGGTGGACTGTAGAGGAAGAATCATAGGCATCCATAGGTCGCTGGTTCGACTCCGGCTCGACGGAAGCTTTTTTTTCTTCCAAAATTAATGTCTTCAAATCATAAAGACTTGAACAATATAAAAATGAGAAAAACACTTTTATTTTTAATGATCCTCTCTGTAAAAATGGCATTTAATCAAGCAGCTTGTTCTCAGGCACCGCTGTTCTTTACTGGCGCTATATCTCTCTAATGAAGAAGTCAGAAGATATGAATCTTTGAAAAGAGATTAGAAATACAAATAATTTCTTTCGCTTGGCACACATATCTTCTTTAATCCTGTTAAACGAATAATTTGAATTTATTTATTTCCCTATGTTTCTAACCAAACCAGCCGTCGATAGCTCAGTTGGCAGAGCGGTGGACTGTAGAGGAAAAATCATAGACATCCATAGGTCGCTGGTTCGACTCCGGCTCGACGGAAGCTTTTTTTTCTTCTAAAATTAATGTCTTCAAATCATAAAGACTCGAACAATATCAAAATGAGAAAAACACTTTTAGTTTTAATGATTCTCTCTGTAAAAATGGCATTTAATCAAGCAGCTTGTTCTCAGGCACCGCTGTTCTTTACTGGTGCTACATCTCTCTAATGAAGAAGTCAGAAGATATGAATCTTTGAAAAGAGATTAGAAATACAAATAATTTCTTTCGCTTGGCACACATATCTTCTTTAATCCTGTTAAACGAATAATTTGAATTTATTTATTTCCACATATTTCTAAATAAACCAGCCGTCGATAGCTCAGTTGGCAGAGCGGTGGACTGTAGAGGAAAAATCATAGACATCCATAGGTCGCTGGATCGACTCCGGCTCGACGGAAGCTTTTTTTTCTTCTAAAATTAATGTCTTCAAATCATAAAGACTCGAACAATATAAAAATGAGAAAAACACTTTTATTTTTAATGATTCTCTCTGTAAAAATGGCATTTAATCAAGCAGCTTGTTCTCAGGCACCGCTGTTCTTTACTGGTGCTATATCTCTCTAATGAAGAAGTCAGAAGATATGAATCTTTGAAAAGAGATTATAAATACAAATAATTTCTTTCGCTTGGCACACATATCTTCTTTAATCCTGTTAAACGAATAATTTGAATTTATTTATTTCCACATATTTCTAAATAAACCAGCCGTCGATAGCTCAGTTGGCAGAGCGGTGGACTGTAGAGGAAAAATCATAGACATCCATAGGTCGCTGGTTCGACTCCGGCTCGACGGAAGCTTTTTTTTCTTCTAAAATTAATGTCTTCAAATCATAAAGACTCGAACAATATAAAAATGAGAAAAACTCTTTTAGTTTTAATGATTCTCTTTGTAAAAATGGCATTTTATCAAGCAGTTTGTTCTCAGGCACCGCCGTTCTTTACTGGTGCTATATCTCTCTAATGAAGAAGTCAGAAGATATGAATCTTTGAAAAGAGATTAGAAATACAAATAATTTCTTTCGCTTGGCACACATATCATCTTTATATCTGTTAAACGAATAATTTGAATTTATTTATTTCCACATGTTTCTAACCAAACCAGCCGTCGATAGCTCAGTTGGCAGAGCGGTGGACTGTAGAGGAAAAATCATAGACATCCATAGGTCGCTGGTTCGACTCCGGCTCGACGGAAGCTTTTTTTTTTCTAAAATTAATGTCTTCAAATCATAAAGACTCGAACAATATAAAAATGAGAAAAACTCTTTTAGTTTTAATGATTCTCTTTGTAAAAATGGCATTTTATCAAGCAGTTTGTTCTCAAGCACCGCTGTTCTTTACTGGTGCTATATCTCTCTAATGAAGAAGACAGAAGATATGAATCTTTGAAAAGAGATTAGAAATACAAATAATTTCTTTCGCTTGGCACACATATCTTCTTTAATCCTGTTAAACGAATAATTTGAATTTATTTATTTCCACATATTTCTAAATAAACCAGCCGTCGATAGCTCAGTTGGCAGAGCGGTGGACTGTAGAGGAAAAATCATAGACATCCATAGGTCGCTGGATCGACTCCGGCTCGACGGAAGCTTTTTTTTCTTCTAAAATTAATGTCTTCAAATCATAAAGACTCGAACAATATAAAAATGAGAAAAACACTTTTATTTTTAATGATTCTCTCTGTAAAAATGGCATTTAATCAAGCAGCTTGTTCTCAGGCACCGCTGTTCTTTACTGGTGTTATATCTCTCTAATGAAGAAGTCCGAAGATATGAATCTTTGAAAAGAGATTAGAAATACAAATAATTTCTTTCGCTTGTCACACATATCTTCTTTAATCCTGTTAAACGAATAATTTGAATTTATTTATTTCCACATGTTTCTAACCAAACCAGCCGTCGATAGCTCAGTTGGCAGAGCGGTGGACTGTAGAGGAAGAATCATAGACATCCATAGGTCGCTGGTTCGACTCCGGCTCGACGGAAGCTTTTTTTTCTTCCAAAATTAATGTCTTCAAATCATAAAGACTTGAACAATATAAAAATGAGAAAAACACTTTTATTTTTAATGATCCTCTCTGTAAAAATGGCATTTAATCAAGCAGCTTGTTCTCAGGCACCGCTGTTCTTTACTGGCGCTATATCTCTCTAATGAAGAAGTCAGAAGATATGAATCTTTGAAAAGAGATTAGAAATACAAATAATTTCTTTCGCTTGGCACACATATCTTCTTTAATCCTGTTAAACGAATAATTTGAATTTATTTATTTCCACATGTTTCAAACCAAACCAGCCGTCGAAAGCTCAGTTGGCAGAGCGGTGGACTGTAGAGGAAAAATCATAGACATCCATAGGTCGCTGGATCGACTCCGGCTCGACGGAAGCTTTTTTTTCTTCTAAAATTAATGTCTTCAAATCATAAAGACTCGAACAATATAAAAATGAGAAAAACACTTTTATTTTTAATGATTCTCTCTGTAAAAATGGCATTTAATCAAGCAGCTTGTTCTCAGGCACCGCTGTTCTTTACTGGTGCTATATCTCTCTAATAAAGAAGTCAGAAGATATTAATCTTTGAAAAGAGATTATAAATACAAATAATTTCTTTCGCTTGGCACACATATCTTCTTTAATCCTGTTAAACGAATAATTTGAATTTATTTATTTCCACATATTTCTAAATAAACCAGCCGTCGATAGCTCAGTTGGCAGAGCGGTGGACTGTAGAGGAAAAATCATAGACATCCATAGGTCGCTGGTTCGACTCCGGCTCGACGGAAGCTTTTTTTTCTTCTAAAATTAATGTCTTCAAATCATAAAGACTCGAACAATATAAAAATGAGAAAAACTCTTTTAGTTTTAATGATTCTCTTTGTAAAAATGGCATTTTATCAAGCAGTTTGTTCTCAGGCACCGCCGTTCTTTACTGGTGCTATATCTCTCTAATGAAGAAGTCAGAAGATATGAATCTTTGAAAAGAGATTAGAAATACAAATAATTTCTTTCGCTTGGCACACATATCATCTTTATATCTGTTAAACGAATAATTTGAATTTATTTATTTCCACATGTTTCTAACCAAACCAGCCGTCGATAGCTCAGTTGGCAGAGCGGTGGACTGTAGAGGAAAAATCATAGACATCCATAGGTCGCTGGTTCGACTCCGGCTCGACGGAAGCTTTTTTTTTTCTAAAATTAATGTCTTCAAATCATAAAGACTCGAACAATATAAAAATGAGAAAAACTCTTTTAGTTTTAATGATTCTCTTTGTAAAAATGGCATTTTATCAAGCAGTTTGTTCTCAGGCACCGCTGTTCTTTACTGGTGCTATATCTCTCTAATGAAGAAGACAGAAGATATGAATCTTTGAAAAGAGATTAGAAATACAAATAATTTCTTTCGCTTGGCACACATATCTTCTTTAATCCTGTTAAACGAATAATTTGAATTTATTTATTTCCACATATTTCTAAATAAACCAGCCGTCGATAGCTCATTTGGCAGAGCGGTGGACTGTAGAGGAAAAATCATAGACATCCATAGGTCGCTGGATCGACTCCGACTCGACGGAAGCTTTTTTTTTCTTCTAAAATTAATGTCTTCAAATCATAAAGACTCGAACAATATAAAAATGAGAAAAACACTTTTATTTTTAATGATTCTCTCTGTAAAAATGGCATTTAATCAAGCAGCTTGTTCTCAGGCACCGCTGTTCTTTACTGGTGTTATATCTCTCTAATGAAGAAGTCAGAAGATATGAATCTTTGAAAAGAGATTAGAAATACAAATAATTTCTTTCGCTTGTCACACATATCTTCTTTAATCCTGTTAAACGAATAATTTGAATTTATTTATTTCCACATGTTTCTAACCAAACCAGCCGTCGATAGCTCAGTTGGCAGAGCGGTGGACTGTAGAGGAAGAATCATAGACATCCATAGGTCGCTGGTTCGACTCCGGCTCGACGGAAGCTTTTTTTTCTTCCAAAATTAATGTCTTCAAATCATAAAGACTTGAACAATATAAAAATGAGAAAAACACTTTTATTTTTAATGATCCTCTCTGTAAAAATGGCATTTAATCAAGCAGCTTGTTCTCAGGCACCGCTGTTCTTTACTGGCGCTATATCTCTCTAATGAAGAAGTCAGAAGATATGAATCTTTGAAAAGAGATTAGAAATACAAATAATTTCTTTCGCTTGGCACACATATCTTCTTTAATCCTGTTAAACGAATAATTTGAATTTATTTATTTCCACATGTTTCAAACCAAACCAGCCGTCGAAAGCTCAGTTGGCAGAGCGGTGGACTGTAGAGGAAAAATCATAGACATCCATAGGTCGCTGGTTCGACTCCGGCTCGACGGAAGCTTTTTTTTTTCTAAAATTAATATCTTCAAATCATGAAGACTCGAACAATATAAAAATGAGAAAAACACTTTTAGTTTTAATGATTCTCTCTGTAAAAATGGCATTTAATCAAGCAGCTTGTTCTCAGGCACCGCCGTTCTTTACTGGTGCTATATCTCTCTAATGAAGAAGTCAGAAGATATGAATCTTTGAAAAGAGATTATAAATACAAATAATTTCTTTCGCTTGGCACACATATCTTCTTTAATCCTGTTAAACGAATAATTTGAATTTATTTATTTCCACATATTTCTAAATAAACCAGCCGTCGATAGCTCAGTTGGCAGAGCGGTGGACTGTAGAGGAAAAATCATAGACATCCATAGGTCGCTGGTTCGACTCCGGCTCGACGGAAGCTTTTTTTTCTTCTAAAATTAATGTCTTCAAATCATAAAGACTCGAACAATATAAAAATGAGAAAAACTCTTTTAGTTTTAATGATTCTCTTTGTAAAAATGGCATTTTATCAAGCAGTTTGTTCTCAGGCACCGCCGTTCTTTACTGGTGCTATATCTCTCTAATGAAGAAGTCAGAAGATATGAATCTTTGAAAAGAGATTAGAAATACAAATAATTTCTTTCGCTTGGCACACATATCATCTTTATATCTGTTAAACGAATAATTTGAATTTATTTATTTCCACATGTTTCTAACCAAACCAGCCGTCGATAGCTCAGTTGGCAGAGCGGTGGACTGTAGAGGAAAAATCATAGACATCCATAGGTCGCTGGTTCGACTCCGGCTCGACGGAAGCTTTTTTTTTTCTAAAATTAATGTCTTCAAATCATAAAGACTCGAACAATATAAAAATGAGAAAAACTCTTTTAGTTTTAATGATTCTCTTTGTAAAAATGGCATTTTATCAAGCAGTTTGTTCTCAGGCACCGCTGTTCTTTACTGGTGCTATATCTCTCTAATGAAGAAGACAGAAGATATGAATCTTTGAAAAGAGATTAGAAATACAAATAATTTCTTTCGCTTGGCACACATATCTTCTTTAATCCTGTTAAACGAATAATTTGAATTTATTTATTTCCACATATTTCTAAATAAACCAGCCGTCGATAGCTCAGTTGGCAGAGCGGTGGACTGTAGAGGAAAAATCATAGACATCCATAGGTCGCTGGATCGACTCCGGCTCGACGGAAGCTTTTTTTTCTTCTAAAATTAATGTCTTCAAATCATAAAGACTCGAACAATATAAAAATGAGAAAAACACTTTTATTTTTAATGATTCTCTCTGTAAAAATGGCATTTAATCAAGCAGCTTGTTCTCAGGCACCGCTGTTCTTTACTGGTGTTATATCTCTCTAATGAAGAAGTCAGAAGATATGAATCTTTGAAAAGAGATTAGAAATACAAATAATTTCTTTCGCTTGTCACACATATCTTCTTTAATCCTGTTAAACGAATAATTTGAATTTATTTATTTCCACATGTTTCTAACCAAACCAGCCGTCGATAGCTCAGTTGGCAGAGCGGTGGACTGTAGAGGAAGAATCATAGACATCCATAGGTCGCTGGTTCGACTCCGGCTCGACGGAAGCTTTTTTTTCTTCCAAAATTAATGTCTTCAAATCATAAAGACTTGAACAATATAAAAATGAGAAAAACACTTTTATTTTTAATGATCCTCTCTGTAAAAATGGCATTTAATCAAGCAGCTTGTTCTCAGGCACCGCTGTTCTTTACTGGCGCTATATCTCTCTAATGAAGAAGTCAGAAGATATGAATCTTTGAAAAGAGATTAGAAATACAAATAATTTCTTTCGCTTGGCACACATATCTTCTTTAATCCTGTTAAACGAATAATTTGAATTTATTTATTTCCACATGTTTCAAACCAAACCAGCCGTCGAAAGCTCAGTTGGCAGAGCGGTGGACTGTAGAGGAAAAATCATAGACATCCATAGGTCGCTGGTTCGACTCCGGCTCGACGGAAGCTTTTTTTTTTCTAAAATTAATATCTTCAAATCATGAAGACTCGAACAATATAAAAATGAGAAAAACACTTTTAGTTTTAATGATTCTCTCTGTAAAAATGGCATTTAATCAAGCAGCTTGTTCTCAGGCACCGCCGTTCTTTACTGGTGCTATATCTCTCTAATGAAGAAGTCAGAAGATATGAATCTTTGAAAAGAGATTAGAAATACAAATAATTTCTTTCGCTTGGCACACATATCTTCTTTAATCCTGTTAAACGAATAATTTGAATTTATTTATTTCCACATGTTTCTAACCAAACCAGCCGTCGATAGCTCAGTTGGCAGAGCGGTGGACTGTAGAGGAAAAATCATAGACATCCATAGGTCGCTGGTTCGACTCCGACTCGACGAAAGCTTTTTTTTTTCTAAAATTAATGTCTTCAAATCATAAAGACTCGAACAAAATAAAAATGAGAAAAACACTTTTAGTTTTAATGATTCTCTCTGTAAAAATGGCATTTAATCAAGCAGCTTGTTCTCAGGCACCACTGTTCTTTACTGGTGCTATATCTCTCTAAGGAAGAAGTCAGAAGATATGAATCTTTGAAAAGAGATTAGAAATACAAATAATTTCTTTCGCTTGGCACACATATCTTCTTTAATCCTGTTAAACAAATAATTTGAATTTATTTATTTCCACATGTTTCTAACCAAATCAGCCGTCGATATCTCAGTTGGCAGAGCGGTGGACTGTAGAGGAAAAATAATAGACATCCATAGGTCGCTGGTTCGACTCCGGCTCGACGGAAGCTTTTTTTTTTCTAAAATTAATGTCTTCAAATCATAAAGACTCGAACAATATAAAAATGAGAAAAACACTTTTAGTTCTAATGATTCTCTCTGTAAAAATGGCATTTAATCAAGCAGCTTGTTCTCAGGCACCGCTGTTCTTTACTGGTGCTATATCTCTCTAATGAAGAAGTCAGAAGATATGAATCTTTGAAAAGAGATTAGAAATACAAATAATTTCTTTCGCTTGGCACACATATCTTCTTTAATCCTGTTAAACGAATAATTTGAATTTATTTATTTCCACATGTTTCTAACCAAACCAGCCGTCGATAGCTCAGTTGGCAGAGCGGTGGACTGTAGAGGAAGAATCATAGGCATCCATAGGTCGCTGGTTCGACTCCGGCTCGACGGAAGCTTTTTTTTCTTCCAAAATTAATGTCTTCAAATCATAAAGACTTGAACAATATAAAAATGAGAAAAACACTTTTATTTTTAATGATCCTCTCTGTAAAAATGGCATTTAATCAAGCAGCTTGTTCTCAGGCACCGCTGTTCTTTACTGGCGCTATATCTCTCTAATGAAGAAGTCAGAAGATATGAATCTTTGAAAAGAGATTAGAAATACAAATAATTTCTTTCGCTTGGCACACATATCTTCTTTAATCCTGTTAAACGAATAATTTGAATTTATTTATTTCCCTATGTTTCTAACCAAACCAGCCGTCGATATCTCAGTTGGCAGAGCGGTGGACTGTAGAGGAAAAATCATAGACATCCATAGGTCGCTGGTTCGACTCCGGCTCGACGGAAGCTTTTTTTTCTTCTAAAATTAATGTCTTCAAATCATAAAGACTCGAACAATATCAAAATGAGAAAAACACTTTTAGTTTTAATGATTCTCTCTGTAAAAATGGCATTTAATCAAGCAGCTTGTTCTCAGGCACCGCTGTTCTTTACTGGTGCTATATCTCTCTAATGAAGAAGTCAGAAGATATGAATCTTTGAAAAGAGATTAGAAATACAAATAATTTCTTTCGCTTGGCACACATATCTTCTTTAATCCTGTTAAACGAATAATTTGAATTTATTTATTTCCACATATTTCTAAATAAACCAGCCGTCGATAGCTCAGTTGGCAGAGCGGTGGACTGTAGAGGAAAAATCATAGACATCCATAGGTCGCTGGATCGACTCCGGCTCGACGAAAGCTTTTTTTTCTTCTAAAATTAATGTCTTCAAATCATAAAGACTCGAACAATATAAAAATGAGAAAAACACTTTTATTTTTAATGATTCTCTCTGTAAAAATGGCATTTAATCAAGCAGCTTGTTCTCAGGCACCGCTGTTCTTTACTGGTGCTATATCTCTCTAATGAAGAAGTCAGAAGATATGAATCTTTGAAAAGAGATTATAAATACAAATAATTTCTTTCGCTTGGCACACATATCTTCTTTAATCCTGTTAAACAAATAATTTGAATTTATTTATTTCCACATGTTTCTAACCAAATCAGCCGTCGATATCTCAGTTGGCAGAGCGGTGGACTGTAGAGGAAAAATCATAGACATCCATAGGTCGCTGGTTCGACTCCGGCTCGACGGAAGCTTTTTTTTATAAAATTAATGTCTTCAAATCATAAAGACTCGAACAATATAAAAATGAGAAAAACACTTTTAGTTCTAATGATTCTCTCTGTAAAAATGGCATTTAATCAAGCAGCTTGTTCTCAGGCACCGCTGTTCTTTACTGGTGCTATATCTCTCTAATGAAGAAGTCAGAAGATATGAATCTTTGAAAAGAGATTAGAAATACAAATAATTTCTTTCGCTTGGCACACATATCATCTTTATATCTGTTAAACGAATAATTTGAATTTATTTATTTCCACATGTTTCTAACCAAACCAGCCGTCGATAGCTCAGTTGGCAGAGCGGTGGACTGTAGAGGAAAAATCATAGACATCCATAGGTCGCTGGTTCGACTCCGGCTCGACGGAAGCTTTTTTTTTTCTAAAATTAATGTCTTCAAATCATAAAGACTCGAACAATATAAAAATGAGAAAAACTCTTTTAGTTTTAATGATTCTCTTTGTAAAAATGGCATTTTATCAAGCAGTTTGTTCTCAGGCACCGCCGTTCTTAACTGGTGCTATATCTCTCTAATGAAGAAGTCAGAAGATATGAATCTTTGAAAAGAGATTAGAAATACAAATAATTTCTTTCGCTTGGCACACATATCTTCTTTAATCCTGTTAAACGAATAATTTGAATTTATTTATTTCCACATGTTTCTAACCAAACCAGCCGTCGATAGCTCAGTTGGCAGAGCGGTGGACTGTAGAGGAAAAATCATAGACATCCATAGGTCGCTGGTTCGACTCCGGCTCGACGGAAGCTTTTTTTTCTTCTAAAATTAATGTCTTCAAATCATAAAGACTCGAACAATATAAAAATGAGAAAAACACTTTTAGTTTTAATGATTCTCTCTGGAAAAATGGCATTTAATCAAGCAGCTTGTTCTCAGGCACCGCTGTTCTTTACTGGTGCTATATCTCTCTAATGAAGAAGTCAGAAGATATGAATCTTTGAAAAGAGATTAGAAATACAAATAATTTCTTTCGCTTGGCACACATATCTTCTTTAATCCTGTTAAACGAATAATTTGAATTTATTTATTTCCACATGTTTCTAACCAAACCAGCCGTCGATAGCTCAGTTGGCAGAGCGGTGGACTGTAGAGGAAGAATCATAGGCATCCATAGGTCGCTGGTTCGACTCCGGCTCGACGGAAGCTTTTTTTTCTTCCAAAATTAATGTCTTCAAATCATAAAGACTTGAACAATATAAAAATGAGAAAAACACTTTTATTTTTAATGATCCTCTCTGTAAAAATGGCATTTAATCAAGCAGCTTGTTCTCAGGCACCGCTGTTCTTTACTGGCGCTATATCTCTCTAATGAAGAAGTCAGAAGATATGAATCTTTGAAAAGAGATTAGAAATACAAATAATTTCTTTCGCTTGGCACACATATCTTCTTTAATCCTGTTAAACGAATAATTTGAATTTATTTATTTCCCTATGTTTCTAACCAAACCAGCCGTCGATAGCTCAGTTGGCAGAGCGGTGGACTGTAGAGGAAAAATCATAGACATCCATAGGTCGCTGGTTCGACTCCGGCTCGACGGAAGCTTTTTTTTATAAAATTAATGTCTTCAAATCATAAAGACTCGAACAATATAAAAATGAGAAAAACACTTTTAGTTCTAATGATTCTCTCTGTAAAAATGGCATTTAATCAAGCAGCTTGTTCTCAGGCACCGCTGTTCTTTACTGGTGCTATATCTCTCTAATGAAGAAGTCAGAAGATATGAATCTTTGAAAAGAGATTAGAAATACAAATAATTTCTTTCGCTTGGCACACATATCATCTTTATATCTGTTAAACGAATAATTTGAATTTATTTATTTCCACATGTTTCTAACCAAACCAGCCGTCGATAGCTCAGTTGGCAGAGCGGTGGACTGTAGAGGAAAAATCATAGACATCCATAGGTCGCTGGTTCGACTCCGGCTCGACGGAAGCTTTTTTTTTTCTAAAATTAATGTCTTCAAATCATAAAGACTCGAACAATATAAAAATGAGAAAAACTCTTTTAGTTTTAATGATTCTCTTTGTAAAAATGGCATTTTATCAAGCAGTTTGTTCTCAGGCACCGCCGTTCTTAACTGGTGCTATATCTCTCTAATGAAGAAGTCAGAAGATATGAATCTTTGAAAAGAGATTAGAAATACAAATAATTTCTTTCGCTTGGCACACATATCTTCTTTAATCCTGTTAAACGAATAATTTGAATTTATTTATTTCCACATGTTTCTAACCAAACCAGCCGTCGATAGCTCAGTTGGCAGAGCGGTGGACTGTAGAGGAAAAATCATAGACATCCATAGGTCGCAGGTTCGACTCCGGCTCGACGGAAGCTTTTTTTTCTTCTAAAATTAATGTCTTCAAATCATAAAGACTCGAACAATATAAAAATGAGAAAAACACTTTTAGTTTTAATGATTCTCTCTGGAAAAATGGCATTTAATCAAGCAGCTTGTTCTCAGGCACCGCTGTTCTTTACTGGTGCTATATCTCTCTAATGAAGAAGTCAGAAGATATGAATCTTTGAAAAGAGATTAGAAATACAAATAATTTCTTTCGCTTGTCACACATATCTTCTTTAATCCTGTTAAACGAATAATTTGAATTTATTTATTTCCACATGTTTCTTACCAAACCAGCCGTCGATAGCTCAGTTGGCAGAGCGGTGGACTGTAGAGGAAGAATCATAGGCATCCATAGGTCGCTGGTTCGACTCCGGCTCGACGGAAGCTTTTTTTTCTTCCAAAATTAATGTCTTCAAATCATAAAGACTTGAACAATATAAAAATGAGAAAAACACTTTTATTTTTAATGATCCTCTCTGTAAAAATGGCATTTAATCAAGCAGCTTGTTCTCAGGCACCGCTGTTCTTTACTGGCGCTATATCTCTCTAATGAAGAAGTCAGAAGATATGAATCTTTGAAAAGAGATTAGAAATACAAATAATTTCTTTCGCTTGGCACACATATCTTCTTTAATCCTGTTAAACGAATAATTTGAATTTATTTATTTCCACATGTTTCTAACCAAACCAGCCGTCGATAGCTCAGTTGGCAGAGCGGTGGACTGTAGAGGAAAAATCATAGACATCCATAGGTCGCTGGTTCGACTCCGGCTCGACGAAAGCTTTTTTTTCTTCTAAAATTAATGTCTTCAAATCATAAAGACTCGAACAATATCAAAATGAGAAAAACACTTTTAGTTTTAATGATTCTCTCTGTAAAAATGGCATTTAATCAAGCAGCTTGTTCTCAGGCACCGCTGTTCTTTACTGGTGCTATATCTCTCTAATGAAGAAGTCAGAAGATATGAATCTTTGAAAAGAGATTAGAAATACAAATAATTTCTTTCGCTTGGCACACATATCTTCTTTAATCCTGTTAAACGAATAATTTGAATTTATTTATTTCCACATATTTCTAAATAAACCAGCCGTCAATAGCTCAGTTGGCAGAGCGGTGGACTGTAGAGGAAAAATCATAGACATCCATAGGTCGCTGGATCGACTCCGGCTCGACGGAAGCTTTTTTTTCTTCTAAAATTAATGTCTTCAAATCATAAAGACTCGAACAATATAAAAATGAGAAAAACACTTTTATTTTTAATGATTCTCTCTGTAAAAATGGCATTTAATCAAGCAGCTTGTTCTCAGGCACCGCTGTTCTTTACTGGTGTTATATCTCTCTAATGAAGAAGTCAGAAGATATGAATCTTTGAAAAGAGATTATAAATACAAATAATTTCTTTCGCTTGGCACACATATCTTCTTTAATCCTGTTAAACGAATAATTTGAATTTATTTATTTCCACATATTTCTAAATAAACCAGCCGTCGATAGCTCAGTTGGCAGAGCGGTGGACTGTAGAGGAAAAATCATAGACATCCATAGGTCGCTGGATCGACTCCGGCTCGACGGAAGCTTTTTTTTCTTCTAAAATTAATGTCTTCAAATCATAAAGACTCGAACAATATAAAAATGAGAAAAACACTTTTATTTTTAATGATTCTCTCTGTAAAAATGGCATTTAATCAAGCAGCTTGTTCTCAGGCACCGCTGTTTTTTACTGGTGCTATATCTCTCTAATGAAGAAGTCAGAAGATATGAATCTTTGAAAAGAGATTAGAAATACAAATAATTTCTTTCGCTTGGCACACATATCTTCTTTAATCCTGTTAAACGAATAATTTGAATTTATTTATTTCCACATATTTCTAAATAAACCAGCCGTCGATAGCTCAGTTGGCAGAGCGGTGGACTGTAGAGGAAAAATCATAGACATCCATAGGTCGCTGGATCGACTCCGGCTCGACGGAAGCTTTTTTTTCTTCTAAAATTAATGTCTTCAAATCATAAAGACTCGAACAATATAAAAATGAGAAAAACACTTTTATTTTTAATGATTCTCTCTGTAAAAATGGCATTTAATCAAGCAGCTTGTTCTCAGGCACCGCTGTTCTTTACTGGTGCTATATCTCTCTAATGAAGAAGTCAGAAGATATGAATCTTTGAAAAGAGATTATAAATACAAATAATTTCTTTCGCTTGGCACACATATCTTCTTTAATCCTGTTAAACAAATAATTTGAATTTATTTATTTCCACATGTTTCTAACCAAATCAGCCGTCGATATCTCAGTTGGCAGAGCGGTGGACTGTAGAGGAAAAATCATAGACATCCATAGGTCGCTGGATCGACTCCGGCTCGACGGAAGCTTTTTTTTCTTCTAAAATTAATGTCTTCAAATCATAAAGACTCGAACAATATAAAAATGAGAAAAACACTTTTATTTTTAATGATTCTCTCTGTAAAAATGGCATTTAATCAAGCAGCTTGTTCTCAGGCACCGCTGTTTTTTACTGGTGCTATATCTCTCTAATGAAGAAGTCAGAAGATATGAATCTTTGAAAAGAGATTAGAAATACAAATAATTTCTTTCGCTTGGCACACATATCTTCTTTAATCCTGTTAAACGAATAATTTGAATTTATTTATTTCCACATATTTCTAAATAAACCAGCCGTCGATAGCTCAGTTGGCAGAGCGGTGGACTGTAGAGGAAAAATCATAGACATCCATAGGTCGCTGGATCGACTCCGGCTCGACGGAAGCTTTTTTTTCTTCTAAAATTAATGTCTTCAAATCATAAAGACTCGAACAATATAAAAATGAGAAAAACACTTTTATTTTTAATGATTCTCTCTGTAAAAATGGCATTTAATCAAGCAGCTTGTTCTCAGGCACCGCTGTTCTTTACTGGTGTTATATCTCTCTAATGAAGAAGTCAGAAGATATGAATCTTTGAAAAGAGATTATAAATACAAATAATTTCTTTCGCTTGGCACACATATCTTCTTTAATCCTGTTAAACGAATAATTTGAATTTATTTATTTCCACATATTTCTAAATAAACCAGCCGTCGATAGCTCAGTTGGCAGAGCGGTGTACTGTAGAGGAAAAATCATAGACATCCATAGGTCGCTGGATCGACTCCGGCTCGACGGAAGCTTTTTTTTCTTCTAAAATTAATGTCTTCAAATCATAAAGACTCGAACAATATAAAAATGAGAAAAACACTTTTATTTTTAATGATTCTCTCTGTAAAAATGGCATTTAATCAAGCAGCTTGTTCTCAGGCACCGCTGTTCTTTACTGGTGCTATATCTCTCTAATGAAGAAGTCAGAAGATATGAATCTTTGAAAAGAGATTAGAAATACAAATAATTTCTTTCGCTTGGCACACATATCTTCTTTAATCCTGTTAAACGAATAATTTGAATTTATTTATTTCCACATATTTCTAAATAAACCAGCCGTCGATAGCTCAGTTGGCAGAGCGGTGGACTGTAGAGGAAAAATCATAGACATCCATAGGTCGCTGGATCGACTCCGGCTCGACGAAAGCTTTTTTTTCTTCTAAAATTAATGTCTTCAAATCATAAAGACTCGAACAATATAAAAATGAGAAAAACACTTTTATTTTTAATGATTCTCTCTGTAAAAATGGCATTTAATCAAGCAGCTTGTTCTCAGGCACCGCTGTTCTTTACTGGTGCTATATCTCTCTAATGAAGAAGTCAGAAGATATGAATCTTTGAAAAGAGATTATAAATACAAATAATTTCTTTCGCTTGGCACACATATCTTCTTTAATCCTGTTAAACAAATAATTTGAATTTATTTATTTCCACATGTTTCTAACCAAATCAGCCGTCGATATCTCAGTTGGCAGAGCGGTGGACTGTAGAGGAAAAATCATAGACATCCATAGGTCGCTGGTTCGACTCCGGCTCGACGGAAGCTTTTTTTTATAAAATTAATGTCTTCAAATCATAAAGACTCGAACAATATAAAAATGAGAAAAACACTTTTAGTTCTAATGATTCTCTCTGTAAAAATGGCATTTAATCAAGCAGCTTGTTCTCAGGCACCGCTGTTCTTTACTGGTGCTATATCTCTCTAATGAAGAAGTCAGAAGATATGAATCTTTGAAAAGAGATTAGAAATACAAATAATTTCTTTCGCTTGGCACACATATCATCTTTATATCTGTTAAACGAATAATTTGAATTTATTTATTTCCACATGTTTCTAACCAAACCAGCCGTCGATAGCTCAGTTGGCAGAGCGGTGGACTGTAGAGGAAAAATCATAGACATCCATAGGTCGCTGGTTCGACTCCGGCTCGACGGAAGCTTTTTTTTTTCTAAAATTAATGTCTTCAAATCATAAAGACTCGAACAATATAAAAATGAGAAAAACTCTTTTAGATTTAATGATTCTCTTTGTAAAAATGGCATTTTATCAAGCAGTTTGTTCTCAGGCACCGCCGTTCTTAACTGGTGCTATATCTCTCTAATGAAGAAGTCAGAAGATATGAATCTTTGAAAAGAGATTAGAAATACAAATAATTTCTTTCGCTTGGCACACATATCTTCTTTAATCCTGTTAAACGAATAATTTGAATTTATTTATTTCCACATGTTTCTAACCAAACCAGCCGTCGATAGCTCAGTTGGCAGAACGGTGGACTGTAGAGGAAAATTCATAGACATCCATAGGTCGCTGGTTCGACTCCGGCTCGACGGAAGCTTTTTTTTCTTCTAAAATTAATGTCTTCAAATCATAAAGACTCGAACAATATCAAAATGAGAAAAACACTTTTAGTTTTAATGATTCTCTCTGGAAAAATGGCATTTAATCAAGCAGCTTGTTCTCAGGCACCGCTGTTCTTTACTGGTGCTATATCTCTCTAATGAAGAAGTCAGAAGATATGAATCTTTGAAAAGAGATTAGAAATACAAATAATTTCTTTCGCTTGGCACACATATCTTCTTTAATCCTGTTAAACGAATAATTTGAATTTATTTATTTCCACATATTTCTAAATAAACCAGCCGTCAATAGCTCAGTTGGCAGAGCGGTGGACTGTAGAGGAAAAATCATAGACATCCATAGGTCGCTGGATCGACTCCGGCTCGACGGAAGCTTTTTTTTCTTCTAAAATTAATGTCTTCAAATCATAAAGACTCGAACAATATAAAAATGAGAAAAACACTTTTATTTTTAATGATTCTCTCTGTAAAAATGGCATTTAATCAAGCAGCTTGTTCTCAGGCACCGCTGTTCTTTACTGGTGTTATATCTCTCTAATGAAGAAGTCAGAAGATATGAATCTTTGAAAAGAGATTATAAATACAAATAATTTCTTTCGCTTGGCACACATATCTTCTTTAATCCTGTTAAACGAATAATTTGAATTTATTTATTTCCACATATTTCTAAATAAACCAGCCGTCGATAGCTCAGTTGGCAGAGCGGTGGACTGTAGAGGAAAAATCATAGACATCCATAGGTCGCTGGATCGACTCCGGCTCGACGGAAGCTTTTTTTTCTTCTAAAATTAATGTCTTCAAATCATAAAGACTCGAACAATATAAAAATGAGAAAAACACTTTTATTTTTAATGATTCTCTCTGTAAAAATGGCATTTAATCAAGCAGCTTGTTCTCAGGCACCGCTGTTTTTTACTGGTGCTATATCTCTCTAATGAAGAAGTCAGAAGATATGAATCTTTGAAAAGAGATTAGAAATACAAATAATTTCTTTCGCTTGGCACACATATCTTCTTTAATCCTGTTAAACGAATAATTTGAATTTATTTATTTCCACATATTTCTAAATAAACCAGCCGTCGATAGCTCAGTTGGCAGAGCGGTGGACTGTAGAGGAAAAATCATAGACATCCATAGGTCGCTGGATCGACTCCGGCTCGACGGAAGCTTTTTTTTCTTCTAAAATTAATGTCTTCAAATCATAAAGACTCGAACAATATAAAAATGAGAAAAACACTTTTATTTTTAATGATTCTCTCTGTAAAAATGGCATTTAATCAAGCAGCTTGTTCTCAGGCACCGCTGTTCTTTACTGGTGTTATATCTCTCTAATGAAGAAGTCAGAAGATATGAATCTTTGAAAAGAGATTATAAATACAAATAATTTCTTTCGCTTGGCACACATATCTTCTTTAATCCTGTTAAACGAATAATTTGAATTTATTTATTTCCACATATTTCTAAATAAACCAGCCGTCGATAGCTCAGTTGGCAGAGCGGTGTACTGTAGAGGAAAAATCATAGACATCCATAGGTCGCTGGATCGACTCCGGCTCGACGGAAGCATTTTTTTCTTCTAAAATTAATGTCTTCAAATCATAAAGACTCGAACAATATAAAAATGAGAAAAACACTTTTATTTTTAATGATTCTCTCTGTAAAAATGGCATTTAATCAAGCAGCTTGTTCTCAGGCACCGCTGTTCTTTACTGGTGCTATATCTCTCTAATGAAGAAGTCAGAAGATATGAATCTTTGAAAAGAGATTAGAAATACAAATAATTTCTTTCGCTTGGCACACATATCTTCTTTAATCCTGTTAAACGAATAATTTGAATTTATTTATTTCCACATATTTCTAAATAAACCAGCCGTCGATAGCTCAGTTGGCAGAGCGGTGGACTGTAGAGGAAAAATCATAGACATCCATAGGTCGCTGGATCGACTCCGGCTCGACGGAAGCTTTTTTTTCTTCTAAAATTAATGTCTTCAAATCATAAAGACTCGAACAATATAAAAATGAGAAAAACACTTTTATTTTTAATGATTCTCTCTATAAAAATGGCATTTAATCAAGCAGCTTGTTCTCAGGCACCGCTGTTCTTTACTGGTGTTATATCTCTCTAATGAAGAAGTCAGAAGATATGAATCTTTGAAAAGAGATTATAAATACAAATAATTTCTTTCGCTTGGCACACATATCTTCTTTAATCCTGTTAAACGAATAATTTGAATTTATTTATTTCCACATGTTTCTAACCAAACCAGCCGTCGATAGCTCAGTTGGCAGAGCGGTGGACTGTAGAGGAAGAATCATAGACATCCATAGGTCGCTGGTTCGACTCCGGCTCGACGGAAGCTTTTTTTTCTTCCAAAATTAATGTCTTCAAATCATAAAGACTTGAACAATATAAAAATGAGAAAAACACTTTTATTTTTAATGATCCTCTCTGTAAAAATGGCATTTAATCAAGCAGCTTGTTCTCAGGCACCGCTGTTCTTTACTGGCGCTATATCTCTCTAATGAAGAAGTCAGAAGATATGAATCTTTGAAAAGAGATTAGAAATACAAATAATTTCTTTCGCTTGGCACACATATCTTCTTTAATCCTGTTAAACGAATAATTTGAATTTATTTATTTCCACATGTTTCAAACCAAACCAGCCGTCGATAGCTCAGTTGGCAGAGCGGTGGACTGTAGAGGAAAAATCATAGACATCCATAGGTCGCTGGTTCGACTCCGGCTCGACGGAAGCTTTTTTTTTTCTAAAATTAATATCTTCAAATCATGAAGACTCGAACAATATAAAAATGAGAAAAACACTTTTAGTTTTATTGATTCTCTCTGTAAAAATGGCATTTAATCAAGCAGCTTGTTCTCAGGCACCGCTGTTCTTTACTGGTGCTATATCTCTCTAATGAAGAAGTTAGAAGATATGAATCTTTGAAAAGAGATTAGAAATACAAATAATTTCTTTCGCTTGGCACACATATCTTCTTTAATCCTGTTAAACGAATAATTTGAATTTATTTATTTCAACATGTTTCTAACCAAACCAGCCGTCGATAGCTCAGTTGGCAGAGCGGTGGACTGTAGAGGAAAAATCATAGACATCCATAGGTCGCTGGTTCGACTCCGGCTCGACGGAAGCTTTTTTTTTTCTAAAATTAATGTCTTCAAATCATAAAGACTCGAACAATATAAAAATGAGAAAAACTCTTTTAGTTCTAATGATTCTCTCTGTAAAAATGGCATTTAATCAAGCAGCTTGTTCTCAGGCACCGCTGTTCTTTACTGGTGCTATATCTCTCTAATGAAGAAGTCAGAAGATATGAATCTTTGAAAAGAGATTAGAAATACAAATAATTTCTTTCGCTTGGCACACATATCTTCTTTATATCTGTTAAACGAATAATTTGAATTTATTTATTTCCACATGTTTCTAACCAAACCAGCCGTCGATAGCTCAGTTGGCAGAGCGGTGGACTGTAGAGGAAAAATCATAGACATCCATAGGTCGCTGGTTCGACTCCGGCTCGACGGAAGCTTTTTTTTTTCTAAAATTAATGTCTTCAAATCATAAAGACTCGAACAATATAAAAATGAGAAAAACTCTTTTAGTTTTAATGATTCTCTCTGTAAAAATGGCATTTAATCAAGCAGTTTGTTCTCAGGCACCGTCGTTCTTTACTGGTGCTATATCTCTCTAATGAAGAAGTCAGAAGATATGAATCTTTGAAAAGAGATTAGAAATACAAATAATTTCTTTCGCTTGGCACACATATCTTCTTTAATCCTGTTAAACGAATAATTTGAATTTATTTATTTCCACATGTTTCTAACCAAACCAGCCGTCGATAGCTCAGTTGGCAGAGCGGTGGACTGGAGAGGAAAAATCATAGACATCCATAGGTCGCTGGTTCGACTCCGGCTCGACGGAAGCTTTTTTTTTCTAAAATTAATGTCTTCAAATCATAAAGACTCGAACAATATAAAAATGAGAAAAACACTTTTAGTTTTAATGATTCTCCCTGTAAAAATGGCATTTAATCAAGCAGCTTGTTCTCAGGCACCGCTGTTCTTTACTGGTGCTATATCTCTCTAATGAAGAAGTCAGAAGATATGAATCTTTGAAAAGAGATTAGAAATACAAATAATTTCTTTCGCTTGGCACACATATCTTCTTTAATCCTGTTAAACGAATAATTTGAATTTATTTATTTCCACATGTTTCCAACCAAACCAGCCGTCGATAGCTCAGTTGGCAGAGCGGCGGACTGTAGAGGAAAAATCATAGACATCCATATGTCGCTGGTTCGACTCCGGCTCGACGGAAGCTTTTTTTTCTAAAATTAATGTCTTCAAATCATAAAGACTCGAACAATATAAAAATGAGAAAAACACTTTTATTTTTAATGATTCTCTCTGTAAAAATGGCATTTAATCAAGCAGCTTGTTCTAAGGCACCGCTGTTCTTTACTGGTGTTATATCTCTCTAATGAAGAAGTCAGAAGATATGAATCTTTGAAAAGAGATTATAAATACAAATAATTTCTTTCGCTTGGCACACATATCTTCTTTAATCCTGTTAAACGAATAATTTGAATTTATTTATTTCCACATATTTCTAAATAAACCAGCCGTCGATAGCTCAGTTGGCAGAGCGGTGTACTGTAGAGGAAAAATCATAGACATCCATAGGTCGCTGGATCGACTCCGGCTCGACGGAAGCTTTTTTTTCTTCTAAAATTAATGTCTTCAAATCATAAAGACTTGAACAATATAAAAATGAGAAAAACACTTTTATTTTTAATGATCCTCTCTGTAAAAATGGCATTTAATCAAGCAGCTTGTTCTCAGGCACCGCTGTTCTTTACTGGCGCTATATCTCTCTAATGAAGAAGTCAGAAGATATGAATCTTTGAAAAGAGATTAGAAATACAAATAATTTCTTTCGCTTGGCACACATATCTTCTTTAATCCTGTTAAACGAATAATTTGAATTTATTTATTTCCACATGTTTCAAACCAAACCAGCCGTCGATAGCTCAGTTGGCAAAGCGGTGGACTGTAGAGGAAAAATCATAGACATCCATAGGTCGCTGGTTCGACTCCGGCTCGACGGAAGCTTTTTTTTTTCTAAAATTAATATCTTCAAATCATGAAGACTCGAACAATATAAAAATGAGAAAAACACTTTTAGTTTTAATGATTCTCTCTGTAAAAATGGCATTTAATCAAGCAGCTTGTTCTCAGGCACCGCTGTTCTTTACTGGTGCTATATCTCTCTAATGAAGAAGTTAGAAGATATGAATCTTTGAAAAGAGATTAGAAATACAAATAATTTCTTTCGCTTGGCACACATATCTTCTTTAATCCTGTTAAACGAATAATTTGAATTTATTTATTTCAACATGTTTCTAACCAAACCAGCCGTCGATAGCTCAGTTGGCAGAGCGGTGGACTGTAGAGGAAAAATCATAGACATCCATAGGTCGCTGGTTCGACTCCGGCTCGACGGAAGCTTTTTTTTTTCTAAAATTAATGTCTTCAAATCATAAAGACTCGAACAATATAAAAATGAGAAAAACTCTTTTAGTTCTAATGATTCTCTCTGTAAAAATGGCATTTAATCAAGCAGCTTGTTCTCAGGCACCGCTGTTCTTTACTGGTGCTATATCTCTCTAATGAAGAAGTCAGAAGATATGAATCTTTGAAAAGAGATTAGAAATACAAATAATTTCTTTCGCTTGGCACACATATCTTCTTTATATCTGTTAAACGAATAATTTGAATTTATTTATTTCCACATGTTTCTAACCAAACCAGCCGTCGATAGCTCAGTTGGCAGAGCGGTGGACTGTAGAGGAAAAATCATAGACATCCATAGGTCGCTGGTTCGACTCCGGCTCGACGGAAGCTTTTTTTTTTCTAAAATTAATGTCTTCAAATCATAAAGACTCGAACAATATAAAAATGAGAAAAACTCTTTTAGTTTTAATGATTCTCTCTGTAAAAATGGCATTTAATCAAGCAGTTTGTTCTCAGGCACCGTCGTTCTTTACTGGTGCTATATCTCTCTAATGAAGAAGTCAGAAGATATGAATCTTTGAAAAGAGATTAGAAATACAAATAATTTCTTTCGCTTGGCACACATATCTTCTTTAATCCTGTTAAACGAATAATTTGAATTTATTTATTTCCACATGTTTCTAACCAAACCAGCCGTCGATAGCTCAGTTGGCAGAGCGGTGGACTGGAGAGGAAAAATCATAGACATCCATAGGTCGCTGGTTCGACTCCGGCTCGACGGAAGCTTTTTTTTTCTAAAATTAATGTCTTCAAATCATAAAGACTCGAACAATATAAAAATGAGAAAAACACTTTTAGTTTTAATGATTCTCCCTGTAAAAATGGCATTTAATCAAGCAGCTTGTTCTCAGGCACCGCTGTTCTTTACTGGTGCTATATCTCTCTAATGAAGAAGTCAGAAGATATGAATCTTTGAAAAGAGATTAGAAATACAAATAATTTCTTTCGCTTGGCACACATATCTTCTTTAATCCTGTTAAACGAATAATTTGAATTTATTTATTTCCACATGTTTCCAACCAAACCAGCCGTCGATAGCTCAGTTGGCAGAGCGGCGGACTGTAGAGGAAAAATCATAGACATCCATATGTCGCTGGTTCGACTCCGGCTCGACGGAAGCTTTTTTTTCTAAAATTAATGTCTTCAAATCATAAAGACTCGAACAATATAAAAATGAGAAAAACACTTTTATTTTTAATGATTCTCTCTGTAAAAATGGCATTTAATCAAGCAGCTTGTTCTCAGGCACCGCTGTTCTTTACTGGTGTTATATCTCTCTAATGAAGAAGTCAGAAGATATGAATCTTTGAAAAGAGATTATAAATACAAATAATTTCTTTCGCTTGGCACACATATCTTCTTTAATCCTGTTAAACGAATAATTTGAATTTATTTATTTCCACATATTTCTAAATAAACCAGCCGTCGATAGCTCAGTTGGCAGAGCGGTGTACTGTAGAGGAAAAATCATAGACATCCATAGGTCGCTGGATCGACTCCGGCTCGACGGAAGCTTTTTTTTCTTCTAAAATTAATGTCTTCAAATCATAAAGACTCGAACAATATAAAAATGAGAAAAACACTTTTATTTTTAATGATTCTCTCTGTAAAAATGGCATTTAATCAAGCAGCTTGTTCTCAGGCACCGCTGTTCTTTACTGGTGCTATATCTCTCTAATGAAGAAGTCAGAAGATATGAATCTTTGAAAAGAGATTAGAAATACAAATAATTTCTTTCGCTTGGCACACATATCTTCTTTAATCCTGTTAAACGAATAATTTGAATTTATTTATTTCCACATGTTTCTAACCAAACCAGCCGTCGATAGCTCAGTTGGCAGAGCGGTGGACTGTAGAGGAAAAATCATAGACATCCATAGGTCGCTGGTTCGACTCCGGCTCGACGAAAGCTTTTTTTTCTTCTAAAATTAATGTCTTCAAATCATAAAGACTCGAACAATATCAAAATGAGAAAAACACTTTTAGTTTTAATGATTCTCTCTGTAAAAATGGCATTTAATCAAGCAGCTTGTTCTCAGGCACCGCTGTTCTTTACTGGTGCTATATCTCTCTAATGAAGAAGTCAGAAGATATGAATCTTTGAAAAGAGATTAGAAATACAAATAATTTCTTTCGCTTGGCACACATATCTTCTTTAATCCTGTTAAACGAATAATTTGAATTTATTTATTTCCACATATTTCTAAATAAACCAGCCGGCAATAGCTCAGTTGGCAGAGCGGTGGACTGTAGAGGAAAAATCATAGACATCCATAGGTCGCTGGATCGACTCCGGCTCGACGGAAGCTTTTTTTTCTTCTAAAATTAATGTCTTCAAATCATAAAGACTCGAACAATATAAAAATGAGAAAAACACTTTTATTTTTAATGATTCTCTCTGTAAAAATGGCATTTAATCAAGCAGCTTGTTCTCAGGCACCGCTGTTCTTTACTGGTGTTATATCTCTCTAATGAAGAAGTCAGAAGATATGAATCTTTGAAAAGAGATTATAAATACAAATAATTTCTTTTGCTTGGCACACATATCTTCTTTAATCCTGTTAAACGAATAATTTGAATTTATTTATTTCCACATATTTCTAAATAAACCAGCCGTCGATAGCTCAGTTGGCAGAGCGGTGGACTGTAGAGGAAAAATCATAGACATCCATAGGTCGCTGGATCGACTCCGGCTCGACGGAAGCTTTTTTTTCTTCTAAAATTAATGTCTTCAAATCATAAAGACTCGAACAATATAAAAATGAGAAAAACACTTTTAGTTTTAATGATTCTCTCTGGAAAAATGGCATTTAATCAAGCAGCTTGTTCTCAGGCACCGCTGTTCTTTACTGGTGCTATATCTCTCTAATGAAGAAGTCAGAAGATATGAATCTTTGAAAAGAGATTAGAAATACAAATAATTTCTTTCGCTTGTCACACATATCTTCTTTAATCCTGTTAAACGAATAATTTGAATTTATTTATTTCCACATGTTTCTAACCAAACCAGCCGTCGATAGCTCAGTTGGCAGAGCGGTGGACTGTAGAGGAAGAATCATAGGCATCCATAGGTCGCTGGTTCGACTCCGGCTCGACGGAAGCTTTTTTTTCTTCTAAAATTAATGTCTTCAAATCATAAAGACTCGAACAATATAAAAATGAGAAAAACACTTTTATTTTTAATGATTCTCTCTGTAAAAATGGCATTTAATCAAGCAGCTTGTTCTCAGGCACCGCTGTTCTTTACTGGTGCTATATCTCTCTAATGAAGAAGTCAGAAGATATGAATCTTTGAAAAGAGATTATAAATACAAATAATTTCTTTCGCTTGTCACACATATCTTCTTTAATCCTGTTAAACGAATAATTTGAATTTATTTATTTCCACATGTTTCTAACCAAACCAGCCGTCGATAGCTCAGTTGGCAGAGCGGTGGACTGTAGAGGAAGAATCATAGGCATCCATAGGTCGCTGGTTCGACTCCGGCTCGACGGAAGCTTTTTTTTCTTCTAAAATTAATGTCTTCAAATCATAAAGACTCGAACAATATAAAAATGAGAAAAACACTTTTATTTTTAATGATTCTCTCTGTAAAAATGGCATTTAATCAAGCAGCTTGTTCTCAGGCACCGCTGTTTTTTACTGGTGCTATATCTCTCTAATGAAGAAGTCAGAAGATATGAATCTTTGAAAAGAGATTAGAAATACAAATAATTTCTTTCGCTTGGCACACATATCTTCTTTAATCCTGTTAAACGAATAATTTGAATTTATTTATTTCCACATATTTCTAAATAAACCAGCCGTCGATAGCTCAGTTGGCAGAGCGGTGGACTGTAGAGGAAAAATCGTAGACATCCATAGGTCGCTGGATCGACTCCGGCTCGACGGAAGCTTTTTTTTCTTCTAAAATTAATGTCTTCAAATCATAAAGACTCGAACAATATAAAAATGAGAAAAACACTTTTATTTTTAATGATTCTCTCTGTAAAAATGGCATTTAATCAAGCAGCTTGTTCTCAGGCACCGCTGTTCTTTACTGGTGTTATATCTCTCTAATGAAGAAGTCAGAAGATATGAATCTTTGAAAAGAGATTATAAATACAAATAATTTCTTTCGCTTGGCACACATATCTTCTTTAATCCTGTTAAACGAATAATTTGAATTTATTTATTTCCACATATTTCTAAATAAACCAGCCGTCGATAGCTCAGTTGGCAGAGCGGTGTACTGTAGAGGAAAAATCATAGACATCCATAGGTCGCTGGATCGACTCCGGCTCGACGGAAGCTTTTTTTTCTTCTAAAATTAATGTCTTCAAATCATAAAGACTCGAACAATATAAAAATGAGAAAAACACTTTTATTTTTAATGATTCTCTCTGTAAAAATGGCATTTAATCAAGCAGCTTGTTCTCAGGCACCGCTGTTCTTTACTGGTGCTATATCTCTCTAATGAAGAAGTCAGAAGATATGAATCTTTGAAAAGAGATTATAAATACAAATAATTTCTTTCGCTTGGCACACATATCTTCTTTAATCCTGTTAAACGAATAATTTGAATTTATTTATTTCCACATATTTCTAAATAAACCAGCCGTCGATAGCTCAGTTGGCAGAGCGGTGGACTGTAGAGGAAAAATCATAGACATCCATAGGTCGCTGGATCGACTCCGGCTCGACGGAAGCTTTTTTTTCTTCTAAAATTAATGTCTTCAAATCATAAAGACTCGAACAATATAAAAATGAGAAAAACACTTTTATTTTTAATGATTCTCTCTATAAAAATGGCATTTAATCAAGCAGCTTGTTCTCAGGCACCGCTGTTCTTTACTGGTGTTATATCTCTCTAATGAAGAAGTCAGAAGATATGAATCTTTGAAAAGAGATTATAAATACAAATAATTTCTTTCGCTTGGCACACATATCTTCTTTAATCCTGTTAAACGAATAATTTGAATTTATTTATTTCCACATGTTTCTAACCAAACCAGCCGTCGATAGCTCAGTTGGCAGAGCGGTGGACTGTAGAGGAAGAATCATAGACATCCATAGGTCGCTGGTTCGACTCCGGCTCGACGGAAGCTTTTTTTTCTTCCAAAATTAATGTCTTCAAATCATAAAGACTTGAACAATATAAAAATGAGAAAAACACTTTTATTTTTAATGATCCTCTCTGTAAAAATGGCATTTAATCAAGCAGCTTGTTCTCAGGCACCGCTGTTCTTTACTGTCGCTATATCTCTCTAATGAAGAAGTCAGAAGATATGAATCTTTGAAAAGAGATTAGAAATACAAATAATTTCTTTCGCTTGGCACACATATCTTCTTTAATCCTGTTAAACGAATAATTTGAATTTATTTATTTCCACATGTTTCAAACCAAACCAGCCGTCGATAGCTCAGTTGGCAGAGCGGTGGACTGTAGAGGAAAAATCATAGACATCCATAGGTCGCTGGTTCGACTCCGGCTCGACGGAAGCTTTTTTTTTTCTAAAATTAATATCTTCAAATCATGAAGACTCGAACAATATAAAAATGAGAAAAACACTTTTAGTTTTAATGATTCTCTCTGTAAAAATGGCATTTAATCAAGCAGCTTGTTCTCAGGCACCGCTGTTCTTTACTGGTGCTATATCTCTCTAATGAAGAAGTTAGAAGATATGAATCTTTGAAAAGAGATTAGAAATACAAATAATTTCTTTCGCTTGGCACACATATCTTCTTTAATCCTGTTAAACGAATAATTTGAATTTATTTATTTCCACATGTTTCTAACCAAACCAGCCGTCGATAGCTCAGTTGGCAGAGCGGTGGACTGTAGAGGAAAAATCATAGACATCCATAGGTCGCTGGTTCGACTCCGGCTCGACAGAAGCTTTTTTTTTTCTAAAATTAATGTCTTCAAATCATAAAGACTCGAACAATATAAAAATGAGAAAAACTCTTTTAGTTCTAATGATTCTCTCTGTAAAAATGGCATTTAATCAAGAAGCTTGTTCTCAGGCACCGCTGTTCTTTACTGGTGCTATATCTCTCTAATGAAGAAGTCAGAAGATATGAATCTTTGAAAAGAGATTAGAAATACAAATAATTTCTTTCGCTTGGCACACATATCTTCTTTAATCCTGTTAAACGAATAATTTGAATTTATTTATTTCCACATGTTTCTAACCAAACCAGCCGTCGATAGCTCAGTTGGCAGAGCGGTGGACTGTAGAGGAAAAATCATAGACATCCATAGGTCGCTGGTTCGACTCCGGCTCGACGGAAGCTTTTTTTTTTCTAAAATTAATGTCTTCAAATCATAAAGACTCGAACAATATAAAAATGAGAAAAACTCTTTTAGTTTTAATGATTCTCTCTGTAAAAATGGCATTTAATCAAGCAGTTTGTTCTCAGGCACCGTCGTTCTTTACTGGTGCTATATCTCTCTAATGAAGAAGTCAGAAGATATGAATCTTTGAAAAGAGATTAGAAATACAAATAATTTCTTTCGCTTGGCACACATATCTTCTTTAATCCTGTTAAACGAATAATTTGAATTTATTTATTTCCACATGTTTCTAACCAAACCAGCCGTCGATAGCTCAGTTGGCAGAGCGGTGGACTGGAGAGGAAAAATCATAGACATCCATAGGTCGCTGGTTCGACTCCGGCTCGACGGAAGCTTTTTTTTTCTAAAATTAATGTCTTCAAATCATAAAGACTCGAACAATATAAAAATGAGAAAAACACTTTTAGTTTTAATGATTCTCCCTGTAAAAATGGCATTTAATCAAGCAGCTTGTTCTCAGGCACCGCTGTTCTTTACTGGTGCTATATCTCTCTAATGAAGAAGTCAGAAGATATGAATCTTTGAAAAGAGATTAGAAATACAAATAATTTCTTTCGCTTGGCACACATATCTTCTTTAATCCTGTTAAACGAATAATTTTAATTTATTTATTTCCACATATTTCTAAATAAACCAGCCGTCGATAGCTCAGTTGGCAGAGCGGTGTACTGTAGAGGAAAAATCATAGACATCCATAGGTCGCTGGATCGACTCCGGCTCGACGTAAGCTTTTTTTTCTTCTAAAATTAATGTCTTCAAATCATAAAGACTCGAACAATATAAAAATGAGAAAAACACTTTTATTTTTAATGATTCTCTCTGTAAAAATGGCATTTAATCAAGCAGCTTGTTCTCAGGCACCGCTGTTCTTTACTGGTGCTATATCTCTCTAATGAAGAAGTCAGAAGATATGAATCTTTGAAAAGAGATTAGAAATACAAATAATTTCTTTCGCTTGGCACACATATCTTCTTTAATCCTGTTAAACGAATAATTTGAATTTATTTATTTCCACATGTTTCTAACCAAACCAGCCGTCGATAGCTCAGTTGGCAGAGCGGTGGACTGTAGAGGAAAAATCATAGACATCCATAGGTCGCTGGTTCGACTCCGGCTCGACGGAAGCTTTTTTTTCTTCTAAAATTAATGTCTTCAAATCATAAAGACTCGAACAATATAAAAATGAGAAAAACACTTTTATTTTTAATGATTCTCTCTGTAAAAATGGCATTTAATCAAGCAGCTTGTTCTCAGGCACCGCTGTTCTTTACTGGTGCTATATCTCTCTAATGAAGAAGTCAGAAGATATGAATCTTTGAAAAGAGATTAGAAATACAAATAATTTCTTTCGCTTGGCACACATATCTTCTTTAATCCTGTTAAACGAATAATTTGAATTTATTTATTTCCACATATTTCTAAATAAACCAGCCGTCGATAGCTCAGTTGGCAGAGCGGTGGACTGTAGAGGAAAAATCATAGACATCCATAGGTCGCTGGATCGACTCCGGCTCGACGGAAGCTTTTTTTTCTTCTAAAATTAATGTCTTCAAATCATAAAGACTCGAACAATATAAAAATGAGAAAAACACTTTTATTTTTAATGATTCTCTCTGTAAAAATGGCATTTAATCAAGCAGCTTGTTCTCAGGCACCGCTGTTCTTTACTGGTGTTATATCTCTCTAATGAAGAAGTCAGAAGATATGAATCTTTGAAAAGAGATTATAAATACAAATAATTTCTTTCGCTTGGCACACATATCTTCTTTAATCCTGTTAAACGAATAATTTGAATTTATTTATTTCCACATGTTTCTAACCAAACCAGCCGTCGATAGCTCAGTTGGCAGAGCGGTGGACTGTAGAGGAAAAATCATAGACATCCATAGGTCGCTGGTTCGACTCCGGCTCGACGGAAGCTTTTTTTTTTCTAAAATTAATGTCTTCAAATCATAAAGACTCGAACAATATAAAAATGAGAAAAACTCTTTTAGTTTTAATGATTCTCTCTGTAAAAATGGCATTTAATCAAGCAGTTTGTTCTCAGGCACCGTCGTTCTTTACTGGTGCTATATCTCTCTAATGAAGAAGTCAGAAGATATGAATCTTTGAAAAGAGATTAGAAATACAAATAATTTCTTTCACTTGGCACACATATCTTCTTTAATCCTGTTAAACGAATAATTTGAATTTATATATTTCCACATGTTTCTAACCAAACCAGCCGTCGATAGCTCAGTTGGCAGAGCGGTGGACTGTAGAGGAAAAATCATAGACATCCATAGGTCGCTGGTTCGACTCCGGCTCGACGGACGGTTTTTTACATCCAGAGATCACAATATTAAAATATTTTTTTAACAATTGTACCGACTTAAAAAATATGCATATTTAGAAATAAAAGTAATATTAATATTTTTTGTTACTTTTTTTATTTTATAAGGAAAGAGAATTCAACACTTAAATTGTTATTACAAGGAAGTGGATTTTTTTAAACATAAAAGTTTAAAAAAAAAAAAAACATTTATTAACATTAAAACATCCGAACAACGAAAGTTAATATTTCTTAAACATACAAAAGTTTTGATGGGTTATTTTTTATAATTTTTTTAAAATTATATTTTTATTTTTGTAGCACTCTTTTTAATCATTACAAAATTTTTCTTACTAGTTTCTTATAATTCTTTTTTATATTGTAAAAAAAAACATATATTGTTGTAAAAAAAAAAAGACGTTGATGTTTATTGAGTTTCTGTTAATTATATTAACAAAATTATTGCAGAAATAAATAATTATTAAATTGATAAATTTCTTAAATATAAAATCGTAATTTATTTATACCTCATATTTTTTCCTGATGTATGGGTAATAAAATAAAGATATTAACCACAGGCATAATTCTCATTTGAGATAATAGTAAACATAATTCCGAAACACTGCGTCATATTTTTTGTTTAAATTTATCATAATTTTTGTTTAAAAAATAATTTATGTTGTTTAAATATTCTTAAACAGTACAAAAGTAATTATCGTTCTAAAATTTAAAATATCAACTAATACTAATTCCAATAGCGGGTAACTTTAAACGAACTTTAACACCTTGCATTCCTTGGTTACAATTATTATTATGATTATTATTTTTTTGTTTTTTTTGTTGTTGCTTTAATCTCTTTACAGAAATTATTTTTTAAACTTTAACCTTAACCATAGGTCTGAAACGCTCAAATGACTAAGGAATTTCCGAAATGTTTATGAAGCGTAAAATGCCACCATCCACGTATAAACTCTGACCGAAGTCCATTTTAAGCCTAAAGGCTGAATGCGTGGAAGAAGTGTTGTTTCTAAAATAAACAAAATAAGAATTTCCGCAGACACATCTTCCGTAAACAGAAGAGGTCGATTGATAAAATTAACACTTCAGAGGTCATCCGTTGATTAAAATAAATCAACTTATTTTAAAAATATTATTCTATAAATATAAAAAAAAATAATTAATTATAAATTTGCAAGATAAAGTTGTTTTTTGAAAGCTAATTTTTAAATTAACCACACCCGTATAATTTAAGAGGCGGTTTTTAAGCCATTTTCTCATGATTTTAGTTACAGACCATATATAACACGTACCATATAAAAAGAATGAAAGAAAAGAGCGAATAACGTTGAAAATTAAGAAAAATAATAAGTTTTATTTACTGCTCATAAGCTGCATAGAACCCAAAAAATAAGCTAAAAATAGAAAGAAAAGATTTTAAAAGCTATATAAATTTTTAAAGAGAAGAAGAAAAATTATTAATAAGTAAAATTTTGTAAAAAATATTTAAAAATTTAAAAAAAATTAAAAAGCTGGAAACCAAATAAGGAAAAGTTATCATCATCAGCTCACACGATTATATTCGAAAAAAGTGCTTTCTAATATTGTATTAATAAAGCCAAAGCAAAATATATAAATACAAGAACGTGAAGAGCACCAAACACTGAAACGAAAAAAGAACTTATTAAGCAAAAAATGTAAAATAAAGCTAAAAATTCAAAATTAAAAAATCAAGCAATAAATAGGAAATGAAAAAAAAAAAGTTAACAAATACAGAATAAAACACAATGTATTTTATTCTGTAATATAACCTGTGATAAAATTTTAAAATAACTTAATAAAAGCATGATAAAAAAGGTAATAAAAGAATTGAACTCTGACAATGATTCGATTAGATTTCTTGGAGTCGTTGCTTATAATTTCACGTATCAAATCCTCAAAAGGACAAAGAGGGATAACCCACATCTTATAAAAATTTCACTTCTTTAATGTAAATAATTATATCCAGTTACAGATTTATTCTGCTAAAATGTATATCTGTCTCTGTCGAAAGGTGGGAGCACTTTATGATTCAATAATGATTCCTTTTTAAAAGAAGCAACATGCGTAAAGTTCACCCTTAATATATATTTTTAGAATTCTCCTCAAAAAGTAAATAAAAAAGTTCGGATATGGTGGATCACAAATTAATATTTGACCAGTGAAAAAAAAATAGATTCGCAATCTGACAAATCTCGGTAGAGGAAGGTGGGTGTATTAAACAATAAGACAGATTGCAAAAGAAAGCAAAGAAAAGTTGATAGACGATTATTAAAAATACCTTCAAGATTCTACCTTCAATTAAACTTGGTTTGGTGTTTATTACATTCGCCTTTTTTTACAGTAATTGGTCAAATATAGATATAATTTTTTCTATGTTTAAATATTAATTTGAGATGCGTGTTCTATGTTGTCATTTTTGGTAAATACTCTGAACATACATATTAAGGGCGGCCTTAATGAAAATGAATCAGCAGTCCTTCAGTGGTATCCTGCGATTAGTGGTATATGTATATCATATTTTTAAAAAAATTATCATGAAATTCTGATTACAACAGTAGTTCGATTTGAAACACATATTTTAAGTTATGTTATCAATTGGGTATAAATTTATAGCGTTTAAATGGCTGCTGTTTCAAGTAAATTTCGACTACGTTGATCTACTACTATAATAATTTTAATGCACCTTGTAGCATCTGCAGCGGGAAAATAACCCTAAACTGCAAAGACGTGGGTAACTTTTACTCACTTAAGCCTTCATATTTAAAAGTGAATGAGAAAATAGACAGGAAGGGTTTAAAATACGAGTGCTTTTAACCAAAATTTTTGTTCACTGAATTTGAAGCATTGACATTCAAAAGTCAAAGGCATCGATAGGCAAAGTCACCTGTTACACATCTACAAGCTTTTTCATATTTTCATCAGTGATTATAAAAAACCGGACATACGCAGGCTATCAGCAGGACTTCACCGGAACATTATTCATTTTCAAATAAAGGAATAAAAAAAGTGACCACAATCGAAAGTTTTGGGATGCAGGAAACGGTACCATTTTTCATTCTGGAAGGGACAATAAGTGTTTTGAGGATGGTTCACGAATTTATTCTAATGAAATCGCCATCATCATCTTGTTATTCCTAAAAAAGCTGATAAAAGCAATAAGGCGTAAGGACTGTTTTGACTGGGATTGCGTGACCCGTGCGGCGGAACTCACGCTAACTAGCGGACGGAAATATTCACGTTCACGCACCACTAAGTTATATTTCGTGGACAACTCTTCATTTACGTGTATTTATTGTTTCGTTCAGTCTACAAGGGTCGCAGGAGCCGACGCATGTTTTTTTTTTTTTTTCTTTTTCTTTCCTTTCTTTAACAGAAGTCAGGCGATTTTTTGTTTTTTTAAATCTAAAGGTGGTGATACTTGACGCACAAACAAAACGGCAGACGATTTTTAGTGATACAAAACAGGAGTGATTAACAGTTTCTTTGCTTGAGCGCGCTGGATGATCTGAAGAAGATAACTTCGCGTGGGGCTCAGCTTGAAATCAAATTGACGAAGTCATCAGATTGGCGAAGATATCTGTGTATTCTTATCCCATTGCAACAAGTGTCAGACACGTATAAGTGATTAGGAGAAATATTATTGCACGTGTGTAGAAAATAATGGCAGACAAATTAACCTAGAGTTTAAGGAGCTATTAAAGTATTTTAGTATTATTCGCGATATGCTAGAATTAGATACAATGTCTGGTTTATAAGAAAGTTTTATCCTCGCTTAAAATTTTTATCTCTATGGACTCGCATCAAAAATTTAAGAATAAAGGTAAAAAAAAAATAATTTATTCTTTGAAGAATAAAAAGAATATTTTTTTTAAAATCATTTTTATTAAAATTTATTTTAGATTATTAAAGAGCTTGGGAGAAAAAAAAATTCTGAATGAATGTGAAACAAAACTAGATCTTATTTTAATTTCATTTGATTATGCAACATTGATTTACAATATTTTGTCAAATTATTAAATTGCGGAGATTCGGAGAATAAAGGTACTAAGTGGTAAAATTTTAGTTTATAACCGGCATTGAATAGCCGTCTCGCTTCTGAGTTTACGACTATCAAGGTACAACTTCTTAATCTTGTGATTTTGAACTCAACCCAGAAGACTAGAGAACTCCTGGATCAAGCATTGGGGTAAACTACTTTTTGAAGGAACCAACCCTCATTTGCGTTACATGAAAGGGAAAATACACGAAATCCTCGGTTAACCTGACGACAAGAGGATTCGTCCACCACTGGGGATATTTTACGTCAGCACTGTGGTCGGTGTGCTCCAGAAGCAAAATTCACATCAACCAGCCATTGCTAGGATTCGAACCTGGGACAATGGGAAGCGAACGCTCTCTCCCCTGAGCCACTGAAGCTCAAGTGGCAGAATTTTATTTTATTTTATTTTATAAACATCGCTGAACAGCTGACCTAATTTTGGGTTTACTACTAATGTTCAACTTCGTAGCCTTGTAATTTTGAACCCATCCAAAAAGACAAGGGAACTTCTAGATTAAGTATTGGGAGAAATGTGTCTCAGTGAAGGACTTTCTGATGAAGCTAACCCGCATTTTTGTTACATGGAACAAAAATGCGTTACATGGAAAGAAAAACCACGAAGATCTCCCGCGGTTAGCCTGCCGGCAAGAGGACTCTAACCCATGATCAATGCCATAGCAAGAGGATTCTGACCATGGCAAGATAACCATGGCTCATAACCATGACCATAGATAATCACGGCAAGAGGACTCTAACCCATAACCAATGATCCGTCTATCACTGAGAATATTTTACGTCAGCACTGAGGTCAGTGCAAGCTGGGTGCGGATTTCTAATCGACCAGTCATAACTGCGATTCGAACCCAGTTCACCTCATTGGAAGACGAATGCTCTACCGCCTGAGCCACCTCAGCTCAAGTGGCAGCATTGGAATGTTTTTGGAGTGGAAGAAGGTTCCAAAAGCATTTGACATTTTTTTTTTTTTTTTTTTTTTTGTCAGCAAATTGAAACGCCAATAATGCAAATGCAATGACGGTTTAACTTTACTTTCTAGATCATATTGTAACAAAATTTCATACTTTTTCTATTTTACAAAAAATTGATTTACACTAAAATTTCACTTAATATTTGTATGTATCCACTCTTTATAGAAAGCTACTACTACTGACGGATTCAGTTAACTAAATTTTTTTGATAATGATAGTTTTTTTTGAAACATTGGAATCTATATTTTGTTTCACTACTTATGACCATCTTAATGTCATGATTTGCTATAAATATAAAATGTTTATTTATGCTGCAAATACACTGGTATAAGAAATTAAGAGAATTCGCAGACTTGATCGATTATCTCTAGAACAATTAGAACGATTTTAATGAAATTTGCTATGTACATACATTAATACAATACAAAACAAATAACCAATCAACAATTGTAATATACAAGCATGATCGTGCGTAACACTCGTTGGAGTCGGAAGGTATGAAACAACGGTTGCAGAATAAAGAAAAAATGGGTTGTATGGTCCCCCCTTACAGACATAAAGGACTTGCAACGTGATTTCATACTTGAAATAAGGCAGTTTATCATTTCCCGTGGCAATTGGCCCCACTCGTTCAGCAACGCTTTTTTCATTCCCGGAATAGTTCTCGGAGGGGGGGTAGCGAGTTGCAATTGCCCTCCCCAGAGCGTCCCAGACATGCTCTATAGGGTTGAGTTCTAGAGATCTAGCTGGCCAATCCATCAGGCGAATATTCTCACTCTCTAGAAATTCGTCGACCAGAAGAGCTCTATGTGGCCTCGCGTTATCGTTCATTAAAATGAACTCAAGGCAAACTGCATCCCTGAAAAAGCAAACATAGGGCTCCAAGTCCTCATCTCTATACATCACACCAGTCACAGAGCCTCTTTCAAAGATATGGAGAGGTGTGCGGCCATCCAACATGATGCCTGTCCAGACCATTAAACCTGCTCCGCAATAATGGTCGATTTCGCGGACATTGGGGGTAAGTATCGGATTCCTGGTTCTCTCCATATAAACGCACGGCGAGAATCGGTGTTTAGGCTGAACCGAGACACATCAGTGAAGAGAATGGTTGCCTATTGATCCTTACTTCAATCTCGTGAATGAAGGTTTATATTGACATTTTAGAGGATTAGAGTAAATTTGCTTTAAATGTTATACATTGACAGTAGAAAAGAAATGTTTGACCTTTATTTATCTGCATGTTTTCAACTGAGGAAATTTATAAATTCTTAACACTCATTAGAAAGTTACATTATCGCTTTTGTACTTTTTGCGTTTAAATTTTCTGTTCAAAGAACGATTATTTGTTGCCAAAACATCTGGATCCTTCTTCTACTCCAAAAACACTCAAGGTTTGTTACTTCTTCAACTAAGATCTTCGAAATTGAATGACTTGGGAAGTAAATAGTATAATTAAAATAGGCTAAAGTAAGGTCTTTCCATCTCTTGAAGTAAGATCTTTCCATCTCTTTAAGATCTTCCCCTCTCTTTTAAGTTACATCTTTTCCACCATTTTCTTTTTTTTTTTTCTTTCTCTTTCTCTTTCAAAACTGCCTCTTCGAACATTCTTTTTCATCAATTTATATGAAAATTTTTATTGCTCTTCAATTGTAAAACTGATTTTCACACAAATTAATTTTAATATCACTTAACATGTTTATTTGCCCTAACATCCAACTCCTCCATTAGCTCAGTTCTTCAATTGTTAATAATGAGTAAAAGTGATTTCCTCACAAATTTATTTTAATATAACCTAACACTTTTATTTCCTCTAACACTCAGCTCTTCCATTGTGAAAGCGATTCCTCACAAATATATTTTAATATCACTTAACATGTTTATTTGCTCTAACATCCAACTTCTCCATTAGCACAGTTCTTCAATTGTTAATAATGAGTAAAAGTGATTTTCTCACAAATTCATTTCTATGTAACCTAACACTTTCATTTGCTCTAACACTCAGCTCTTCAATTGTGAAAGGGATCAATCACAAATTTATTTTAATATCACTTAACACGTTTATTTGTCCTAACATCCAACTTCTCCATTAGCACAGTTCTTCAATTGTTAATAATGAGTAAAAGTGATTTCCTCACAAATTTATTTTAATATAATCTAACACTTATTTTTGCTCTAACACTCAGCTCTTCAATTGTGAAAGCGATCAATCACAAATTTATTTTAATATCACTTAACACGTTTATTTGCCCTAACATCCAACTTCTCCATTAGCACAGTTCTTCAATTGTTAATAATGAGTAAAAGTGATTTCCTCACAAATTTATTTTAATATAACCTAACACTTTTTTTTTTTTTTGCTCTAACACTCAGCTCTTCAATTGTGAAAGCGATTCCTCACAAATTTATTTTAATATCACTTAACATGTTTATTTGCTCTAACATCCAACTTCTCTATTAGCACAGTTCTTCAATTGTTAATAATGAGTAAAAGTGATTTCCTCACAAATTTATTTTAATACAACCTAACACTTTTATTTGCTCTAACACTCAGCTCTTCAATTGTGATAGCGATTCCTCAAAAATTTATTTTAATAGCAGTTAACATGTTTATTTGCTCCAAGACCCAGCTCTTTAATTAGATCAGCTCTTCAACTGTAAAACTGATTTCCTCACACATTTACTTTAACATAAATTAACAGTTTTGTTTGCTCTAACACTCAGCTCCTCAATTAGCATCTTCTGTCGAAAGAAATTGAAGCAAGGGGGAAAAAAAACAATTCTACTCGGTACGAAATATAGTAATCAAATTCGAATTGAGATCTCACGAATTTTTTAAAACAAAACACCAAAACTTTTCATTTGACCACCACGACAACAATAACACATTCCAATCTTACGTTTCTTTTCTTTTCTTTTTTGCGTCTTACCCCTATAGCAAGCACGATATAGTATTTTCTTGAGGGGTTATTAAATATGGAACAACGTCTAAGACACGTAAGACAAAAATGCGGAAACAGTCGCGTTCCAGCCAAATTTTCTCTAGGTACAACATACTTGTTTGTGAGAGTATATCTGTAGTTGTTAGGTGCGTGAGGATTCAATTCTTAGAAATTCCATTCCAGCGGATATCAGTTATTTCCGAAAAAGTTAACGGAGGGGGTTCGTGATTGGATTTACGTTCGATCTTTTCAAATCGCTATCTCTGCACGAGAGTTCAATTTAATGCTATTTTTTCTTAAATTTAGAAATGTAATTTTTTGAGATGCATGCTTAGTGGTTCATCAAGTTCGAACGCTATTTCAAATCCGGCAATATTTGAGTATGTTCGAGGCAAGAAATATTTTGAAGTTTTGAAATGTGTGTAAATTATATATTATACGTTTTAAAAAGTATTTGCTTTTCAAATTTAAAATTGTTCTTCCGGAATTTTCTCTGAAAGTTAATCAGCGCTTGGTAATATAGGAATTTTAATATCGTGATATATCATCGTGTTATCCCGATAGCTCACGATATATAGTAATATTTTTACAATTTGTCAATTTACAGTATTTTTACATTGATTAATATTTTCGTTACCAAAATGAAATTTATCAACACTCGCGATAATATTAGATTACATAATCATCACTATCGATAATTATAGCAATATTATCCTGATAATAATCGCGATATTATCACATTACGTATTTATTATTGTTAACAATAATTATGATGTTATCATTTTAGATACTTTTTGTTACTTATTGTTTAAATTTAGGAAGGAATTCTTTGAAATTTTCGTTCTGTGGTTTATTTAATTCGTACGCGATTTTAAATAAGGTAATGTTTGAGTATGTTAGGAGCAAGAAATATTTTGCGCGAGTGCTTAAATTATATGTTAGACATTTCAAAAACATTTACTTAAACAATTTGTTTCACCAGGATTTTCTCTCAAAATCAATACTAGTGCTGGGTGATATTTGACTTTTAATATCGTGATATGTCGTCGGAAAAAATCGATATTTCACGATATAAAGCAATATTTTTACAATTTAACAATTTACAGTATTTTTACATTGGTCAATATTTTCGATATTGAAATGAAATTTATCAATACTCCAGATAAGATGAGATTCAATAATCATCGTTATCGATAATAATCGCAATATTATCATATTATATATTTATCATTGTCTGTGACAATCGCGATACTATTGTATTTGATCATTATCGTACATTTGATATTTATGACAAGGCACGATATTTAGGATATATTATGAGAATGTCTTTGTTATCAATATGCATCGTCTATTATGTTTGAACACTCAAACTCCTATTTTCTGAGTAACTACTATTGTTAATTTTAAGATTTCACTAAATTCTTTGAGGCCTTCTGGTGTTGCCATGAATCGCCACCAAGCCTACCTTTTTGAATCCTCTTTTTTACTGAGAGGTCACGTGCGTGCACTTAGAGTCTACAGTATTCTCCGGATGTCCCCTGACGGGGGCGGGACGGGGCTAAGCTTTGATTTGATTTATCAATATGCATTAAAAATATCAAGATTTTTCGATATATCGAAAAATCTTGATATTTTCGATGCATCGAAATCAATATATCGACGATATTTCGATATATCGAAGCCACAATTCAGTGATATATCACTGAATTGTGGAAAATAACCACTGCAATAATATTTCTTTCTAAAGAGGTAACTCAATTTTAGGAGAAGTGATTTTTTTTATATGCTTTTAAATCGTTTTCACTTACATTTCATAAATAAATTTATGGTTATTTATTCTATTGGAATGCATCGAAATAACAAAGGAATCTTGAATGATTGTCGTCTCTTAATTAAAATAGGCTATTTCGGGTAAGATTTCTTTCAAATTTATGACAGTTATAATTATGCCACCAGGATTTATTTTTCTCTCTCTCTCTTTTGCATTTGACAAAAGTGGTAACAATGCTTAGTTGTTCACTACTTTTTACATAATTGTTTTTGTGCTGATTTTTTTAAAGAAAAATTGTCTTTACAAGTTTTTTTTCATCAACATACAATACATTCCAGCAAGGTATAGAGTATAGATGTTTTCATGGGTCCCTTCTTTTTTTTAAGTATTTCTTAAAAAATTCTTTTATATTTGGAGAGATTTGCTTCTTGGTTACTGCTATTAATCAGAATTTGCACTGGCAGGTATACAAGCAACATACATGTTTCAGCTATTTTACTTTTTTTTGCGAGTCATTGAGTGTCAAATACAATGTTAGGATAATTCTCATTCACCTAGTTTCTCAATTCCAATTTAAAATATATATTAATCTAGAATGTATTTTTGAATGATCTGAATAAATACTAAAATGCGAACTTACAATTATACAAAATTTCTTTGCTTATAGATTTTTTATCCAATTGTGATTACAATTAATATAAATAAATGAAAAAAAACTCGTCATTCACGGTTACTTGCTTACCATTCGAACCGTTTCATTTAAGTCATTAAAATGTTTCTAATTTAATAGCCAATGTATTAAAAATAAATAAAATGAGGACAATAGATTTTATTTTATTTACTCGCTAATACTTCCTGCCGCATTGATGAAAGAACGAAGAAAAAAAAGTGTGAAGATTCATGCCCACTTAAAGCTCTTTCAAATATCGTTTGAACTTGAAAAAATACAAAAGAAAAAGAAAGAAAGAAAACAAAAAAATAGAAGGAAAACAAAAACAACAAACAATTAAGAGCATTGACATAAACCTCGGTATTTTTTGTCTCCAGAAAACTCCAAGTTTTATGACCTTAATGTTTAATCCCTCATTCTGGGCACGTTTTGTGGACTTAGAATTATTCCACTATTTTTTTTTTTTTTTTCTTCTTCTTCTCTGATTCAATTAGAAATTTTTATCAACAGATGTTGAGGAACCTTGAGGCATTTCGCCCAAAAAATGAAATGACCCTTCAGCCTAACTTCCGAAACTGCTTCCATAAAAAGGGGGTGAGGGAATGTTTATTTCATTAACTCCATAAGAAAAAAAAAAAGAAAAAAATTATGAATTTTTTATCTGCAGAATTTAGATCACGGTCCTCTTTCTTTATAACTTCAAACAGCCTTTTGTCATGACGTTTCATTACCACTGCACGTAAAGAGGCAATTCCCCCGTTTTGTTCCACTTGGGACATCAGTAAATATCGTGACAAATATCGCAAATATCTTGATATGAATATTTTACTTAAAGAGCATTTTACGAACAAGTATCTGTCGTAGGCTAATCAAATAATCCGGCTCTTTGCAAACAGATAGCCGTCTTCTTTTTTGAATGCGCCAGGCTGAATGGAAAAGTCTTCAGTATGTTTTTATCAGTTGGCACATTTTAGGCTTATTGCAGCAAGCTCATATATTTTTAAGCTAATTAGAAAACGTATCATTGATTGCTCAATCAGCCTGATTTATTTCAAGCAGTTTGCTAAAATCTCAGAGTAGAAAAAGGCTTATCTTAAGTAAGGGTTATTCCAATAAAGGGTTATTCCAAAAAGAATAATCAGATTCAGTCTGATTAATTTCCAAAACATTTCTTAATTATCGTAAAGGTGAACGGGCTGATTACGATGTACCTAAAAATGTCAGGCAGACTAAAAAATACCAATACTTTTCTAATCAGCCTGGTCATGAATCTGGCCATTTGAATCTTCGTTAAAATTATTAGGTTTAGAGATCTAAGAACTAAATTTAAGGCATAAATATTCTATTTTTTGAAAAAGAAAAACATTTTAAAAGTTCTATATTTAGCAAGTATCCTATACATAAGTTGATTTGAATTTAACCAAATATATATATATATATATATAATAAAGTAACAAGAAGGTTTAAAAAAATGATAAACGTTCAGTAATAAAAAGTAATGTATTGCATTATTGACATAAAATGTTTTTCTTTATTAAAAAAAGTCCTTAAATATAGAGTTATAAAAAAAACAATATAAATTATGAATCATAAAATCAGTTCAAATCGAACGACCGATTCATACTTTTAAATAGATTAAATATATTTTGTCAAGAGCTCCCTGAAAAGATAATTATTATGTAAAATAAAGAGTACTCAAATATTTGCAAGATAACAATTTTCCTAGAAATTTCAAAAATATTCACAAAACTTTCAAAAGAGACGCAATTTTCGTTAACCAAACAATTTATTATCTTCACGAAATCTTATCTTCTTTTTAATCTCAAAGGATAGCACTTAAAAAATTTTGACAAAGAAAATGGCAGGCGCAACCCTTAATTATATTAAATGATTTTCAGCGACTAACTCAACATTCTAATCGAAAAAGTAATTAGCCTGAGCTTTCTCGAATTTTCCCTTTAAAAACAAAGCAAATGAGGCGTTGTTACCAGAAAATATATTTATTTATCGTTTGCGTTTCACAGTTGTTTATCGCTTGCAATTTTCAGTGGACAGTAAGAGGGAATTCGAAAAAGAATGATGCAAATTAAATAACGCATGAAAATGGATGAGAAAGTCAAAAAATAAAATTAATTACAAAGAAGTAAATGAAGTTTCAGAAAATAAGAAAGAATATAATGAAAGAGATTGGTAAGTAAAAGTAAGTTAATGATGCTCGTTAGATAAAATTTTCAATTTAATGAAGCCAGGTAAATAATTTTAAACTTCTATTTCGTTCTTTGGCGATAATTGGCAATTACACTTCAAGAAGAAGAAGATCATGGATACCCACACATATGACTTCAGCGCCAGTTGCTCGTTTATAAGCAAAATGGCGTGTTAAAGTTGAGCTAAGTTTCCCACATAAATTAGAATGTTAATATAAGTGAATAATAAGTGAAGTAAATTAAATACAGCGCCGTATAGCACATCAAATTCATTGAAATATTCGTTGACGTCTTTAGCTTAACTTAGATTTATTATTTGTTTTTGTATTTTATTGTAGCTGTGATATATTTTTGTTTTGTGTACCTGGCAACTTTGATACATAACTAGTTTATTTATGTTCTACATGGCTTCATGCCTGTCTTAGTGTTAGGTAAGAAATCTACAGTGAAAAAATTGAAATCTTTGTGTAAGATTGTGTCACTTAAGAGAATTGATACTTGCGGGCTTGGCTTGCTCGAAATAGAATGGAGAGAACAGTTGCTAACGTAAACAAATACTTTAAAATTTGCAGTCGTTTCATGAAACGTAATATTATTGCTAATTACTGTATGTTTGAATTTTTGTTCAAACTTTGAGTAGACTGCAATAATAATCTAAAAGCCGATTTTAAATAAATTTTAAAGCAAAAACACTTCCAATTATTTTTTCCTTCAGCATCAGTGCATCTGTTTTAAGTTTTAAAACTAACATGGTAATACTGCCTTTCTATTAACTACTTTTTTGGTTGTGGTTTTCGTTCTCCTTTACTAATGAACTTTTTTTTTTTTTTTTTTTTTTTTTTGTGAAAATAAGCTACAAAAGTGTTCATGAAGTTTGTAAAATGTTGAAAGAAAAAAATGAACAGAATAGGTAAGTAAAAGTTGATGATGACTGCTAGATTAAATTTTAAAAATCAAAGTAGATTTTCCTTTGGAAAGTAAATAATGTTTTAAAAATTAATGTATATAAGTGTTTTTTTTCCTTCTCTAAATGTTTTTTTACATTAAATTTTGCTAAATGCAATCACTGACATAGACCCAGGATAAAAAAGTGGCTCCTTTAATTTATTTCTACTGTTTCCTATGTTTTGTTTTATTTTTGCTGAATTGAACTTTTTTCGTATATTTTTTTTTTCAAATAAGTTTTATTATAACAAAATTTGTACGTGATAAAATCATACATATCGCATAGACTAAGAGGCCATTCCTCTCCTATCTGTTAAAGGAGTGGAGACGGGGAGGAGAAATTCTAAATATGCTCTTTAAATCATTTTTGTTTAATTTTCACAAATAAACTGATGATGAATATACCATCCGATACATGCAAAATACACTGCCTCCAAATCACAATGCGAGATGCAAAACATGCGATTCAGATTCTCTGTTCATTTTTTGTGACAAAATTATGCCGATACAATTTTGCAATCAACAGTTTTTAATGGGTAGTTAAATAATATAAAGTTGCTGTTTTTAAATTTTTAATGAGTTTTAGTACAATTAACCTTAAGAAAATTTTAAGCATCATCCAAATAGGATTTCATCAGTTTCAACGGTAATAAAATTAGATTTTAAAAAATCTAAAAGAAACCTGTAGTTTTAAATGCTTGACTCAAAACCGCAAAACGCATCATTTTATACAGGGCTAAAGAGAATAGAAGGGCTAGTTCACTCCTTTGAAGAAACTCTCGCCACGCCAAACCTCCGATTTTCGCCTGTGACGTCACGGTGGCGCAAAGCTTGAGCTTTTACTTCAAGAACGAAGCGTTCGGTCTAACTAGCTTTAACTAATATTGGAGCATTCCTTTTTTTGACATATTCCAAGACATTATTTGTTTCTTATAATGATTTTTCTCAGTTTTGTGAAGTGAATTACAAAAATTTAAAATTATTTATGAAATGCCAATTTGTGCGATTGCAACTTACAAAAATTTTGATAGAAACAGGAAAAAAACATAATTTTCCTCGTGTTCCCTAAAATAAATGAACAACTATGTAAAGAATGGCTTCAACATTGCAAATAAAACGACCCAGTTAATATTAAATATGAACGAATATGCAATGCAGTAAGCATTTCTTAAAACAATATTATGAAGATGATATAAGAAATCGTTTGCTTGGATTGCCGATTAGAATGATTTTAAAATTGCTCTAACTCTACCAAATGCTCTCTTACCTAAGGGGGGGGGGGGCTAATTGTTCCGTCAGCAGCATGGATGGAAGTGTGTCAGGAATTTGAGAACATTTTTCAAAGTGTGCATGGGACAGAAAATCAAAAAGTGTCATCAAAGATTTTATAAGTGAATTAGAGGGACGATATCCCTCAGTGAATAAAACAGCAAGACGCTTATTTTGCATTTCAGAACTTTTATAAGAATTTGCCATATAAATTGAATCCGCACAGCTACTTCAAACAAAAAAAAAAAAAAAACAAAAAAAAAAAAAAAAAGACAGACTAAAAAATTTAAAATGAAGAAGTCAAACAAAATAAAAACTTAAATGAAAAATATAGATAATTAATAGTTAAAATTCTCCTAGTTTCATAACGCAGTTTTTAATGTAGTTATTCTAAATATTTTATTTTTTTAAAGTTACAATATAATTATTTCTTTCATATAATTACATTCTTTTAAATTTAAATATCTGTAAACAATTGTAAAATTTCTGATATTTTCATGAACCTAAATTATTATTTTGTTAGAATGTTTAAGGTTGTTATCTCCTAATGATTAAGTATAAACAAATTGCCATTAACAACATACACCGAAGAGGCATTACATTATGACCATCCTGCTAATAACATATAGGACCACCTTTGGCCCTCAAAACTGCTAGCACCCGCCGTGGCATTGATTCCACAAGGTGCTGATAGGTAGTCTGAGGTATCTGGAACCAAGCGCTCACCAACTGGTCCTGCAATTCCCTCACATTGCGAGGGGGTAGCGTGGCAGCCCGAATTTGGTTTTCCAAGTAGGACCACAAATGCTTTATTGGATTAAGGTCAGGTGAATTTGGGGGCCAAGACATGACTTGAAACTCACTAGACTGTTCCTCGAACCAATCCATGACGATTCGACCCTTATGACATGGTGCATTATCCTGTTGGTAAACACCATCCCCCGCAGGTTGGTAAACCCCATGAATGGGTGAACCTGATCTGCAACTATGTTCAAGGAGCTTAAAGACGTCAGGGATTGTTCTATGAGGATTATGAGTCCTAATGTGCCCCATGAAAACATTGCCCACACCATACTACCCCCGCCACCGGGTTATAGCCCATTGTTATAGATGGAGTAGATGGAGGGTAGTATAATGTAATGGCTCTTCGGTGTATTTTAAAATAAAGATTCTAAATTTAACCTACTTTACAAATTATTGTTATAGAACAATATGAAGCTAAAAAAAGTGTCGATATATGTATTAATTTTTTTTTTGTAATAATAAAAGTTAAAACTGAAAATTTTAAAATAAAGTATTTACGACAACTAGTAAAATATTTTTATTAGTTTAAAATGGTATTTAATTTAATATTTTGACCAAGAAAATTTTTTAAAACTATGTTTTTTAAAGGAAATAATATGTTAATTGCATAAAGTTTGAAAGCTGATATCAAGAAAAAGTCGAACTTATTTTTACAGAGAGAATGATACATAGTTTTTATAATATCTTTGCTTGCGATCTCCGAGATCTGTGTGCAGCGTGACGTCATGAGGAGGGAAATCGTAGCTTCAGCTCTAAGAGCGGAATGAACTAGCCCTTCTATTCTCTTGAGCCCTGATTTTATAGCTTTATAGTTTTGAGGAAAAATTCATAGAAGTTCAAAAATTATAAAATGCTAAAAATTACATTATAAGTTCTAAAAATTATAATACAATATAATGTTAAGTGCAAATAAATATCGAGAAAACATAAATTAAAAACTTAACCTGAAAACCAAGATGGCGAGGATAGAGGCCTCTTTACCAAGAAATTTAGTTTTGTGCCTTCGTAATTCCTTTTTTGTCAATTTATGAAGAAAAAAATACTTCCATAAAAATGACTATAATTTATTAATAAAAATATTGCCTGACGAAAATTCTCCAGAAATATTCTCAAAATATAAAAATAGATCATATGAAGAATAGAATGTTCAAAAAAAGAAAAAAAAATGCTATATAAATAATAATTTAGATGAAAAGGGGCTAAAAGATACTATAAGATTAATTTATCGATGTAAAAACTTTTACCTATTGTGTTATGCAAATAAAATTGAGTTTTATTTGCATAACAAAGCACAGCGCTTTCCGAAATAACAAATCGGATACATAGTTATGTTGTTGTTGTTTCTAATGTCACTTGCCACATTAGCAAGCCTGCTTGGCGAAGCCGAGCAATTTAAAACAGATAGTGCGTTTCTTGTTTTTCAGTGGCGCCATCTATGGCCAAGAATCCGACTTGAGCCACATCGTACATCACACCCGTTTATAAGGCGGACCCATTCATACATCCATTCATTCATCCACAGATCGTAATTTTGACCTGAATCAGAGAACGAGCGATCTCCAATCCAGTACCCCCAGATGTTTTGATTTGTTATGGGAACATGGAGGACTTTGCGACTCGACAGAATTTAACGTGCATCAAACACCAACTACACGGGGAGTCTTCAGCCGGCGGGATTCGAACCCACGATCTCTCGGACATGGTCGCAGCGCCCAACCGACCAGGCTATCCCGGCCCATACAAATTATTCTGTTAAAAATATATATATATATATATATATATATATATATATATATATATATATATATATATATTTATATATATATATAACTTGCTTATCACATTTTCAAACGTCTGTGTGAGAAAATAAAGAAGGGAAAATAAAAATGAAAAATAGGAATAATTTTAAAAAAGAATGAAAAAAATTCACCTCTTTCAAACATTACCAATTTAGTTATTTATTAATTTTATTTTATTTATTTTTGTTCATTTTATTCTCAAGTTATGAACTTAAGATTAAGAAACTACTATTAAAAAAAAATAAATAAATAAGAACTTGAATTGGTATACGAGTTTTTCCAAGAAGGATCTTTAAGCATAAAAGTGAGAAAACAATGAAAAATAATAAAATTTTTAGAATTTTTAAATGAATCTTTTGATATTTCAAAATAACTGAACAAAAGCAATTATATATTTATTTTTTTAGCCCGCTAACACGCTCTGTAACTTGAAATGAGAGCAATGACCCATACCTTTAGTAAAAAATATGTGAAACCTCTTTTGAATTTAAAGTACGAGGAACATAAAAGCTCATATCTAAAAAAAAAACATCATATGACGCTTAGTAAAACCTTTATAATCAAGCTATTTAATCTCAAGGTGACAAGGCCAAGTTCAATTTGATTGTTATGCTTAGTGTAAATGGCAGGATAGATAATTTTGGCGGCATGTAAGACTAATTCAAGAAATTTTAACTTTTCTAGGTAAAGCGAATACTATCACAATTTTGTAATCATGAATCTAACATATAGCAAACAATATGTAATTTAATAACTTATCCTTGGAATTGCAAATGTGTTTTGAAAATATGTGATTGAAAAGAGGAAAAAACAATAGTTCGATTTTCAAGATCTTCAGATAAATCTTAAAATTTCCAGGAAAAAAAAAGAAAAGAAAAAAAAAAAAAAAAAAAAAAAGAAAATATTAAGTGCTTAGTATCTAAAAACTCATTCTGTAAGTTTAAATGAGAGCAATGACACAAAATTATTTTTATCACAAAATATATTAAACCTTTTTTGAATTTAAAATGACCGAGGACCATTAAAGCTCGTATCTAAAAAAAAACAACATCATCTACAGTGAAATCACGCTATTTAATCTTTCAAGGTGACGAGGTCAAGTCTAATTCGATTGTTATGCAGAATATAAATGGCAGGATAGATAATATTAGCAGCATACAAGACTAATTTAAGAAATTTCAGGACACTGCTTTTTATTTAGTTAGTAAAACAAATACTATCTCTATTCTTTAGTAAGAGCAAATCTAACATGCAGCAAACAATATGTAATTTAATAACTTATAATGATTATCAACATCATTAGGTGAATCCTTAGAATTGGTGATGCAATGTAAATCTAACCTTTTTTTTATTGAAATCTATATTCTGCTAAACTAAAAAGTTTTTTTTTTTTCTTTCTGCTGGAGAGAGAGATTAAACAAATAAAGATTCACGGAGAAACTGAAATAAGCGAAGCAATTAGTAAACAAGTCCTCGTTTTTTAGTTGGCCTTAATGGTCAATTGAATTGATACCTGGCCAATCTGTTTTCCTTTTGTTTTCATAGAAGAGAAGGAAGATTGTTTATTTTTGCACCGATGCCAGATTTTGGAGTTGGTTTGGTGAACTTATCTGGACAAATGGGGTTGGAATATGTTGCAGGCTCACTAATCAGAGCAGCTGAATAAATTTAAAGGCCTAGCTGAAAACATAATAGGTGGCAAGTTTGTGAATTACGAAAACTCTTTCTAGCACATAGAATAATATGGAAGCTGTTTAGAAAAAAAAAGCGTTTTCTATTGAGGCTTATATTAAGCAACTGGGCAACTCAAGGATTTTGTTTATAGAAAAATAGTTTCTTTTGTTTAAAAGGTTCCTTAACACCTTAAAATAATATTTAAAAAATGCCTTATTAGTAGAAGAAAAGCTCGAATTTTTATTTTTGCGCAGCCTTTCACTATTACATAAAACTTAAAAATTGTATTTTACCAAGCTATATTTTTTAAGTTGGCTGTAATCACAGAACTTCAAAAAAT